>OV049857.1:16744702-17369702 GCA_920104075.1 Melanargia galathea | reverse complement strand
TACTTTATGTCAAGTGACAAAGGCAAAAGTTGTACCTAGATAGCTATCTAATACATATCAGAAGGTGGTGAAACAGGCACATAATCTCAAAACATTCAGCTTTAGTATCAAAATGCAGTGTTTTTGTTATCTACTCGTATTCGTATGTTCGCAGATCACTAAGTACCTATCACAGATAAGATAAGAAAGAATGACGTTGCAGTTTCAATTATATTATAGCAAAATAATCCTACTTATGTAATAAAGTTTCAAAATATGACACAGTTTATTGTTTTATTTTATAAAAATTATGCAAATAATTACTATGTACTTAATAAAAGATAATATGAAATGGAATTAATATAATATTTTATAATATAATATTTTATAAGTACCATCAGTGAGATAGGAACTGTTGCAGATACCTTACATGTTGTATTTTAAGATTCTTGTACTACACAAAAAAAATTAAATAATTGACGTGGATAGTTTTATTATTACAACCAAGTACTAATAGTATATTTTTATAAGAAATACATTCTCAGTTGGTGAGTGTATACCTAGTAGTTATCATTACATTTTATACAAGTGTAAATTGAAAATTTAAAAAACCCCCGACATTCACCATTTTGTGGCGGCGGCCATCTTGGACCAATTTTCATCAAACATAGCTAAGAACACTCTCGACTAAATCACCTTTCGAACAAAAAAAACCGCATTCAAATCGGTTCACCCGTTTGAGCGCCACAGGGGAACAGACAGACACACACACACACACACACACACACACACACACACACACACACACACACACACACACACACACAGACACGTCAAACTTATAACACCCCGTCGTTTTTGCGTCGGGGGTTAAAAACAAAGTCCCCCGCCGCGTCTGTCTTTCTGTCTGTTCACGATAAACTTAAAAACTATTGAAAGAATTTTCATGCGATTTTTACCAATAAATAGATTCATGAGGAAGGTTTAGGTGTACAATTTGTTAAAGTTTTGTAGAAATTACTTAGTTGAATAAGATGATAATTGTTGAAAATGTTGGAAAAAGTCAGGAATCTTTCATTGAATCCCTTTTAGATAATATAACAAAATAATGTATGGTGACCGGTGGGATAATATTAGCGGGTAAATACTACCCGTGCGAAGCCAGGGCGGATTGCTAATTCTATAATATAATATAATATTTAAAAATAGTAGATAGGCATTATACACCAATTTGACACCAATAGATACTTTAAAAAGTAATGGAATTTTTCAGTATATGTACAAACAAAATTAAATATAGAGTTGGTATTCGCAAGATATCTAAGTAATTACTTTATGCAAATTTTTACACACCATTTTCTTCCTTGGTAGCACTATGCAGCATTAAGAAATTATTTCTAAAAAAAAAATTAATACAACCCTCTTAAACTATATATATACAACCCTCTAAACTATTTAGAGGTATACTTAACTTACCTTATGATTCAAAATCCAAAAAATTATTCAATTCTGAACTCCACAATAGGTTTGTGATGAGAACGAAAATTTTGTTTATAATTTGCATGATACTGACCTGTATAACTATTATCGCAAGTATAGTTTGCAGAAATGAATCGGCCCTCATCAAACGCAGTGTTTTGGTTTATTGAAGAGCTGACATACAAAATCGTTGCTGAAACCGGTATACCGAGCGACAGATATCACCTGGGCAAAATACTTTTGCGCAGTTTGAAAGATGCTCCAGATCATATGATTTTGCAGGTATCTCTACTATAATAAAACTATTACAAATCTTGTAAAAGTAAATCCTAAAACTCTTAATGCATAGGCACAGTGCTGCAACGTGAGACATTAATAATATGCCAGTCTGGTACTTACCTTAGAAATTTATGATCAGACATTAATGCTGTTTACGCAGCGTAAGACATCAATAATATGCCAGTCTGGTACTTACCCTAGTTTATGGTCAATTAGTAATCTTTTTGATGAACTTCCTGATGCATTGATGAGCACTGTAGTCTTATAAGTGGGAGGTCCCGGGCCCAATTCCCAGCATAGACAAGTTGGATATTTCTAAATTGTCTCTGTTTTGCGCTGGTGAGAAGCTTCGGCCGTGGATAGTTACGATCCTACTAGCACAGCTGTGACGCCAACCATCCCAACCGATTCAGTGTTCCAGTACGAAGCCGCCTAGAAACCGATCTAGGCAAGGTATGAGTTTAATTAAAACTGCCATAACCCTTCCAAGACAGCCCACTCTAATCTAAGACGGTATTATCACGTGGGTCACCAGATGAGATCGCAGTCAAGTTAGCTCTTGTAGATGAATAATTAAAATAGTGGTAATAAATATGAACTAAAAGGAAAATCTCTACAATTTGTTTTTGGTTTCAGATAGACGGAGCAACTGATGAGCGTGATACATTCAAATCGGCGCTCGAGCGATCGACACGATGTGCAACAGCCTTTAGGAACATGGGTCTGGAGTACCAAGACGTTATAGTCATAATGGCCCCGAACCACATCAACCTAGTCATACCAATGTACGCTGCCTTGTTTCTCGGAATTAAGGTTGCTGGAGTTGATATGACTTTAGGAGTTAGTAAGTTTATTTTGACAATACAATGTTATCTACCCATAAAGAAAATAATAATGTACTTTAGCACTGCAGCGGTGCAGCGTGGAAGGACGCGCATTTGAGAACTACCTGCGTATCATATGCGTAACTGTGCAGCGTTTGTCAATCATTTGGCAACCTCTAGGCCTGTAATAGACCTTCGCCACGAGCAAAACCGCTCAAGCTCCTGCATGACTTTTCCTTTGTATGACATTCGGAACTCAAGCGAGACTACTAATTGTTCTAAAGCAGAGATTTCACTAAGATTTGATTTGATTTATTTCCTGCGAATTCCGGCGGTGTACTCTCTTCTATGGTTTCCGAAGGTATGCCAAAGGTAACAAAAGGTGCCAAAAGTACTTTTTGCAAAGGTCAAATAATTTTCTGTATTTCAGATGAGCTGCAAGACACGTTCAAGTGTTGCGTCCCCAAAATAATCTTTTGTCAAAGTTCTAAAGTTCAAACCGTTCAACAGGCATTAAACTTGCTAAATATGTCCGCTCAAATTGTAACGTTTGATGAAAGCGAGGATTGTTTGAGTTTTTCGAGATTCCTGGAAGAGTATGGTGGCGAGTCGACGCTAAAAGATTTTAAGTAAGTAAGAGTTGAATTATAATTATTCTTTTTACTGAATTTTGACTGCCTCGGTGGTCTAGCGGATGATCGACTACCTACACATTACGAGGCCATGGGTTCGATTCCCGGTTAGGGCCAAATAAAATCAGTGCCAGCCCGAAGTTGGAAGTTGGCGGTATTAGATACAGAGAGCAGGTGAAGTCGTCGGTCCTGCGCCTGATCTCTTTCGATCGTGTCGCATTGGCATCCCATCAAAATAATGGAAGAGTCGAATCTAATCTGTCAGTATATTGATCTTTATAAACTTTTTCGATTTTATTGCAGACCAGCCGAGTTTGATCCTGAAAAAACACATGCCTTTTTAGTAACAACTAGCGGGAGCTCCGGACTACCGAAGACGGCCATACTGAGTCATAAGAACATAGTTATAGGCTTTCCACTTGTAATGTAATTATTGCACATAAACTTGTAATAAACTGAAATTCTAAGATATTATATCGTCCACATTCTCCCTCTGATATAATATGGTTGACTCATCAAATTATTCAAGCTAAACAATTCAAATTTCAACCACTTGTTTTTTACTTCCCAGTGGAAAGTTTTTGTATAATGACCGATTTTGTGAATCTCAAATTTTGACATCTCCACGTTGTAAGGCTTGCAAAGTACACAGACGTACAAAACAGAAGTAAAGTAGGTAGAATGCTATAGTTTTTAATGGATGTCGCTTATTTCGCGAACGAAACTTGATATCGACATGGAACAAAGTTCATTCGACGCATAATTACGCAACTTAAAACTGATTAGATTTTCAACGAAATCGGTCCAGCCATATTTTTTCCCCACTGGAAAGTTAGTCTACCTCGAGGCACCACTTTTAACATCTTGTTAATTTTATTTTATAACGAATTTTTCTATCTAAATAATAATTTAGAAGTCATTATTTTTCTTACAGGGTCGCCCATACCAAGTTCCCGACACCAGTGGACCTAGCTTTAGTTTTATCTCCAATACAATGGTTATCATCAACTTTTGTATTTATAATAGGACTGATATTGAGATTTACACGACTGCAAACATCATCTCCAATGACTCCAGAGCACATCCATTCCTTGATCAATAAATATAGGGTGAATATTGTTATCTCTCATTTGTTTTTAAATACACGCTTAGGTACATATACTCGCAATTATACTGAAAAATGTTTACAAAAAAATGGGTCCTGCTGTTGGGACCAGCTGTTTGGATCCTTCCTGGAGCACTTGCTCCAGGAAGGATCCAAACAGCTCGTGATAAGGGATAAAGAGATGTAGATAAGAGATGTAGAGTGAATTATCATTATCATGATCAACCCATTACCGGCTCACTACAGGGCACGAGTCTCCTCTCAGAATGAGAAGGGTTTAGGCCGTAGTCCACCAGGCTGGCCAACTGGGGATTAATATACTTCACACGCCAATGAGAACATTATGGAGGACTTTCAGGCGTGCAGGTTCCAGAGTGAATAAGTAACCCCCTCAAAATGCATGCCTTCCCAAGGAGTACCGCCTACTGTATCTACTGCCCTTCATCCAACAGACAAAATAAAGTTTCTTGAGACGTTCATCGAAAGTTTTTTAATATTGTTATATTATTCTTTGACTCCTAAGTTTATTTGTAATGAAATTGACGCATCATAATATTTTGCCGCAATGTTATTTTCAGCCGGATTTCACAAACATGAGCCCAACGTTTTTAAGGACTTTGTTAAAACATGGTGATCGTGAGAAGTGTGATTTCTCTTCTCTGCAGTACCTGTTACTAGGTGGTAGTGTAGTAGGCAAAGAGCTCATTGAAGAAATGCAGGCAAGTGTTCAATTGTAATGGTCATCATCATTATCATCATGATCAACTCATTACCGGCTCACTACAGAGCACGGGTCTCCTCTCAGAGTGAGAAGGGTTTCGGCCATAGTCTACCACGCTGGCCAAGCGGATTGGCAGACTTCACACACCTTTGAGAACGTTATGGAGAACTCTCAGGCATGCAGGTTTCCTCACGATGTTTTCCTTCACCGTTAAAGCGAGTGATATTTAAATACTTAAAACGCACATAACTCCGAAAAGTTAGAGGTGCCCCGGGATCGAACCCACGACCTCCGATTAGAAGTCGGTCGTCCTAACCACTAGGCTATCACAGCTTGTAATGGTATTCAATTGTAATGGTATCCTCGTATGAGGTTTGATACTTCTGAAATATTAAGTCTAGCTTATAAGTACTAACTTATAAGTCTAAGTTAACATGAAGGTGTTACTAATTTATGATGGTTTATAGTTAATTGTGTTTAGGTATATCATTTTTTTTTGTTAAATTTCAGAAAATAAATCCAAATCTTTATGTAACAGCAGTATATGGTATGACTGAAACAACGGTCACAATTTTCGATTCATCCTTTGCTCCAATTGGTTCAATCGGTACACCGATGTCACATTTACAGCTTAAAGTAAGTCTTCAGCATAACAATAATTCATCCCTTTATCTATTTATTTGTTAATCAAAATATCTAATCTATCTAATTATATATTGTTAAATAAAAATATCACCAACTTTTTTCGGAATTTCAATTTATCAATTTGAGTAAGTATAATGTCCTGACAAAATGTAATTTCAAAATAAACTAAATATAAGAATTTAGTTATTGATCATCTGAATGGATTAAATAAATCATATTATTCTTCCCAGCTTGTAGATCCTGCAACAAATGAAGTAATAGATAAACCTAACGTCCCCGGTGAACTGCGGGTTAAAGGTCCTACAATATTTCAGGTAAAAAAAAATGATAAAATACATTGACAAATAAAAATGGCAGTTGCAAATTGTTACTAGAGAATTAAGAACTTATACAAGTATAAATTAAAAATTTAAAAAACCCCCGACATTCGCCATTTTGTGGCAGAGGCCATCTTGGATTTAATTTATTCTTGCCATTTGATACCCATATTAAGTGAGTTGTGAAAAAATATGTAATCCGCCATTTTGTAGCGGCGGCCATCTTGAACCGATTTTCATCAAACATAGCTAACAACAATCTCGACTAATTCACCTTTGAAACAAAAAAAAACTGCATTTAAATCGGTCCAAAATGGATCTTTAAAAAATACAAGTAGGGGATATAGTAATATGTAATAGGTATCAAAATGTTACTACATTGAATTAACCTTTGATCTGTGAATATTGTTGATACCAGAGAAATCTCAATAACACTATCTCAACTCAATCTACTCAATCACGCAAACACATCTACGCTCAATGCTGTGCAGATAGAATTAAGCTGTAGGATTAGTAAATTAAGGTTGCAAATGCGTCGCATCGTTAACTTACTTCACATTGTATCTGTTCGCTTATTACACACATCGTTGCGCTAACGACGTCCGCGTCCTCAGCACGGCGACAAAGTCACGCGTATACCGCATTTCTAGTGCCTTATACTATTAAGATTTCTGTGCTTGATATCTATAACTTATGTGAACCTCTGGACCACTTTTCCTGTAAATAATAAAGGAAGTGAAGCATGTATTTGCATGTAATGAAGATCTCTTTGCTTGTAAGTAGATAACAAATAGTTTTCGTACCACAATATTTTTATTTTAGGGCTACTGTAATAACCCTGAGATGACCGCAGCGGCTTTTGATGAAGATGGATTTTTCAGATCTGGAGACATGTTATATAGAGATGAATATCACAACTACTATTTCTATGACCGCATTAAAATGCTGCTGAAATATAAGAACCATCAGGTACTTAAATAGAAGTAGCCGGTATCGTTAGGTTTATTTTTGTTTATTACTTAGGGTACACCTTCAATGAAAAATTGCAGATTTCACCAGTGGAAATAGAGTCCGTGATTACAAAACACCCGGGCGTGTTGGATGTAGCCGTCACCGGAGTACCAGACGCTGAGAGCGGCGATCTGCCTGTTGCACTGGTTATACTTCGAGATGGCCACGATGTTTCTGCACAAGAAATAAAGGATTTAGTTAAAGGTAAAACAAACCACACAAATCTATAAAAACGCACTAGATGCGCGTTTCATTTCGACACCGGAGCATCCTTAGGAGATGTAGAAGTCTCTACAATGAACAAAAATTCATGTTTTATTTTATCAAGCGGTCTAACGTGAAAATACTATTAGTTATCTATCTATCTATTATTATTATCTATATTAACAATATAAAGAAGCTTGTCCTGACTGACTGATCATCAACGCACAGCCTAAACCACTGAAACTAGAAACTTGAAATTTTCACAGTAGCTTCCTTTTATGACGTAGGCGCACACTAAGAAAGGATTATTGCAAATTCCACCCCTAAAGGGGTTAAATAGGAGATAAAAATTTGTATGAAAGTCCGTCATTTTTCAATTTATATTCATGAAAATCAGTATTTGTACTGTATGTCGGTTAAAAATAAATTCAGGATTTTTGAAAATTCTACTTCCAAGTGGGTTAAATAGGGGATGAAAGTTTGTATGAAAGTCCATCATTTTTAAAGTTATATCAATGAAAATCGGAACTTGTATTGTTTGTTGAAAATAAAGAATTACGTGTTTCAGGAATTTTGGAAATTTCACCCCCAAGTGGATTAAATAGGGGATGAGATTTATAAGAATCCAAGCGGACAAAGTCGCTGGCATCAGCTAGTAACAATATAAAGAAGCTTGTCCTGACTGACTGACTGACTGATCATCAATGCACAGCCTAAACCACTGAAGCTAGAAATTTGAAATTTTCACAGTAGCTTCGTTTTATGATGTAGGCGCACATTAAGAAAGGATTATTGCGAATTCCACCCCTAAGAGGGTTAAATAGGGGATGAAAGTTTGTATGAAAATCCATCATTATTAAAGTTACATCAATGAAAATTGGTATTTTTTTATTGTCGGTTAATAATAAAGAATTAAGTGTTTGTAGAATTTTTGGAAATTCTACCCCCAAGCGGGTGGGGATGAGATTTATAAGCATCCAAGCGGATGAAGTCGCTGGCATCAGCTAGTGTATGTATATAGATATATGACAGTTTGTTTAATTAAAGTAAACATTCTCTATCGTAGATGATAATATGAAAGACCTTGAAATAGTCTTATGAATAACTACAACATATTATGAACTAGATGATGCCCACGGCTTCGCCCGTGTGGATTTAGGTTGTTAAAAATCCCGTGGGAACTTTTGATTTTCCAGAACAAAAAGTAGCTTATCTGTAGAAACCCGTCCCCAAAACGGAAAAATCCCGTGGGATCCCCACGATTTCGGAATACAATTCCTTACAGCATCAGGGTTGAGGAGTTGGATATGTACCTACTACCTACTCGAGTTCATTCAACGATAAAGTCTTTAATTGGTACCCCCAATATCAATTTAAATAACCGAAAGTTTCTAAACCCATTAGTTTTGGGGATTAGGTCCCCTACAGCATCAGGATTGAGGAGTTGGAATCCAAATTTTTTTATAAAACAGGGTCGCAATGTTTCTCTATCGATTAAAAAAAAAATTACGCAAATCGGTTCAGAAATCTCGGAGATATCGGTGTACATAGGTAGAAAAACACAACTCCTCCTTTTTTGAAAGTCGGTTAAAAAAGTAGCCTATGTCACTCCCTGGTTAATTCTCTACTTGTATGTGAAGGTCCCGTCAAAATCGGTTCAGCCGTTCAGAAGATTAGCCCGTTCAAACAGACAGACAGACAGACAGACAGACAGACAGACAGACAGACAAAAATTTTAAAAACGTGTGATTCGGTTATGGTAGCGTTCAAATAACCATATGAGCTTAATATGAGGTAGTTATTTCGATATTACAGACAGACACTTCAATTTTATTTATTAGTATAGATTAAATCCAGCGAGCCAATAAACACATTATGACTACAATTTTAACATAGGAACCCTATATTTGAAGAATTCATCTTTTCAAAAACACGCTTGGCCTTAATAAGTAAACGGTAAAAAAATTCGAAAGATCCGAGAGTCAGCAATTATATTTTTATCAGACAAGTAATACCTACCTAATTATAGCTCAGTGATAAACTAACACCATATTACAATGATATAATATGCAGACGCTTATTTTCAGAGTCGCTGAGTGAATCGAAACAATTGAGAGGTGGTGTGATATTCGTAAAGGAGTTTCCTACGACATCTACAACGAAGGTGGACAGAATGAAATTAAGAGCATGGGCTAAAACACTTATGAGAGAATAACTGTTTTTTAAACCTGACGATGTGTGGTTTTGTTGTTAGTTTTACCACAGTCAGTAATGGATAAAATCTACCGTGTTAAATTTAATTAACTAAATTCCCATGTGCATTATCTGGATAATTTTTTGTTCTATCGGTCTTTTATCGCCCATGATGATAATAATTATTACGGCAGCAGTTGGATAGATTCTGCATAAATTATTTATTTTGCAGAATCTATCGTCCAACTGCTCCCGTAATAATACAGAATTACCAAATTATGTATTACAAGCGGAACCCGCGACTTCGTTCGCGTGGAAATTGATTTTTGAACATCCCGTGGGAATCATTTTGTCTTTCCTAAGCTCCTTTGAGCTCATACCTTGATAAAAACTGTTAAAAGTTCACTGGCAGATGCTAGCAGACAGACAGACATATTTTCGCATATATTATAATATTAGTATGGATATTAAATTATTTTCAAATTATACGTATATTTTATAGTTGTTATGAAATAAAACTTGAAATATTTTGTATGTACGCCGTTTAATTTGTTACTCAACTTAAACAACAATTTATTTGTTTACCCTTCCTTCCGTAATTTTATACATATTCTATCGATCTATCTTATCTATACATCTATCTATACATATAATACTTATTATCAATTTTGTATAGGTACCTACCAACCTACTTATTGCGCGGAATTCACTCAGTAGTACCTACTATTATACCTATATTCTGTAACTCAGTCTTATAGAGTAATTCGACTAAGTGTGTAGGGCCAACGTGTTATAACATAGACGTATCTAATAGTTTAAGATTATAAAATAACTTGGTATTGTAAGTACAATATGTTTGTAACAACTTTATTGAGTAGCTATACTATATAAAATCTTAAGTTTCCAAGTTTAATAGGGATAATTTCTGTACTTGAAGTACTTATTTAAAGTTTAAATAATATGTTTTTATAATTATGTTTGATAAAAAAATAAACAAGCTTTTACAATACTTTACAATATTAATAAAAAAATTCAAGAAAAATTAAATCGACTTCGGCGCAACAATCTCAGAGAAATCGGTGTAATACAAATCAAAAAAAATATTAGTCACATAATTATGGGTATGCGTGTAACGTCGTACATAAGAATGTTAACTAAGTGTATCATGTAAAACAATATAATAGTAAAAATATCATCAAAATCAGTTCATTGGCTTTTGAAATATTCGTGAACATACATACGGGTCGAATACAGAACATCCTTTTTTGATGGTTAGTCGGTTAAATAGCCTTTAATTCACCTTTACAAAATTTATTGTTCTATTGCATGAATTAATTATTTAATTAACATTATATTATTATCAAATTATTATATTAGAGAATTAGAAACAATTTTTAAATAATATTAATAACATCAATACTAATTAACGAAGAAAAAAATTAATGAGTTAAAAATTTCAAATGCCAAATTATCATTTAAGAGTAAAAATAATTAATTTTGATTAGACTACTGAAAATTTAAAAACTTGAAAATTCCGCTGTGAACTAATTACAATATTACAAAACCCATAAACTATTTACTATTTATGGATTGTTCGTAACTTCCAAGCTCAAAAATTTTGAATAAGTAAGTAATATTAAAAATTTGCTTCAGTTTTCATTAAAATAAATCCACCGAAACCTGCGTTATAGCTTGATCCTTTTAACAAAATCTTTAAAAAAAAATTTAAGTAAGTAGGTACCTAAACTTTAAATTTTTAACTACACTTGAGTAAAATAATTCATGTTACGATTTCCGGTGAGATCAGAGATGCAAACTAATCCCGCTGGTTTCTAAATTTTTGATTAGGTATTAGGCAGGTATTAAAAAATTATCAATATGCATTTCCAGGACGAATTAAAAAGTGAACCCGAGGAAAAATGTCACACTGGCACCACAGATCGGATGCTGTACACTGGTACATGCAGGAGATATCTTCGAGAGTGGTCGCAGAGTCAGGCATACCGGGCGATAGGTATCACCTTGGCAAGCTGATTTTACGAGGCTTCAGAGATGCTCCGGACTTCATTCTACAGGTACCTACTTCATATTGTAACGTTATAAAATCCAAACTGCCTCGTTGATCTAGTGGCTAGCATATTCGACTGCAGATCATGAGATTCCGGGTTCGATTCCCGAGTCGGGCAAATTATTGTACCTATTGGGTTTTCTCTGTCAAGAAATTCTCAGTGCCCGCCCGGAGTTGGTAGTTGGCGGTTTTTCACGGCCGTGCCTCGTAGAGCACATTAAGCAATCGGTCCCGGTTATTATCACTATCATATTGTGACAATGGTCGTTAAAGCCCTCCAATCCGCATTGGAGAAACGTGGCGGGTCTAAGCTCTAAATCCCTTTCTCCTATGAGAAGAGGCCTGTGCCCAGCAGTGAAACGTAAAAAGGCTGTAGTGGTGGTGGTGATGGATAAAATCCTTTTTATAGTTTTAGTAGTTTTAATTTCTAGATAGTCTCTAGTCTGGTCTGATGGGAGGCTTCAGCCGTGGCTGGTTACCACCTTACCGACAAAGCCGTGCCACCAAGAGATTAAGCTTTCCGGTACGATGCCGTGTAGAAACCGATCAGGAGTATGCATACTTTTTTGTAAGCCCGCTTCGATCTGATTGCATCGCCACTTACCATCACGTGAAATTGCAGTCAGGGCTAATAATAATAATAAAATAATACTTAATAGTTAAGTCATTTATTTCAGGCATTTAAACACCCATTACAATAAATGTACCTAGTTAAATTAAAAAAAAGGAATTTACGTAACGTTCGTGTGGTAACGTGGCGAAGTCGCGGGAAGTTGCTTAAATCTAGATCTTCTTCTATACTTACCTATCTTCTATCTATACAGTATACATATAATAAAATCGTAGACTTGCCGTATCTGTACATTAAAGATTTTTGCAAAATAATAACTGGGGGATGTTAGGGATAAGTAACAGAACGTAAAAAAGCTATTTTAGAAAATTTTGTCTGTTTATCTGTTTGTCTGTTTGTCTGTATGTTTGTGCGCGCATCACGCAAAAACTACTGAATGGATTGAAATGAAACTTGGCATGATTTAAGTTCGTACTATGGAGTAACATAGGTATAGGATACTTTTTATTCCGAAATTAAGCACGGTTCCCTTGGGAGAGGGGTTGAAAGTCAAAATGTGTACTTAGCTGTAATTCATTAACGCGTGGTCCGATTTCATTCATTCTTTTTTTGTTAGTAAAGGAAATACTTTAAAGATTACTGGCTAATCTCTCAAAAGCTGGATCGATTTTGATGGGTCTTTCACTGGCGGATGTTTACATTTTGATCTACTTAAACATCCGCCAGTGAACTTTTAACAGTTTTTAGCAAGGTAGGAGCTCAAAGGAGCTTAGGAAAGACAAAATGATTCCCACGGGATGTTTAAAAACTAATATCCACGCGAACGAAGTCGCGGGTATCCGCTTGTTTGGAATAAGATACCTAGCTCTCAATGCATTGTAGTATAGAATTTCAAGAACAAAAGTAATTTATGATTGTTCATTGTTGGAATAATGTCTTGTTTGTTTTGTAGTGGTTTTATCAGAACTGATTTATGTAGGTAATTTATGTTTGTTACGCATTTATGATATGTCCGCCTATCAATAACTATTGACATGATGCGTATATAATATTTGCTATATCCGTAACATATTTGTATATATATATTTTCATATCTAATAATTTAACACGACTGCTAGATAGGTACTATTTATTAGATTTATAATAGCTTGCTACGTACTACCTCCTTTCTTGTAAGTATTAATTTTTCCACATCTTTATTTCTAGTCTTGCAACAGATTTTTTTATTTAATTTGAATTTAAAAAAATCTAGATTGACGGAGCAACGGACGAAACGGAAAACTTTGCATCGGCGTTAAAAAGGTCCGTACAATGTGCGAACGCATTCAGAAAATTTGGATTCCGACATGAAGATGTGGTATTACTAATGGCACCGAACCACATCCATCTGACTATACCGATGTATGCGGCGTTTTATATGGGAATGGCAGTCGCGGGTGTTGATATGACTTTGGGAGTGAGTGAGTAGTAAATCCGTTGAATCCTTACTAATTATTATAAACACGAAAAGTAAACATGGATGTATGGATGTTTGTTACTCTTTCACGCAAAAACTATTTAACGGATGTGGCTGAAATTCGGAACGGCGATAGATTATATCCTGGACTGAACATAGGCTACTTTTTATCCCGGAAAATGAAAGAGTTCCCGCGGGAGCCAAAAAACCTAAATCCACGCTGATGAAGTCGCGGGTATCATCTAGTATACTATATAATTAGGTATTTTAACGATTAGCGAAGACATAAGTTTCCCTAATGGATTACCAAAGAAATCCTCAGGAGAGCCAAGGTCAATGACTCAAACTATTACTTGCTTTTCTGAAGCGATAGACGTTCGAGACAAAAAGTTCTACAAACACTAATCAAGAGTAAAATTAGTGGTAAAAATAAGCGTGGTAGGCGACTTCCACCTTCCTTTGACTATATGTAAAGGAGGTGGTAAAGAAAGTGGAGTACTTACAATACAATGGAATGCGTCTGCATTGCATGCTAGCTGTCATCCTCGTTTACTCAATATGGCCTTTGTCTCTATCAAAAATCTTCGTTATATTATTATCTCCAGCGAAACTGGAGGGGAACAAATAGCGTTGCAATATTTTTTCAGATGAACTCCGAGACACTTTCAAATTTAACGCACCAAAAGTGATATTTTGTCAAAGTGATAAAGTACAGGATGTGGTGGCAGCGTTACATGGACAAGACTTCAAGCCTCAAATTGTAACATTCGATAAAACAAATGGATTCCTTAGTTTTTCTGAATTATTGGAAAAGTATGGCAGTGATACATCTGTTGATAATTTTAAGTACGTAAAAGTAAATATTTGCTATACCTACCTATGCGTATAGATCGATGTATAAAATTAAATCTAACTTTATACCATTTTTTTTCTTCTTTTTCATTATCTATACCAGGTACCCGTGTTTATCTATTGTCTATTTGTGAAAACCTATTATTAGCTTTAAGTTAATTAATTAGGAATATTATGTAACACAATAAGCTGTTGGTTTTCCTCAATAAATAAAATAACAAGTGTAAATTGAAAATTTAAAAAACCCCCGACATTCGCCATTTAGTGGCGGCGGCCATCTTGAATTTGCAATAGTGCTATTCTACTAGTCAAGCCCTTTCATTTGATACCCATATCAAGGGAGTTGTGAAAAAATATATCATCCGCCATTTTGTAGCGGCGGCCAACTTGGACCGATTTTCATCAAACATAGCTAAGAACACTCTCGACTAATTCACATTTCAAACAAAAAAAACCGCATTCAAATCGGTCCACCCGTTTGAGCGCCACAGGGGAACAGACAGACACACACACACACACACACACACACAGACACGTCAAACTTATAACACCCCGTCGTTTTTGCGTCGGGGGTTAAAAATAAAGATACCTGCTATCAATTTTAATATTTCCTTTCAGAGCTGCAGAGTTTGACAGCAGTAACACTACAGCGTTATTAATAGCAACCAGTGGTTCAACAGGATTACCGAAATCAGCTGCTGCCACTCACAAAAACATCACTATCTCTATTCCTTACATGTGGTAATTATTTGATTATCTTATAAAAAAAATTGGATAGATATCAGAAGTCATTTTAATTCGTTTTACTACAGTGTTGCTTATGAGTTCAAAGTCAACCAAACGACACGTTTTTACAATTGAGTTGTTATTAACTACTTAAGTAGAAGGGAATTCAAGGCAAGACATTGATTGTCTTCATCTAATAGGAAAAATACCAGTATCTACTTATTACGTACCACATACTATTTCAATACTAAGTACCTTGCCTAGCCTTGTATTTCCTGTTAGTAACTCCTTTACATTATATTGTAGTGATAGTTAGTATGGCTCATTAATAATATTATTAAGCTTTTACGAATTCTACAGGCATACTTACGAAAAGTTCCCTACGCCAACACGCTTGTCACTCGTCCTTTCACCGATCCAGTGGTACTCGGCGTTGTTCAATTTCGTGTTCTCACCGATATTGAGACACACAAGACTTCAGTCTTCGCAGCCCGCGACGCAAGAGCACGCTTACTATCTCATTAATAAATATAGAGTGAGTTATATTAAGTAATAACAACGTTGCGTCAATATTTTTGAACATTCAAACAATATTCATCATGATCAACCCGTTACCGGCTCACTACAGAGCACGGGTCTCCTCTCAGAGTGAGAAGGGTTTTGGCCATAGTCTACCACGCTGGCCAAGCGGATTGGCAGACTTCACACACCTTTGAGAACGTCATGGAGAACTCTCAGGCATGCAGGTTTCCTCACTATGTATTCCTTCACCGTTAAAGCAAGTGATATTTAAATACTTAAAACGCACATAACTCCGAAAAGTCAGAGGTGCGTGCCCCGGGATCGAACCCACGACCTCCGATTAGAAGTCGGTCGTCCTCACCACTAGGCTATCACAGCTTAATACTTAAAACGCAAGCTTAAGGGTGCTTTTCCACCAGAGATGTGCTATGAAGCTATGCTGCGAAGATGTGAAATCTACGCTACGAAAATATGTGACCGTTTCCACCAATACTAAGCTATGTAGCTGTGCGAGGAAGATGCGCTATGAAGATGCGCCGCCGCAAAGTAGCTGCGCGAGAAAGATGCGCAGCTCGAGTCTACTTTTAGCGACAAACGCGGGCCCTGTAGATACTCAGCTCTGCACATAGCTACACCACTCGCGACGGCCCATAGCAGGCATCCATAGCACGCATCCTTCCATACAAAAAACATATCTTAGTTGAATCCGTTTCCACTAGTGCTAAGCTATGTGCACCAATGAATATCATTGGTGGATATCAAACGCATCCATAGCAACGTAGCATAGCACATCTCTGGTGGAAAAGCACCCTAATACTTAAGACAAACAATATTAACGAATTTTAACTTTTATCTTGGTCGAATTTCGAATATTTTATGTTTTTAATATTTTATCAAAACACACGGGTCATAATTTTGTTGCATTTCTGTTTTATATGCTTTATATAAAGAAATTTAAATAAAGCCAACTATGAGGGTAATGACAAGACATCTAACAATACATAACATTATTCCTTTTCTTGTTCAAGCCAACATTTATGATGACGAGTCCAAATACCTTGGCCACCCTTTTCAAAGTCGGCGATCGAGACAAATGCGACTTGACGAGTTTTGAGCAAATCCTTATAGGTGGTAGTGCTGTCCATCCTAATCATCTCAAGGAAGTTAAGGTATAAATGTTATCGTATTACAATACTATCCTGGTCATCACACAAAGTTTACGCTAACATTATACTGTCAGCATGATGCTCAGGCCTCAGAATGTTGGATTACTCTTTTGTAATTTTGCAATAAAGGTTTTTTTGACGTGATAACGCCATAACATGAATAGATAAACGCCAGCCGCACGCACGAAAAAGCATCACTCATTGTCACGTACCGCGTGCAAGCTAGAGCGCGGGACAAGCGATAGAGAGGCAATGTTTTCTTATGACGTTATCACGTAAATTATCGTCCGTAAATCGACTTTATAGTTAGTCAACCATTTTTTTTTAATTTGTAAGATCCACATATTATTGACATTTTATTATACAACGTTAGTTTTACTTTGCGCAAATACCGAAACACGTGTCAAATATTTTTACATTAAGAATATTTATACAAAATTTCAAAAAAATATAATGAACAGTAACGAAGTTATAAGCTTATTATTTTGCGTCATTGTCCTCGAAAAAAATGGTCACCGCAAGCCGTCGCCGCAGCGCCTAGCGATCGACGCGAGTTGAATGACCGCGGCTGTGTGCCGACCGTCAGCTGATGCGCGGTAAACCATTGTGTCTAAGCTTGTAGGATTTCAAAATATTTTTGGACAAAAATATAACACGGTATAAAAATGGTTGGATTCGATTTTGTTACTGATTTTGAACAAACTACTTTCAGGTTTTGCGTAAAGTAAAACTAGCGTTGTATTATCAGCTGATATTAGAATTTTCAATTATGTTTGCCATTAATATTTTACAGAAAGTAAGTCCTAATACGGAAGTATTCGTGGTATATGGAATGAGTGAAATCAACGGCCTGGGCATGATCTATGATGGATGTCGACCTGACTCACTCGGCAGACCCATTTCGAGCGTAAACGTGAAAGTAAGTTATTATTGTTGACTTCATTGACACCGGCCAAGTGCGAGTCAGACTTGCGCACCGAGTGTTCCGTACTCCAGAAGTATAAAGTACCATATTTTGTTTTTCCTTAGTTGTCTTAAAATATAAACAAATCGCAAAAATTTTCTCGGAGAAACGCGTAAGTGAGTGACTCTCTTTCCTTTCATGTCCTCTTTCTAATAGCACGATTTTATTAGCAGACCCTCACGGATCTACGGGTGGCTGGTCAGGGCGATGGCCCTATTACATGTTTATGCCCGGGCTACACGAGGCTAGTTTTTCAAGCTAGGATAGCAAGCTAGTGTCAGTAAGCTAGCAAGCTAGTACTTCTGGCTTCGTGTAGACAAAACTAGCTTTGTTTCTAAGCTAGTAAACTAGTAAGCTAGTTGACAAGCCAGGACAGTTTTTAATAGGATGGAGTTCTATTTTTTAGGCTAGTAGCGCCCCCACCACTGATTTTACCATCCTGGCTTGTGTACTAGCTTCATGTGGCCGGCGAAGCTAGTTTTCAGTTGACTCGTAAGCAGTAACCACGCGTTTTGTTTGTTTTTCTCCGCGACGTGTTTTTGGGATTTTAAGATGCCCAAACTAAGTACGGAGATTAATGTAAAGTTCGTACAACTGTACCGTGACCATGAATCATCCACGATCCATCAATGATCCTCGTTCATCTCTTCTTAAAATCCACGGTCTTACCCACAGCCGTTTTTGTAATTCATCTTCTAGTGCGAATTGGCACAGTTTTTCAAGTAAGTAACTGTTTTAGTCGAATAGTGTTTTTTTTCACCTGCAGTTCATTTTGGACGTGTGGTCACCTCATAATACTAGCTTAAAATAATATAGCCTCATGTAAACAGAACTAGCATATTCCAAGCCAGGTCAGCTAGCCAAGACAGTTTAAAAGAAAACTAGCTTGCTATCCTAGCTTGAAAAACTAGCCTCGTGTAGCCCGGGCATTAGTGACGCCGCCTGCAACTAACAGGCGGGGCCTTGGGTAGGACTTGTCAATGTTGTCAATCCGGTTGATACGCCGCAGAGCGATCTAGCCCGCGGGAGTTTGGCGAGCGATCAGCGAGCTGCGGCGTAGTGGGTATGTCTGTGTGGGACTCACTCCTGCCTCAACGAAGTCAAACACACCGGGGCACAAGCGCCCATCAGCCAGCGGCGAGGAAACAGTCATGTCCTTGTCCTACGACATCGTTTTGGCTTTTATATATCTACCTACCCTCCGGGCCGTATGTGAGGCGAGATCTCAAAGCATCGCCAACAATATAATTAACCTTGAATTATAATTATGTAGGCCAATACTTAAAATTTTAATAGAAAATGAGGTTTTTTTAGCTGGTAAATCCAAACACACTTGAAGATGTGACAGAGCCAAATATAAATGGGGAACTATGGGTCAAGGGACCTGGAGTTTTCAAGGTAGGTACTAGGTATACACTCACTTACTTATATATAATATTTAAGTAAATATGGTAAACACATAACATATAAAAAATTGACCTAACATTTTCTCTTGTTTGAAAATAAAATTAATACTTGTTTGATATAATTATGTATTGTGTAGGTATAGCTACACATTCATCCATTCATCTCATAAAATTATTCTTCGCGACTTCGTTCGCGTGGATATAGATATAGTATATCGGATCGGATCGGATCCCATAATTCTTTTATATACCTAATCTAAATGTAGCCTAAGTTACTCCTTATAACATCACCTATCTGCCATTGAAAGTTCCGTTCAAAACGATCCAGCCGTTTTGGAGATGAGTTGGAACAAATAGACAGACCGACAAACATTAATTTAAACGCACACCAGTTTAAAATAAGCCGTACGTTCAAAGAGCCGGGTCCCAAGTTATTTGAACCCAATAAATGTCTGTAATTTCTGAACTAAAAAACCTATGACCTTGAAATATTTACGGAATAATACTTAAACTTATTACCTTTCTAACAAAAAAAGAATGAGTTAAATCTAACTACGCGTTAATGAATTACAGCTAAATACACGTTTTAACTTTCATCCCCTCTCCCAAGGGAACCATGCTAAATTTCGAGATAAAAAGTATTTCTATGTCCTACGTCTGAGCATAAACTCAAATCGTACCAAGTTTCATTCGAATCCATTCAGTAGTTTCGGCGTGATGCACGGCCTAAATACAGACAGACAGACAAAAATGAAAAAAAATTACAGTTTTGGCTTCAGTATCGATTATAGAGTGCCCTCCAATAAAAATTTTCAAAATATCTTCAATGCACAGAATTGGATCTGTTACAGTTTTATTATACCTATGTCTGTAGCAGGATAAAAAACTTTAAAACTTTACTCACCTCCTCCTTATCTTCCACCAGTTAAATTTTTTTTTTTTCTAGGGATACTACAACAATCCAGAAGTAACAGCGCAGGTACTCGCAGAAGGCGGTTGGTTTAGAACAGGAGATATTATGTATAGAGACGAAACTGATTACTACTACTTCGTCGACCGGTTGAAGTTATTGCTTAAATATAGAAATTATCAGGTATGTGCACGGTATAGGTACCAAACGACTTTATTTTTATCTAGTACTTCTACTCTAGTACTACTCTAGTACTACTACGTCTTCATCAACAATATTAATGACACATCACAAAATACAGATAAATATAAATACCTACTTTCTCTTGGTGCATATTATTATGTAAATTCCAAAATAACAACTTAATTTAGTGATTTCAGTTACGCCTACCCCGCACTGCGCACTTTATTTTGGCGATATTTTTCGCAGAATTCTATGACATAGAAATGTTAGCTGCACGCAGGGGCGGATCCAGGGGGGGGGTCATGGGGGTCATGACCCCCCCCTGGACTGTGTCCAGGACCTAGGTGGACCACTAATAAAAATTGTTAAACATAATGTTTTTATATATTTTTGTCACAATATAGATTTAGTGTAAGTTCCTTCAATATTTAATCAATTTAATATAATACTTTGTATGAGAATCTAATCGTGGCTAAGAGCTTCAATGATTGAAGAACGTCTAACCGGACTGGTACTTCTCCACATCCTTAAAAACTTACCCATTGAAGTAGATGAAGTGATAACGCGTTTGTTATTCAAATATAGGTATTTTTATGTACAGTAATTACTTACATCTATACTTGATAATTATAATAAAGCGGAAGAGTTTCTTTGTTTGTTTGTTTGAACGCGCTAATCTCTGGACGTACTTGTCGGATTTGAGAAATTCGCATTTCGTAGTACAATTTTTAGGGAAGGTTATAGGCTGTTTAATATCCCTAAAATCCTTCCTTAAGGGGATAAAATGGGACTAGGAAGGTCATATGAAAGTTCTATGTTTTCGACAGTTACATATAAGAAAATAGGCATTTAGATTATAAATTTTTAATAATAAAAACCTGTATAATTTATTTTTGAAAATCTCCCCTTTAGGGTGGTAAAATAGGGGATGAAAGTTTTTATGTGAAATAATTATTGTTATTATTAACTTGAAATTTGGAAGATAGGTTCTTTCTAGATCGTAGATATAATATCAGCCTAGAAAATATTTTACAAAATATATATATATATATATATATATATTTCCTCCTCTATGGGGTAAAATGGGTAACAAAAGTTGTATGTTTTTGAAGTTACAGATACTGAAATCGGCATGTACTTAAGTTATTAGTTTTAAGTAATAAAAACCTACTTAAATTAAGGTTGGTAAAATAGGGGATGGAAGTTTGTACAGTAGTAGTAAGTTAATAATATAGTCTAGTCAACAAGTTCAAAAACGTGAAATATAGAGATAAAGGACTTAAAAATATGAGCGATTGCTCATTCGATTTTGAATCACCTCTAGAAAAATGTTTTTGAAGGATTTTGGTGCAGGTTAAAAATTGCAGTTGTTATTAACAAAACAAGATGAAAAAAAAATGATATTTATTTTTTTGTTAATAACTCGAAAAATATTTATATTTAAGCACTTTAAAAAATTCCGTTAAAGAGGAGGAAATTTCCAATAAAAAAGTCCCAACTTCCGAAACTCCATCTCCATCCTTACTTCCTTACTAATATTATAAATGGGAAAGTGAGTTTGTTTGTATGTTTGTTCCGCTTTCACGCCGTAACTACTGAACTGATTTGGCTGAAATTTTGAATGGAGATAGAATATGCCCTGACTTAAAACATAGGCTACTTTATATCCTGGAAAAATGCACAGCTCCCACGGGATTTTGAAAACCCCGAAATCTATAGCTACAGCTATAGGTAGATTACTATAGTAAACTTCATTGATAGTAGGTATAAAGGTTGGAAAAGGGAGCGGGAACGGGAACCGGAAATCCACGATTCCCTCGGGATTTGTTTAAAACCGAAATTCACGCGGGCGAAGCCGCGGGCATTTTCTAGTTATTTATAATTTTAATTTGACGTTGAAAATAGGTTTCCGCGCGGCGGTTAAAGCATGCGCGCGCGAGAATTCAGCAATAAAAATATTATTTTTTTTGTAACGTACAATGTAATTTTAAAAATTCGAAAAAATTCTAGTATCTTCTTAATACCGCCCCGAATCGAGCCCCGAAGAAAAAAGTTTATCACCATTTTTCAATAAGTAATTGAATTGTTAACTAACAAATTTTTTCCCAATCTCCGTTGGCATAAACAATGTGATGAAAGGTATAAATAATAATAATTGGCCTAAAAATTTTAAACTTCGTGGAGCCCTTCTGATATATATATTTCATAAGATCCTGCGATAAATTTTCATAAAAGTTTATTAATTTTTTATGATTTTTTTAAACTATTGAAAAATCATAATGTGATGTAATCAAAATGTGATATTTTATGTTATAAAAAAAATATTTTTATTGCTGAATTCTCGCGCGCGCATGCCGTAACAGACGCGTGGAAACGTATTTTCAACGTCAAATTAAAATTATAAATAATGAAGATAGAGTTTCAAAAGCTGAGACTTTTAGAAAGAGGAGAAAATTTCCGATAAAAAATCGGAAATTTTCTCCTCTTTAATAAACTTTTTTCATAATTGCTTAAATATAAATATTTTTCGAGTTTTAACAAAAAACGAAATATGATTTTTTTTTCATCTTATTTTGTTATTAACAATTGCAATTTTTTTCCTGCACCAAAATACTTCAAAAACATTTTTTAGAGGTGATTCCGAATCGAATGAGCTATCGCTCATATTTTTAGGACCTTAATCTCTATTTTTCACGTTTTTGAACTTGTTGACTATACCTATATTATTAACTTAAAATTTGAAAGTTAGGTTCTTTCTAGGAGGTAGGCTTCAGCTAAAAATTTTACGTAAATCCACCCCAAAGGGGGTATATTACGACATGTATATTACGACATCAGTTTATGAACTTAAATACAATAATACAAAGATCCTGTAGATACTAATTATTATCGGACATGACTACAGATTGACGTGATTTTATGCAGTTGCATTTTTTTAGTTCAGGACCTGGAGAGTTGTCAGGCTACTATTTTATTCCTGGAAAACAAAGGGTTCCCGTGGGACTTTTGAAAAATATAATACCGCGGACGAAGTTGCGGGCAACAGTAGTACATTAATAAAATACCTACTTTTTACTTGTATCTATCATCTATGATTATAAAATTAAATTATAACTTTTTATCTTTCTATGTGACCCCCCCCTGGCACCAAAGCTGGATCCGCCCTTGGCTGCACGCACTTGCGATTTTAAATTCGCGAAAAAAATATGTTTATTAAAATACGGAAAATAAACTGCGCGAATAGAAATCGCGCGAATAAATTTCTCAGTGCGCGCTAGGCCAAACATAAACGTACATATCTATAACGTATTATGTACCACGATTAATTTTGTTAAAGTGAATTATTTCCAGATATCTCCATTAGAAATAGAGAGTGTGATAATGAAGCACCCTGGAGTGCACGAAGTAGCTGTCACGGGGATCCCCCATGAGGAGCACGGGGATTTACCCGTCGCCTGCATTGTACCACACGAGGGCTACAAGATCACTGCACAAGAGATCAAGGATATGGTCAAAGGTAATTTTCTATCAATATTTGAAATAGCAATTCCTGAGGAAATGACAAGATCCGAGATAAATTAATATTCAGCCATAGAAATAGTTCGATGTATTCAGCTTTGACCTTTTAGAATATTTTTATTGAGTTCAAAATATCAGAAAACATAATATTTGATGTAAGTAAATGTTTTCTTTCAAAAAAGCTGTGATAGCCTAGTGGTTAGGACAACCGACTTCTAATCGGAGGTCGTGGGTTCGATCCCGGGGCACGCACCTCTAACTTTTCGGAGTTATGTGCGTTTTAAGTATTTAAATATCACTTGCTTTAACGGTGAAGGAAAACATCGTGAGGAAACCTGCACGCCTGAGAGTTCTCCATAACGTTCTCAAAGGTGTGTGAAGTCTGCATATCCGCTTGGCCAGCGTGGTAGACTATGGCCAAAACCCTTCTCAGTCTGAGAGGAGACCCGTGCTCTGTAGTGAGCCGGTAATGGGTTGATCATGATGATGATGATGATGAAATGTTTTCAAGAAATATGTTCAATTTCTTGTTGAATTCAAGCTCTTTTTCAGAGGCCTTAGCCGACTCGAAGCAACTCAGAGGTGGCGTGATATTTGTAAAGCAGTTACCGCTAACTTCCACGTCCAAAATTGATCGATCAAAACTAGCAAAGCTGGCCCAGTCTATGAAACGAGAATAAAACAGTAAAAAAAAATTGTGCTATACTACAAAGTAATCTGATGTAAATAGTGTCTAATCGTTATATTCAAAGGAAAATAAAACCTACGTAAAAATATACTTACTTCAATACACTTTGCTCAAAAACTGCACTTATTGTTAGTAGGTAAACATGACTTGAAAGTTAATTTTAATTTCTGTAAGTCAATGTAGGAACTAGGATTATGTTCATGAACTATAACCCATGAAAAAATTACAATATTATTGGAGTTTTACTGAAGCAAGTCCTTACACTATTAAGTAATTATATACGATGTAAATATAGTGTATTTTTGTTATGTTTAAAGATAAATAAAAAATTCACAAAAGTTATTTTTATTGGATTTATTTTCTGTACCGATTATTCCGATGAATGCGTACCTATACCGATTTTTTTTAATTCTATGTACATTTATACACACATTCGTTTAGATCATTTACATAATATCCAACGGTGAAAGAATTTTTGAAATTGAGCCGCACGCACCCCCGCCTTGGTGACGCTCACTTCGCAACGGGCCGTGCACTCGACCGCAATAAAATCGACCGAATGGTCGAGTTGTCCACATCCAATTTTTTGATGGTCAACTCGGCCAATAGCAGAATACTGAGTTGTTTATGTACAGTCGAATACAAAAAGTGTTTCACGTATCAAATATTTTGATTAACTCTTATATGAAATTACTTATAATTTGTCAGCGTTTTATTAATTATTATCAAGATATTATGTATTTTTTGAAAGAGCAAAATTTAGGTATTCTTTGAATTTTTACTATAAAATAAAACAAAATGTAAACAATAACATAGGTTTGTATAAATTTAAAACAACATGTTATGTACAACAAAAAATATATAAAAAACTAAGTCTTATTTATAAAATCACAGATTATTGTTTAATTAATATTGATATTACAATCCTTATCAATTTCTTTGGTTAAAATATCACTTGTCTTATATTATCAATGGCCTATGCCTTTATAAAATCACAGATTTGTATAATTGTCATCGATATTAAAAACCTTAACAATTTCTATTTCCATGGATTGTGTCAGTCAGTCAGTTTTAAAAAATACCACTTATATCAATAAACAAAAACAAATTATTAGTAGCTTTTGACAAATTCAAATTCAAAACTCATTTATTCAAAGTAGGTACACTGTACACTTTTTGAACGTCAATATATAAAGGATTTTTTTGTTATGAATGATTTTCATAACAAATAAAACAAAAAGAAAAAAACAAATTATAAGTAGCATCAGTAAAAATTAACATCACAAAAATTAAAAAGGTTATAAATATAAAATAAAAGTATTTATATATGTATATATGTATATGTATAAAATTTTCCACATTTTCCACTAAACTCACAGTAGCACCTGCATGCACGTCACCAACCAACTGACAGTTTTAAACAACTTAAACACGTTGGGTAATACGGCGCTCCCACGAGGTAATTTTTTTAAATGTCACCAATAGCCGTCTCTTTCTCCTGAATACAAGAGATAATAATAGGTACGTCTCTAAACGAAAATGAGATTTGCTATCTCTTTCTTTTTATACCTGTACTGTACTTTTATAACTCAACCCAACCTATCTGCTACTGTAAATGACTGTACTTTGTACGTGCAGTCGAGTTGACCATCAAAAAATATTAATAAAATTGAATGTGGACAACTCGACCATTCGGTCGATTTTATTGCGGTCGAGTTGTCCAGTAACCCAGCAGAAATCGTAATATTTTAATTTCGCCATATCTTCAAAACCAAACGTCCAATTTTAATCTTTCAACGACCAAATATTAACTACATAAACTGTACTTAGTGATGAAATAATTTATTTTGATAAGGATTAATAGCATGAGTAAAATAAATGCGTTTAAATGTACTTAGTCCAAAAAAATTCAAGATTTTTAAATGAAGCTTAAAGCTTTTAAAAAAAGGTGTGTGAAGTCTGCCAATCCGCTTGGCCAGCGTGGTAGACTATGGCCAAAACCCTTCCCACTCTGAGAGGAGACCCGTGCTCTGTAGTGAGCCGGTAATGGGTTGATCATGATGATGATGATGAAATAAAAAAAATGGTTGTTGTGCCTCACTCGACATAGATAAGTATAGTGTGTTGCGGACTTTTTTGTAGATATTTATAAGATATACAGTTAATTAGAACATTTTATGGTTCTATCTTTTATAGTTTAGGCAGCGTACGCAAAATAAGTAACTTTTCTGGTTGATTTTTTACACCTTGTGTCCGAAAAACACCAAATATTTTAAGGAACCCTATTTTTTCCAAAATAAAATTTAGCCTATGTTAAGTACTTGTAGATAATGTTGCTTTCGAATGGTGAAAGAGGTGTTTTTAAGCCTATTCATTACAACCAAACAAACAAACAAATAAAGTTTTCCTCTTTATAATATTAGTGTAGAAGAAAATAAAAGGCAAAATATGAAAATCAACCTTTTTATTATTTTGATTTTGTTTGTAAGTAGGTAAAATAATTATAATTCACTTTAAGCAATACAAAAACATGATTTAAAGTTTAAAAAACAGTGGTTCCGTATATACTTAATAAAATATTTAGTTTTAACATTACTTAAAGATAATATGCCATGTAATTTTTTTTATAATTTTTTGGTCGCAGACTTTCTGTATACAATGCAGTTAGAAAAAACCCACAACATTAATAAAAAAAAACACAAACTACAATATTAAAACCAATTTTAGTGGGTCATGTTAAATTATTATAATTAAGATTTGAGTGTCTTAGACCATTAAATGAACACTCTATTTCTAAAAACCTGATTGAAATGAACATATTTTGGTTGATTTTCTAATTAAGATACTAATAGTTTACCGTTTACCGTAAAATATTTGCTTGAGGCTTATTTGTTTACATGGATCGGCAATTTACTTACAAGCTTATGAAAATGGTAGACTTACCTTAGCACGTTCTCCATACAAAAACTAAAAGTCGGTCTTTCGTGTAGCTACACTTATTGAGGTCCAACGGAGTGACTGATTAGTTTAGCAACCGCTTATTGATTTAAAAAGCGGCCAAGTGCGAGTCGAACTCGCCCATGAAGGGTTCCGTAGCAGCAAGTAATTGCGGTTTACGATTTATGACTTAAAAAAAACTACTTACTAGATCTCGTTCAAACCAATTTTTTGTGGAAGTTTGTATTTGTTAGTTTTATGATTCTCTTATTTTAGAAGTTACGGGGGGGTGGGGGACATACATTTTACCACTTTGCAGGAAGTGTCCCTCACGCAAACTATTCAGTTTAGAAAAAAATGATATTAGAAACTTCAATATTATTTTTAAAGACCTATCCATAGATACCCCACACGTATGGGTTTATGAAAAAAAAATTGAGTTTCAGTTCTAAGCATGGGGAACCCCAAAAATTTATTGTTTTTTTTTTCTATTTTTGTGTGAAAATCTTAATGCGGTTCACAGAATTCATCTGCTTACCAAGTTTTAACAGTATAGTTCTTATAGTTTCGGAAAAAAGTGGCTGTGACATACGGACGGACGGACAGATAGACAGGCAGACATGACGAATCCATAAGGGTTCCGTTTTTTGCCATTTGGCTACGGAACCTTAAAAAATAAGCGTATGGTGTTGCTACTTTGAGAAAAAATACAGCAAAAGCTAATTATTATAATTAAATAAAAATTGAGATTAATTGTTCATCTACTAGTATCCGGTCAACTATTGGTCCAACCACGCTATAATTTTTTTATCAGTCTACGTACGACAATGTACATGTCGTGGTCAGATCTTAGGACTGATCACTTCATGATGTGGCCGATCATTTCATGAAACAGTTCTATTTCATGATACGGCCATCTAAAACTGACCATATCGTTTGAATGTCAACGTTTAATGATATCTAATATTTCCATCCACGTTTGGCCATATTATCATTAATCTATGGGACCACTTTGCAAACAGCCTCAGCTGTCGATTAAAAAAGAATTACACAAATCGGTTCAGTAATCTCGGAGAAATTGGTAAACAAGTAAAACATGGAAGAAATACCTACTTCCAAATAGACGCGATGACGTCATACTCGAGTAAAAATTTTTGCTTTAAAATACATGAACTTAAATAATTAATTTCTGCTTCATTTATTGATGGATTTCAAAATTTTTCTTTTCAAATTAAAATCCGACTGGTATTTACAGAGATTAGCGCGTTCAAACAAATATAAAAAAAAACTCTTCCGTTTTATTATTTTAGTATAGATTTGGCTATAAAATTATTATCATTTACGACTGAATGTGTACAACTGTAAAAAATGATAATTTCTTGTAATATGGAGTCTAAGTTTCATTACACAGTGTTCTTCCATCATGGCCAAAAATCGCGCTATGAGCCGTTTTTTCGCTAAAAGAGTGAATTTGTCCTTTTTGCCTAACATGTACCTATTAATACCAAACGATTAGACTAGAGATTAAAAAAAATTTAGAGATTAAAAAAAAAAAAGATCACCTGATGTACATATGTACATTGTACCTACTATAGTGATAGATAACCGCTGATGAACAATTGAAGCACCTGAATGACCTGAAGTAACTTCTCAAAAATACCTCTCAAGGATATTATGTTCTTAATAAAATCTTATCAATGATTTATCAATGCTTGGAATAAAGATAAATCGATGTTTGGCTAGAAACAACATAATATTCTTGCTATTGTAAAATATAATAATTCATTATCTTGTTTGTTAACAATGCAAATTTTATTATAGCTACAATCGACAACGCTATCTAAGATGTGTACGTAGGCTAGCTGATGCCCGCGACTTTGGGTAAGTAATTGGGTTTTTAACAAGTAAGTATAAATTGAAAATTTAAAAAACCCCCGACATTTGCCATTTTGTGCTCGCGGCCATCTTTCATTTGCATAGTGCTATTCTACTAGTCAAGCCCTTTCATTTGATATCCATATTAAGGGAGTTGTGAAAAAATATGTAATCCGCCATTTTGTAGCGCCGGCCATCTTGGACCGATTTTCTTCAAACATAGCTAACAACACTCTCGACTAATTCACCTTTCAAGCAAAAAAAACCTCATCCAAATCGGTCCACCCGTTTGAGCGCCACAGGGGAACAGACAGACACACACACACACACACACACAGACACGTCAAACTTATAACACCCCGTCGTTTTTGCGTCGGGGGTTAAAAATAAAACGAGAATACCTACTCTTTGATTTAAAAATACGTCTAGATCTGTGCAGCGGTAGGTTTTTACATACTGTGTGAATTCTTGTGATTTTCCAAAAAAGTTTGTGCCTAAATTCGCTATGATATAGAAAAGTTATTGGAAACAATTTTTCGGAAAAAAGTTTTTCCAAACACTGCTCCAAAATCTTGTTTATTACACGCTTTATATTAGTATCACGTGTATGTTTGTAACCGACTCCTTTGGGCGCGATTTTGACCCACTTTTTTTTTAGTTTGATATAAGTATTATGAATAAAAAAATATGTCTATTCTATTCGGCTTTGCTTCAGCTGTCCACAGGATAGTTCACTACTTCTTATAACATTTTGTTTTGAAAAGAGCAACTGCTGAGTTTCTTGCCGGCTCTTCTCAGCAGAACCAGCATTCCGAACCGGTGCGTGGTAGATTCTTGACATGTCATAAGAGCCACACGTTGGCCTACGTGAAATAAACGATTTTGATTTTTTTTTGAATTTTGAGCCAATGGAGTGAGTTATTAGATTAGAAACTGATTACGAATGTTGAAATTTTGGAGCCTTGATAATAAAACTTGCATGAATTTGTTAGTGATATAATCAACCAAATACTTAGTATTATCACTGCCGGCATATATCTATTTAAGCGTTACTGCAACAATGATAAATTTAGTTATCTTACTTTTTCTGATCTCTTCTAACGTCCCGCGTAACAGGTCACGTAAGTTACATGTTATTTATTTGGGTATTCTATATCTATCTATATGTTACAGCCAAAGTAATAAATCAGGATATTATGTATACTATCCAGCTACTATGCATAATATCCACTCAATTTGGATAAAGTAATAATTGATACAGAATTAATCAAATTATCTGGCTATTTTACATAATGTTCAGCTATTTTACATAATATCCTGGAAGACTTGGATAAAGTAATAAAATAAACATAAGGTTTAACTGATCACCAGATATTGCAAAATATAACGTCAAATAAACAGTTTATACCACCAACAAAACATACTGTCTGTGTGTGAGTGGGAGTATGTGTGTAAGTATGTGTGTGAGAGCGTGTGTGTGTGTGTGTGTGTGTGTGTGTGAGTGTGAGTGTGTGTGTGTATGTGTGTGTGTGTGTGTGTGTATGTGTGTGTGTGTGTGTGTGTGTGTGTATGTGTGTGTGTGTGTGAGTGAGTGTGTGTGTGTGAGAGTGAGTGTGTGTGTGAGTGTGCGTGTGAGTGTGTGTGCGTGTGTGTGTGTGTGTGCGTGTGAGTGTGTTTGTGAGTGTGTGTATGAGTGTGTGTATGTGTGTGAGTATGTGTATGAGTGTGTGTGAGTGTGTGTGAGTGTGAGTGTGTGTGAAAGTGTGTGTGTGTGTGTGAGTGTATGCGAGTGTGTGTGTGTAAGTGTGTGTGTGTGTATGTTTGAGTGTGTGTGTGTTTGTGAGTGTGTGTATGAGTGTGTGTGTGTGTGTGAGTGTGTGTATGAGTGTGTGTGAGTACACACTCAGTGAGTGTGAGTGTGTGATTGTGTGTGTGTGTTTGTGTTTGTTACTCTTTAACGCCGTAACTACTGCTGAACCGATTTAGCTGAAATTTTGAATGGAGATAGATTATGCCCTGACATAAAACATAGGCTACTTTTTATCCTGGAAAAATGCATAGTTCCCACGGGATTTTGAAAACCGAAATCTATAGCTACAGCTATTATAGATAGATTTCTATAGCAATCTATCTTGATAGTAGGTATAAAGGTTGGAAAAGGGAGCGGGAACGGGAACCAGAAATTCATGATTCCCTCGGGATTTGTGAAAAACCGAAATTAACGCAGGCGGAGCCGCGGGCAGAAGCTAGTTAATAATACTTATTTAGGTGAGGTATTTATCTAGCGCGGTCTAGCATCAGGAATTTTAGGCTAGGTTAGGTTAGGTTAGGATAAGGTAAGTTAGATTTTGAGATTGCGGTGATCATACCACACTACAAAGGAATGAGATGCGAGAGGGCAAGTCGGGCCGTATTTATCATTTTGACCAACGTAGACTTGCTATTATGAATTATGTTTGGTTTGTCATGATATTATGAATAACTAGCTGATCCCCGCGACTTCGTTCGCATGTTTATAGGTTTTATATAGGATCGGATCGGATTCCATAGTTCTTTTATGTACCTAAGGGGCAATTTCAACAAAGCCGTTTTTTCTTGAATTTCGGTGGACTTTTTTATTATTAAGTTTTTTCAACTTTGAACAATGGTTTATTATTCTTCTTGCTATTGTTTATGCTCTACTTGAATGCCATCAAAATATGTCTTATAAACTCGTGAGAATACGTGTTTAAAATTTTGATGCCACCGAAATGATAAAACTAGCCACCGAAATGATATAAGTAGCCACCGAAATGATAGAAGCTGTCCACCGAAATTAAAATTCACTGAAAATATATTAAATATACTACTGAGCAGCCTCAACCATACACTTTAACTAAATAGATGCACTCTTAGCAAGTTTGAAAGGTTGTATACTATCATGAGTGACAATTTGTTAACTTAGTTACGTATGTTCTAATTTTAGATATTCCTCTGGATTTCACACAAAAAAATGCCCCTACCTACAATAAAAGGAATAGAATAAAATTAAATGAAAATACATATATTTTAATTAACGGTTTTAATCTTAGCTTAGCAATAATCAGTCTTTTAATTTCTACTATTTTAATAATTTCGCACTTACTTAAATACAGTGTAAACTCTATATTGCGACACTTAAGGGGCTTCTAATGTTATATGGAGTTATTGAGATTTCAGAGTTGTCGTTAAATGAAGAGAAAAAAAATCAATATTATGATGCATACAGCGACTAATAAAGTATACAGTTTGAAAGTCTGTGACCAACCAAGAATATGATAACGTTCAGTATTTTGATGACATAAATAAGTGTACACTTATGTTAATTTGTACATATGAATTATATGAACGTAGGTATAATATAATTACTAAAAACTCCCTGAAAGTATGTTAATTACGACAGCGAAAAAAATTATCAAAATCGGTTCATTAGTCTTTGAGATAATTGCGGCCATACATACATACATACACACATACATACGGGTCTAATACATAAACTCTTTTTTTTGAAGTGGTGTAGTTAAAAAATTACCTGTAGGCCTGAATTTTCATCGAAACAAATAATAATCTACCAAAATAATGAAACAATCCACCGAAATGAGACAATTAAACACCGAAATGATAAAGCAATCCACCGAAATGAGATAATTAAGATTAAAAAAAACCGAAATGAGAATTTCTATCATTTCGGTGAGTTTTTTGTCATTTCGGTTGACAATTTAGCCCACCGAATCCACCGAAATGATAACACCGAAATTAGAAATACGGACAAAAATTTGCATTACAAGAAGACTATTTATTATAAGATGATATGAATATTACACAAATAAACGTATTGCCATTACGCACTCTTGAATAGTATTTTATATGTATTAACTAATTGCAAGACAAGTTATACCTGTACACGGAAATGATAAGAAGTTTGTCACATGCCACCGAATTGAACTACTTACTTTTTTTGCGGGAACACGCAGGCAAGCGGTGCATTTCCTCCCACGATAAGCACATAGACCACACTGTTACGTACATTTTAAGCGCACGAGGGGGGAGCTAGAGTTGTCCTATGCAAAACTACAATCGATTTAAAAAAAAACACCGAGATGAGAGGACTTTCTGGGACACAAGCATTTTTACTTACCAGTTATTAAACTAAGTAGATATTATCATAAAATTATTTTATAACTTTAATGTCACTATTCACAATTTAAATAAAAGTAGCTATATACCAAAATAAGCAATACTTTTTGATTTATGAGGGAAATTACATTGAAAAAGGTTGTGAGGACAGCTACCGAAATGATAAATTCGGGGCTTTAAAATTTTTTTATTTCCTAAACTGCAGTCATCAATAAATATTTATTGTCTCGCATAGGTATCTACCTATTCTACCTAGAAAAAATATTAGATCTTTATACTAACCGTTGGACAGTACCGATTTCATCCATGCCGTGCGAATTTTGCTGTTGGGAAATCCACCCCTAAACTAAATGTAGCCTAAGTTACTCCTTATAACATCTGCCATTGAAAGTTCCGTTAAAATCAATCCAGCCGTTTCTGAGATTAGTTGAAACAAATAGACAGACCGACAAACATAAATTTAAACGCACGCCAGTTTAAAATAAGCCGTACGTACAAAGATCCGTGTCCCATGTTATTTGAACCCAATAAATGTCTGTCATTTCTGAAGTAACAAACCTATGACCTTGAAATATTTACGGGACAATATATAAAGTACTACCTTTCTAACAAAAAAAGAATGAGTGAAATCGAACAACGCGTTAATGAATTACAGCTAAATACACGTTTTAACTTTCATCCCCTCTCCCTAGGGAACCGTGGTGAATTTCGGGATAAAAAGTATCCTATGTCCTACCTCGGAGTATAAACTTAAATCGTACCAAGTTTCATTTGAATCCATCCAGTAGTTTCGGCGTGATGCGCGGCCAAGATACAGACAGACAGACAGACAGACAGACAGAAAGACAGACAGACAGACAAAAATGAAACAAATTGCAGATTTGGCTTCAGTATCGATTATAGAGTGCCCTCCAATAAAAAATTTTATTATATTATAGATATCGGGACAATTTAAATATTATTTATAATAGCCTGACATTATGTATAATATCTAATTAATTACTTTGACTGTAACATATACATATAATAAAATCATAGACTTGCCGTATCTGTACATTAAAGATTTTTGCAAAATAATAACTGGGGGATGTTAGGTAGATAAGTAATAGAAAGTAAAAACCTATTTTTGAAATTTTTGTCTGTTTGTCTGTTTATCTGTATGCTTGTGCGCGCATCACGCAAAAACTACTGAATGGATTGAAATGAAACTTGGCATGATTTAAGTTCATACTACGGAGTAACAAATAGGATACTTTTTATCCCGAAATTCGGCACGGTTCCCTTGGGAGAAGGGATGAAAGTTAAAATGTGTACTTAGCTGTAATTCATTAACGCGTGATCAGATTTCATTTATTCCTTTTTTGTTAGAAAGGAGATACTTTAAAGATTACCAGCTAATCTCAGAAAGGCTGGATCGATTTTGATGGGACTTTTACTGGTGGATGTTTACATTTTGATCTACCTAAACATCCGCCAGTGAACTTTTAACAGTTTTTAGCAAGGTAATGAGCTCAAAGGAGCTTAGGAAAACAAAATGATTCCCACAGGATTTTTAAAAATCAATATCCACGCGAACGAAGTCGGGGGTGTCCGCTTGTTGTAAATAAAATTGTTTTTATTTGAACACCGTGCATTGCCAGTATAATGTGCTTATCATCACTACATAGTCGTGTTGCAAACAAAGTCCCTCGCCGCGTCCGTCTGTTTGTTCGCGATAAACTCAAAAACTACCGTGATTAAAGTTATGGTGACACGTTTTTTTTAATAGATTACTTAGCATCACCATCTATCGCAACGAAATAAGAGGGTAGCGTTATAGTTTATTACTGCATGATAAGCATTAATACACAGTATTTTAAGTTACGTTTCGTGGGATATATAACTACTTCCTAATTGTATGAACGTTAAATCAAATCAAATCAAATAAACTTTATTCAATATTGGTACACTGTACACTTTTTGAACGTCAATTTAGGAATTACAGGCAATGGTGATAATTACTTACGGAAACTTAAAACTAAAACTACGTGGGTTCCAAACGCGCCCTGGTCTGAGAAGAGCCCACAACAAACTCAGCCGAGATTATTTTTTTTTAATTATCACCATCTTACATTAAGGTATAGCCATAAAAATGATTTGAACTGTTGGCTTTTAGAGCAATCTATGTCCATGGATTTTTGTCATTAAAAAATCTTTTAAGCTATAATAAGATTTTTCAATCGTTATAGCCCGACTACGTGTGGTGCAAAGAAAGGTTGTGATGTTCTTTCTGTCAGGTGATTCAGCTGGTTGCAAGCGCCTGCTATAGGCGAACCCAAAGTTGTAAGTTAGTGGTGGTCAGAGATTACACGGAGTTTCGCCGTTACAAGCAGAGGCGGCTTTACCTATGGTGCAGGGTGTGCGGTGCACACGGGCGCAGCGGTGTTAGGGGGCGCCGGCCTCGGCACTTTCACATTTGTACCTATTCCATTTTGACCACTGCGCTGCACTGCACATGTGCGCTACATGAGCTAGAGACGCCTCTGGTTATAAGGGTTCTTTTTTATCACTTTGGGTACACCACCACCATCACCACTACAGCCTTTTAACGTCCCACCGCTGGACACAGGCCTGTTCTCCCATAGGAGAGAGGGATTTAGAGCTTAGACCCGCCACGCTGCTCCAATGCGGGTTGGCGGACTTTAATGATTATTTTCACATGATAGTGATAATAACCGGGACCGATGTTTTTAATGTGCTCTCCGAGGCACGGGGGTGAAAACACCGCCAACTAGCAACTCCGGGCTGGCACTGAGAATTTTTTGACAGAAAAATCCAATACCTAACAATTATTATTTGCCCGACCCGGGAATCGAATTGGGTACACCCAATAATTGATAATTAATAGTTAGTTGTAATAGTTAGTTTCATTAATTAGTGTGCTTCCGTCATTAGCTGGCCAAAACGCGTTATGAGCTGTTTTTTCACTAGAAGAAAGAATTTCACCCGTATTCACAAACGTTCCTTCCTTGAGTGTTAGACCAGGGTAGAGGCCTTTAAAAATAATAAAAAGTCCTCTTCCACCCGGACCTCGATTGCGAGCTGACGTGCCGAAAACCTTTTTAATTTGTCATCTAAATTAATTTCTAAAAAAAAAAACAGTTTAAAATATTAAGAGTGTAGCGTTTGCAGAAGGTGAACTGTTCTTAACACGACTCCATGTGTGTGTGCTAACAAGTCAACAACAGAGATGTAATACTCACACATTCTTACTCCGTCTATGGCTACGGGAAATGTACGTTATGTACGTGGGCTAACTCCTGTCTCTTGCGCAAGAGTGCATCAAGATAAGATATCATCGTGTGCGTATATAAAGTGAATCATTGACAAAGATTCATTACAACATAGATAGGACAAACAACCCCTTCCCCTTCCCGAGCTCAGATCGCCCGTAATTTATTTTTCCTTTTATTTTTTATTAACCCCCGACGCAAAAACGATGGGGTGTTGTAAGTTTGACGTGTCTGTGTGTTTGTGTGTGTGTGTCTGTCTGTTCCCCTGTGGCGCTCAAACGGGTGGACCGATTTGAATGCGGTTTTTTTTTGTTTGAAAGGTGAATTAGTCGAGAGTGCTGTTAGCTATGTTTGATGAAAATCGGTCCAAGATGGCCGCCGCTACAAAATGGCGAATTACATATTTTTTCACAACTCCCTTAATATGGGTATCAAATGAAAGGGCTTGTCTAGTAGAATAGTACTATTGCAAATCCGAGATGGCCGCCGCCACAAAATGGCGAATGTCGGGGGTTTTTTAATTTTAAACTTATACTTGTTTATTATTCTCCTCCTTTTTTAATGGGTTTAATTCTACTATTTTTTTTTTTGGTTTCAAAAATTATCGACCCTGGGTCTATAAAGCAACAATTCTATGATAAGTACGATGTTTTGCAGTGCGATCCGTATGCCATTCATTTCATAAACAATAGGTACTTACTGGTGTGCGTAACGCATAGCATTCAATGGAGCGCTGTGATTGGTTCACGTTGTGTTGCGACTTCACTCGAGTTGAAGAACATCTTAGAGTTGACTCGAGTCAAGTTGACTGACAGATGGCCAACAGATGGCAGATACAAACATCAAAACTAGAATAGGCTATTTGACTAATTTTTGGAAATTGTTTTAAAAGATTCTTTATTACTTATTAAAACACACTACATTGATATTTTTCGGAATATTTTATATTTTTCGGTTTTGAAAACCGCGCCAGAAACGATGTTTCTGTAATGGCGCTGATCACATGATACGCGTGACGTCACGAATCGGTAAGCAAGACACTTTTCTCGCTCGCTCCTTATCGGAACTCGGTGCGTGCGACAGAGCACGCTGCGCAATTAGTTACGACGCTATAGCAAGTCGAATGTTGTAGTCGCTTGTATCGTAATGTTGTAAATTGTTATACATTTTAATATAATAAAAGTTTAATTTCGGTTGACTTGATAAACTTCAGTTATAACAACCAAGTCACGTGTTCTAGATAGTGACGTCACAACCAATCACAGAGCGTTCCAATGAATTATTATGTAGGTACTTCCTCAAAGGAGCGTTCACGTTACTGATAAAATTTCAAAAATTATTATGTTTTATTTCGTGCAAAATATCGCGTAAAATTACATAATTTAGTTTGATTGAGTGAAATAGGTCTTTTTTAGGCTATTATCTGATAAGATGACCACAAGTAATAGTATATTTTCAATGTTGTCAAATAGCGTATTGTCAGGGATCTCCTGTTCATTACTCAATTGAATTTTCGGTTCTCGAATCTCCATAATTACGCACGTAATTTGTAGTTGATAACGTTTTTAGATCCTCTTTCTCTTAGATGTATTAAAAATTTATAAAAAATCATTGTCTCGTCGTCGTCTTTGCAATAATTTATATTACAAATTTCAAATTAACACTGCAACTTGCAAGCAGTATTTCTTCACCGAAAATGGGGTTAGTACCTACCTACTTAGGTACCTGTTATCTTGAACGTATAAAAAACCTTTTTTTATACGTTTCATGCCTGTTATGTTTTTTTATGTTTCGGTTTAATTTCATGGTAAAAGTAATAAAAATAATAAATAACACGTGTTGTTTTCTTGTAGTTCAAAAAAGGTTCCATTGTTTTTGTGTCTTTCTTTGCTATGCGTCGCGTAATGTAGTAGGTAGGTAGGTGGTAGGTAGTTTATCTGTGCCACAGAATAATAACTAGTACCTTCTGTGCGTCCATATTAACGAACGCAAAGTCGTTCGAAACTCAAGTATTGTTTATGAATAAGTTTTATGTAGGTACCCTGTGCGTTCGAGTGCACTATGAGACCTCAATTACTGTCGTTTGTGAATAGGTGTGGGTGCAGTGTATGGGTGTTTGTCTGTTTTGCCTAACATGTAGATTGTAGGTACAAGGGCGTCGCCAGGTAGGGGCAGGGGGGGGCAGCTGCCCCCCCCCTAGAGATTTGAAAAAATATAGATAATATGCTATATTTTGCATTAAGTATCTAAATTAAACCTGGCGCAAATTCAAAAAAATGGCAAATTCGAAAATAAATTAAGAGCTCGTAACCAGCTTCAAAGCTTTGGACTGTACCAACAATACTTTGTACTTTTCCCATACTATAATATCATCAACTTGCCCCCCCCTTGGCCATCGGCTGGCGACGCCCTTGTGTAGGTACCTATTAGAATAAAATAGAATAGAAAAGTTTTTTATTCAAATAAACTTTTGAATAGTCGTGATCAAAACTCTGGACATCGAAAAAAAATACCTATCTAGCTACATTTTCTGCATAGAATTAATATTGTTCTCCGCTGCACTACGACCTAGAAGGAGCAGCGCGTACCAGCGAAGTGCGGCTACAAAAGGTACGCCATATTGGCGTACACGAGTTAAAAATAAGCTTATATATTTATTATATATTATATTGAATTTGTCTTGTTATTGAAGGGTATAAGAACATAGTTTATTTCATTAAGGTCTAAATAATAATAGAGAAGAACAATAAGTAATCCTAAAACTAAAAACCTTAAAAAATATAATTTATAATGACTAAAATATATTATTATAAAAGGAGTCCCTGTAGGCAAGGTTCCGAAGATACTGGCAGCGTTCCCCCTTTGAATTGCTAGACTAATTCATTGTCCGAGGTAGCTGCCAGCTCTTCGGTCTCCTGTGATGTCGACTAACCTTTTAAGTTAAATATGTAATATGCATATAGTTATAAGTTATGCATGTATATTTATCTAAGCAACACTCTAGACTGTATAAAATATTTTTTTCCATTAATCGGGTAAAAGTCATGAGTCTGGCTGGCATCATTATTCTAAAACTTCTTCGCATGTAGTCGTGTACAACTTCGGTACCTATTGCGTTGCCGCATTCAGCGAGCTACTTTTCTTAGATAGTGCTCCGTCTGGATAGTCTATTTTCTGTACCTATATATTTCCGAATTTCTTTCGTTTAAATATTTAATTGTGCAAGACGCGCGTCACACAAACACATTCAATCGTTAAAACGAATCTTTCACAGTTCAGTGGTCATCAGATTTGTACTGTTCCTATCGATTTAAAATACACGTCGTCTTTAATCTATGATATCGATAAACTGGAACGGGAAATCGGAATATTACAACGCGATTCAGCTTGACCCGAATCTTTATATATAAAACAAAGTCCTGTTTGTTCGAACACTTATAACTCGAGAACGGTTGGACCGATTTTCATGGTTCTTGATTTGTTGTATTCGTTTCCGTCCCGAATAGCAGAATAACTATTAAAACATTGGAAAATTGACAAAAAAATAAAATCAAAGAAAAAACATTTTCCCATACAAAATGTTCATGGGTTACGTAAAGGTATGAATCCGAACCACGCTGCACGCAGCAGTGCTGCCGCAACAGTGCTGTCGCGGCACTATTGGTCCCCATACAATCTCTATAAGCTTATATGAGACTAGATGATGCCCACGGCTTCGCCCGTGTGGATTTAGGTTTTTAAAAAACGAGGGAACTTTTGATTTTCCAGAACAAAAAGTAATTTTATCTGTATTAACCCGTCCCCAAAACGAAAAAATCTCGTGGGATCCCCATGATTCGGAATGCAATTCCTTACAGCATCAGGGTTGAGGAGTTGGATATGTACCTACTACCTACTCGAGTTCATTCAACGATAAAGTCTTTAATTGGTACCCCCAATATCAATTTAAATAACCGTTAGTTTCTAAATCCCATTAGTTTTGGGAATCAGGACCGCTACACCATCAGGATTGAGGAGTTGGGATCCAAATTTTTCGTAGGACAGTGTCGCAATGTTTCTTTATCGATCTATACTAATAATACTTAATATACTAATAAATAAAATTGAAGTGTCTGTCTGTAATTTCGAAATAACTACCACATATTAAGCTCATATGATTATTTGAACGATACCATAACCGAATCACACGTTTTTAAAATTTTTGTCTGTCTGTCTGTCTGTTTGAACGGGCTAATCTTCGGAACGGCTGAACCGATTTTGACGGGACTTTCACAGACAAGTAGAGGATTAACCAAGGAGTAACATAGGCTACTTTTTTAACCGACTTTCAAAAAAAGAGTTTTGTTGAAATCTGTAAATACAGATGTTAAAAACGCCCTGATAGGTATTTTCGCTGCGCGCGATCGCGACGGCCGACGTACGCGGTACCGCGGTACGCCGCCGCGCGGCCGGGGGCGGGTGGACCAGAAATCTACTTATCCCTCAGGATTTGTGAAAAATCGAAATTCACGCGGGCGAAGCCGCGGGCAAATGCTACTTAAAAAATAAATTACGCAAATCGGTTCAGAAATCTCGGAGATATCAGTGTACATAGGTAGAAAAACACAACTCCTCCTTTTTTAAAAGTCGATTAAAAAGTAGCCTATGTTATTCCCTGGTTAATTCTCTATTTGTAAGTAAAAGTCCCGTCAAAATCGGTTCAGCCGTTCCGAAGATTACCCCGTTCAAACAGACAGACAGACAGACAGACAAAAATTTTAAAAACGTGTGATTCGGTTATGGTAGGTACAGTTCAAATAACCATATGAGCTTAATATGAGGTAGTTATTTCGATATTACAGACAGACACTTCGTTTTTATTTATTAGTATAGATCACATTCCGAGGTAGGCAGCAATGTAGCGGCAGCACTGCTGCGCGTCAGTGTCACCCTGCCGCCGCGACAGACCGGTAGTGACGCGTCTGTCGCCGCGACAGACCAGTAGTGACGCGTCTGCCGCCGCGACAGACCAGTAGTGACGCGTCTGCCGCCACGACAGACCAGTAGTGACGCGTCTGCCGCCGCGACAGACCAGTAGTGACGCGTCTGCCGCCACGACAGACCAGTAGTGACGCGTCTGCCGCCGCGACAGACCAGTAGTGACGCGTCTGCCGCCACGACAGACCAGTAGTGACGCGTCTGCCGCCGCGACAGACCAGTAGTGACGCGTCTGCCGCCGCGACAGACCAGTAGTGACGCGTCTGCCGCCGCGACAGACCAGTAGTGACGCGTCTGCCACCGCGACAGACCAGTAGTGACGCGTCTGCCGCCGCGACAGACCAGTAGTGACGCGTCTGCCGCCGCGACAGACCAGTAGTGACGCGTCTGCCGCCGCGACAGACCAGTAGTGACGCGTCTGCCGCCACGACAGACCAGTAGTGACGCGTCTGCCGCCGCGACAGACCAGTAGTGACGCGTCTGCCGCCACGACAGACCAGTAGTGACGCGTCTGCCGCCGCGACAGACCAGTAGTGACGCGTCTGCCGCCGCGACAGACCAGTAGTGACGCGTCTGCCGCCGCGACAGACCAGTAGTGACGCGTCTGCCGCCGCGACAGACCAGTAGTGACGCGTCTGCCGCCACGACAGACCAGTAGTGACGCGTCTGCCGCCGCGACAGACCAGTAGTGACGCGTCTGCCGCCGCGACAGACCAGTAGTGACGCGTCTGCCGCCGCGACAGACCAGTAGTGACGCGTCTGCCGCCGCGACAGACCAGTAGTGACGCGTCTGCCGCCGCGACAGACCAGTAGTGACGCGTCTGCCGCCGCGACAGACCAGTAGTGACGCGTCTGCCGCCGCGACAGACCAGTAGTGACGCGTCTGCCGCCGCGACAGACCAGTAGTGACGCGTCTGCCGCCGCGACAGACCAGTAGTGACGCGTCTGCCGCCGCGACAGACCAGTAGTGACGCGTCTGCCGCCGCGACAGACCAGTAGTGACGCGTCTGCCGCCGCGACAGACCAGTAGTGACGCGTCTGCCGCCGCGACAGACCAGTAGTGACGCGTCTGCCGCCGCGACAGACCAGTAGTGACGCGTCTGCCGCCGCGACAGACCAGTAGTGACGCGTCTGCCGCCGCGACAGACCAGTAGTGACGCGTCTGCCGCCGCGACAGACCAGTAGTGACGCGTCTGCCGCCGCGACAGACCAGTAGTGACGCGTCTGCCGCCGCAGCGAGAGTACCTACGTGAATGTTGATAAGTAAATTGACAAAAACAGAGCGACACTGCCGCCTTGCTCGAAATCAGCGCGGCAGGCAGCACTGCGGCAACAGCACTGCTGCTTGTTGCCGAGTTCGGAATCATACCTTAACTGTCAAACATTTAATGTTCATCCCGTCGATACGTTAAAACTGTCACCCGTACCTATATAATTCTTCCGTACGTGTGTTTGCTAAAAAACGACTGGACCGATTTGGATGAAATTTTGTGTATAAATTTCAATGGGTCCATGGATGGTTTGAAAACACAATTACTGGGTCTCGGTAAGTGGCGCTGATGTCGGTATGTCACCGAGCAGGCCGACGTCTGCCGGGTCCGCTAGTTACATCAAAATTCGCAATTTTTATATGCATTTAAATTATTGATCGTTATGCATTTCCAGGACGAATTAAAAAGTGAACCCGAGGAAAAATGTCACGCTGGCACCACAGATCGGATGCTGTACACTGGTACATGCAGGAGATATCTTCGAGAGTGGTCGCAGAGTCAGGCATACCGGGCGATAGGTATCACCTTGGCAAGCTGATTTTACGAGGCTTCAGAGATGCCCCGGACTTCATTCTACAGGCACGTAACGTTTTATACTTACATCCAAAGGAGAATGATCACCCCTGACCCAAACATTTACACAAAATGTAATTTATTAAAAATTATCTTGCGAATATATGACAATTTGAAAATTAATAATTATTAATGCTACACTTCACGATAAAAAAATGTAATAAAAAAGGAATTAAACCGTCTTTTTAACTTCCCGTTTAAGTCTGACCGCCATTTGCATTACATTCTACGCATAGGTACATGCCCAAATAAAAAGAGGTTTGTTATTTTTTTTTAAATAATTTCATTTAAAATAGAACGGATATTAATTATTTAAATACATTATTTTATTTGTTATTTGTTGTAAATCGTACAATATATGCTTAAAGTAAATAAGTAATAATTAATATTATTATTTTTTTATAATATTGTTTTAACTTCGTTGCGTTTTGTGCAATGGAATATAATATAACTACAACCTTTTTGATTATGTGTAAAGAAACTTATTTCAAGATGTCAATATGACATGTCATTGTTTTAGTTGTGTGTGACGCTAGTGACGTCTACTCTATTTACATTTTGAATGTTTATTGTAGCACACCGGAGACCAATATTAATTTGGTTTATTGTGTTTGTATTGGATATCGTTGGACAGGTATGTTAAGTATAGTGCGCGCCAAACAATTAATAGTTCAAATCGGCAGGAAAGATACACGGCTTTCCTTACTACTTTAACAATTATAAACTACACATAACCTAGAATCATTTTCAAACTTAAACTTAGATTTATTTAAAACTACAAGTCCTAGAGGTATTAAAATGGTGTGTTTGGTTATCAGGTATAAATCTGCAATAAATGCTGCATACAACACGTTTGTAAACGACTGGGTTACACGGCCATAGATTTTTGGGCATTCTCCTTTATTTTTATTTTAATGTTTTGGAATACTATATATATAACTAAGATATTGTCAAGTTTCTTGATGCTTTATTTCTTGGAACGGCATTCCGAATAAGTGGTAGATTATTATATTAATAAATCAACGATTCGAAAGCACTTACGGCCAGTTTCTTCATGAACAGCTAAAGTAACCAGTAAAAGTATGAACTTAACTTTTACTTTACAGCAAATGTGTTTCTTCATTCAACCAACAGCTAAAGTAAATGATAAAGTAGTTGCTATAACACGACGTATTTTCTCCAAAAAATCTTGGGGAGGTTTTTCACATATGGCAATATAAGGTACAGTTATACTACAGATGTTAAATAAATGGGTTAGAACAGGATAATATCATGAATTATTGCTGAAGAGATTTACTAAATAGTATATAATATTGCCTCGGAGAGCATGTTAATCCCTTTAATAATAAAATAAAGCACAAATATGGGCGATAAAGTAAGTATAACCTACAAATTTGACATAATGACAATTACTTTAGCTTTTACAGCACCTAAATGAGCAGTAAAAGTTAGAGGTAAAAGTAACAGTAAAAGCAACAGCTAAAGTAGTGAAGAAACGAATTTAACCATTACTTTTACCTTAACACGTTACTTTGACTGTTACTTGCCATGAAGAAACTGGCCGTTAGAAAATTGTTGTATTCAAAAGTTTTCTGTACTATTATTGAATTCGACATACGTATTAACATTTCTTGATTTTTCTTTTATATCTCATGTAGGTAGGTACATACTACCTTTGATGAACTCTCATGTATGAATGAGAGTAATTCATCAAAGCATACTACCTATACCCGTATTACTAATTCCCCGGAATTCTGACGTTTCGTAATGTTACCAGAGATAAAACAATTCCCACAAAAAAGATAAAAAATTCAAAACTTATGCAAATACAAATCAACTGCCGCATGTAGATATGACAAATGCCTGACAGACACTTCATAGTGATAATGTCATTCGACATCCATTTTTGAATATTTTTTTTCAATGTGCTTCTTTTGTTTTCTATTGCTGTTAGTGTGCACTTTCTAGTTTCCACTCTTGGTGTTTTCTATTCGAGTAATATTATTACGCGGCATATGGCTTTTTATGATGACAGGGAATTAAAGTAGTTTGGGGTAAAATCGTACTTCGTAGATGTTAACCCTGTTCTCCATACAAATAACTCATCTGTAAATGACAATGACAGCTGTCAGAATTCCGGGGAATTAGTAATACGGGTATACCTTTTCTTGTACTTATTATTTTTATTTTTTTATTATTGAATTTAAAAATATTCTAGGTTGACGGAGCAACTGGCGAAACAGAAAACTTCGCATCGGCGTTAAAAAGATCCACACAATGTGCGAACGCCTTCAGAAAACTTGGATTCCGACATGAAGATGTGGTACTTCTAATGGCACCGAACCATGTCCATGTGACTATACCGATGTATGCGGCTTTTTATCTAGGAATAGGAGTCGCGAGTATTGATATGACTTTTGGAGTAGGTGAGTCTTGGCCTATTGTTCAATATTAGTGTAATTCAAACAATCAGCAAGCCATGAAGATAGTTCATCCTCAGTAGAAATAAGATCTACAGATCCAAACCACAGGCATAATAATTATGAAACAAATAAAGAGAACCAACAAGTAAGTATGGAGTATGGAGGATATAGGTATTGTATCCTCCATACTCCATACTCCTTCATATTCCATACTCCAGTATGGAGTGCCTCCAGCAAGATGAACTGACTATAATATTAAGAGAGTGACACTTAAAATACTTAGTAGGTATAGGTCGACCAGAATCTCATGAAAAATACGGAAATGAAATTCCAAAGTTAGCAACACTATGGCTGCCCTAGCGATAAACAAAGTAACTGACATTTTTTGTGAAATTGACTTTTTTGCATTAACAAAAGTTTTATGTCGAGTAGTTTTTTACCACAGTTTAATATTTCAAATAACTTGAACCGTTTACTGAAATTTGAATTGCCCAAACAAAGTAACTGCGCACACTACCGGAATATAAATGCAAAAACCAAGTAAACAACAAGCACAACACAAAAACAAAGTAATTGGATGTTGATTACTTTGTTTTTGTATTTAAAATGCAGTTGCTTGATTTTTCGTTTCGTGAAACGATCCCAGGTAAGGTGTTCTGAATGTAATTACTTTGTTTATCACTAGGGCAGCCGAGTTAACCTAGTGTTGCTTACTACAAAATTTAATTTTCCTATTTTCCATGAGATTCTGGTCTACCTATATATAAGCTCTTTCTTAAAAGTGCCACAACATAGAATCGTTCGTCTTCCTCTATCTGCTTCAGTCGGCAATCATATTTCTAAGGTATATCTCCAGTGATCTAAGGCAAGAACATTGTAAACACCAACAGCGTTGCAATACTTTTTCAGATGAACTCCGAAACACTTTCAAATTTTCCGCACCAAAAGTGATATTTTGTCAAAGTGATAAAGTACAGGATGTGGTGGCAGCGTTACATGGACAAGACTTCAAGCCCCAAATTGTAACATTCGATAAAGCAAATGGATTCCTTAGTTTTTCTGAATTATTGGAAAAGTATGGCAGTGACACATCTGTTGATAATTTTAAGTAAGTAAAAGTAAAAGTTTATAAGACACAACTGTTTTTAGGGCTCCAAAAGGTAAAAACTGAGCCCTACTATTGTGACTCTGCTATCTGTCTCTTCTGTCCGTCTGTTCGCGTGTCACAGGTCCCTAGCTCGTAGACGAAATGAGTTACAAACCTGAAATGTTGGTATTTGGAAGAAATTGAATTAAATTATTTTTCAGGGGGGCTCCTCATACATCAAAAAAAAAATCAGCCAAGTGCGAGTCGGGCCTCGCTCTTTCAGGGTTCCGTACATAATTATGAACAATATAATATTTTGGGTCTAAGAAATATTTAATTTCCGAGCTAGACATCGCAACAAACCGTGAAAGAAAAACCCAAAAAAATGTTCGTTTATTTTGGTCACAGCTTATAAACTATTTAATAAATCGTTGTTTTCAGTATTTGTTGTTTAAATAGAGCATATAGTACATAATATACTGAAATATCATATTCTCAACTAGTTTAGTTTTTGAGATAGCCCCCGTCACAAAAATGGTCTAAAACTGACAACTTTGATGGCCTCCCATTCCCTTATTTTTTGAGATAAAAATTAAAAAAATATATATTTGTACTCTACTTAATGAGCTCTAAACAATGATACCCTACAAGCTAGGGTAAAGAAAAATTTTTTTTTCCGGCTCCTTTTTCATGTACGGGAGCCCCCCTGAAAAATAATTTAATTCAATTTCTAATTCAATATTTGATTTTGGGTTAACGTTTTACACTAAATACCAAAATTTCAGGTTTGTAACTCATTTCGTCTGCGAGCTAGAGACCTGTGACCGGCGGACAGACGGACAGACAGACAGACAGACAGACAGACAGACAGACAGACAGACAGACAGACAGCCGAGTGACATTAATAGGGCTCCGTTTTTACCCTTCGGGTACGGAACCCTAAAAAGGAGCCGGACAAAAAAAAATCTTACCTTACCACTAAATTCTTAACCATGTGGGGTATCATTGTTTATATAGAACTCACTTAGTAGAGTGCGAATATATATTTTTCAATAATTTTTTTCAAAGGGGGACGTCAAAATAGTCAGTTTTAGAAGATTTTAGGCCATTTTTGTGACGGGAGCTATCTCAAAAAAAACCAGTTAGGAATATGAAATTTCGGTATATTATGCACCATTTAGGTATACTGTATATACTGAAAACGATTCATAAAGTAAGCTGTGACCAAATTGACACACGAACATTTTTTGGTTTTTTTCTTTCAACGGTTTGTTACAGTGAGCTCGGATATGAAATATTTGTTACACCCAAAATATTATGTTGTTCGTAATAATTATGTACGGAACCCTAAAACAGCGTGGTCCGACTTGGCTAGTTTTTTAATTTTAACAATTCCCTTCAGAGCTGAAGATTTTGACAGCAGCAACACGATAGCTCTATTGGAAGCAACTAGCGGTTCAACCGGATTACCGAAATTGGGAGCTGTCACTCACAAAAACCTCGTTGTCTCTGTACCTTCCATGTGGTAATTATTATTTTCTTACCTATATTACAGGACAATATACTGAACTTTCATTAGTAGCTACTTAGTTTTAATTTATTATTATTTATTATGTATGTATGTATGTATGTATGTATGCTTGCGATTATTTCAAACACCAAAGAACCAATTTTGATGATTTTTTCCCTATTGTCATGTTCATACTTTCAGGAACATTTGAGTATATAACACACCTAGTTACCATTCTTAAGTACGATGTTACACCCATAAATGTACACATGTGTGACTAATATTTTTGATTGATACCTACATCGATTTCTCTGAGATTGCTGGGCTTAAGTCGGTTTAATTTTTCTTGAAAAGTAGTTTGTTTTATCATAATATGACTTCAAAGCCTACCGAACGAGATAATATGAGCGGTTTTACAATTTAGTAAATAATTTTATCTACTCTCATATCATAAAATTCCGAATATGAAATCAAAATGTGTCATATATTGGACTACTTTATTCACATACATCTATAATATTTAAAAAAAAAATTAAAAAAGTTCATTATAACACTACTTTGTTAGGAAATTATTGCAAAACAATGTTAAAAAATAATTTTTTCTACATTATAGTACAGGCACTGGGTTCTGGTATTTTTGAGCCATGCCGGGTGTTTATTATTATTATTATTATTTAATACTTTATTGTACACCAAAAAAACATAAATTAAACAAAAGAAACATTTTAAAAGAAATAGGTACAATAGTTAGTTTACAATAGTTAGTTAGTTTAATTTTGTTACTTACAATGATTATCCCGCTATCAAAGTTACCCTATTACTACTACTGCGAAAGTGTGGCGGTAGCAAGATGCGGCCAGAGGACAGAGTGTAGTGCTACCATAATTGACCATAGACGCACTGCACGCACCGCACATTCGAAATTGACAATTGAATTTTGGCGCCTATTATTTAAATTTTTAATTTATTATTTATTTACTATTCAGTTTTTGTAACTCAAAATTTTGCAAGTGATTTTTGTTGCGCGGAAAAATGTCTAGCAGTGATACTGAAGAGAATTTAACTCCACCAGACATTCTGGAAATAGCATCGGGAATGACAAATAATCTTTTGCCAGCAAAATCAAAGAAAATTTACGATAAATGTTACCAAGATTTTATGAGTTGGAAAATTTTGAAAAAAACCACTTCATTTTCAGAAAATGTAATGCTAGCATATTTCCAAGAATTATCAAATAAATTTAAGTCTTTGTCCTTATGGGCTAAATACTCAATGCTCAAAAGTATATTGAGTATCTACAACCAAATCGATATTATTAAATACACAAGACTGATTGCTGTTTTAAAAAGAAAATCGCAGGGCTTTAAGGGAAAAAATGCAAAAACGTTCTCCCCTGAAGAATTGAGTACATTTATAAATTGCAATATCCAAAACATGAATACTTATTATAATAAATAATTTTGTTAATTTCTTAAGTCTTTTCTTTTATACGTAAGATACCTATTGATGAGCTTAGATAAAGTAGTGTATGAAACTCTACATAATTAGTTATTAAAACACTCGTGTAATACTATTAAAAAACTCGCCTGCGGCTCGTTTTTTAAACTAACACTCGTGTTTTAATAACCTCTATTATGCAACCGTTTCATAAACTACTAATAATCAATTTATCATCACATCCACGAGCTTAACTTATATTTCAAAGGAGGATGGGCAAAGTGGTCTACCTACTCAACACAAATGAAACCTATTTCAATGAAAAGCTTATTTTTATTACTTAATTAATATATATATAGCTGCTCGTGCTGATTCATTGACTGACTCACTGATTGATCACCCCTCCTGTAAAATTTTGTATGAAAAATTTTTTTTTCACTAATGGTTTCGTATAGAGGACAAAAATTCATTCGGAACAAAAATATGGAGAGAGCTGATGATTGAGGATTTCGGAGACAGGTGAGCAGCACGCTTAAGGTATTGAAGATAGGTGGGGGGTGCTCGAACAAATGTCACTCGAAACGTCATCCAATTGGCAGTTAGCTGAAAAAAAAATTCAAAATGGCGAAAAAAAGATGGCCGCCATACAAATTTCATCGGTCTCCATCTCGGAGGGTATAAAAGATGGAAGAGTGGTTTCTTCGCAAAAGATGATGAGGATCCAAAGGTCTACTTGATGAATTGAAAAAAAAAATCAAAATGGCGGAATTTATTTTTCCATAGAAAATGTATGGCGAATATTGAAGAGACTACAAGTTGTAAACTATGCAAGGCTTTGATGCGATTCTTTGGAGAACTCTCAAAGAAAAATATGGAAAGACATGATGATTGAGGGTTTGGAAGATGGATGAGGAGCCCGGGCAGGGTATGTTAGATAGATAGGAGGTGCTCAAACAAAAATTACTCAAAACCTCATCCAATTGGCACTGAGCTGAAAAAAAAAACAAAATGGCGGATTCAAGATGGCGGCTATACAAATTTCGTCAGAGTCTATCTCACCAAGCATAAAAGATGGAAGAGTGGTTTCTGGGAAAAAGATGATCAAGACCTAAAAGTCTACTTGATGAACAGAAAAAAACAAGATGGCGGAATTTATTTTTCTACACAAAAAAAAATTATTGATGGAAAAATACGGAAAGAGCTGATGATCGAAGATTTTGGAGACGGATGAAGAGCACGGCGAGGGTATTGAAGATAGGTGGGACGTGCTCAAACAAAAACTACTCGAATCCTCGCGGTCCGCTTGCGGGCCGCGCACCCACGCGCCATACTAGTTAATATATATATAGCTGCTCGTGCTGATTCATTGACTGACTCACTGATTGATCACCCCTCCTGTAAAATTTTGTATGAAAAATTTTTTTTTCACTAATGGTTTCGTATAGAGGACAAAAATTCATTCGGAACAAAAATATGGAGAGAGCTGATGATTGAGGATTTCAGAGACGAGCGAATGGCATGCTTAAGGTATTGAAGATAGGTGGGGGGTGCTCGAGCAAATGTCACTCAAAACTTCATCCAATTGGCAGTGAGTTGAAAAAAAATTCAAAATGGCGAAAAAAAGATGGCCGCCATACAAATTTCAAGGGTATCCATCTCGGAGGGTATAAAAGATGGAAGAGTGGTTTCTTCACAAAAGATGATCGGGATCGAAAGGTCTACTCGATGAATAGAAAAAAAATTCAAAATGGCGGAATTTATTTTTCCATAGAAAATGTGTGGCGAATATTGAAGAGACTATAAGTTGTAAATTATGCAAGGCTTTGATGCGGTTCTTTGGAGAACTCTCAAAGAAAAATATGGGAAGACATGATGATTGAGGGTTTGGAAGATGGATGAGGAGCCCGGGCAGGGTATTGTAGATAGATGGGAGGTGCTCAATCAAAAATTACTCGAAACCTCATCCAATTGGCACTGAGCTGAAAAAAACCTCAAAATGGTGGATTTAAGATGGCGACTATACAAATTTCGTCGGTGTTTATCTCACCAAGTATACAAGATGGAGGAGTGGTTTCTTGGATAAAGATGATCAATACCTAAAGATCTACTTGATGAGCAGAATGATTCGAAGAAAAAATATGGACAGTGATAATGATCGAGGATTAGGAATATGGGAGAGATAGGTGGAGGCTGCTCAAACCAAAATACCAGAAAGCGAAACCTCGCGGTCCGCTTGCGGGCCGCGCACCCACGCGCCCTACTAGTTAATATATATATAGCTGCTCGTGCTGATTCATTGACTGACTCACTGATTGATCACCCCTCCTGTAAAATTTTGTATGAAAAATTTTTTTTTCACTAATGGTTTCGTATAGAGGACAAAAATTCATTCGGAACAAAAATATGGAGAGAGCTGATGATTGAGGATTTCAGAGACGAGCGAATGGCACGCTTAAGGTATTGAAGATAGGTGGGGAGTGCTCGAACAAATGTCACTCGAAACGTCATCCAATTGGCAGTGAGCTAAAAAAAAATTCAAAATGGCGAAAAAAAGATGGCCGCCATACAAATTTCGTCGGTCTCCATCTCGGAGGGTATAAAAGATGGAAGAGTGGTTTCTTCACAAAAGATGATCAGGATCGGAAGGTCTACTCGATGAATAGAACAAAAATTCAAAATGGCGGAATCTATTTTTCCATAGAAAATGTATGGCGAATATTGAAGAGACTACAAGTTGTGAACTATACAAGGCTTTGATGCGATTCTTTGGAGAAATCTCAAAGAAAAATATGGGAAGACAATACGATGGTTGAGGGTTTGTAAAATGGTTGATGAGCCCGTGCAGGGTATTGTAGATAGACGGGGGCTGCTCAAACAAAAAATACTCAGAACCTCATCCAATTGGCAATGAGCGAAAAAAACCCAAATTGTCGGATTCAAGATGGCGGCTATACAAATTTCGTCGGTGTCTATCGCACCAAGTATAAAAGATGGAGGAGTCGTTTCTTGGAAAAAGATGATCAAGAACTAAAAATCTACTTGATGAACAGAAAAAATCAAGAAGGCGGAATTTATTTTTTTCACACAAAATCTTTTCCACTGATGGTTTCGTATATAGAAGACAAAATTCCATGCGGAGGAAAAATATGGAAAAAGCTGATGATTGAAGATTTTGGAGACGTATGAGGAGCACGGTCAGAGTATTAAAGATAGGTGGGAGGTGCTCAAACAAAAATTACTTGAAACCTCATCTAATTGTCAGTGAGTGAGAGAGTCAGTTGAAAAAAAGGCCAAAATGGCGGATTAAAGACGGGGGCCATACAAATTTCGTCGGTGTCTCCAGTTCCTTTTCAAAATTTGTTTTTATGGAAAAAAACTCTCATTCTGACAAATGATTCGGAGAAAAATATGGAGAGTGATAATTATCGAGGGTTAGGAATATGGGAGAGATAGGTGGAGGCTGCTCTCACCAAAATACCCGAAAGCGAAACCTCGCGGTCCGCTTTAGCGGGCCGCGCACCCACGCGCCATACTAGTTTTATTATATGGAAGCAAAGCTGTAAGTCTTGGGGTTCAAGAGATTTTCGAGAAAAACATAATGCAGCCCCTTACGTTATTTTCTGTTTTATGACCGCAAGATATTGAAGTATTAGGCTATGAAGGACATAATATGCCACCTAGTAACTGTAGGAATAGTTCGCAGCTTTCTAACGATCAAGATAATAATCACACGAGTAGATAGGTACAGAGGGGAAGCTTCTACAAGCGGCCCGCTGTAGGTACACGCACACATATGCGCACGTTTGTCATCAAACTGACACCGAGCCGTTGGTAAGTGTTTGTGTGAGTGTACCTACAGCGAGCCGTTTGTATGAAGCTTTCCCTCTGTACCTATCTACTTGTGTGCTAATAATCTCGACTTATTACTATTATTAGTTATGTTGGGCCCGACATTAGGCCGGTTTTGTGCCCCCTGCTGCCAACTTGACCAATGTATTTAATTCTAGACGCTACGCCACCACCACCTACAGCCTTTTAACGTCCCACTGCTGAGCACAGGCCTCCTCTCTCATAGGAGAGGGATTTAGAGCTTAAACCCGCCACTCTGCTCCAATGTAGGTTCGTGGGCTTTAACGATTATTGTCACATGATAGTAATAATAACCGGGGCCGACTGCCTAACGTGCTCTCTGAGGCACGGGGGTGAAACAGCGCCAACTACCAACTCCGAGCTGGCACTGAGAATTTCTTGACAGGAAAACCCAATACCTAACAATTATTTGCCTGACCCGGGAATCGAACCCGGGACCTCGTGATCTGCAGTCGATTATGCTAACCATTAGACCTAAGAGGCAGTTTAACGTAGAACGCTACGCACTATTAATTAAATTCATAGTAGAATTACTAATATAGAGTAATTTTAAAACATTTATTTTTTTGTGAATTTTGAAAAACTCCCATATATTTTGGCATAAACGCTATACGTAATTTGATTAACTACTTATTAGCTTCTTATTTCCATAGAGGGCGTTTGTGTTGATTAGGTAGACCAACGTTCATACATTTTTGCCCATCCTCCTTTCTTAAGATTACTATCAAGCGAACCAGAGTTATGAGGGGGGTCAAAACAGCTTGAAATGGTTCGTGTAAATCAGTGGTTCCCAACCTTTTCTTGATCAGGGCCCACTTTGGCTTTTTTGTTGTTTGCAGGGACCACGATGTACAAGAAAAATAAACTGAATCAATCCGAAAATAAACTTTACTCAAAAATTCACTGTAGCTTGTTTTAACGATGTTATTTTAATAAAAAACAAATATTATTAGATAGCGCAAGGCGATTTCTCGACTTTTGGTGTAAGAAATTGCTTTTATACACCAAAATTTCTCAAGTGAATTAGATTCAAATGCTTCCTTACAGTTTTAGCCCAGTGTCGATAATTTTTGAAACAAAGAAAAATCACAGTAGGATGAAACTCATTGGAAATGGAGGAGAATATAATAAGAATTAAAGGAAAAATAATTTACGGGCGATCTGAGCTAGGGAAAAAAAATGGGGGGAGTTTTAAGGGTAAAAAACGGTTTATCTCGATTTCCGACAAAACTACAAGTCCTATGGAAAAAAGTTTAATGGCAAAGTTGTAGGTAATAAAAAGTTCAACAACTTTTGTTTATACACTTTTTTCACTTAACCTCAAAATGTATGTGAAAAACTCAAAAAACCATGTTTTTGGTTTTTTATTATTATCTTTTATAAAAACATTTTTTTTTTTCACGAAATTTGGTGAAAACTTACCTTTTCATATCCCAAATACACTGTAATTTATTTGATTTGAAATGTTTATTATTTCTCCTTATTTTGACTTAATATCGAAAAAGCACCCTAATTTTCAATCGAAAAATCATCCGTCAAAATGTCAGCTTTTTTCAAAAAGTAGGTGTGCTTTCTGTTCGTTGAAATCTCTACTTTCCGATGGTGTAAAAAAAAAATATGTTACTGTAGTAAATGTTTTCAGAAAATGCAAAAAATCGAAAAACCAGAATTCGAAATTCATTTTAATCATTATATACAATTTCATCAAAAATGTGACTGCTGCAATTTTTTTCAATTAAAAATTTAATTTATTAAATGCTAATTACATTTGTGTCATAGAAAACTCATATTATATAAAAATAAATCGTACTATATTGAATTTAGATACTTTATTTTGATTACGCTATATAGTCAATGTTTTTAAATGCATTAATCTTGTTATTCATAAATACTTTATCTTTAATAGAATAGAATAGAAATGTTTTTTATTCAAATAAACTTTTACAAGTTTTACAAGTTTACTTTCGAATAGTCAATTACTCAATTGAATCTACCACTGGTTCGGAATGCCATTCCAACCGAGAAGAACCAGTAAGAAACTCGGCGATTGCTCTTTTTTAAATTAACAATATCAATATAACAAAATGTTGAGTACATGATTGAATTGCCGTCTCGCGCATTGATGGAACGAGTCAAAACCACACTTTTATCATTTATATAATCTTCAATTGAGAAAATACTTTTAATAGAGTTCTTAAACTTGTGTAAAGGCAAGTCTAAGATTGCTTGTGGAATTTTGTTATAGAAAATTACGCCCATTCCCACAAACGACTTTCGGACCTTTTTGAGGCGTAACTGAGTAATCACGAGCCTATTTCTATTTCTTAATTGCCTGTCGTGTAATTCGCACTTTTTATTGTAACTATGAATGTTTTGCCTATCAAAAATTATATTGTTATAGATATATTGAGAAGCAACTGTAAGAATACCTAAGTATTTCTTTAAATTTTTCTCGAAGGGAATCCAGCGGTTTTAAATTATAAATTGCACGAATTGCTCTTTTTTGTAAAACCAATTTTTTTTTCAATATCAGCCGCTTTGACGAATCTTCCTAACAACGTAAGCAGCAGAACTGAACTTGCCAGCAAGATTAATGCATTCAAAAACATTGTAATGACTATATAGCGTAATCAAAATAAAGTATCTAAATTAATTATAGTACGATTTACATTTATTTTTATATATTATGAGTTTTCTATGACACAACTGTAATTGAGAATCAAACGAACTTACCTTGTGAAGTTTGATATCTAATTATACGAGCGTCTCGACCGAAGATTATTATAGCTTACAAGCAGCAGTACAGTAGATTATGCTGTCCTTATCACACTTTTAGAGTTTATTTTATAATAAATTAATTGTTTTTTGACGTTTTTGACGTCAGAGTACCGAGTAGGTACCCCCACCCCCACGCTCCCCCGCCACGCGGAGCAATCCCATCGTCATTTTTCAGAGCCTTATTTTTTCGATATGTTAAGGGATTTTGACAAAAAAACAGGGTGGGTGGGTTTGTAATAATCTTCGGTCGAGACGCTCGTATAATTAGATATCAAACTTCACAAGGTAAGTTCGTTTGATTCTCAATTATACTTCGCATCTCTCCGAAGATTATTATAGCTTACAAGCAGATGTTTAGAGCATCGAAAAAATACTACAATAATATTTACTGTGTACAGTAAAATTATTCAAAATAAAATTAAGGCAAAACATAACAGGGAAAAAGAAAAATAATCATTTACAATATGTGATTAAACAAAGTCAATATTACTTCATAAACCATAATTTAAAGGCGATTTATTATTTATTTTTAATAAATAAATTTTTTGCTAAGTAGCATGTCAGATAATATATGCTAATCGTACTTGTATAGAATAGAATATAGACTTTTATTCGCATAAAAAAATTTAAGCTTCAAAATAATTATCCACAATTTTGATCTGATTTTAATAAATCTTTATAATAATAGATACTTTAAAAATACATTTGAAGATTCAGACCAAACTACTTTTTGTCGAATAATTTCTAAGTTTTAGCCCTACATTTTGGGCAGCTGATGTCAACGCGTGTCGCGTGCTATGTGTGCCATTGAATGGACATAACTCAATGGGATAGAAAGAGTGGTTTTTGAAAACTGATGAACAAAGGTTATACCTTAAATAAGTAGGTTATTAAATAACAAGAATATGTGTATGCCCTAAAACCAAGGGCATGAAATAGTAGCACTGTATTTAACAATTTTACCATCATTGTACTAACCTATTTCAACAAATAAATTGATTTTGATTTGATTTAAAAAAAACTCTCATTGGGCACGTAATCAATTCTTTCTAAATATCTTCCGAAATAAGCTTGGACAGAGTTTAAGGATTTTCTTTAATATATGGCACCACAATAATTGGTTGAAAAAACATTTGATCTTGAAGTTCTGATCATCTATTTTAGTTTTATCGGATTCCAATAAAGTATTTATTGACCAAGTGTCTGTATTTTTTAATGGAGATGTTAATTCCAAAAAAGTGAGTTTTTAAAGATAGATCTTTTTGTGAGATGAAATCATTGTTTATACTGGATCTTGCATTTAAGGCATTTACATTTAAGGCATTGCATTATCTATGCATTTAAGGGTTAATACTAAATTATGGTGGACAGTGAGAATGATAGAAATTTAACTTGCATCTGAATTTTTGTGTGAAAAATTCAATTAGCTGTATAATAGTGGAATCACCATATAAAACCAATATATACCAATACTTTTAACCTTTTTTCTTTCAGAACAGTCATTTTGACTTTAAACATGTGTTATATTTATTCATGGAATTATTAGATAAAAGACCATTGCTATGTTAAGCGATGCGTTGGAGTTGTAAAAAACGCCCTTTGCCATGTTACATTTAATTGTGTAAAATTTTGAAATAAGGCTAAAGTATGGAAGGCTTATAAAATTTTGTTTTTTTTTTTTTTTGAATGTTAATGCATCAACAATCTCAGAAGTTCCATGATGCGTACCTCTGACATTTGTTATTTTGATTACTGGCAAATAAACCAAAGTCAGATCTGCCGAAATAAACCTTGGACTGACAAAACGCATAAACAGTAAGTTCCCTTTCTGTGTTCATGTTGAACTTTTGACGAGATTCAAAATCTGCAACTAATGTTCGTATTTATTTAAATATATGATGCAAAATTTTGTAAACATTGATTTAAGCAATAGCTGTTTATTTTTGATAAAATATTATAATTTCTAAGTCGTGAAATACTGAGGCTATAAAAGGCTGCAAGTAAATTGAAGAACCGATGGACGTTGGAGTCCCAAGGTGCTTGAGTGGAGCAATGACATTTGCGAGTAATCCGTAAACTGTCTCATCGTTACAGGTTGCACCACAGCCCGAACATGACGCATCACTATACACTAGGTACTAGTGAATATTCTTCATATTTTAAATGAACGATTTGCAGAATCAATATAATTTATCCACTTCCTCCAGCATATAAAATCATTGTTAACAATACAGATCATATATTTCTACACAGAGAAGGTCATAATATATTTCTTACGATTATGAAAGTAATGAATTGCCAAGAATTTCAAGAACTTTGAAAATCCATACATTTTCGTATAAAACAATCCGCCATCGAAGGCCGGGAACGCCGACATCGACAAACCAACATAACTAGTTAGTTTCCTGATTTCTCATAATTTTTTCTGTATTTGTTTGTAAATAACTTTATAACTTTTAGACGAATAAAAGATAAATCCTTTTTTGTGGGTAAAGAGTAATACTTGATCAAAAATCTTAATTTCAAAAGTAATTTGTTGATCGCTTCTTACATTATCCAAACAGTTGTAACCGAATTTCTAATGCATAATGAATTGTCAAGAAAATTAACTGATAAATAAACTGATGAACATATAAAATGTGAAGGATCGGTTTTTAAAACCTTTGTTGATAGACGTTGCAAAGTCCAAATGGTAAAACGTTGACTTCTGCATATCACTTTCGGCCACTGGCAGTAAAAAAATATGCATCCTTTATAGTTTGATTCCTACTAAGGATTTCTAATTCCGCGAAACTGACGTTTCTTACTATTACCAGACGTAACAGTTCCCACATAAAGGATAATAAATTTAAAACTCATATAAATGAAAATCAATTGCCACATGTAGATATGACAAATGCCTGACAGATGCTTCAGGCATTTTAATTTTGGTGTAAAATCAAACTTCAGGTGTTAACCCTGTTATTCATACAAATAACTCATTGTATTTTTAAAATGACAACTGTCAGAATTTCACCGAATCAAAAATCAGGCTGGTTGTCATACAGCATATTATTTAATATTAATGCGGTACTTTCATATCTTCCATATTGAAGTTATTGACACAAATAAAGTTTGATTCATATAAATTCAAAATAAAACGATGTTTTCCTTTAGGCTGAGGGACTGTAAAAATTGGTGAGACGAATAATTGTTTTTCTTTGGCCCAAAAATATGAAGCCACTCGTGAAGAAAAACTGGTCTGCCAATGATACGTAAAAACGTATCCGTGTTATGTACCGGTGACGAAGCAGTTAGCATTGTCACGGTTGCGCGTACGACATTTAGCATTGAGTCGTAAGCTTAAGAGCGTAAGCGTAAGAGAGTAAGCGCTCAGTGATAATTTCACGGCACGGCCGCATGTGGCGTTGCGGTGGCGGTACCGGGTGCTGATGTCAGCCCGGGTATGCGTATTATACTCGCTTTTCGGGCAGGTGCACATGGTGCCCCCCGTACGTTTAGAGTTTTCCGGTACAGAAGTACTCGGCTGTGAACGGAACTGGTTAGATATCAATTCTGAAGCGGAGGTTGAAGTGGCCTTAGATGATTTCAGATACTCCGACAGATTTAAACCGAACCAAAGGTGTCGATTTTCATATTTTTTTTAATATACCTATATCTCGCTTTTGTTTGCTAAGCTTCTGTAATGAGTATCGCATAGCAACCGTCTTTGACGCTGATCTTTTTAGTAAATATTATTATTTTAGAATATCGATCTTCCATAAGCAACCCGTTAGTCAAAAATAATACATAGATGGGTATGTTTCCGTGGTGTGGCGAAATCTTTATGGCCAAATCTCCGAATAGTTTTTCTTGTTGGGTCTGAGACCAATAATAATTGTAAAATCTCAAGATCTAATTTGTCATTCTTATGAATCAGATGTCAATAAGAATAACGTAAGATGAAATTTATGTAGGTAGGTATTAATTTTATGACCCTACAAAAGAAAACTCACACACGCTATGCGTCGGAGTAGTTGACTGGATGGTAGGTATACCTATATTTTATCCACACACCATAAAGGTCGGGATGTACATATATTTTCCACTCACCATATAGGTTGGGATATACATAAATATTTTCCACAAACGTTTTACGTCGGGATAGTTATATTTATTTGACAGGTATCACTATATTTTTATCCACACACCATATAGGTCGGGATATATATTTTCCACACACATTTTATGTCGGGATAAGGTACATGTCAATAATACAGGAAACCAAGGTTATAAGTATATATTCTATATGCCACTGAAGCTGGCGCCTTAAATATTTTAGTGAAGACAAGGTCATTCACTTAGGCTATTCTTTCTCTCTAGTTTTTATATACCTCACACACTATTTATGTAGGTGAGAACGAGACAAAGCAACTTCCAGCCAACAACAAAGGAAAAATTTCTTTGTTCAATTTGGAGCGCAAATTCCACAGGTTATATCTGTCTAACAGGAAACTCATTGAGATTTCCAATTGAACCGTCAACATAAACAGAAGACGGTGCGCAGATAAAAACAATGAACAATAATTATTTTGTTCACTGGGTAAAAATGTTGATGAATATAACTTCTTACTAGTAAATAAATCTAGTCTTACCTTGAATTTTTCTGCTCGTTCGATGATGATTGATCGCATGATACTCGCTAGCGATTCCTGGTACTGATGATTAAAATCCGCGGGTGATACACTTCAACTTTTTCAACTAAATCACGTTTTCTTTTCCCCGTTTCACTTTTTTAAATTTTGTTTGGACGACGTGTGACTCGGACAACACAAAATAACGTAATGACGATGGGATTGCTCCGCGTGGCGGGGGAGCGTGGGGGTGGGGGTACCTACTCGGTACTCTGACGTCAAAAACGTCAAAAAACAATTAATTTATTATAAAATAAACTCTAAAAGTGTGATAAGGACAGCATAATCTACTGTACTGCTGCTTGTAAGCTATAATAATCTTCGGAGAGATGCGAAGTATAATTAGCATTTAATAAATTAAATTTTTAATTGAAAAAAATTGCAGCAGTCACATTTTTGATGAAATTGTATATATAATGATTAAAATAAATTTCGAATTCTGGTTTTTCGATTTTTTGCATTTTCTGAAAACATTTACTATAGTAATATATATTTTTTTTACACCATCGGAAAGTAGAGATTTCAGCGAACAGAAAGCACACCTACTTTTTGAAAAAAGCTGACATTTTGACGGATGATTTTTCGATTGAAAATTAGAGTGCTTTTTCGATATTAAGTCAAAATAAGGAGAAATAATTGTAATAAAACGACGCTGTGTCACTCAGTACTGCTTTATTATTGTACATGCAGATTGCAGGTACCCGCAACTTTTCTGATCATACACTACATCTTTCTTTTTCTACAATGAAAAACAAGTGAGTAATACATGCTAAAAATTGCAATAAATTAAATCCATAAAACTGCAAAAACTTGGTTCCAAACCACTATTAACTATTAAAATACTTTCACCCGCTGTCACCATGTAATAAAACGACGCTGTGTCACTCAGTACTGCTTTATTATTGTACATGCAGATTGCAGGTACCCGCAACTTTTCTGATCATACACTACAATAATAAACATTTCAAATCAAATAAATTACAGTGTATTTGGGATATAAAAAGGTAAGTTTTCACCAAATTTCGTGAAAAAAAAAATGTTTTTATAAAAGATAATAACAAAAAACCAAAAACATGGTTTTTTGAGTTTTTCACATACATTTTGAGGTTAAATGAAAAAAGTGTATATAAAAAAAGTTGTTGACCTTTTTATTATCTACAGCTTTGCCATTGGACTTTTTTCCATAGGACTTGTAGTTTTGTTGGAAATCGAGATAAACCGTTTTTTACCCTTAAAACTCCCCCCATTTTTTTTCCCTAGCTCAGATCGCCCGTAAATTATTTTTTCTTTAATTCTTATTATATTCTCCTCCCTTTCCAATGGGTTTCATCCTACTGTGATTTTTCTTTACTTTTTATTATTTTTGAAGGGATTTACTCTGGTCTATTTCTATATTTTCAAAATTCAATGAAATTTTCCTAGATGTCTTCGGTAACTTCACCAGCTTTTGTGCTAAAAGGGTTGTGAATCAGTTTTTGATCAAAAGCTTGTTTCAGAATTTTCGGGAAGTAAAGATTGAATTCATCAACATTAATTATTATAGATAACTCTTAATATTTTCTTGTAATATGTTTGCCCTATTGACGACATACTTTTAGTCCTCCACAATTACTTTTAATGTCGGGAGCGCACAATAGTAGTTCTCCCTAATATTGCCTAACCATAACTGAAGCTTGCAAATAAAAATGCGAAGTTAAAAATTTACACAGATTCAAAGATAAACACAACGCCTTCTAGCTGAACTGCAATTTTAAGTTCAATTATTTAAGTGTGTATAAAATATCAACAAAATAAGCCAAATTCATCTGAAATGTCGGATCAGAAAACTGCTTTAGCAACTAATAAATTTTCTTGTCAGATAGAAAAGTCTTAACCTCTACCCTGAGTTCGTACAATCTTCCCAACATAATACCTTTCAATAAGAGTTGTTTGAAAGAGAAGTCCATTTTTATAGCATAATTTAAAAAAAAAGGCGTGTATGTTAAGGCCCTGCTTTTGATTGATAACATTAACCACGTTTATGGTTGATTGCATTGATTTTTTAATAGACTGGTATAAATAGAATGGTAAACTTGAAAAATAGAGATAAAGGTCATAAAAATATGAGCGATAGCTCATTCGATTTGGAATCACCTCTAAAAAAATGTTTTTGAAGGATTTTGGTGCAGGTAAAAAATTGCAATTGTTATTAACAAAATAAGATGAAAAAAAAAATGATATTTCGTTTTATGTTAATAACTCAAAAAATATTTAAATTTAAGCAATTTTGAAAAAAGCTCGTTAAAGAGGAGGAAATTTCCAATAAAAAAATCTAAACTTCCGAAACTCTATCTCCATTATTTATAACTTTAATTTGACGTTGAAAATGGGGCTTCGCGCGGTGTTTACGGAAAGCGCGCGCGAGCCTTCAGCAATGAAAATATTTTTTTTATAACATAAAATGTAATTTTAAAAATTTGAAAAAATTCTAGTATCTTCTTATCACTTGAAAGCATTGAGCCCTCAAGAAAAAAAGTTTAATCACCATTTTTCAATAAGTTATTCAATTGTAAAATAACAAATTTGTCCCAAATTTCCGTTGGCATAAACAATGTGATGAAAGGTATAAATAATTGGCCTAAAAATTTTAAACTTCGTGGAGCCCTTCTGATATATATACTTCATAAGATCCTGCGATAAATTTTCGTAAAAGTTTATTAATATGTTAATTATGATTTTATATAACTAATGTAAATCATATGATTTACATGATTATTACGATTTTTCAATGAGCTATCGCTCATATTTTTAAGACCTTTACCTCTATTTTTCAAGTTTTCGAACTTGTTTACCAGGCATTCTCTCCTCCGGTGGCATTTGCATCTCCTGCGCCATCCGCACTCTGCGACCGCCACTGGCGACGCGCGATGATGTATCATCCGCGAAATTTGAAATGGCTCGCGGACCATAATTTGACTCCCACGGACCACTGGTGGTCCGCGGACCACTGGTTGGGAACCAGTGGTGTAAATAGACACACTGGCATGCTTTACGGCCGGAGGAACTTGCCGGTCGCGCTGCCGCGCGTCTAGATCTATCATCAGCTGTCTCGTATATTATCACTAGGCAAAGCAAAAATACATATATTGTATTATTTCAATGTAACTTGTCTACTTATGTAATCATACTAATATTATAAGGGCGAAAGTTTGTGTGTATGTAATGTATGTATGTATGTGTATACCTATGTTTGTTACTCTTTAACGTCGCAACTATTGAACCAATTTGGCTAAAATTTAGAATGGAGATAGATTATACTCTGGAGTAACACATAGGCTACTTTTTATCCTGGAAAAATCCACAATTCCGACGGGATTTTGAAAAAAATACCGATATTTGCTACAGCAATCTACAGCCACAGCTTTAGGTAGATTACCATAGCAAACTTCCTTGAAAGTAGGTATAAAGGATGGGAAAGGGAGCGGGAACGGGAACCGGAAATTTGCGATTCGCTCGGGATTTACGAAAAACCGAAATTCACGCGGGCGAAGCCGCGGGCAAAAGCTAGTAACTAATAACCGTCGAACTCATGTTGCCTTGCATTCATCTACCTATTCCCTGTTAATAATTATTCCCTCATCAAGTAATATTAAATCTATCTCATTAATGACTATCATTAACCCCCGACGCAAAAACGACGGGGTGTTATAAGTTTGACGTGTCTGTGTATGTGTATGTGTGTGTGCGCGCGTCTGTCTGTTCCCCTGTGGCGCTCAAACGGGTGAACCGATTTGAATGCTGTTTTTTTGTTTGAAAGGTGAATTAGTCAAGAGTGTTTTTAGCTATGTTTTATTAAAATCGATCCAAGATGGCCGCCGCTACAAAATTGCAGATTACATATTTTTTCACAACTGCCTTGATATGGGTATCAAATGAAAGGGCTTGACTAGTAGAATAGCACTATAGAATAGCACAAATCCAAGATGGCCGCCACCACAAAATGGCGATTGTCGGGGGTTTTTAAATTGGAGAATGACCAAAAATCTATGGGTGTATAACCCAGTCGTTTACAAGCATGTTGTATGCACCATTTATTGCAGATTTATTCCTGATAACCAAACACACCATTTTAATACCTCTAGGACTTGTCGTTTTTGAATAAATCTAAGTTTAAGTTTAAAAATGATTCTAGGTTATGTGTAGTTTATAATTGTTAAACTAGTAAGGAAAGCCGTGTATCGTTCCTGCCGATTTGAACTGTTTGTTTAGCGCGCACTATACTTATCATACCTGTTCAACGATATCCAATGCAAAAACAATAAACCATAATAATATAATTAATATTGGTCTCCGCTGCGCTAAAATAAACATCCAAAATGTAAACATAGTAGACGTCACTAGCGTCACACATAACTAAAACAATGACATGTCACATTGACATCTTGAAATAAGTTTCGTTACACAAAATCAAGAAGGTTGTAGTTATATTATATTCCATTGCACAAAACGCAACGAAGTTAAAACAATATTATAACAAAATAATAATATTAATTATTACTTATTTACTTTAAGCGTATATTGTACGATTTACAACAAATAACAAATAAAATAATGTATTTAAATAATTAATATCCGTTCTATTTTAAATGAAATGATTTTTTTAAAATAACAAACCTCTTTTTATTTGGGCATGTAGGTATGCGTAGAATGTAATGCAAATGGCCGTCAGACTTAAACGGGAAGTTGAAAAGACGGTTTAATTCCTTTTTTATTACATTTTTTTATCGTGAACTGTAGCATTAATAATTATTAATTTTCAAATTGTCATATATTCGTAAGATAATTTTTAATAAATTACATTTTGTGTAAATGTTTGGGTCAGGGGTGGTCATTCTCCTTTACACTAAGTTATTAACAATTTTCACGAATTCTACAGGCATACGTACGACAAGTTTCCGACGCCAACTCGCTTGTCACTCGTCCTTTCACCGATCCAGTGGTACTCGGCGTTGTTCAATTTCGTGTTCTCACCGATATTGAGACACACAAGACTTCAGTCTTCGCAGCCCGCGACGCAAGAGCACGCTTACTATCTCATTAATAAATATAGAGTGAGTATATTTTAATTTTAGTGCACAAAAATAACCGTGAAATTGCAAATTTGCGCTATTTTGAACTGTAAACACAGAAGTTCAGAAAGAAAGTAACCTGTATTTCCTATCACATATGTTTATTTTGACACGCGTGAATTTTTAACCCCCGACGCAAAAACGACGGGGTGTTATAAGTTTTACGTGTCTGTGTGTGTGTGTGTGTGTGTGTGTGTGTGTGTGTGTGTGTGTGTGTGTGTGTGTCTGTTCCCCTGTAGTGCTCAAATGGGTGGACCGATTTGAATGCGGTTTTTTTTGTTTGAAAGGTGAATTAGTCGAGAGTGTTGTTAGCTATGTTTGACGAAAATCGATTCAAGATGCCCGCCGCTACAAAATGGCAGATAACATATTATTATACAACTCCCTTAATATGAGTATCAAATGAAAGGACTTGACTACTTAGTAGAATATCACCATTGCAAATCCAAGATGGCCGCCGCCACAAAATGGCCAATGTCGGGGGTTTTTAAATTTTTTAATTTATACTTGTTAGTAAACACTAGACTAGATCGGTGATCATCACGATCACCGATCTAGTCTATGTTATAGATTTATTATTATACCTATTTGTTTGTTCCTTTGTTTAATAAAGTAATCAACTCGTGGACTGATTTTAATGATTCCAATAGATTTGTCTAAATCTTACAAGTGTTTCTAAAGATATCAAATAAATGAAAAAAACTCTATGACGCCCACTTAGACGCTTCGTGCTCTCCAAGACGCGTGAGTTAAATACGAACAATTTCCACCCATGTGGCCAAAGTCAACCTCACCTGCGCGCGGTGCACCCTGCCAATATGCTAACGAGGCCCTGATGTTCTCAGTCCCCTCTACGGGTCGTTGTGCCTGATACCACACAACGTAATCTGGATGGTATCACCGCTTTGTGGTAGGATTCTACCCCGAATCCGCCTGGCCAGCGACCACACTTCAGCCGTAATCTGCCGCAAAGCATCCGTGTGTTCCGACAGCGAGCTGAAGAGCCAGCCCCCTTTCCTCAAAAGCCGGCAATGCATTAGTGGTTCCTCAGGTGCTGCTAATGTTCATGGTCGGCGGTAATCACTTAACATCAGGTGACCCGCTTGCTCGGTTGCCCGCTATTCCTATAAAAAAAATATAAAAAAAAATTCTCGACAGAAAAACTAAATAGGTATACTTAACAATTTTTGGCCCGACCAGGGAATCGAATCCAAGACCTCGTGATCCGCAGTGGAACATGCTAATCTCTAGACCAACGAGGCAGTTATAAACGTGGTACTTCATAAAGTTCTTTATTTTTAATCCCCGACGCTAAAACCACGGGGTGTTTTAAGATTGACGTGTCTGTGTGCAGTGTGTGTGTGTCTGTCTGTTTCACCGCAGCGTAGCGCTCAAACGGGTGAACCGATTTGAATGCGGTGTTTTTGTTTGAAAGGTGAATTAGTCGGGAGTGTTTTTAGCTATGTTTAATGATAATCTGTCCAAGATGGCCGCGGCCACAAAATGGCGGATTACTTACATATTTTTTCACAACTCCCTCATACATATGGGTATCAAATGAAAGGGCTTGACTACTAGAACAACACTATGCAAATCCAAGATGGCCGCCATCACAAAATGGCGAATGTTGGGGGTTATTTAAATTTTTAATTTATACTTGTGTTGTATCTTTCAAGCCAACATATATGATGACGAGCCCATACATGTTAAATATCCTTATGAAAGTCGGCGATCGAGATAAATGTGACTTGACAAGTTTTGAGCAAATCCTTGCAGGTGGAAGTGCTCTCCACCCTAAACTTCTCAATGAATGTAAGGTAAGAAATAATACAATTTTCTTTACAGGCAACCGACAAAGTATATGGTGATATGGCTATAGAATTTTATGACCATCGTATAAAAATATATTTAACAGTTGGTTATTCTCCTATTTTCTTAATAGCACTTTGACATTAATTAAATTAAGTATAATGTATATTCACTGATCAGTTTCAGATCAGACCACTATTCTGTAACTTAACGACTATTGAAAAAATAAAAGCAACCGAGCTTATTCGACATATTATATTTTTTATCCATTGGATGTTTGCTATTAAATTTTATTTTTATTTCACACAGTAAAGCAGCAATGTATATCGAACTAATTCGGTCGCTTTCATTTAGTGATGATAACTAAGTATTTCCAAGTCTTTCACCGTTGAATAAAATGTTAAAATCTTACAGAAAGCTAGTCCTAATACGGAAGTGTTCGCTGTGTATGGTTTGAGTGAGACCAGCGGACTAGCCATGGTCTTTGACGGATGTCGACCTGACTCACTTGGCAGACCCATTTCGAGCGTAACCGTGAAAGTAAGTAGCTAATTAATTAGTTTATAGACCGGGAAGATTGTGACAGAAATGAATAAGAAATGCAACACTAAAAATAAAAAACCGGCCAAGTGCGTGGCAACCACGCGCAGTTCCGTTCCGTAGTCACACGCGGGTTCAGTAGTCACAATCTTCGAAAAACACCGTGACACCAAATTCCGTGAAAAAAAAATTTATTGTAAAAGATAAAAATAAAAAACCAAAAACTTGGTTTTTTGAACTTTTCACATAAATTTTAAGGTTATCTGAAAAAAGTGTAAATACAAAAGTTGTAGATCTTTTTATTACCTACAACTTTGTTATTTGATTTTTTTCCATAGTACTTGTAGTTTTGCCGAAAATCGAGATAAACCGTATTTTACCCTTAAAACTCCCCCCCCTTCCCCTTGCCGAGCTCAGATCACCCGTAAATTATTTTTCCTTTTATTTTTATAATATTTTCCTCCTTTTCCAATGGGTTTCATCGTACTGTGATTTTTTTTTCACTTTTTATTATTTTTAAAGGTATACTCTGTGTACCCTGGTCTATTAACCGTAAACTATAATATGCCTAAAGTGAGGTTGTTTTTAGCTTGTAAATCCGGAAACACTTGAAGATGTGACCGATCCAAATGTAAATGGCGAACTATGGCTCAAGGGACCAATAGTTTTCAAGGTAAACACCGACTTTTACCATTATTATTATCAGAGTGATAGATATTTTCACCTATTTAAAATGTGTTCATACAGTGTCCGGGATAGTACCTACCTAGCGAAAATTTAGGGATGTCTACAACTCATTATCTCTCCAAAATTAGTCTTATAAAAGGTATTCTCCATCTTCTCCCATTGCGCGTTTTTTTTTGTGTATGTGCGCAAAAATATAATCTAAAATGATCTTTTTCGTTTGAATATAGGTACCTACTTAATTTATTCTTCGTCGCTCGACACCACAAAATAATGTGCAACTTTAAAATAATTAGCTCGGTCAAAAATACTTCAGAATGAAAAATTTGCACAAAACTTTTATTGAAATTAAATTTGAATTAAATTTTATTGAAGGGATTTCAGATAAGATTCAGAGGACTAATGAGTTACAGACTAGGAAAACGTCTCTGAATTATTTCTAATACTATTTCGGACATACCTACTGTACCACCAATACAGCCTTTTTACCGTTCCACTGCTGGGCACAGGCTTCTTCTTCCATAGGAGGGATTTAGAGCTTAGACGCGCCACGCTGTTCCAATGCGGGTTGGCGGGCTTTAACGACTATTGTCACATGATAGTGATAATAACCGGGACCGATTCTGCTTAACGTGCTCTCCGAGGCACCGGGGTGAGACACCGCCAACTTCCAACTCCGGGCTGGCACTGATAATTTTCTTGACAGAAAAAACCAATACCTAATAATTTTATTTGCCCGACCCGGGAATCGAACCCGGGACCGTGCCACCCACGCGCCTTAATTCAGTGATAGCTACTAATGCTTACTCTGAGAGTGATAGTGTCGCGCTGATAAGCATCAGCGCTGAGCAGTCATCATTATTCTAAAACGGTTAAGTATATATAACAGCCATACATGTTGGACTGTCAGCACCGACGATCAGCGTAACACTAAAACCAGCTTAAAAAAATCTTTATATTATTTTGATATAAAACTAAAGTACGATAAAAAACGAATATTTTTAACCGACTTCATTAACCGACTTCAAAAAAAGGAGGTTCTGTATTCGACCCGTATGTATGTATGTAAGTATGTATGTATGTATGTATGTATGTAAGTAAGTATGTTCGCGATTATCTCCGCAACTAATGAACCGATTTTGATGATTTTTTCACTATCGTAATCTACATACTTTCAGGAAGGTTTTAGTGTATAACACATCGTGTTATCATGTAAATGAATAAAAAAATATTTTAAACTTTTTAGTTGGAATGGTTTGAAGTCGGTTCATTTTTCTTTGAAAAAAATTATTATACATTCTATTTTTCCCAGGGATACTACAATGATCCAGAACTAACAGCGAAAGTACTTGTAGAAGGTGGTTGGTTTAGAACGGGAGACGTTATGTATAGAGACGAGACTGATTACTACTACTTCGTCGACCGGTTGAAGTTATTACTAATATATAAAAATAATCTGGTCTGTACCAAGTTCAAAACACCTTTATTTTTACTTAGCTTGTAGCAACATCATAAACGATACGTATAAATACCCATACATACGGACTCAACACCACATGTTTTAATTACCTATAGCGATAACCTCACTTAAATAAAATCAATGAGTAATTCCGTTTTACACAATCTTAATAGCGTAACTATATATAGGGTGGCATTTCGGCAAAATGCCACGGGCCTTCAGCCGGAAGGGACGCCCCTTATTTATTTTACAAGTACCTATAAATTTAAAAAACCCCCGACATTCGCTATTTTGTGGTGGCGGTCATATTGGATTTGCATAATGCTATTCTACTAGTCAAGCCCTTTAATTTGATACCCATATTGAGGGAGTTGTGAAAAAATATGTAATCCATCATTTTGTGGCAGCGGACATCTTGGACCGATTTTGATCAAACAGCTAAGAATTAGCTAAGAACACTTCCGACTATAGTCGGAGGTTAAAAATAACCAGACACAGATCTTAACTCGTAATCACACTTTTTCCCCACAATACCGCTACTTCTCCAAACGGCCTTTTTTTTTTTTTTTACGCTGGGAAATGCATTTACGCACACCTTTCGGAAGCAGCGCAGCGGACTGCGACGCTTCCGGAAGGTAGTGTGGGACTCAAGCAGGCCAAGAAGTGGCCAGAATACCCACTAAAACCCAGCGATGTTCCTCCGTGTCGCCTGGTGGCTGGGTTACGGGTACACTTGCGCAATCATCCGCGACCCAGCCGGCGCCGTCCGCCGAGGCAGACCCTCCACCGGGGGACCTAAAGGCCCCCTAACACCGTCTGAGGCGCACCAGGAACATAATGGTGCGCCCCCCGACCCGAGGCGTCTCAACGGGCGACGGATACACCATTCCATCACCCGGAGTTCCTCGCTAGAGGCAACCCTCAAGAGGGCCACACCCGCAGGCGACCCTCAAGAGGTTCACCCCTCGTGTAATTTTTTATAGAGGTTTTCTTCCTCGCGGCCCCTCGCTCAGTGCGTGGGGCCCCCGGTTCCGCTCAGTGCGGATTACGGGTTGCCCGACGGTGGCCGAAGCCAGCGCCCACCGGCCAAAAAGACCAGCGGACCCGCCGCGCAGGGCGTTTCCACCCCCTCCTGTAATTTTTTAACGAGGTTTTCTTCCTCACGGCCCGAAAGCCTCCCCCCCAATTGTCGCCGCCCGGAGTCTCCACAGTCCACTCTGATGAACAGAGAAGTACCAGGATCCTCCAAGCGGCAACCCCCTGCTGGTTTTGGTCCGCGCCGGGTTTCCCCGGTACCTCCCATATCTGGGAGGCGTTCCCCCATCCGCCACCGGGGGGACACGCCCGATGGGGGACCAGCAACCCCACACGGGATAGGAATATGACATGCGCCAGGTTTCTTTAAGAGCCTTTAAGGCCCTTACAATTAAAACTTATATAGGTATATTTTAAATTATATTTTAACTATTATTCCAGAATTAATGGTAAATTTATTTTCTCCAGATATCTCCATTAGAAATAGAGAGTGTGATAATGAAGCACCCTGGAGTGCACGAAGTAGCTGTCACGGGGATCCCCCATGAAGAGCACGGGGATTTACCCGTCGCCTGCATTGTACCACACGAGGGCTACAAGATCACTGCACAAGAGATCAAGGATTTGGTCAAAGGTAGGTAATTACTGTAACGTGGTGTCTATAAAATTTGATAGAAAATATTATGGTCGTTGTAATGTTTATGGAAATTTCTTGTACCTACCAAGTGTAAATAAAAAATTTAAATCACCCCTGAACATTAAGAACATAATGGGACTACATATTCTGATAATGTGCTTGTTGTCCCACCAGCAATCCTGATATATTAATTGTTTTCCCAATACCTTCCTGCTCCAAAATAAGACCTTGATCACTTTGTGTCTATCAACTACTCATCCGTATTACCAATGAGTATAAAATCCATCGACCTACATTTAATTGGTCTGTTTCATCTTGATTGAATTGATTCTTGATTCATCTTGATTCACAGATTGAAAGTGATCTTATAAGGGTTCCTTTTTTACCTTTTGAGGTACGGAACCCTAAAAATCACATTTAAATCGATCCATCCGTTTGACCGCTAGCGTGACAGACGAAAAATGCACGAACTGACGAAATGGTCAAAGTTATACCCGGGTGTAGTAAAAGGTGGATATGGAAAATTATCCTGTTTCAGAGATTACCTAAGAGAACCTACTTACCTAAATTTGATTTTATTGAGTCCAAAAGACCACGTTTGGTTTTTACCCAACTACGGCAAAGCCAAAAGGAAGGGTTATGATTTTAGCAGTCTATGTATGTATGTATGTACATATGTATGTTGCCAATTTGTATGAGATTCTGTGTGTACCACCGTAGCGCCTAAACTACTGGACCGATTTTGATGAATGAGGTGTCTATTGATTCCACTAGTTTACATGACTTTTGTTCATGAAATGGAATATATACGGTTACGTTACTTTGGGTATCTACATCTCGGAAAAAATATTTAAAAAAATCCAGCACGTCAGTTTTTTGAAATATTTACTAAGAAGATTTTTACAAAAAACTACATCTAAATAAACAATAGACAGTTAAAAATGGGTAATTTTTGCTCTTTTTTTATAAATATTTTCATCTATTGTCTCACAACAGACCAACAATAGTCACCTAGCATATTTTGCTCCCAAAAACCTTGATAATTTTGTTCAAATGATTTTAAATCTTGATGAAATCGCTCACCGTGTTCATCACTCACACTACCAAGATTTTCTGGAAAAAATTCCAAATGGGAATGCAAAAATGGATTTTCAGTAATATATTTACACCCATACGCTCATAATTTTGCAATAGATATTCAACATTCTCTTTGTAATTATCACTTTTTTTTATTGCCTAAAAAAATTTAACGACACATTTGAAAGAGTTCCAGGCTGCTTTTTTTACCTCGGTTAAAAGGCTCTCGAATTTTGTATCGTTCAATATTCTCCTGATTTGAGGACCCACAAATATCCTTCCTTTAATTTAGTCGCAGAAAGATTCGGAACTACAGAGCAGAGGTATTGAAATGACTTGAACTTATCCAAAGCTTTGTGCGCGTGCATTCTAATATTGGATTTGGTCACTTCTGCGGGGTGGTGTGGGAGCTGGTAAATCCTCTGAATGAAGGACCAGCTTAGTCACTGATGGAACGTCTGCATATTTTATACTATCTTTATTTTGTGAGTTTAAAACAAAAGTTTTTGTTTAACAAAAGTAACAATCGGTTACGTGGTTAGTTGGCTCTCTCCATATCATTGATTTATCAAATTCAGTGATCTCTTTTTACCTGAATACTAGGAGCTAAGGACCAATCTGCAATTAGTGAAAATCACATGAGGAACCCAATTTTTATCTTGATTTGACACCGCAAATCTAAAATAATGTTAATAGGCTTATTGCAATGGTTTTGTTATAGGGAAACCACGATTTAACTGAAATTTTTTCTCACAAACATAACAAAATCGATTTATATGTAGTTTACACACTCTAGATGACATTTTGTATAAAAATAAGACTTGAATCACACAGTTGTTTACAAAATAGAACGATAAACGTATTTAAACAATTGCGGGTAGATAAAAAATAAAGACCTCTATATATCTCAGAATTGTGACGTGTTACGAAAAATAAAAAAATATTTTTTCAATTACCATCCATAGCCAACATAAAAAATATATGTTTCATTTCATGAACAAAAAAATAATATTTTTTTGTAAACTAGTGTTCTTTGTTATGGTCCGGATGACATAGACTACATTTTATTTACGAAAAAGTCAAGAAGTGACCTTCGCGCGGCTTTCTAGATTATTAAATTAGTAATTCCGATAGACATAACAGATGGCGCCACTAATTGCTTGCCCCGCGTTTTCGCTCCCTAATTAATTATTAAATTATTGCGTAGTCGGGTTTTAGTTTACGAACTTTATGTAACTTGTTAATAATAAGTTCATGTTGTCCTTCTTTTTCAGAAACCTTAAGTAGCACGAAGCAACTCTACGGTGGTGTGATATTTGTAAAGGAGTTACCGATAACATCCACGAGCAAGATCGATCGACCGAGGCTGGCAAAGCTGACCCAGTCTATGAAACGAGAATAAAATTTGAAAGAAGAAAAGAAAAAAAACCCTAATAGTTAATTGAAAATGTAAACCCAAATTTATAAGTACTTAATTAAACATAACGCATAAACTAATGTTAATAATTGTGATAATATTAGACCGGCAGATATTGACACGCCATACCATAAAAGACGTTAATTTCTTATTTATTTTTGAAATTTTCTTTTAATCATTCTCCCGGAAAATCTTAATTTATTTGAAAATTATCACAATATCACAATAATCACAATCTATACTAATATAATAAAACGGAAGAGTTTGTTTGTTTGTTTGTTTGTTTGTTTGTTTGTTTGTTTGAACGCGCTAATCTCTGGAAGTACCTATCGGATTTGAAAAATTCTTTTTGCATTTGGTTGTCCAACTTTTGGGGCAGGTTATAGGCTATTTAATATCCCTAAAATCCTCCCCTAAGGGGGTAAAATGGGGGTAGAAAGTTTGTATGAAAGTCCTATGTTTTTAAAGTTACAGACCTGAAAATCGGCATTTAGATTATTAGTTTTAAATAATAGAACTCTGTATATTTTATTTTGGAAAATCTTCCCTTAAGGGTGGTAAAATAGGGGATGAAAGTTTTAATGGGAAGTTTTAATTATAATTTTGCTATTATCAACTTGAAATTTGGAAGGTAGTTTAATTCTAGGGCTTAGATATCAGCCTGGAAAATATTTCACGAAAATCCTCCCCTAAGGGGGTAAAATGGGGGTTGTAAGGTTATGTTTTTGAAGTTACAGATATGAAAATAGGATATGAAATTATAATTTTTAAATGATAAAAACCTGTACAAGTTATTCTGGAAAATCTCCCCTTAAGGGTGGTAAAATAGGGGATGAAAATTTTTATGAAAGTCCTATGTTTTTAAAGTTACAGACCTGAAAATCGGCATTTAGATTATTAGTTTTAAATAATAGAACTCTGTATATTTTATTTTGAAAAATCTGCTTTTAAGGGTGGTAAAATAGGGGATGAAAGTTTTAATAGGAACTAAAAACGATTGCAGCGCCCTCTGGCGGTCTAACTTGAAGCGATCATAGCGCCCTTTGGCGGCCAAAACTGGAAACTAAAATACGATCACAGCGCCCTCTGGTGGCCTAAGCCGGAAACTTGAAGCAATAGCAGCACCCCCTAGCAGCCAAAACTGGAAACTAAAAAACGATTGCAGCGCCCTCTAGCGGCCAAAACTGAAAGCTAAAAACGATCGCAGCGCCCTCTGGTGGCCAAAACTGGAAACTAATAATAGATCACAGCGCCCTCTGGTGGTCTAAGCCGGAAATTTGAAGCAATAGCAGCGCCCTCTAGCAGCCAAAACTGGAAACTAAAAACGATTGCAGCGCCCTCTGGCGGCCAAAACTAGAAACTAAAAACTATCTCAGCGCCCTCTGGCGGTCTAAGCCGGAAACTTGAAGCAATGGCAGCGCCCTCTAGCAGCCAAAACTGGAAACTACAAAACGATTGCAGCGCCCTCTTGCGGCCAAAACTGGAAATTAAAACGATCACAGTGCCCTCTTGCGGCAAAAACTAGAAACTAAAAAACGATCGCAGCGCCCTCTAGCAGCCAAAACTGGAAACTACAAAACGATTGCAGCACCCTCTTGCGGCCAAAACTGGAAATTAAAACGATCACAGTGCCCTCTTGCGGCAAAAACTAGAAACTAAAAATGATCGCAGCGCCCTCTAGCGGCCTAAGCCGGAAACTCGAAGCGATTGCAGTGCCCTCTTATAGTCAAAACTCTTGCGACCGGAGCTGGAAACTCGAAACAATTGCAATGACCTCTGACGGCCGCAGGCGGAATCTCGATACGACAGCTGCGCCCTCTGGCGGCCGAAGGCAATTAAATAAATACTAAATTAATAACTAAATCAATAAATAAATAACTAAATAAATAATGTACAGCTATTTAGTTATTAAATAATTATTATCTAAATGTGAAAGTGTGGATATTTGGATGTTTGGATGTTTGGATGTTTAGATGTTTGGATGTTTGGATGTTTGTTACTCTATAACGTCGCAACTATTGAACAGATTTGGCTGAAATTTTGAATGGAGATAGATAATGCCCTGACTTAAAACATAGGCACTTTTTATCCTGAAAAAATCTACAGTTCCCACGGGATTTTGAAAAAACCCAAATCTACAGCTTTAGGTAGATCAATATAGCAAACTACCTTGAAAAAGGGAGCGGGAACAGGAACCAGAAATCCACGATTCCCTCAGGATTTGTGAAAAACCGAAATTCACGCGGGCGAAGCCGCGGGCAACAGCTAGTAATATTATAAAGGCGAAAGTTTATGTGTATGTGTGTGTGTGTTTGTTCCTCTTCTCCGCCGCAACGACTGAACCGATTTGGTTGAAATTTTGAATGAAGATATATTATTCCCTGACTTAACACCATCGATGCTTAACACATAGGATAGGACACTTATTCCGGAAAAGTATTCCTGTGGGACTAAAATAGATATGAACTTCCAAAAACGCCATAGAGGGCGCTGACTGTTCTTAGGTAAATCACGGTCACCTAACACATTATTGCAATAGTTTGCAATTGGCAACACATAGGCTACCTTTTATCCTGAAAAAGTGCACAGTTCCCACGGGATTTTGAAAAACCCGAAATCTATATCTACAGCTATAGGTAGATTACTGTAGCGAACTTCTTTGATTGTAAGTATAAAGGTTGGAAAAGGGAGCGGGAACGGGAACCGGAAATCCACGATTCTCTCGGGATTTGTTCAAAACCAAAATTCACGCGGGCGAAGCCGCGGGCAGAAGCTACATAGTTTCAAATAAATTAAGATTTTCCATAAAAAATTATCCGTTATGCGATATAACGCCCCGATGGCTAGTAACTCTGTCTCTGTGTCTGTTATCTTGTCATACCTAAAACGCTGAACCGATTTTGATGAAATTTAGTACAGATATAAACTAGACCCTAGAGGCGATCATAGGGAACTTTTATCCCGAAGAATCCCACGGTCCCAAGTGTTCCCATGGGAGTTTCACAAAAACTTAATACATGCAGACGTAGTCGTGGACATCAGCTAGTTATAAATAAAAGGAATAAATTTTTTTTTAATTAAAAAATATGCTTTTATCTGGTGCTGGTACCTAAAAAACATGAAGCTGATGATGAAATCTGCTATCAAGGCTGGTTCTTTGGATTATACTGAATCACTTTTCAGTAGGTATACTAACAAGCTCGAATTGTAGGGTCTAAATATTAAGTTTAAATTGTAAAAATTAATGCCATAATAAATGAGATCAAATATAATATAATATTATTGGAGTTTTACTGACCCTGACCTTGCACTACGAAATAATTAGCTATGATTTAAATAGTGTATTAACGTTATCTTTAAAGAAAATCAAAATCTACGCAGGAAATGTATTTTTATTGTACTAAAAGTGCAATAAATAAAAGTGTAATTCGTCGTCGTCGTCGTCTCAATCAATAGACGTCCACTGCTGGACATAGGTCTCTTGCAAGGATAGCCACAGAACACGATCTTGTGGCGCCTGAATCCAGCGGCTGCCAGTGATTCGCTTGAGATCGCCTGTCCATCGAGTCTACCTACGCTTGGTTTGCTGGTGCGAGATCGCTATTCAAGCACCTTGGGACCCCAACGTCCATCGTTTCTTCGAGCAATGTGCCCCGCCCAATGCCACTTCAGTTTCGCGACTCGTTGAGCTATGTCAGTAACTCTGGTCTTCTGCGGATCTCCTCATTTCTGATTTGATCCCGCAGGGATACTCCGAGCATAGCTCTCTCTATCGCCCGCTGTGTGACCCTGAGCCTTCTTATGAGGCAAATTGTTAACGACCATGTCTCGGATCCGTAAGTCATCAGTGGCAACACGCACTGTCCCAAGACTTTAGTCTTCAGACACTGAGGGATATTGGACAAAAATATAATACATCTCGAAGTTTCCCGAACGCTGCCCAGCCGAGTTGGATTTGGCGGTTGATCTCTTTCTCAAAATTGAACCTACATAGCTGGACCGTGTGTCCCAGGTATATATACAATCGTCTACAATTTCGAGTGCCGAATTCTAAAAGATTACCGGGTGGAGTGGAACATGAGCATTAGACATGACCTTCGCCTTACTCATGTTCATTTTTAAGCCCACCTGATGAGAAACTCTGCTGAGATCATTGAGCATTGTACAGAGGTCTTCCAGAGTCTTTTCCATCACGACTATATTATCATCGGCAAATCGTAGGTGAGTGATTTACTCGCCGTTTATGTTGATACTTGATATCAAGTCCGTTCCAGTCCAGAAGCTTAAAGACGTCTTCCAACGCAGCAGTCAATAGCTTTGGGGAGATAACATCTCCCTGACGCACTAATCGCTGCAACTGGATTGGCCAGGACCAGACTACGAGTCTGGTCCTGTATACGGACTGACATAGTGGCGTTTTCGTACAAACACTTCAGCGCTTGGATGTACCGATAGTCGATCCGGCATCTCTGCAGTGATCTCAATATAGCCCAAGTTTCCACCGAGTCAAAGGCTTTCTCATAGTCCACAAACGCTAAGCAAAGTGGCCGATTATACTCCTCAGTTTTCTGTATATTCTGCCGCAGCGTATGGATGTGGTCTATGGTACTGAAGCCTTTTCGGAACCCGGCCTGTTCGGGAGGCTGGAAGTCGTCGAACCTACGAGCGAGACGATTCGTAATGACTCTTGAGAACAACTTATAGACATAGCTCAGCAGCGAGATGGGTCTATAATTCATCAGCAGGGTATTATCGCCCTTTTTGAAGAAAAGAACCACCACGCCTCTATGCCATGCCTCTGGCGTTATGCCCTCGTCGATGACGGAATTGAACAGTCGCTAAAAGACTTTAAGGACCAGTTTTCCACCTGCTTTCAGGATTTCCTCCGTCGTCACCTGGTGCCTTGTTGTCCTGTCTTTCTTCAGTTGCGTCAGCTGGCTCTGACCGATAGAGATCTCTCGCGAACACCTTTGAGCCTTTGTTCTGCTCAATGGTTTTTTTGTTACGTTCGGTGTTAAAGTATCGCAGATCGCGTGTCTGTGATTTAAGAGATCTGTCTATTAATCCGCCGATAAGCAAGGGCATCTCCTGAAGACTGTAGTCTCATTTCATGTCTCTGTTCCATGAGATTGAGAGTATGGTCTAAGAATTTTTGGTTCTATTTCTGCGGTGAAACCTAGACCCAACTGCATGGACAGTTTCCACCAGCCTGTTGTTCAGTTCGTCCACAGAATCGCAATCTGCCAGGCAAGCGAATCGGTTTTGCAATTCGAGTTGGAGGCCCTCGGGGTTCCGGATATGGGCACAAGAAGGTCGGAGCGTTGACTTCATCATTCTGGCCCTTTCAAGCTTTATATTGAGATTCAATGTGCCTCTAACCATACGGTGATCGCTTCCAGTGTTTACCCTTTTAATCACAGAGACATCATTGAATTCGTGCCGCTTGGTAGATATGATAAAGTCGATCTCATTTCTCGTTGAACCGTTGGGACTCATCCAGGTCCACTTCCTGTGTGGCCGCTTCTCGAAGAAAGAGTTCATCGCATAAAGGCCCTCTTTTTCTATGAAGTCAGCCAACATTTGGCCCCTATGGTTCCATCGCCCATAGCCAAATTGTCCCACTTTCAGCTCTACTCCGCTTCGCTTACCCAGCCTTGCGTTGAAATCCCCCATCACAACATTGTAGTAGGTAAGTATTAGAGGCATGCATGGCTTTTGATATATCCTCATACATGACCTCTACCTCCTCGTCGGGATGTGTCGATGTTCAGCGAATACCGTTTGGTTATTCTGAGTATAAGGTACGCTACCCTGCTCGACACACTTTCGACTTGTACAATATTGTTTTTTTTTAGAATAGATTTCCGTTGGATAAAGTATAAATTAAAAATTTAAAAAACCCCTGACATTCGCCATTTTGCTATTCTACTAGTCAAGCTATTTTATTTGATACCCATATTAAGGGAGTTGTGAAAAATATGTAATCCGACATTTTGTAGCGGCGGCCATCTTGGATCGATTTTCATCAAACCGGTTCACCCGTTTGAGCGCTACAGGGGAACACACACACACACACATGCTCATGCACACGCACACGCACACATACACACACATACACTATGCAGTTCTAAAAATGTGGATGTTATCATTTCCATAATATCTCGCAAAATCATCATTATCTGTTCCATAATATCTTGCAAACAAAATAAACGTATCTTGTTTGCGAGATATTATGGAACAGATAACGGACAGATAACGAACTACTTACGGGCCAGGTTTATTTGCGAACCTCTATTAAAGTGCAACCATATATTAGCATGTCTGATTTAGTTTTGTTATCAGTTTATCACTTATCATCTACACGATTAGGTACTTACATTACAGTCTTTTAGAAAAATTATACTTAAAAGAGAAAAATATCCGTTTTTAGGGTTCCGTAGCCAAATGGCAAAAAACTGAACCCTTATGGATTGTATGTCAAGCTAGAGATTTCGGTTTTTTCAAAATCCCGCGGGAACTGTGGATTTTTCCACGATAAAAACTATGTCTATATGTTAAGTCAAGGCATAATATATCTCCATTCAAAATTTCAGCCAAATCGGTTCAGTAGTTAAAGAGACACACACACACCAACTTTCGCTTTTATAATATTAGTGTGATTGCATTTTCGAAAATTTTTACTTAGGTAGGTACTCACATACCACACTTTATCAGTCACCAAAAAAGCTTTGTCTCAACAAACGAAATGATCTATAACTCCATATAAAGCTTTACTCAACCAAGTCTACACCTATTCATATTCTATTCATTTCGAATAACCCATAAGGAACAAAACAATGAATCAGTATGCTTAGTCCCACTTTGCAGCGCTCCAAAACTTTATAGTATACTATTGATCGAATCACAATGACTTCAGAGTAAAATTGACCTAAAATGGTTTTTATATTAAGGTTTGAGTTCGCCAATACATTCAGCATTGGAAAACAGCGAGCGTCCCAAGCAGAAATGTTGTAAAATAAATATTCGAACTATTGAATTGCGACTTTAAAATAAGAGTCTTTGGGTTCATTTTACTCTGAAGTCATTGTGTGTCGATACTCGAATTTCGATCATCGTTGCCACTATGTAAAAACTAGGACTAAGCATACAGACATCAAAACACTCTAATCAGAGCTCGCCCCACTTTATAAGGCAGTCCATCAGTTGCATTAAACCAACGTAAAAGGTTGTTCTACACGTGCTAGTGTTACGTAAACATGAGCTGAGTTGCACAAGTATTCATAGCGCATCATTGCACCCGTGATAACATCGCGTGCCTCCCATAAACCTGAAAGAGCGATGTATTTAAACTTGTAACATGTCGTATTAGACCTATAAGAAATCAGATATGTATAATCGGACAAAGTAGAACAGCTTTTGACGATCGATAGAGGTGGTATACGTTTCGGTCCGAGGTTTTCCATTCATCTCCTTGGTGCTTACTTAAAGGCTTAGGTACTTACCTGTCCCGGCCTTTACTTTAGCTATAATTTAGATTCGCATTACTCTGAAAGAAAACACTCTAATCAGAGCTTGCCCCACTTTATAAGGCAGTCCATCAGTTGCATTAAACCAACGTAAAAGGTTGTTCTACACGTGCTAGTGTTACGTAAACATGAGCTGAGTTGCACAAGTATTCATAGCGCATCATTGCACCCGTGATAACATCGCGTGCCTCCCATAAACCTGAAAGAGCGATGTATTTAAACTTGTAACATGTCGTATTAGACCTATAAGAAATCAGATATGTATAATCGGACAAAGTAGAACAGCTTTTGACGATCGATAGAGGTGGTATACGTTTCGGTCCGAGGTTTTCCATTCATCTCCTTGGTGCTTACTTAAAGGCTTAGGTACTTACCTGTCCCGGCCTTTACTTTAGCTATAATTTAGATTCGCATTACTCTGAAAGAAAACACTCTAATCAGAGCTTGCCCCACTTTATAAGGCAGTCCATCAGTTGCGTTAAACCAACGTAAAAGGTTGTTCTACACGTGCTAGTGTTACGTAAACATGAGCTGAGTTGCACAAGTATTCATAGCGCATCATTGCACCCGTGATAACATCGCGTGCCTCCCATAAACCTGAAAGAGCGATGTATTTAAACTTGTAACATGTCGTATTAGACCTATAAGAAATCAGATATGTATAATCGGACAAAGTAGAACAGCTTTTGACGATCGATAGAGGTGGTATACGTTTCGGTCCGAGGTTTTCCATTCATCTCCTTGGTGCTTACTTAAAGGCTTAGGTACTTACCTGTCCCGGCCTTTACTTTAGCTATAATTTAGATTCGCATTACTCTGAAAGAAAACACTCTAATCAGAGCTTGCCCCACTTTATAAGGCAGTCCATCAGTTGCGTTAAACCAACGTAAAAGGTTGTTCTACACGTGCTAGTGTTACGTAAACATGAGCTGAGTTGCACAAGTATTCATAGCGCATCATTGCACCCGTGATAACATCGCGTGCCTCCCATAAACCTGAAAGAGCGATGTATTTAAACTTGTAACATGTCGTATTAGACCTATAAGAAATCAGATATGTATAATCGGACAAAGTAGAACAGCTTTTGACGATCGATAGAGGTGGTATACGTTTCGGTCCGAGGTTTTCCATTCATCTCCTTGGTGCTTACTTAAAGGCTTAGGTACTTACCTGTCCCGGCCTTTACTTTAGCTATAATTTAGATTCGCATTACTCTGAAAGAAAACACTCTAATCAGAGCTCGCCCCACTTTATAAGGCAGTCCATCAGTTGCGTTAAACCAACGTAAAAGGTTGTTCTACACGTGCTAATGTTACGTAAACATGAGCTGAGTTGCACAAGTATTCATAGCGCATCATTGCTCCCGTGATAACATCTCGCGTTCCTCCCATAAACGTGAAAGAGCGATGTAAGGGAGTTGTGAAAAAATATGTAATCCGCCATTTTGTAGCGGCGGCCATCTTCGACCGATTTTCATCAAACATAGCTAACAACACTCTCGACTAATTCAGCTTTCAAACAAAAAAAACCGCATTCAAATCGGTCCACCCGTTTGAGCGCCACAGGGGAACAGACAGACAGACACACACACACACACACGCACTCACGCACGCGCACACACACACACACACACACACACATACACACACATACACACAACTTATAACAAACACCCCGTCGTTTTTGCGTCGGGGGTTAAAAAGCAAAGAAGCGATGGACGAATACTAGGTATAAGTACCTAATAACCGACTTGTTGATTCCAGACTCGCTGACTGACACAAAGCAATTGAGAGGTGGAGTGATGTTCGTAAAAGAGTTTCCTACGACATCGACGTCGAAGGTGGACAGGATGAAATTAAGCGTCTTGTTTAATTAATTAATTAAACAAGACGCTTATGAATAATGAATAACTACTTATTGTTAACACAAATGAAGTATCATACCTACTCCCAAATTAATAAATAACTTATCCATACATATATTTATTCACTAGTTGACCCCCGCGACTTCGTTCGCGTGTTTATAGGTTTTATATAGGATCGGATCGGATCCCATAATTCTTTTATGTACCTAAACTAAATGTAACCTAAGTTACTCCTTATAACATCATCTATCTGCCATTGAAAGTTCCGTTAAAATCGATCCAGCCGTTTCGGAGATTAGCTGGAACAAATAGACAGACGGACAAACATAAATTTAAACGCACACCAGTTTAAAATAAGCCGTACATTCAAAGATCCGGGTCCCAAGTTATTTGAACCCGATTGTAAACATCATCATTACAGAAGTAGGATAAGGTTTAATATTAAAACTACTTTAATCAAACTATTATTAAAATGTCTTTATTTATCACCCGCACAAACTTAATTAATATCGAATCACAGATTAGTTTAACTGACATCTCTTTTCAAAATCTATTTTATACTAATTAATTTAATTACACTCAGCCAAGTCCAAAATGGCAGCACTTTATTTGATTAGGGTGTGATTGCTATCGCAACCCTCAATCAAATATCACGACCTAGATGCTGAAGCATCTAATAGTCGGTTGAGTCTCTGGAGGAGACTGAATTCATGGCTTCGAAGTGCCCGTATTTATACCAATAATTCAAAATGGCGGTTCGGCGCCACTGAAAAGAATCAAATGTCAGTTCATTCTAACCTGAAATTAATAATCTGTAAAACATTTCTAAAAATTTACATCAATTTTCAGCAATAATCTGACAGTTCGGCCGTCCTATATTTAAACACGTCCCCGTGCTTTTCATCAGTCACAGTAAAAGTTACTTTATTCATGTCGTGGGCAGTCTTGCCCATTGTAAATGTCACAGGCGTTTTGCCTTCGTTTCTAAGATCACAGGTGATTTTACCCTCACTTAAGTCATGGGCTGTCTGTCCTCTGTAAATTGCGGGCGGTCATGCCCTCAGTCAAGTCTGTCAATGTCTTTTTAAACTGATAACTCAAAATAATTCATAACCGAACTCTCAGATTAATTTAACTCGTAACTCCATAAATCAAAACTTCTATTTCATTCGATTTCTACTTTAAAATCTTATTCATTAACTATCAGTTATCTCATTATCATAAGCACATTATTTTGAAAATGTTTACTGTTGAAATTACTTTTACTTTCATTTATAAAACAAAGCGAATCTACCACTGGTTCGGAATGCCGCAACCTAGCGAGAAGAACCAGTAAGAAACTCGGCGGCGTCTAACCTATCAAAATAACTAATCAAAAATTATTTCTAACGAGCGGATACCCGCGACTTCGTTCGCGTGGATATTGATTTTAATAATCCCGTGGGAATCATTTTTCCTATGCTCCTTTGAGCTTAAACCTTGCTAAAAACTGTTAAAAGTTCACTGGCGGATGTTTAGGTACATCAAAATGTAAACATCCGCCAGTGAAAGTCCCATCAAAATCGGTCCAGCCTTTCGGAGATTATCCAGTAGTCTTTAAAGTATCTACTTTCTAACAAAAAAAGAATGAATGAAATCGGACCACCCGTTAACGAATTACAGCTAAGTACATATTTTGCCTTTCATCCCCTCTCCCAAGGGAACCGTGCTGAATTTCGGGATAAAAAGTATCCTATATGTTACTCCATAGTATTAACTTAAATCATACCGAGTTTCATTTCAATCCATTCAGTAGTTTTTACGTGATGCGCGCACAAACATACAGACAAACAGACAAACAGACAAACAGACAAACAGATAAACAGACAAACAGACAAACAGACAAAAATTTCAAAAATAGCTTTTTTACGTTCTATTACTTATCCCTAACATCCCCCAGTTATTATTTTGCAAAAATCTTCAATGTACAGATACGGCAATTCTACGATTTTATTATATGTATAGATGTATAGATTTCAATCGATTCATTCATCTCAAGTGCGGGTATTTCATTATTCTGCGGGTATTTCTACAACTTTACTTCAAATTAATCACTTTCTTAAACTAAACACAACTGTGTAGATGGCAAAGCAAAATCAAGGCAACGTGATTCGAATCCCGCTTCTGAATTTGTAAACATCATCATTACAGAAGCAGGATAAGGTTTAATATTAAAACTACTTTAATCAAACTATTATTAAAATGTCTTTATTTATCACCCGCACAAACTTAATTAATATCGAATCACAGATTAGTTTAACTGACATCTCTTTTCAAAATCTATTTTATACTAATTAATTTAATTACACTCAGCCAAGTCCAAAATGGCAGCACTTTATTCGATTAGGGTGTGATTGCTATCGCAACCCTCAATCAAATATCACGACCTAGATGCTGAAGCATCTAATAGTCGGTTGAGTCTCTGGAGGAGACTTAATTCATGGCTTCGAAGTGCCCGTATTTATACCAATAATTCAAAATGGCGGTTCGGCGCCACTGAAAAGAATCAAATGTCAGTTCATTCTAACCTGAAATTAATAATCTGTAAAACATTTCTAAAAATTTACATCAATTTTCAGCAATAATCTGACACGATACTGAGGGTTGTAATGTCTGTCTTTACTGAACTAAAAAACCTATGACCTTGAAATATTTACGGGACAATATATAAAGTACTACCTTTTGTTATGTATTTAGGCCTCAGGTCGTGTTCAGGATGCGACCTCCATCGCGGTATATTTCAGACTGAGTTATCTCCGCCTACCTACATAATCTATTACTACGGTACGAACATTACACTCCTCCACACTAAATAAACACGTAACAATACTACACATAAAACTAATTAATTATTATCTAGATAGGTACAACATATCAAAACTTAAGTAACTTATTATTTACGTTTCCTAAGCCTACACTGCCTTAGAGGGCGAGCCCGAGGTGTAGCAGGGCTAGCCTGAGGGATGACAATAGGGTGGGTCCGAGGCGGAGACCTTTCCCCTTCACAGGCGTCCTGAAATTCCTGACTCTCCGGTGAAGCCGGAGGATCAGTTAGGACTTCCCTCGCCCCCTCCGAGCCACCCGGCACTACTGGTAATTCGGAATCATCTCGCCCCGAGCTCTCCGACCGATCCCGCTCCGGCGAACTAACTTGCGGTTGAGAATTTGTGCTAGACTCCTGACTTAGTGTCGAGGTAGAGCAAGCGAGAGAAAATCTGGTGGAACGTTTTTTAATTTGATCTATATGCCTGTGAACTAAGCTCCCATCTTGACCTCTTACTCTGTAATTGCTAGGACCGACACATTCTTCCACCTGTCCCGGAACCCACTTTTCCCCTTTAAGATACTGCCTATACAAGACCATTTCCTCGGGTTTTACCTCCCTTTGGACTCCTTTCGCCAACTCTCTTTGATGTTGCTGTGTTCTAGCTACTTTCCTTTCCCTATCTGGTTTTAAGATGTCTAACTTGGTACGAAGCCGTCTACCTAACAGCAACCTAGCAGGACTTTCGCCGGTGGTTGAATGTTCCGTATTCCTATAATGCAATAAATAAGTCCAAAGTGCTCGGTCTACGTCTTGTTTTCCTAAAACCGCTTTTTTGATCACTCGCTTTAGCATTTTTACTGAGTTTTCATTTTGCATTCAGCTTTAGTATCAAAATGCAGTGTTTTTGTTATCTACTCGTATTCGTATGTTCCTATCACAGATAAGATAAGAAAGAATGACGTTGCAGTTTCAATTATATTATAGCAAAGCACAATAGCACAGACACTTCAAACTTATAACACCCCGTCGTTTTTTCGTCGGGGGTTAAAAAATTTAAAAAAGTAATTTTTCAATTTTTTATTAACAATTTTCTGTGCAAGGTGCAAAATTATAAACTTAAATTAAACATTTAATTTTGCGACTACGAAAATTGTTAATAAAAAATTGAAAAATTACTTTTTTTTAATTTTTCTAACGGAAATCTATTCTAAAACCTTTCAAGAATAGCTTCAAGAAAGGAAAAAAATTGAGATTTATAGTTTAACAATTATTACACTTGCAATTTTCATCTTCAAGTAGCAAAGTAACGATTGTATAACTACTTAATTGAAAAATTGTGATAATTTTATTTTTCCGGCGGATTATTGTTCATTTATCTATCCAGTAAGCCTCTGATTTTTTACATTTCTTAAATTTTATATTTGATATGTTTAAATTGATAAAGTATCTCGAAGCAGGAGTGAACTATTAACGTAACTTTTAGTATGACAATATCTTAGGAATGGTGATTCCTAGGAAAAAAGTATTAAAGAATATTTTTGTAGATAATTTTATGATCTAAAATTTTTGCCTGGACTGTATTTTTATAAAAGTTACCGTTTTCGAGAAAAATCCAAATATCACACTTGCAAAAATAGATGTATAATTTAAGTTTTTAATTTTGCGACTAGGAAAATTGTTAATAAAAAATTCAAAAATTACTTTTTTTTAATTTTCCCAACGAGAATCTATTCTAATTTAAAGCCTTTCAAGAATAGTTTCAAGAAAGGAAAAATTCTGAAATTTATAGTTTAACAATTATTACGCTTGCAAGTTTCATCTTCAAGTAGCAAATTAACTATTGCATAACTAATTGAAAAATTGTGATAATTTTATTTTTCCGGCGGATTATTGTTCATTTATTTATCAAGTAAGTCTCTGATTTTTTGCATTTCTTAAATTTTATATTTAATATCTTTAAACAAAATTGATAAAGTGTCTCGAAGTAGGCGTGAACTTTTTTAGAATGGCGATATCTTAGGAATGGTGATTCATAGGAAAAAAAGTATAAAGAATATTTTTGTAGATAATTTTATGACTACAATTTTTGCGTGGACTGTGTTTTTATAAAACTTACCGTTTTCGAGAAAAATCCAAAAAAACCGAAAATTGTGACTTTGACCTTGAATAACACATGGGATTAATGGCGACTTTTGACACTTTATTTCTACTGGTGTGCCCAAGGTCTCTACCAAAATTCAGCTCTGTCGGAATTACTGCTATTTGATAGCATTTTTACGTCTATTTTGACTCGTCTAAATATGCTCAAACTATATAAACTAAATAATATACTCAAGTTATATAAATAAAACGTTAAAATTTCAAAAATGAGGCCAGTAAGTCAGCTATTATTAAAATACCGTATATTTTTAAGAGATCATCCAGGAAGGACGCCATGATCCACTTTACGTCTATGAGCCATTGTATTGAGTTCGTAATTAAAAATTGATCTTACTTATGTTGAAATTCTGAAGCCTCGAAAATAAAAGTCGCAGGAATTTGTTAGTGCTATACAAATTTTAATGTTATTATCACTATTATCACCTCCTGCATATCCGGAGGTGATAATAATGATAATATAAGGCATATTACTGCAACAATTTTTATTTTCTTATCGCTGATCTCTCCCTACGTTTCGCGGTCACCACGTTACGTGAGTTAGGTACATGTTATAAAATATTTTTATTTTAAATGCATATCGTATTTCTCGTATTTGCTTATATAATATCTAATGAAATTGTGATGAGTAAAAATTTTTCACCTTTGTCTGATATTATGATTCGAGCATACTCATTACTCAAGTTTGAATTCAAAATTCACGTCAATTCAAGTCTTCATGCTCGATTTAGGTCGATGCTCAATTAATTTTATTTTTGCATAAAATAATAGTATCTATACTAATAAATAAAATTGAAGTGTCTGTCTGTAATTTCGAAATAACTACCACATATTAAGCTCATATGGTTATTTGAACGATACCATAACTGAATCACACGTTTTTAAAATTTTTGTCTGTCTGTCTGTCTGTTTGAACGGGCTAATCTTCGGAACGGCTGAACCGATTTTGACGGGACTTTCACAGACAAGTAGAGGATTAACCAAGGAGTAACATAGGCTACTTTTTTAACCGACTTTCAAAAAAGGAGTTGTGTTGAAATCGGTAAGTACCTATGTTAAAAAACGCCCTGATAGGTATTTTCGCTGCGCGCGACAGCCGACGCTCGCGCTGCACGGAACTCCCCGCGCCGCGCCGCACGCCCCTGCGCCCTGCGCCCGCCGCTGTGCCCGCCGTACGCGGTACCGCGGTACGCCGCCGCGCGGCGGGGGGCGGGTGGACCGGAAATCTACTTATCCCTCAGGATTTGTGAAAAATCGAAATTCACGCGGGCGAAGCCGCGGGCAAAAGCTAGTAATAAATAAAACCGTACGTGTATAACTAATTTAAACCAAATGAGGAGTTTTGTAAAGCAATCAGGGATTATTATTTGCATAACATGTCGGAAATGTTAAACATTCTAACGAGTAGTTTATGACTCTTCAATGCTTACAGAAAGTTCAGAAACAACTGAAGAGTTAACAATGTCAAAGTGGCATCACAGGACCGACGCAATCCATTGGTACATGCACGAGCTATCTTCGAGGGTGGTTGCAGAATCAGGCATTGCAAGCGATAGGTATCATCTTGGAAAGTTGATTCTGCGAGGTTTCAAGGACGCACCAGACTTTCTTTTACAGGTGGGTACAGAACAGTGATTTTAAAAAAGCGACACACCAGTTAATCATGCTGATCCTTGGTGGGCATTGTGCAGATATCTAATCCTCTGAGAAAATTCAATATTTACTTACTAAGACTGCCTGCGAATGCCACGCGGTGGCCTGAAGAATCATTTGGGGTTCACAAAATCGGCCCCATATCAAAAATTTCCCACTGGGAAGTAAAAAAAGAAAAAGTAAGTAGAAATTTCACCCGAGTACCCCGAAGCAGCAGTAGCACCCTGAAGTTAGAAAGTTGGCGGTGTTAGATACACTTGGCTGTTTCTAATACCGCGGCCAGTCCTGCATCTGATTACTCTGATCTCTCTCCGGTAATGTCGCATTATAGTCAGGCAGCCCTGGAACAAATTTTTTTGTGATTAGTAACAAGCTGAATTTTCGTGAGTAGGTTCGTTTCGATGAGACGACCAAGTTTTTTTATGAAAATTCTCGATTCTCGATGCACTCTACTTGAGTGCGCAGGTGTTAAACATTTCATAGAAAAACGAAACGAAAAATGACGAAAATGATGACTATTGCGTTGTTTATAAAGGGCCGTATTCAAGCAGCAGTAGGTATGGATTGGTTGAAGTGCGCTATGTGCAATAAATGGACACATGCGACATGAAGACTTAAAGAACTACGTAACTAATTTTGCAATAATTGCAATTAACTTTTCAAATATTGCAAAAAAACGAACTATTAAAATGAATATAAAAATATTTAAAAATAATTGTGTGTTGATCTCAGAATATATTGAATTTAAATTTTATTTATTTATTGTATAATGTATTCGTTATGTAACTCTAGTCCGTTTCATTACACCCACCGTCCTTTTCAATGCGAATAGTGTCTCGAAACGGACAAAAATGTCTTTTTATAATAAAGACTCAAAATCTGTTATCATTTTGATAAAAAATGTTTTACATTATGTAACTACAATGTATAGAGATATTTGTAGCACTGTTGATTTTTTGCCAGAGATTGGTTTTCTAATAAAAAAAATGCATCAAACTTAAATGTCCGCTTCATAGCGGTTCTCCCCTACCTCTGTTTGCACACACTTTTGTGCACTATAATATGTATAGTGCACTAGCCAACTGGCTAGTCTTTATGTCCATTGAGATTGAACTCCGTGGTCGAGAGGATAATTACCAGATATTTTTTAATTTATGTAGATTGACGCAGCGACAGGTGAAACAGAAAATTTTGGATCAGCTTTAAAAAGATCGGTACAATGCGCCAACGCGTTCAGAAAACTTGGTGTAACACAAGGGGATGTTGTAATATTAATGGCACCAAACCATATTCATCTAACTATGCCGATGTACGCCGCTTTCTATCTTGGGATCGCTGTTGCTGGAATTGATTGCACTTTGAGAGTCGGTATGTGTAATTTATTAACGTTTAGAGAACATTGTTTTACTTTAGTATGTTTTTATTCTGCCTAAATTCGAAAACTAAATTAGATGTGTGTGCACGGGTTAGTTACGAACGCAGGCATGCAACAGCAGCAAGAGAGTGATTCGGCCACATCGAGCGTTCACGTCAGCTATTATAGTAGGAGATCCCACCTTAGAAATTTCTACCCTCATCTGTTATTTAAACGAATTATATGTCAAATGAAAGATTATTTTATTCTTAATCGAACCGTATTTGGTTGCCTGGTCAAAAGTGGTGCGAAATCATGGTTGCCTGGATTTTAAGATATAAAATGTTCGGTGCGAGTGTTGAAAGTGACAGAAAAGTGTTGCGCGCGCAATTTCATTTGACAGACAAAGATGCAGTGAGGCAGGCGTGCACTCGGCAGGTGCTTAGTCTATACATAGATAGATGATGCCCACGGCTTCGCCCGTGTGGATTTAGGTTTTTAAAAATCCCGTGGGAACTTTTGATTTTCTTTTGGTACCCCCAATATCAATTTAAATAACCGACAGTTCCTAAATCCCATTAGTTTTGGGGATCAGTTCCTCTACAGCATCAGGATTGAGGAGTTGGAATCCAAGTTTTTTGTAGGACAGTGTCGCAATGTTTCTCTATCGATTAAAAAAAAAATTACGCAAATCGGTTCAGAAATCTCGGAGATATCGGTGTACATAGGTAGAAAAACACAACTCCTCCTTTTTTGAAAGTCGGTTAAAAAAAGTAGCCTATGTTACTCCCTGGTTAATTCTCTACTTGTATGTGAAAGTCCCGTCAAAATCGGTTCAGCCGTTCCGAAGATTAGCCCGTTCAAACAGACAGACAGACAGACAGACAGACAGACAGACAGACAAAAATTTTAAAAACGTGTGATTCGGTTATGGTACCGTTCAAATAACCATATGAGCTTAATATGAGGTAGTTATTTCGATATTACAGACAGACACTTCAATTTTATTTATTAGTATAGATGTAAAATTAAATTAAATATGAAAAAAGTCCGAAGCCCCCAATTCCGAGGTAAAAATCCTAATTCCGAGGCAAATGGCCCCTAATTCCGAGTGTACAAAATACAATGGGAAACGAGTAGAAAGATTACTACAAGTAAGTACATGGTGTTCAAAAATGAACTGTATTTATTAATAGACTTCAAAATCATTTCGATACGTAATTATGATTATAATATGTATATAAAATATGTTTATTTACCTATTTGTATAAAATGGATACTTATGAATGACACACTAACTGTGTGACTCATAGACAATTTTGCTATTTTTAAATAAATGTAGGTAGGTAGATATTGTATTTTGTCGTTATAATTCCTATTATAGTTTTGGTAAATTCCTTAAGAATCTTTACCTTTTTAGGGTTCCGTAGTCAACAAGAAACCCTTAGGTATAGTTTCGCCATATCCGTCTCTGTCCGCGGTTCAACTTAGAGACTATTAGTACTAGAAAGCTGTAATTTGGCATGGGTATATAATTATACTAGCTTTTGCCCGCGGCTTCGCCCGCGTGAATTTCGATTTTTCACAAATCCTGAGGGATAAGTAGATTTCTGGTCCACCCGCCCCCCGCCGCGCGGCGGCGTACCGCGGTACCGCGTACGGCGGGCGCAGGGCGCAGGGGCGCGTGGCGCGGCGCGGGGAGCGCGAGCGTCCGCGTCGGTCGTCGCGATTGCGCGCAGCGAAAATACCTATCAGGGCGTTTTTAACATCTGTATTTACCGATTTCAACACAACTCCTTTTTTGAAAGTCGGTTAAAAAAGTAGCCTATGTTACTCCTTGGTTAATCCTCTACTTGTCTGTGAAAGTCCCGTCAAAATCGGTTCAGCCGTTCCGAAGATTAGCCCGTTCAAACAGACAGACAGACAGACAAAAATTTTAAAAACGTGTGATTCGGTTATGGTATCGTTCAAATAACCATATGAGCTTAATATGTGGTAGTTATTTCGAAATTACAGACAGACACTTCAATTTTATTTATTAGTATAGATTAAAACCATAGACTTTCTGTGCCTGTCCATTAAAGATATTTACAAAAAAATAAGTGAGTGACGTAAGGGATAAGTAATAAAACGTAAAAAAGCTGTTTTTGAAAATTTTGTCTGTTTGTCTGTATGTTTGTGCATGTATTACGCAAAAACTACTGAATGGATTGAAATGAAACTTGGCATGATTTAAGTTCATACTACATAATAGCATATAGGATACTTCTTATCCCGAAATTCAGCACAGTTCCCTTGGAAGAGGCGATGAAAGTCAAAATGTGTATTTTGACTTTCATCCTCTCTCCCAAGGGAACTCTGCTGAATTTCGGGATAAAAGGTATCCTATATGCTATTATGTAGTATGAACTTAAATCATGCCAAGTTTCATTTCAATCCATTCAGTAGTTTTTGCGTAATACATGCACAAACATACAGACAAACAGACAAAATTTTCAAAAACAGCTTTTTTACGTTTTATTACTTATCCCTTACGTCACTCACTTATTTTTTTGTAAATATCTTTAATGGACAGGCACAGAAAGTCTATGGTTTTAATCTATGTATAGACTAAGCACCTGCCGAGTGCACGCCTGCCTCACTGCATCTTTGTCTGTCAAATGAAATTGCGCGCGCAACACTTTTCTGTCACTTTCAACACTCGCACCGAACATTTTATATCTTAAAATCCAGGCAACCATGATTTAGCACCACTTTTGACCAGGCAACCAAATACGGTTCGATTAAGAATAAAATAATCTTTCATTTGACATATAATTCGTTTAAATAACACATGAGGGTAGAAATTTCTAAGGTGGGATCCTAGACCATAGATATATTGGCATCTCTATTATCCACCGCATCTTCACGTCATCTGTATGCTTAGTCCCACGTTTTACATAGTGGCAACGATGATCGAAATTCGAGTATCGACACACGACTTCAGAGCAAAATGAACCCAAAGAAGTTAAATTCGTAATTCAATAGTTTATTATTTATATCTATTATTTATTTTACAACATTTGTGCTTGGGGCGCTGTCTGTTTTCGAATGCTGAATGTATTGGCGAACTTAAACCTTAATATAAGCCATTTTAGGTCCATTTTACTCTGTAGTCATTGTGATTCCATCAATAGTATACTATAAAGTTTTGGAGCGCTGCAAATTGGGACTAAGCATACTGCATCAGTCATCAGTGCCAACGCCCAATGCAGCCAAATCGTGCATACACATTTTCAGTATTAAAATACGTCTGTAGACGACTACATAGTAGTACCTACATGGACTACCTCGTTGGTTTATTAGCTAGCCTTTTCACTTGCGGATCACCCGAAGAATTCGCGTATTCGAGTTCTGTCTCCAGGCCAAAAAAAATATTCCTTGAATTTTCTGTCCAGAAAGTTGGTGGTGTTGCACCCTCGTAGTTACCTTGGAGAGCAAGTAAAGCCATAGTTGGCTAGTCTTCGTTAAGGTTGGCTGCCGAAGCTGAAATTCGATCAGGACAACATATTATCACTGAAATTGCGATATATGTGCCTCTTGCATATTTACGGGTCTTTCAACCTTTGTATCCCTTTTGAATCTTAAGTAAGCTTCTTTTAATTATGTTGTGGCTCTTACATAAAATTTGTGGCTTTTACGTCTTTTGCGGGTGAACCGATTTGAATGCAGTTTTTTTGGTTTGAAAAGTGAATTTGTCGGGAGTGTTCTTTGAGCTGTTGTTGAAAGTAGTTGAGCTATGTTTGATGACAATTGGTCTAAGATGGCCGCCTCTACACAATGTCGGATAGATAACATATTTTTTCACAACCCGCTCGATATGGGTATCAAATGAAAGGGCTTGACTAGTAGAATAGCATTATGCAAATTCAAGATGGCCGCCACCACAAAATGGCGAATATCGTTTTTTTTTAATTTTTAATTTATACTTGTATATCATTATGCTCCATGGATATAACAGAGTAGTATGATTGTTTTATTTTCGGTCAGATGAACTCCGACACACTTTCCGGTTCAACGCGCCAAAAGTGATATTTTGTCAAAGTGAAAGAGCAAAAGACGTCTCTTTAGCAGTGGAAGGACTAGATATAAAACCAAAAATCATAACATTCGGGAAAGGAGAAGAATTTATTAGCTTTTCTGAACTGCTTGAAAATCATGGTAACGACACATCTGTTGACGAGTTTAAGTAAGTTATAAATTACCAATAATGTAATCAATGTCATTTTTCTATACCTAACCTAACCTTACCTAACCTAACGATTTTGGAGATCAATGTTCATGAATTTGAAGTATGCGGGAATTGTTTATGTATTCCGTCGTAAAGACAATAGACATATAATTTTTCTGCCAGTGCAGGTAAGTACCTACCTATGTATATATTAATTGCGCTTGTGAAAGGCGGAGGAACCTCTAAAGGAAGAAAGTATTCTTTACACATCCATATATCTAGCACCGAATAGCGACTCTACATTTAATATAACCGCAGTAAGTGACCGAATACCTAAGTACTGGTAAAATCAAGAGGTGCAGCAGACAGGAAATTGCATTATGTATTCCCGATTGTAATTCGGTGTTGATAATGTAGGTTAAAGTCAAAGTCAAAGTATATTTATTCAAATTTGGTATAGTCTGTTCGTTTTCTTAAGGTCGCCTTTTGTGTCTTGCCGCCTCCGCCGCGCGGTGTTTTGCCAAAGACACCGCCGTGACTTCAAAGCATGCCGCGCCGTTGTGCCGTGTACAGGCACAAGGGGTTTTGGCGTTTTATACCTACTCATATTTTTTCATTAAAATTCTCTTTCCTTTTTACATTTTTTTACATTCGTATTTTATTACAATACTAGCTTTTGGGCGCGGCTTCGCCCGCGTGAATTTCGGTTTTTCACAAATCCTGAGGGATAAGTAGATTTCTGGTCCACCCGCCCCCCGCCGCGCGGCGGCGTACCGCGCTACCGCGTACGGCGCGGCGGGCGCAGGGACGCGCGGCGCGGCGCGGGGAGTTCCGTGCAGCGCGAGCGTCGGCCGTCGCGCGCAGCGAAAATACCTATCAGGGCGTTTTTTAACATAGATAGGCGATTTCAACACAACTCCTTTTTTGAAAGTCGGTTAAAAAAGTAGCCTATGTTACTCCTTGGTTAATCCTCTACTTGTCTGTGAAAGTCCCGTCAAAATCGGTTCAGCCGTTCCGAAGATTAGCCCGTTCAAACAGACAGACAGACAGACAAAAATTTTAAAAACGTGTGATTCGGTTATGGTATCGTTCAAATAACCATATGAGCTTAATATGTGGTAGTTATTTCGAAATTACAGACAGACACTTCAATTTTATTTATTAAAAAAAGTATAGATAACCATAAACATAAAATATAATATTCTCATGAGCACGGGTCTTCTCTCAAAATGAAAAGGATTTTAAGCATAGTCTACCGCGCTGGCCAAGTGCGGATTGGCAGACTATTCGGAGATTCTGTTAGAATAGAAAAAAAAATTACAAACAGAAAAAAAGTAATAAAAATAAAAGCAGAATACTAAGAGCACCCGCGCCTGTACCGACACTAAGTTACCGAACGAACTATACACTGTACACTTTTTGAAAGTCAATTTAACAATATGAAAGTGACGTAATGGTGATAATTACTTACGAAAACATAAAACTAAAACGACGAGGGTCCCAAACGCGCCCTGGTCTCAGAAGAGCCTACAATAAACTCAGCCGGGTTTTTTTTAGTATCACCATCTAACAATAATAATTATGGTTTAGTCTAGTAGTTCCCAAAGTGGTTCAGGTGGACCCCCAAGGGTCCACGGGAGACTCGACGGGGGTCTACGTTGGCGTGACAAAAAATGGGGGTTCACAAGTCGTAAGCAGGGGTCACGAAAATTTATCTGCTTTCGATAGTGAAGAACTGAAATGTTGGCTTGACTTCACCTGACAATGTTAGGCAAATAATATTTTAAGAAGCTCAGGGACTGTTACTTGTAAAAACTTCCATATTCCATATTCAGTACTTAACTTTACTTTACTTTTTTGACATCTACTCACAGTACAATCAATTAACCAATCAATTAACCAATCAATTCTCACTTTTTTTTTTCGAAAACTATTTATACGTGGTTGGAACTCGTGACTCGCAAATTGCCATAGTAAAATCTAATCTTCACATTTTTACCGAGTTTTGGGAATATTATACTTAGTAGAAATTTAGCTGCAGGGGGTCCACCGGAACTAGCTAAATTTTGAAAGTGGTCTATGAGAAAAAAAATTTGGGAACCTCTGGTTTAGTCTAAATGATTTGAACTGTTAGCTTTTAAAGCAATCCCATGGCATGGCAATGTCCATGGTTTTTTTGTCATTAAATTTTTTTTTACGCTTTAATAAGATTTTTCAATTAATTTGCGTTTTACAAAGACCAAATTACAATTACATTTTTACCATTTATATTAATTGTAAACTATCAGTTACCCGCGACGTCATCCACGGAAATAAACTGAACTTTTGATAAGTAGTATGGGTAGGAGTAAAAGCTTGGATCGACGTCTGCTTGTTTTAACGGCAAAATAGATACAGCCGACTTGAAAATGAGCTGATATTTAAATCAACTGACGGATCAAAATTAAATAAAATCGAGTGCGACACATGTAGGTTGGTACTAAGGGTTTGAAGACCTTTGAATTAAACATGGTTTAATTATTATTTGACTGAATCGAAAATGAATCTCTTTTCATTGGGACTTCATAAAATGTAAAATAAAACCTGTGCTAAAACGTAATGTCCCAACTCATGTTGGAACATTATAAACGTACAAACTGAGCCATAAAACATTGTAGTACTCACAACCCTATGGTTGTATGTGCTCTCCCTTACACTTTTAATAACCTATTCTCGAATATTGACAAATCCTTTTTTACTGTTATACACAACACCAGAGAAACAGATTCCAGTTCCATAAGTGCGAGCGAGAAGTCCGATAAAAATTATTTATTAATCGGTTCGCACTTCGCACGTTTGTAATGTCTCTACTGTAGTCATAGACATCGCTTTATTTTATACTAGCGGTCCGCCCCGGCTTCGCCCGTGGTACATAATATATAGCCTATAGCACTCAAGGATCACTTACGTCATATCCAACGGTGAAAGAATTTTTGAAATCGGTCCAGTAGTTCCTGAGATTAGCGCGTTCAAACAGTTCAAACAAACAAACTCTTCCGCTTTATTATTTTCTGGCTTCGGAGATGAAAAGGGAGACTTTTATTGACATTTTTAAACAGACTTCAAAAAAGGAGGTTCTGTATTCGACCCGTATGTATGTATGTAATATAGGTATATGTACATATGTATGTAAGTATGTATGTGCATTGTGCAGTAATGTTCGCGATTATTTCGAAAACGAATGAACCGATTTTGATGATTTGGTCACTATCGTAATCTATACACTTTCAGAAAGGTTTTAGTATATAACACACCTAGTTATAATTCTTATCATGTACGAAGTTACACGCTTAAATGTACCCATATGTCACTAAATATGATATAATGATTGTTAGCTACACCGATTTCTCTGAGATTGCTGAACTGAAGTCGGTTAAATTTTTCCTAAAATAGGTACTTATATAGCTTGTTATTCATGATAGTTACCTATATAATATAGTACCTATGTGCAAATGAAGCCCTTTAAGTAAGTAATATGATAACAAAAATTTTCGGACCACCCATATTTTCAAATGAATATAAAAATTTAATGTATTAAATAGTTAGTAACATATTAATTATGTTGTAGGTATAGTGACAAAAGTAATAATATTCCTATTTGCTGTAAACTGAAGTTACCTTCCAGGGCTGCTGATTTCGACACCGCAGACACAATAGGTTTGTTGATAGCAACGAGCGGCTCAACTGGTTTACCGAAATCCGCAGGGTGCACCCACAAGAACTTGGCCATCTCTATACCGTATAAGTGGTAAAAAAATCAACATACATACCTATTATAAATAACACTAGCTGATCCCCGCAACTTCGTTCGCGTGGATATAGGTTTTTATATATGATGGGATCGGATCTCATAATTCTTTTATGTACCTAAACTAAATGTAGCCTAATGTAGTTACTCCTTGTAACATCACCTATCTGCCATTGAAAGTTTCTTCAAAATCGATCCAGCCGTTTCGGAGATTAGCTGGAGCAAATTGACAGGCCCACAAACATAAATATAAACGCACGCCAGTTTAAAATAAGCCATACGTACAAAAATCCGGGTCCCAAGTTATTTGAACCCAATAAATGTCTGTCATTTTTGAACTAAAAAACCTACGACCTTGAAATATTTACGGGACAATAATGAAAGTACTACCTTTCTAACAAAAAAGAATGAGCTAAATCGAACTACGCGTTAATGAATTATAGCTAAATACACGTTTTAACTTTCTTCCCCTCTCCCAAGGGAACCGTGCTGAATTTCGGGATAAAAACTATCCTATGTCCTACCTCGGAGTATAAACTCAAATCGTATCGTAATAACCCACATAATTAATTTAAATAATAATAATCATTATATATCTGACTCGTATTTTGCGTAATTAACTAACACTAATTTATATTTTATAATTTAATGACAACTAATGAAGAAAAAAGAATAAAATTATACTTAAAATATGAATGATTATTATTATTATTATTTGACTAGAGAATACCCGCGGCTTCGCCCGCGAGAATTTTGGTTTTTCACAAATCCCGAGGGAGTCGTGGATTTCCGGTTCCCATTCCCGCTCCCTTTTCTAACCTTTACACCTACTTTCAAGGAAGTTTGCTATAGTAATCTACCTATAGTTGTAGCTAGAGATTTCGGTTTTTTTCAAAATCCCGTGGGAACTGTAGATTTTTCCGGGATAAAAAGTAGCCTATGTTTTAAGTCAGGGTATAATCTATCTCCTTTCAAAATTTCAGCCAAATCGGTTTAGTGATTGCGGCGTGATTGAGTAACAAACATCCAAACATCCAAACATCCAAACATACAAACATCTAAACATCCAAACATCCACACTTTCACATTTATAATATTAGTAAGATTGCTAATGGAATAAGGGAAATGAAATGTAAGATTGTTTAAATATTATTTGTAACGTATTAGAATAAAGGCTTTTATTTATTTATTTATTTATGTCGTCTTTGTCGAAACAGGTTTTTTTTCATGTACTGATCGGATTTTATCAAAAATCAAAAATTAAAAAGAAAAAAGCACGTTCGAAATGGAATTTCATTACAAATTTTCAACCCGCTCTAGCGTGTTAACAATGAAATCCCATACATCTTTTCAGCCCGCATATTTGTTTGAGAGTAATTACGTACTTTGACTTTCGTTATGAGGCAAACCAGAAGGTACCTACTTTCCGAGCGGGTGTAGTATAAAGGGATTTTAAAAACTTAACTCCATGCAGATGTAATCGTGGGCATCAACTAGTAAATCTAGTTAATAATATCTAATTCAAGTATATAATGCAACCAATCTATTTGTGAACTGAGAAAGGTCGTTAGTGTCGTTTTAGTGTTGCCATACAATCGTTTATCGTTTATTTACGGAAACCCTATAGCAGTTCGTATATGATGCGACAGGTTACCTGCTACTAGTAATCCAATTCTGGGTCTAATTGAGACGGGGGAAAAACCGACGGACGGCCCCGGCCACTCATCGCATCACATGCACTCCCGCCAAGATGCACACTTAAACGTTACTGTCGAGGTATTCAACCTCTCTTTGCGCACGGCTGGCTGAGTACACCGGAAGAAAAACAATTGTCAAATAGAACAAATCAAAATTAAAACTGTCCAGCTACGATTCAGAGTTCGCTGCGACGAGAGCATTCCATTCAGATTCTTCTACCGAGCTTTTACACCAGTACGTCTGCGGTCCGGGCCAGAGCTTTGATAAAATCTTGGAGTTCAATTTTATTATTGTGGAGACATTTATTACTCGTAGCTTTATACTTTACATATTACTCTGTATGCTGATGGGTAATTTAGTTTATTTTAAAATGATTTTTACCAGACCGTAAATCGGTTGCGGCAGAATATATTCGATTGTATATTTGATTAAATGGAATGATAGGAGCCCGAATATACTGAATTTCTTCTTCAAAAAATGTCTTTACCTTCAAAATTATATTCCGGGCATCACGTTTAATAGTTTTTGACATCGTTAATGCTAAGAAATAATTATTGATGAGGAGATGGATTCTATAATAATTTTCGAAAAGTATTTTCTTATAAAAAATAATTATGTAGGTATTTTATATCTACTCAAGGAACTGATAACACTCAAATTGACGTTGAATAGAAGCAGGCGTTACTTTGCGGAATTCCATGATACTAAGTATACAATGAACACAAAATTACTTTGCTATAATCCGCTAACAGTGACAAATTTGTAGGCACAACACCACACAAATTCATCACAAAATTTAACTCGACGATCGTTTCGCTCCGACACCGGAGCATCTTCAGGAGATGTTGACTTCACAACAGACGATTAAATATATAGTATAATAGTAAATGTGTCATCTTCACCGTTGCTCAACATATTTAGGGGGCGTGGCCAGAGAGAAATCGAAAGGAGGGTAGATGACTAAGCGGGGATAGAATATATAAGACCGCTCATTTGACACGTTTGTCACATTGCAATCGTCCGTTGTGAAGTCGACATCTCCTGAAGATGCTCCGGTGTCGGAGCGAAACGATAGTCGAGTTAAATTTTGTGGTGAATTTGTGTGGTGTTGTGCCTACAAATTTTTCACTGTTAGCGGATTATAGCAAAGTAATTTTGTATTCATTGTATACTCAAATTGACAACAACAACACAGTGGCAACACTGAATCAATTAAATCGGTATCCAATTTTGTGCTGCACGTGCACAGGCTCACTTTCGACCAGTACCCGACGCCAACTCGCCTGCCACTCGTCCTGTCGCCAGTCCAATGGTTCTCAGCGCTGTTTCTGTTTGTGTTCTCTCCAATACTAAGGCATTCACGGCTCCAGTCTTCCCAACCTATGACGCAAGAGCACGCTTATTATGTTATCAACAAGTACAGGGTAAGTAATAACATTATCACACTAATATTATAAAGGCGAAAGTTTGTGTGTGTGTATGTTTGTTACCTACTCTTTAACGCCACAACTTCTGAACCGATTTGACTGAAATTTTGAATGGAGATAGATTATGCCCTGACTTAACACATATACTTTTATCCTAGAAAAATCCACAGTTCCCACGGGATTTTGAAAAAACCGAAATCTATAGCTACAGCTATAAGTAGATTACTATAGAAAACTTCCTTGAAAGTAGGTAAAAAGGTTGGAAAAAGGAGCGGGAACGGGAACCGGAAATCCACGATTCCCTCGGGATTTGTGAAAACCGAAATTCACGCGGGCAAAGCTGCGGGCAGAAGCTGATTAATTCCTAAATACCAAAGGCAGTAATGGTTAATTATTTTCTGTTCTTTCAGCCAACATTGACGATGACGAGTCCAAACGTCTTGACAACCCTTTTCAAAGCTGGCGACCGGGAGAAGTGTGACTTCACCTGTTTTGAACTAATCATCGCAGGAGGAAGTGCCGTCCACCTTGGTCTTGTTAAGGACATGCAGGTATCATTGCCATCACCATCAAAGCTCTACAGTCTAGAGTCATGGCTCGGTCGAGAAAACTTCTCCATCGGAAATGGTCTTCTTTCCAAATCCGAACTCCCAATATTTTCAAGTTCCTCTCTACTCCGTCACTTCACTGGCCTTTAGATTTTCCTACTAGTCTCTCCAACTAATTAGCTGTAGACTTGTAGGAAATGCTGTAAAAAAAAGCGGGCTAATTGGCTAGCATCTTTTACAGGCATTTCGTGCCATCCATGCTTTATTCCTTTCATGAATGCACCAATAACGACTATCCTAAACAATACCTACAGAATATCAACAACACTTTTTATTTAGAGCCCAAGATTCAAGTTAATATTCCACGTCAATTTTGACAAAAGATTTAAATTGCACTCTTCCGATCGTTCCAATCATCCTTTTTAGGGTTCCGTACCCGAAGGGTAAAAAACGGAGCCCTATTAATGTCACTCGGCTGTCTGTCTGTCTGTCTGTCTGTCTGTCTGTCCGTCTGTCCGCCGGTCACAGGTCTCTAGCTCGCAGATGAAATGAGTTACAAACCTGAAATTTTGGTATTTAGTGTAAAACGTTAACCCAAAATCAAATATTGAATTAGAAATTGAATTAAATTATTTTTCAGGGGGGCTCCCATACATAAAAAAGGAGCCGGAAAAAAAAATTTTTCTTTACCCTAGCTTGTGGGGTATCATTGTTTAGAGCTCATTAAGTAGAGTACAAATATATATTTTTTTAATTTTTATCTCAAAAAATAAGGGAATGGGAGGCCATCAAAGTTGTCAGTTTTAGACCATTTTTGTGACGGGGGCTATCTCAAAAACTAAACTAGTTGGGAATATGATATTTCAGTATATTATGTACTATATGCTCTATTTAAACAACAAATACTGAAAACAACGATTTATTAAATAGTTTATAAGCTGTGACCAAAATAAACGAACATTTTTTTGGGTTTTTCTTTCACGGTTTGTTGCGATGTCTAGCTCGGAAATTAAATATTTCTTAGACCCAAAATATTATATTGTTCATAATTATGTACGGAACCCTGAAAGAGCGAGGCCCGACTCGCACTTGGCTGATTTTTTTTTACTAATGTTATAAATGTGAAAGTAACTCTATCTGTCTGTCTTTTATGCGTTCACGCCTAAACCGCTACACCGATTGTGACGAAATTTGGTACAAAAATAGACTAAACATAGGAGAAGGACATAGGCTACTTTTTATCCCAGAAAATCATAAAGTTCCCAAGGGATTTTTGAAAAACTTAAATCCACGTTAACATCAGCTAGTACCTAACTAATAAGTGTCAATTCGAACTTCGATTTTCTATTTACCAGGAGGCTATGCCCAATACAAACGTAATGGTGATGTATGGGTTGAGTGAATTATCCGGAATGGCTTTTAACTTTGACGGATGTCTGCCTGCCTCACTTGGCAGGCCTATACAGAGCATTACAGCAAGAGTAAGTAGAAATCTTGTAATAGGTACTAAGTAATTAATACTTAATACTTACAACTAATGATACTAGCAGTTGATGCGTCCGCGGTTCAACCACGTAAAATTAAAAAACCCCATTTCATCCTCATCATCATTCATTATCAGCTGATGTCTTCAGTACAAGGAACCTAGCTATCAAATTTAAGATATTAGGCTTTAAGTTTATGTGATTTTGTCAGTCGGTAAATGGTATTTCTATGGTGTATAACTTTATAAGACACAATAAAACATGCGCTAGTTAGGACGACCCGTTTATTACTGACTCAATTTGTCCAGTGTTTGTCTACTTAAAGGCACCACTATCAGTGGTAGGTTGTCACTTTCTTACTTTATGGTCTAGGATCCCGTTATAGAGAATCATACCCTCATCTGTTATTTAATTCTGATAGAGATCACAATTATGCTAGATAATTCATAGATTGATACATTGCACTTTGGTTGCCTGGCTAAAGGTGCCTATGATGTTAAGCACAAAAAAATTTAATAAATTTTTTTCGATCTGCTTCCCTCATCTGGTATTTAAACGAATTATACTTATGTCAAATGAATGATTATTTTATTCCCAATCGAACCGTATTTGGTTGCCTGGTCAAAAATGGTGCTAAATCATGGTTGTCTGGATTTTAAGTTATAAAATTTTCTGTGCGAGTGTTGAAAGTGACAGAAAAGATTTGCGCGCGCAATTCCATTTGACAGACAAAGATGCAGTGAGGCAGGCGTGCACTCGGCAGGTGTTTAGTCTATACATAGATTAAAACCATAGACTTGCTGTTCCTGTCCATTAAAGATATTTGCAAAAAAATAAGTGAGAGACGTAAGGGATAAGTAATAAAACGTAAAAAAAGCTGTTTTTGAAAATTGTGTCTGTTTGTCTGTATGTTTGTGCATGTATTACGGAAAAACTACTGAATGGATTGAAATTAAACTTGGCATAATTTAAGTTCATACTACATAATAGCATATAGGATACTTTTTATCCCGAAATTCAGCACAGTTCCCTTGGGAGAGAGGATGAAAGTCAAAATGTGTACTTAGCTGTAATTCACTATCGCATAGTACGATTTCATTCATTTTTAGGGTTCCGTATCAAAAGGGTAAAAACGGAGCCCTATTAATGTCACTCGTCTGTCTGTCCATCTGTCCGCCGGTCACAGGTCTCTAGATCGCAGACGAAATGAGTTACAAACCTGAAATTTTGGTATTTGGTGTAAAACGTTGACCCAAAATCAAATATTGAATTAGAAATTTACTTAATTTTTTTTATTTTAATTATTTTGTAATTTCTGAACTACAAAATTGATGACTTTGGAATATTTATGGAACAATTTTTAAAGTATCTCCTTTCTAACAAAAAAAATTAATGAAATCGGACTACGCGATAATGAATTACAGCTAAGTACACATTTTGACTTTCATCCCCTCTCCCAAGGGAACTGTGCTGAATTTCGGGATAAAAAGTATCCTATATGCTATTATGTAGTATGAACTTAAATCATGCCAAGTTTAACTTCAATCCATTCAGTAGCTTTTGCGTAATACATGCACAAACATACAGACAAAATTTTCAAAAACAGCTTTTTTACGTTTTATTACTTATACCTTACGTCTGTCACTTATTTTTTTTGCAAATATCTTTAATGGACAGGCACAGCAAGTCTATGGTTTTAATCTATGTATAGACTAAGCACCTGCCGAGTGCACGCCTGCCTCACTGCATCTTTGTCTGTCAAATGGAATTGCGCGCGCAACATTTTTCTGTTACTTTCAACATTCGCACAGAAAATTTTATATCTTAAAATCCAGACAACCATGATTTAGCACCACTTTTGACCAGGCAACCAAATACGGTTCGATTGGGAATAAAATAATCTTTCATTTGACATATAATTCATTTAAATAACAGGTGAGGGAAGCAGATCGAAAAAAATTTATTAAATTTTTTTGTGTTTAACATCATAGGCACCAAATTTAGCCAGGCAACCAAAGTGCAATGTATCAATCTATGAATTATCTAGCATATAATCTCTATCAGAATTAAATAACAGATGAGGGTATGAATTTCTATTACGGGATCTCCCACTATTATGTCAAGTGACAAAGACAAAAGTTGTACTTAGATAGATATTTAAACTTATCAGAAGGTGGTGAAACAGGCACTAAATGTTCAAGAATGTGACGCAATTTTTTATGAAAACTCACAAATTGTTTTAACTAAATTGTAAAGATACAATTTTCAGTTAGTTAACCCCGACACGTTGGAAGATATATCGGAGCCCAATGTAACCGGAGAATTTTGGGTTAAAGGACCGACTGTTTTTAAGGTGAGCCATTTTCAGTAGGATAAATTCCTGAAAAGAATTATTCCGTCCACTCACCCAAAAAAAAAATCTTATATTCCTAGGGATACTACAACAACCCTGAAATAACAGCGCAAGTTCTCGTGGATGGCGGCTGGTTAAGAACCGGGGACATGATGTACCGGGACGCTGCTTACAATTTCTATTACGTCGACCGTCTGAAGCTGTTACTCAAATATAGAAATCATCAGGTATGACATAAAAATATAAACCTCATAGCTGAGAACGTTGATTTATTCAACAGAATAAATCAATGTTCTCGGTTAAAAGTCTGTTTCACCGCCTTCTGATAAGTGTTGGATAGCGTAAACGTAAGTTTTGTCACTTTCTTACTTTATGTCAAGTGATAAAGACAAAAGTTGTAGATAGCTAACTGATATTTATCAGAAGGTGGTGAAACAGGGCCTAAGAGGTGAAAAAGTTTGAACGTCGATAATTTTACAAGTACAAGGTTTTTTTATTATTATCACCTTCTCACAATCACACTAATCACACTAATATTAAAAAGGCGAAAGTTTGTGTGTGCGTGTGTGTGAGTGTATGTTTGTTACTCTTTAACGCCGCTACTACTGAATCAATTTGGCTGAAATGAATTGAGATAGATTTTGCCCTGACTTAACACATAGACATTTATCCTGGAAAAATTCACAGTTCCCACGGGATTTTGAAAAAAAAAACGAAATATATAGCTACAACTATAGGTAGATTAGGTACTTATAGCAAGGTAGTATACAGTAAGTATAAAGGTTGGAAAAGGGAGCGGAGACGAAAACCGGAAATCCACGATTCCCTCGGGATTTGTAAAAAACCGAAAAACAAGCGGGCGAAGCTAGTAGGATTAAGTAAGATTTTCATTCCCAGATATCTCCATTAGAAATCGAAAGCGTTTTAATGAAGCACCCGCACGTGTTCGAGGCAGCGGTCACGGGAATCCGCCACCAGGAGCACGGAGATTTAGCAGTTGCGTGCATCGTACCCCACGAAGGCTCCAAGGTCACGGCACAAGAAATCAAAGATTTTGTTAAAGGTAAGCTCATTATCCTCATAAGAATAGCCTCATAAGAAGGCTCAGGGTCATTCAGCGGGCGATGGAAAGAGCTTTGCTCGGAGTGTCCCTGCGGGATCAAATCACAAATGAGGAGATCCGTAGGAGAACCAGAAGAGTTAGAAGTTAGAACGACATAGCTCATCGAGTCGCGAAACTGAAGTGGCAGTGGGCGGAACACATTGTTCGAAGAACTGGTGGACGTTGGGGTCCCAAGGTGCTTGACTGGCGACCTCGCACCAGCAAACGAAGCGTTGGAAGACCCCCCACTAGATGGACGGACGATCCCGAGCGAGTCGCTGGCAGCCGCTGGAAACAGGCGGCACAAGGTCGTGTTCTGTGGCGATTCTTGCAAGGAACGTCTATTGTCCAGCAGTGGACGTCTATTGGTTGAGATGAGGATGATGATGAATACTTAGCTCTAGCTGGAAGCTCACCTTCGTCTAGTGCTCCAATAGTCAACCTTCTGCCCGTGGTGCCTTCTGCTGGTCAGCAAACGAAGCTCTGACGACCGATAGCGGTATATAACCATCCAAAACTAGCTATACCTACTGAATAATTGGCACAGGCCGGTGTCCAGAATCCAACTTGTATGAGCAGCGTTCGGGAAGCTTCGAGATATCTTCTCGTTCAATATCCCAGTATCTTCGAACATAGCGTGTTGCCAGTGATGACTTATGGTTCTGAGACTTGGTTTATGGACTTCATAAGAAGGCTCACTAAGAAGAAGCGACCCATTCTCAAAGTATCCCTCCGAGATCAAATCATGAGGAGATCCGTGGGTAAACCAGAAGTTATCGATATAGCTCGAAGATCAGATAGATGTTGGGGTCCCCATGTTCTCAAATGATCAGAATGGTTCAGAAAACGCAGCGATGTAAGGGTCCCACTAGATGGACGGACGATTCCAAATAAATGGCTGGCTTAACGCCGGCAGCTGTTAAATGCAAGTGACACAAGAGACCTATGTCCAGTTGTGGGCATCTATTGGTTGAGTTGAAAACTTATGTTCAACGTCAAGGATCACTTCAATTGCTATAAGTAGTAATATGCAAGCAATATAATGTAGTGAACAATGGCAAGTGTCTTGCCGGCTCTTTTCAGTACCGGTACTCTTCTCAGTAAAGTCTTGATATGTCACGAGAGCCACAAGTTGATCTTCATAAAATAAATACCTGTCAATTCGAAATTGAATCCAATAACAGACATGAACAGACATTTATGAGGAAAAGATGAAACATTCAATTGCTTTTCAAAATTACAAATAGGAATCCTTTTTTTCAGATTCACTAACTGACTCGAAACAACTGAGAGGTGGAGTGATATTCGTAAAACAGTTGCCGCTTACTTCCACTTCAAAGATTGACAGACAAAAGCTTCGAAAACTGGCCCAGTCCTCGCCACGAGAGTAGACAAAATTACAAGGCTATCGTTATACTAGCTATACTAAATTCACCTAAATAAAATATATAGTCCGGCAGCCCTGGAACAAATTTTTTAGTGATTAATAACAAGCTGAATTTTCGTGAGTAGGTTCGTTTCGACGAGACGACCAAGTTTTTTATCTATGAAATTTCTCGATGGAGGTACGTACTCGAGTACGCAGGTGTTAAACATTTCGATTCGCTCGGGTGGGGAATCGTTCCACTAAGGTGGACTATGTAGCCATTTCATTATACAAGTATTTACTAAGCTACATACAAAATATCAGCTAGTTATTAATAATCTTTAATCATTTTTATAACCTCATTATTTGGAAATATTCAGAGTGGAGGACGCTGTAGAATATTATTAATAACCAGCAGATTTTTTGTATACAGCCTAATAAATACTTGTATAATGAAATGGCCATGTAGTCCTACTTAGTGGAACGATTTACCACCCGAGCAAATCGAAATTTTTAACACCTGCGCACTCGAGTACGTACCTCCATAGAGAATTTTCATAGATGAAAACTTGGTCGTCTCTTCGAAACGAACCTGATCACGAAAATTCAGCTTGTTATTAATCACTAAAAATTTGTTCCAGGGCTGCCGGACTAATATGTTAAACACAGTAGATCTAAAGGTCAGACCACTTTCAGCCGTCCGGAACACAAACCTGTTCTGCGACAGTCGTAACATGTGAATCTACAATTTGTCATGTGTGCTGCCTTAGCAGTCCTTTACACGATAGGTTCTGCATCAGTCGATTCCGTTAAGCGTGAGTGATGAAATACTGATAGAACAAATATTGTATCGGTAGATATCTGTCATGCAAACATCAATAGCTTATCTGACACACGAGATGTCGATATACTTAATCTTTTGATACGACGCAAAAAAATAATTTCTTTCTTCGCGTGTTTTTTATTTTAATTTTAAAAAATTCTTTAATATACTTATCTATGTTACTTAGTACGAATTTATTAAAAGTGAAATAGTGTCGTTTGATATTTTAGAAAATAAAGTTACTAGTACCAGGTAGATATGTTTTTAATATTTTTTTCATACACTTTGCTGGGAAACTGCATGAGTGAATAACATAATGATACTTTACAGCCATAAAAGCAATCGAACACTCAGTTACTGTTTATTCAGTTCAGGTTTCGATTGCTTCTATGGCTCCCTTTTTTAATTATCAATAATGTTATCATTAGAATCAATAAAAAAGATGTAAGTGCTATTCAGAATATCGACAGTTATAAAATTAAAAATAGGTATAACCCAAAGAACACTCAAAACGAAATTAAGATATCATACACAAGAAGTAACAAGCTTATTTTGCTCTAATCCGCTATAATCCAGATAAATCCTCAAATATACGAGTAGATATAATATGACCTTTTGACATACTATATGTAGGTACACTACTAGACCGGTTGTGCCGTATTAACTATCTATAACATAGTCTTAAGAATTAATGAGTGTCACAAATTATACAGTACAAACATAATATCCTAACTTCAGACTCGTAAAACTGCAATTTCAACATTATTATTTTGCCTAAGTTCTGTTTCTAGGTGCCGTTATAATATTTTTATCTGCCTAGTTACCTATACAATAGAATCTTCTTCTTCTTCCGGTCCTTATCCCACGTTATGTGGGGTCGGCACAACGTGTATTCTTCTTCCACTCACTTCTATCATACGTCAACGCATCATTTACCCCTTTTATGCGCATATCCTCTTTCACACACTCCATCCATCTTTTCTTTGGTCTTCCTCTACTCTTTTTTCCCTCCACACGCATGTCTAACATTCTTCTACCAATATGATTCTCTTCCCTCCGCATTATATGACCATACCATGCCAACCTATTACTCCTCATCTTTTCTGTCACTGGCGCTACTTTCAAACTTCCTCTTATGTATTCATTCCTTATCTTATCCATTCTTGTCACACCACACATCCATCTCAACATTCGCATTTCGGTCGCATGTACTTTCTTTTCATCCGTTCCTTTTACCGCCCAACATTCTGAACCATACAGTGTGACAGGTCTAACGACTGTCTTATATATTTTCCCTTTAAGTTTAAGGGGCATTCGTGGGTCGCATATCACCCCTGAGACCTGTCGCCATTTCATCCATCCCGCATTCATTCTTTTGTTCACCTCTCGATCAATGTTGCCGTCGTTCTGGAAGAGCGAAACGACGTACTTAAAATTGGAGCAGACAGGTAAGGATAATATCCCATCTAAGGCAATTTCAGAGAAACGGAAAGGGCCTCCAAAGTCACAGAACAGGTGTTCTGTCTTAGTTCGGCTGATCCTCAGGCCAACACTCTCTAATTTCTCTTGCCATTTACTCAATCTGCTCTGGACCTCGGACGCATCTTCCCCGACTAGCACAATGTCGTCGGCAAACAGCCGGCCATACCTATACAATAGAATATAAATAGAAAACTTTTTATTCAAATAAACTATTATAAAGTGCTTTCGAAGCGTCAAGTGAATATACATGTCTACTACCACTGGTTCGGAAAGCCCTTCTACTTAACCTAGCAGTAGTAGTACCAGCAACAAACTCAGCGGTAGCTCTAGTTGGTAAAGATAATAAAAAATCCGATAATTAGCTCGGAGAAATTCGTGGACAAACATACATACATACAGCACCAATAAAATTTTGCATATTAAATGCAAATAAAATTTTTATGTGAATAAAATACCTATTGCGTTTCGAATATGTACTTATATTATAATTATTAAGTATACTGTTGGCGTTGTTCTAGTTTCCCACAGGAAAGTTTTTCCCGGGAAAAAGTAGCCTATAGGAATGTTAATAATTGTTAATACAACAATGGTTCTACCTCTATACAAAATTTCATGTAGCCTTTGAAGACTGATTGAGTAACAAACATCAAAACATAGTCACAAACTTTTGATATAAGTATTAAAGCAAGCGAAAAGTCAATGCATGTTACAGTGATAATATGGCGCCAAAGCGAGCTAATGACGCAGTGCACTGGTTCATGTCAGAGCTGACATCTCGCATCGTAGCCCAGTCCGGGCTCCCTCACGACAGGTTCCATCTTGGCAAAATCGTTCTGCAGAGTTTCAAAGACTATCCTGATGCAGTAATGCAGGTAACCAAGATTTATTACAAACAGGCCGAGCATTAATCGTTCATAAATAATCATTATAGGTTTCCGTAGCGAAATGATAAATAAAAATTTGCCAGACGGGGGGCCGAAATGGGAGATCAAAATCAAGTGAAGTTGGAGTATCTTATTTAAAGCTTTCCATTTGCACAATCATCTTCGATCAATCAATTTCTCGACTTGTCATAATATTCAAGTAAAGTTTCAAATCATCTTTGAAGTCTTCAAGATCTTTAAGACCGTGCAACTTTGAAATTAATCTACAGAAATCTGACAAACTATTGACATACCTATTAAATTTTAAAGCGTAGTTAGAATTTGCTTGACTAAGATAATTTTGAAGCTGCACTACAAGGCGATGAAAATTTCTTATCCCATCTTGTTGAGTCATTAATTTTTATTTCATAGATTGATGGAGCAACAGGAGAATCGGAAACAAATGCATCTATGATGGAGAAATCAATTAAATGTGCTACAGCTTTTAGAAATCTAGGTTTGATCCCAGGCGATGCGATGGTTCTAATGGCACCAAGTCATATAGATCTAGCTGTGCCGTTTTACGCAGGTTTATATACAGGTGTCATTGTCGCCGCTGTGGACAGGACTTTACCTGTCAGTAAGTATCCTGATGGAGATAGAAGTAATCTTCTCTTCTCAAAATAATATAAAACAAAGTCGCAATGTGCGTTACTTAGTGTGTGTGTTCACTTACATTGTCTAATCTTTTTAGTGGATTTTATTGTGGTTATCACCAACACACGAGAAAGATTTACAAACACATTTAGGCTCTAGAATAGTCCACCAGTGCAAGCATTTGATAGGACTCTTTATTAAATCTTTTTACTAAATTTTTTCCAGAGGAGCTACAGAACGCATTTAACGTGAGTCGTCCAAAAATAATATTCTGTCAAAGTGAGAAGGCACCGGACGTGCAAATTGCTCTTCATGAAAGAGACTTAAATGCTCTCATCATCACGTTCGACAAGGGAGACAATCTATGTAGTTTAGCCGATTTCATAAAAAAATATGCGGACGACACCCCAACCGAAGAGTTTCAGTAAGAACTTACAACTAAATTAACTATAACTTAATAATAATAATAATAATAATAATAAAGCCTTTATTTCGAATATTATACAACGTTAATCATTATTATATTAATAACATGTCAGAATTTATTTATTTTTATTTATTTATCCGAACGCCCATTTTTGGGCAAAGGCCTCCTCCATCCGTGTCCATTGGAGTCTGTCTCTCGCCAGTCTCGTCCAGGTAGTCCCCGTCGCCTCGACGATGTCGTCACACCAGCGGCGTCGCGGCCGACCTCTCGGTCTGCGCTCGCCGCGTGGATACCAGTGCAGTAACTTTTCTGTCCACCGCTCGTCCGTTGTTCTGGCTATGTGTCCAGCCCACCGCCATTTAAGGAGACATGCTAGTTTTGCCGCGTCAATAATTTTAGTCTTTTTTCTAATCAGTTTATTGTTGATTTTGTCTTTTATTTTTAGGCCTAACTATAACTTAACTTACTTTAATCTTTAATGTTAATGCCAAGTAAGAGCTGTGATAGCCTAGTGGTTAGGACGACCGACTTCTAATCGGAGGTCGTGGGTTCGATCCCGGGGCACGCACCTCTAACTTTTCGGAGTTATGTGCGTTTTAAGTATTTAAATATCACTCGCTTTAACGGTGAAGGAAAACATCGTGAGGAAACCTGCATGCCTGAGAGTTCTCCATAACGTTCTCAAAGGTGTGTGAAGTCTGCCAATCCGCTTGGCCAGCGTGGTAGACTATGGCCAAAACCCTTCTCACTCTGAGAGGAGACCCGTGCTCTGTAGTGAGCCGGTAATGGGTTGATCATGATGAAGAGCAAGTAAGTTAACAAAAATAATAATTGATGTCATTTTTATGTCAGGAGATCTGGATCTTTTTCTATTAGTATTTCGATTTCGTGACTAAATACGCGGACGACACCAAAATCGACGAGTTTCAGTAAGAACTTTGAACTTAAATTAAGTAGGTACAACTTAACTTACTTTACTCTTAATTAACTTTATGCCAAGTAAGTTAACAACAATAATAATTTAAATACATACAACTTACTTTTCTAAAGTGCTAAAATTTTTAAATTTTTCGTTTTGTATCTGTTCAGAGGAAGGTGCCCTTATGAACCTTTTTTTTGTTGTGTTTTTTTGATGTCAGAGTGCAGTGGAATTGAGCTGAGTGAAGCACGGGGTCGAGAAATAAAATATCACACAGTTAATTAATCACATTGTATATTAATTAGAATAAATTTTATATTAACAAATTATAACACAGCCGACATTTTGGAGGGTGCGGCCAAAGAAAGCAAGATCTATAACGTAGACAATTGTAAAGCGATAGCCATAGATATTTAAGGCATAGCACTCACTTTCCAACATTTTTGAGCAGTCACTGATAAATACAGAAGTTAATATTGATATGAAATTGTACTGTATTGTTAATAATTGATTTTTAATTTGTAGCCCTACAGATTTCGATCCCGCAGAAACAACCGGATTCCTTGCTTATACTAGCGGTACAACTGGTTTACCAAAAGCTGTAGAAATCACTCATAAAAATCTCGCTATTTCCACACCAATATTATGGTAAGGCTTAAATTAGAGATAAAAATATATTATACTTTACCACTTTTTACTAACATTTCATTGAAATAACTGTAGAAATGCCTTTGTTATAGTTAAGAGCAACTAGTAGGTAGGTAGTTAGGTACTCACGCACATTAGGGATACGCACGTACAACGTTAGTTTTACTTTGCGCAAAAACCGAAACACGTCATGTCAAATATTAAAAAAAAAATGGTCACCCCAACTCGCAAGCCATCGTCACCTCGACTCGTGAGTTGAATGACCGCGCGCTGTATGCCGATCGTTAGCTGATGGGCGTTTCAACCACTGTGCCTAAGCTTGCAGGATCTATCTTCTATAATATAATAAAACTGTAACAGATCCAATTCTGTACATTGAAGCTATTTTGAAATTTTTTATTGGAGGGCACTCTATAACCGATACTGAAGCCAAAACTGCAATTTTTTCATTTTTGTCTGTCTGTCTGTCTGTCTGTCTGTCTGTATCTTGGCCGCGCATCACGCCGAAACTACTGAATGGATTCGAATGAAACTTGGTACGATTTGAGTTTATACTCCGAGGTAGGACATAGGATACTTTTTATCCCGAAACTCAGCACGGTTCCCTTGGGAGAGGGGAAGAAAGTTAAAACGTGTATTTAGCTGTAATTCATTAACGCGTTGTTCGATTTAACTCATTCCTTTTTTGTTAGAAAGGTAGTACTTTAATTATTGTCCCGTAAATATTTCAAGGTCACAGGTTTTTTAGTTCAGAAATGACAGACATTTATTGGGTTCAAATAACTTGGGACCCGGATCTTTGAACGTACGGCTTATTTTAAATTGGTGTGCGTTTAAATTTATGTTTGTCGGTCTGTCTATTTGTTCCAGCTAATCTCCGAAACGGCTGGATCGATTTTAATGGAACCTTCAATGTTGTAAGGAGCAACTTAGGCTAAATTTAGTTTAGGTACATAAAAGAATAATGGGATCCGATCCAATTCTATATACAACATATAAACACGCGAACGAAGTCGCGGGGGTCAGCTAGTTTTAAAATATTTTTGGACAAAATTATAACACAATATAAAAATAGTTGGATTCTGTTACTGATTTTGAGCAAACTACTTTCAGGTTTTGCTTTAAGTTAAACTAACGTTGTACCTATATTCGTAGGCAAAAATTTTTATCTCAGTGGATTCGCCTTTGGCAACCTTCAATCACAAGAAGAAGAAGAGAGATACTATGTCTTAGTCACATTCTCTAGTCTAGTCTTCTCTAGTCACATTAAAAGTTATTGTGATCGAAGCTAGCAAATATTTCTGGTGGTCAATGATCATGAATTTATTGAAGTTTGCGTGATTGATATGTTCAACTGTAGTGACACATAAATTCTCCGTCAGTTAAAAAATATTAATTGCACATTGTTAAATTTGAAAAATTGTATTGTGTGAAATCATAGTAGGTATTTTCATTGTAATGCTAAATGCTTTATGGTACACGATATAAAGAGGACCGGGTGTGGTGGCGTTCTTTGGGGAAGGCCTATGTCCAACAGTGGACGTCCACAGGCTGATGATGATGATGATGATGACACGATTTACTTGGCGAATAAGCAAACAAAGCTGTTGGTTTTCCAAAACGCGAAAAGGCAACATAGCAGTATCTTGGTCAAATAAACGCCGACATTTGAAGATGTGTCCGTCTTCACTTTTCACGAACCATCAGTCTCAAGTTCAGTCAGAAGTTCATTGAACTGAATATTATTTAGTTACTTTCGGCACCTATAAATAAATTATTGTTTTAATGACAGTGGTTTAACTTGCATAATATAATGCATATTTGAGTACTTAAAGGAAGCTGATACAAAATCTGCATTGCTAAACCAAATTTTTAATTACCTACAAGGGGATTTATCATGTTTATTGAGGAGAATTGCTCAAATCGTTCTTTACGACCTCAAGAAATCGATTAAGTATTTTATTAATCTTCTTCTTCTTCTTCTATCTTCTAAATATATAAAAAGAAAAGACTGTGACTGACTGAATGACTGACTGACTGATCTATCAACGCACAGCTCAAACCACTGGGCGGATCAGGCTGAAATTTGGCATGCAGATAGCTATTATGACGTAGGCATCCGCTAAGAAAGGATTTTTGGAAATTCAACCCCTAAGAGGATTAAATAGGGATTGGAAGTTTGTATGAGATTTACATGAATCCACTCAGACGAAGTCGCGGGCATCAGCTCGTCGATCATAAACCGCCATCCCTAGAATATTGATAGCTTGGAATGGTTTTAAAGTGATAAAGAAAAATTTGTTTTTTATAACTTTTGTGCAATTTTTCAAAATTTTCTCTCATAATAATTTTACTCAGATTTTACTCAGACTTCTACGAATAATTAGAAAAAAAATTAGCCAAATTTTGCGGTCAGCAACACATCCAGCCATTAATTTTATTTAAGTATATAGATTATTTATTATTCTCACTCAAATTTTAAAATAATCTTATTCTATTTTAGGTTACGCTACACCACTTTTCCAACTCCCACTCGCATGGTTTTGGTCAATGCTCCATTGCAGTGGTTCACTACTCTATTCCAATACGTTGCCTCGCTAGTATTCAAATACATACGGTTGCAGACATCGATGACTCTCACGCCAGAACATGCCTACTACCTAATAAATACGTATAAGGTTAATTTGTTTGTCAAATCGTTGTTTAAATTTTAAATATATGTGCATATAAGTACATATATGCATACTGCTATAACTGCTTCTTTTAATTTAGTAAAAATCTTCTTTTATCGATTGAGTGCAAGTTGTTTGTCAGCCATTAAAGACACGTAACTTTTCAATTTCAAATACATATATACTTTTAATAATAAATAATACTTTTGAACGTTTCAGCCAACATTTACAGTCATGAGTCCACTATTAATGGCAAAGCTAATCAAGAAAGAGGCTCGAGACCAATGTAACTTGACCTGCTTCGAACTCATCGTGTTGGGAGGCAGTGCGGTATCTACAACACTAATAAATGATATTAAGGTATCTACTATTCTTTTAAACCTTGAAATTTATTATATTTAATTGAGGTCTTCTCATCTATACTTAGGTACAACAATTTCAACGAATAGGGTATACCATATTAATTGCTATTTTCATACAACGGCAAGTTTTAACCTCAGCAGTCAGAGAAGAAATTGGAAATAAGAAAAAACTGGCCAAGTGCGAGTCGGGCCTCGCTCTTTTTGGGTTCCGTACATAATTATGAACAAAAATATTTTGTTGTTAGAAATATTTCATTTCTGAGCTTGATAGACATCACAACAAAGCGTGAAAGAAAACCCCAAAAAATGTTCGTTTGTTTCGATCACAACTTACAAAGTATACTTTACGAGTCGTTGTTTTCAGTATTTGTTATTTAAATACAGTAAGGTATACGGTTCATAATATACCGAAATTTCATATTCTTAACTACTTACTTTAGATTTTTGAGATAGCCCCCGTCACAAAAATGGTCTAAAACTGACAATTAACATAAGAAACAGAATGTACCTGCTGAAGTGTGCTACATATCACATGTTGGAATAAACTCAAGCGAAATAGTGTGTGGTGCCTTGCATAATGGCGTTCACAGGGTGGTAAGCAGAAAGGGTAAGCAAGCAAGCCATTGCGAGGATGGACTGAAGCTTGCAACTGGTTCATAATAGAGAAGGGTGACGTAGGGCAGTAAAAAACTAGTGGAAGCTGGAGAAACCCCATGCTTCAAGACCTTGGAGCTCTTGGAGCCTCAAGCACTTGAGTTACGAGACATGGTTTAAAATGAAACAAGTTGTTAGGCCTAATTGGCTAACGATCGTACGATCAAACGATACGATTTCGATGCGCGATCGAATCAAACATATTAATCCTCAAGAGTGTAAATTTACTAATTTTCATCGAGCGACGAAATCGCATCGTTTGATCATACCATCGTTAACCAATTACTAAGACGAGTAATACCTACTTTCGAAAATTTTATTTAATTATTTATCGATTACTTTATTCGTATTAAAAAAAATCTTGTAGAATATAACGCCGAACACAGAAATAATAAACATATACGGATTAAGCGAAACAGCAGGACCAGTATTCGTTGGAGACTTCCCGCCGCCTGGTTCCTGTGGTAAACCAATGGGATGCTTCCAATATCGCGTAAGTTATTTTAACATTTTATATCCTAGCACACCCAACCTACTTAATAGTACCTACAAGGTACAGAAAATTCACTACGTAAAATCATTTTATACTACACCTGCTCGGAAAGTAGGTACCTTCTGATTTGTCTCATAACGATAAAGAAAGTACGTCATTACTGTCAAATAAAATATGCGGAAGGAAACGTGCTAGAGCGGGCGGAAAAGTTGTATGAAATATTCCCTCAGGAAATTCCAATTAACGTGGTTTTTTTTTTTGATAAAATTAGTTCAGTACCTACACGAAAAAAAACTCATTTCGACAAACAAGACATAAAAGTATCTACTGCATAAATAGTATGTACATTGTACCTGTATTAAAATTAATTAATATAATAGTTGTTTTCAGTATTTGTTGTTTAAATAGAGTATATGGTACATAATATACCGAAATATCATATTCCTATCTAGTTTAGTTTTTGGAAGAGGAGGTACTTATACTTTATCTTAGAGTTTTTGAGATAGCCCCCGTCACAAAAATGGTCTAAAACTGACAACTTTGATGGCCCCGCATTTCCTTATTTTTGAAACAAAAAATTAAAAAAATATATATTCTTACTCTACTTAATGAGTTTTAAATAATGATACCCCACAAGCTAGGGTAAGAAAACAATTTTTTTCCGGCTCCTTTTTCATGTATGGGAGCCCCCCGAAAAATAATTTAATTCAATTATTTCTAATTCAATATTTGATTTTGGGTCAACGTTTTACACCAAATAACAAAATTTCAGGTTTGTAACTCATTTCGTTTGCGACTAGAGACCTGTGACCGGCGGACAGACGGACAGACAGCCGAGTATTAATAGGGCTCCGTTTTTCTTTGGATAGTATTTTGTTAAACTATGATAACTAACTAAGGTACCTATAATTAAAATGATTTGAATTACAGTTAATTAACGGGGATACTCAAGAAGAAGTTATCGAACCAAATGTGCCGGGGGAACTTTGGCTTAAAGGCCCAGCTATTTGCAAAGTAAGCACAAAAAAACCGTTTTTAACACTTTAATTATTTACTTTTACGGACACCAACCGAATGACTTGTTCAAACTACTGAAAATACAAACTTATGTACTTAGTTAAAATTAAATGTATCTATCTTAACCCTTAACTGTGGACACGGGGTCTTACAGACCTTTGGCTCTTGTTGATTTCTTAGAATAACATATTTCCTCTACCCCACGTGAGTGACTGTCTCTGTAGCTTCGAGTTAAGTCACCAAACGCTCGACGAAGGAGGAAGTTGATGTTACTCCAGATGATGTCAAAGCTCAAGAAGAAAGCCAAGAAATTATAACCTTAGTCCACTAAAACTACATAGAAAAACTGTCAACAAAATGTGTGTATATCTGCAATGCTCAAACCCCCAATAAATGTCCATAATTATAGGGTAATGGATTCTTTGTCCAATATTTTTTGTTCACTGTTAAAAATGAACTTTTTTATTAAAAATTTATTAAATTTTAATAAAAAATAATATAAACATTGATTTTTCAAAGAAAAAATTACTTTATAGAACTTGAAGTGATCGCATTGCCAATTTAGACTGAAAAGTACCATTTTTCCTTTTTTTTTTTTTAAATAATATGTTTCTTATATATTTCTAAATTTTATTATTTATAATCCTTACATCCACTTTAACTGCTTTTTAATTTTTTTTAAGCTATTTATATAAATGACGCCAAACAATTTAGGCCCAAAATTTTAGGGCTATGTGAGACCCCATGCTAGTGTTACAAAAAATAAGTGTCCATAGTTAAAGTTTAAAATCATCTCGCTTCATTTCAGGGATATTACAACAATGTGGAAGAAACGAAAGCTGTCTTCGAGGACGGCTGGTTCAAAACAGGCGATATGTTCTACAGAGATGAAAACTGGAACTATTTCTTTATGGATCGAATAAAATTGCTGTTAAAATACAAAGGCTACAAGGTAAATATCTATTTAATAAAACAATTAAGACAGTCAAACACGCCATGAACCCAATTCTCTATAACATTGATTTAAGCAATTTTTTTCTATTTCTTTTACATGCCTCAATTTTATAACTTTGCTATGATTTTGTTATATAAATTATTGTTATACAATAAATATACATAATTAAATAATAATATGAGTATTTACCAGTACCGGTACAGGTAATACAAGGTGTCCCAGAAATCAACGTCAAGCCGAAAACGGGCTAAACTATCACGTTATCAGAAAAATATAAAAAAAATCTTGCCCATGTATTTTTCTAATTATAAGTATCAAAAAATAAATCGGATAAACTGGTACACTGTCAAGATCTTTTGAGTCGACTATGACCACAAATATTAACTTTTCTTCGATTATTTCTCTGCAATGTAATCATGAACCTAATTCTTCTGTAAATTATAGTTAAAAATTAAAACAGTCTCAGTTTTAAATAAAATTTTAAATATTTGCCCAACATTGAATTCAAAATAATCTATCGTGAAACGTCTAATCTACGTACATAAAACAAAGATATAGATAAAAGAGATAGGTACATAAAATAAAGATAAAGAAAATCTACATCTTTTAATGTCACTTGCCAACTCTTTTGGTCACGAGGCATGCGGTACGCGATTTCTATTTTCAGATATCACCTGTGGAAGTGGAGAACGTGATAAGGCAACACCCCGGCGTGCTGGACGTGGCTGTGACCAGCGTGCCGCACGCGGTGGACGGTGACGTGCCCGTGGCGTGTGTGGTCACGCGGGAAGGATACAACGTCTCAGCAGACGACATTAAGGATTTAGTTAGAGGTAAACAAAACGTGGTGTTGAGCATTACTAGCGTTAACAAGAGATAAAGTTTGTAAACTAGAACCCGACTACGCTTAATAATTTAATTTAATATAAAATAATAATTTAGTATGCAGAAAGCGCTGGGCAAGCAGCTAGTGGCGCCATCTGTTATTCGATTAGATACAAATTTAAGTTCAGCCGCGCGAAGGTTAACTTCTCGATTTTTCTCGTATATAAAATGTAACCTATGTCACCCGGACCATAACAACGAATCAAAATCGGTCCAGTAGTTTAGGTGCTACGGATGGATGGAACACACAGAATCTCATACAAAAATCTGACACAAACATACATACATACACACATGTACTGCTAAAATCATAACCCTGCATTTGTAGTCGAGTAAAAAAGGGCGTCGCTTGAGATATATTATGTAGGATACTGTTTAAACTTTAATCCATGATCACTTCTATCGGCAGTCCCCAAAGACTGACTCGCACTTTTTATTTTTTATTTAAATATTTTATTAAGTAATAAAATTTTATTAAATATACCTACTTAATGATTTAATTAATGACGATATAATTAGACGCATTTTGTCTCGGGATCTATCTCAATAACGGCTTTACACCTTACGTATAATTTTAGTCAGATATTGAAGTTAAACAACAAATACTAACAACAATGAATTATTTCAATAACAATGAAAATAAGAAGTACATAGTGTTAAATCTTGTACGATGTTACAGAACCCTTCGCCTGCGAATACCATTTATGTTTTTATAAAAATCTATATTTTGATACAGTTACTTTAAAAAGTAATATTAATAGACTAATAACGTTATTGTGATGTTTAACTTATTTTAAAACGTTTCTATTACAGACTCGCTGCCTGCCACAAAGCAACTAGGAGGCGGTGTCGTATTTCTCAACAGTATGCCTATGCTGGCCTCCACCAAGATTAACAGAAGAAAACTGAAGGAACTAGTGCTCAGTCTAAAAAGACAATAAAATAATTAATCGTTGTCGTCTTAACCGATAAAATCATCAACATAGTTAAAAGGATTATTATTTATTTGGTATAGAAAGATATCTTAAACAGACAACCCGCGCGTATGGAGCTAATAACGCATGAACAGACTAGGTTGATGCTCAAAGTGAAATAAAATAAAATTAAAATAAAAGGGGTCAGCCAACTTTGCATTTTCCACTGCGAGGTCGTAACGAAATGAACATTCCGTTGCCTAAGATGGTCATGAGTTTATTGAATTGCGCATTTCAGCGGCAAAGGGACAGACAAAAAATATCACTCATCCATATCCTAGAGCCGAAAGGCCTACCTACTTTAGTTACTCTATACCTACATGATTACACACATATTGTTCACTGATAGATACGTAGGTATTTACTAACCCATAATTTTCGTACAGTTTTACAAACATTTTTAATTTTATGAAAATAAACATTAATTTATAGTTACGTTGTTTTTTTAAGGGTCTTCCTTCAAGAATTATCAGTTCCAGCCCAGAGTTCGTGGTTGGTGATGTTTCACCCCCGTACCTCGGAGAGCACGTTAAGCCGTCGAGCCCGGTTATTATTACTATCATGTGACAATGGTCGTTAAAGCCCGCCGATTCGCATCGAAGCTGCATGGCGAGTCTCTCTCCTAAAAAAGAGGAGACCTTTACCTAGTAGTGGGATGTGAAAGGGTTGGTAGAGCCATCACTACAGCCCTTTCACATCCCTTTCACATAAGAGAATCCAACATTTAGTAACATATAAAATATGAGGTATGAAAATGTCTCAATAAATATTAGATATTTTTATTATGTTAATGTCAAGCGAGTCGCTGGCAGCCCGCGCTGGAAACAGGCGGCACAAGATCTTGTTCTGTGGCGATCCTTGCAAGAGACATATGTCCAGCAGTGGACGTCTATTGGTTGAGACGACGACTACGACGGAAAAAAATAAGAGAAAAAGTTGTAACGACACTTTTTGCTATAGTTGTAAGCCGTGCGGCGTGCGCGTGTTTCTCTGTCTGTCTCTCTCTCTCTCTCATAGAAAGCAAGCCAGTTATTTTCGTTTCGTCTTTCTATTTCGCATTGAACAGTGTGGTGTCGCGACGATTATTTTTGTTGAGTGTATACAGGATTTTTGTACATAATAAATAATAAAAAATAATAACTTTATACAATATAACCCGGATAGAACGAAGTTCCATCCGGGTGGTCCTTGATACCTCTCAAGTTTTTCTTATGTTATGAGGACTGTACTAATATTAAGTACCGTACGGTAAGTGCTGGCAATGCCTATCTAGATAACAACATCATGATACTTTACAATCATATAATCATAAAACAATTGAAATATCAACTGTAGTCTGTTTATCATTAGAATCTCTAAAAAAGATGACAGTATTATCACAGACTCTGTGGTATTATTCAGGTTATTGACAGTGATACAATTAAAAAATACAACTAAAATAACATCCGAAAGGTATGTCAAATAATTTTTATTTCTATGTACTACACAATGCAAGAAGAAGAAGACTGATACTTTGTCTTAGTACACAATGTGCTCAGCTTTCTGACAACAATATCAGCCATGCCTAGACAAAGACTAAGAGACAAATAAAAGCACACATTATAACCATTCCTTAAGTAGTCAAACCTTCGACCAATAATGTAGGTAGGTGTGCTGTCCTGTCGTCCAAACTATGTCCGCAAATATAATAAGTTCTCATCCGTGATTGTGAACCTATTTTCATTAAGATAACCAACATTGTGAACATAACTCACAATGCGGCAGTATGCTTTTAAAATTTGAAAAATACAACCGGATAAAGTATCAATGAAGAAACTTTGAAGGAAAATGTATTTTAGCTTATTTCTGGTATAGGTGATAACGTAATTTCACGGACATGTTTTTTTATTAGATTTGTATGGGTTTGTATATGTTGTACATTGATCGAAGTATCTAACAGAATATACTATACTAGCGGTCCGCCCCGGCTTCGCCCGTGGTACATAATATATAGCCTATAGCACTCAGGGATCACGTACATATCCAACGATGAAAGAATTTTTGAAATCGGTCCAGTAATTCCTGAGATTAGCGCGTTCAAACAAACAAACTCTTCCGCTTTATTATATTAGTATGATTAGTATAGATAAGTAACTATAGATAATCATATTTGATTGTCACTTTGATCACGTTTTACAATAAAATGGGTAGAAATTAACTTGTTCCAAGTTACAAAACAACAAAAGCATGTTCCGATCAGAGCACACTTCAAAGCAATAATAATACAGTACAAACAACAGCTAAACCACAAACCATAGGTCATTATGAATGTATGAACCAATGCTATTTATTCGGCTTTGAAGATTGCGCCTTGAAATAAGCCCATAATTTAACATGAAAAGCCAGCTATCACGCTATTTAGCTTAAATAATGAAACACTATGGAGGTTATGAGGCGGGCGACATTCGATCGCAGTTTACGTAAAGAACCGTTTACGATATAGGTATTATATACGTTCGTTCGTTCATTTCAACCAATAGACGTCCACTGCTGGACATAGGTCTCTTGCAAGGATCGCCACAGCACACGATCTTGTGCAAAATATATTTGTTGTTCCTTTTGTAGGTATACAAAAGGAACAACAAATATTTTGCCATAATCTTTAGCTGTATATGGTACAATATGCACTATGCACTATGCACCGCCCGCCCGCCCTCACTAAATTGATCAAAAAAACAAGCAAGTATAAAAGAAAGTCTTCGCACTTTTCGCTCACAAATTGATGTAGAATCATTGATGTAGTCAATGTGTAGAATGGACATTTCCAAACTTCAAACCTATAAAATTGTTATAATATAAATATTATTATTTTTCTTCAGACCCACCTCTAGGTGCTGTTATCTATATCTATACATCTATACATATAATAAAATCGTAGACTTGCCGTATCTGCAAAATGAATGAATGGATTGAAATGAAACTTGGCATAATTTAAGTTTATACTATGGAGTAACATATAATATACTTTTTATCCCGAAATTCAGCACGGTTCCCTTGGGAGAGGGGATGAAAGTTAAAATGTGTACTTAGCTGTAATTCATTAACGCGTAGTCGGATTTCATTCATTCTTTTTTTGTTAGAAAGGAGATACTTCAAAGATTATTGGCTAATCTCTGAAAGGCTGGATCAATTTTGATGGGACTGGGTTCACCTTCTAAGGAGCTCAAAGGAGCTTAGGAAAAACAAAATGATTCCCACGGGATTGTTAAAAACCAACATCCAGGCGAACGAAGTCGCGGGTTTCCGCTTGTATAGTATATTAATAGATGATGCCCACGGCTTCGCCCGTGTGGATTTAGGTTTTTAAAATTCCCGTGGGAACTTTTGATTTTCCAAAACAAAAAGTAGCCTACCTGTAGGAACCCGTCCCCAAAACGGAAAAATTCTCTGGGATCCCTACGATTTCGGAATGCAATTCCTTACAGGATCAGGGTTGAGGAGTTGGATATGTACCTACTCGAGTTCATTCAACGATAGTCTTTAATTGGTAGCCCCAATAAGTATCAATTTAAATAACCGACAGTTCCTAAATCCCATTAGTTTTGGGGATCAGGTCCCCTACAGCATCAGGATTGAGGAGTTGGAATCCAAATGTTTTGTAGGACAGTGTCGCAATGTTTCTCTATCGATTAAAAAAAATTACGCAAATCGGTTTAGAAATCTCGTAGATATCGGTGTACATAGGTAGAAAAACAAAACTCCTCCTTTTTTTGAAAGTCGGTTAAAAAAATAGCCTATGTTACTCCCTGGTTAATTCTCTACTTGTATGTGAAAGTCCCATCAAAATCAGTTCAGCCGTTCCGAAGATTAGCCCGTTCAAACAGACAGACAGACAGACAGACAAAAATTTTAAAAACGTGTGATTCGGTTTTGGTACCGTTCAAATAACCATATGAGCTTAATATGAGGTAGTTATTTCGAAATTACAGACAGACACTTCAATTTTATTTATTAGTAAGTATAGATATACTTTTTCTATACTTAATTAATAGAGGTCCATTACACGATACAGTAGAAAAGAGTAGTAATAGAAAGATTTTTATTCAAGAGAGAGATTTAATATGTAGAAATCCAAAAAAAATATTTTCAAAGTGCTTTCGAACTGTCAAGTGAATCTACAATTGGTTTGGAATACGTGATCAACCGAGAAGAACCAGTAAAAATCTCAGCCATTGCTCTGTAGGTATACATGTGGTATACATGGTTGGTAGGCTCTACGTCAGCTAATTCTGTTAGTGATGACGAGTGACGAATGACTGATAGAGAGAGTAGGTACTTTATTCTCCAGATATTGGTCGAGCAAACATCAGTCATTAGATACATTAGTTATAAACGATATCTCTCAATTTTTCAGTCACAGCTGTGACTGCGGTAAAATTGACAACAAACCAAGAAGCAACAAACCCTATGCCTACATAAACTTGTAAAACAAGTGAGCAATATCCATAAGATCCAGCCTGACAGTGAATACTTATTTCATATTAGTACGAGCAGAAGCATAACGATCTTCGCAAAGAGAATACGAAAGTTTTCAATAAAGTTCAATACAATTATTATCAAAATCAGATTTTGGGGGTAAGTTACCTTTACCTGATTAATGAATCAAAAAAAAGATTTAAAAAAATGTTTGCAAGAATGAATAAGTAATTAAATTAGTTACTTGATTTTTTTTTTTAAATTACAAATTACAATAATAATTTTAAAAAATGAATAGAAATGTCAATTAGAATATTAAAAATTAGTTTTTAGAATTAGGCTTATAAATTATAATTAATAAATTGAATCTTCATGACTGTGCAGCATAACTTTTTTTATAAATTTTGAAATAAATGGTTTCAAATCTTATGTAAGGCAATTAAAAACTAAAATAAAATATTGATTTTTCTACGTACTAGATTTCTAATAGGTGACAAGCACAAGGTACCAATGAATATAATTGTGCGATGTTGCAGTAATAATATGGCGCCACAACAAGTCAATGACGCAGTGCACTGGTTCATGTCAGAGCTGACATCTCGCGTCGTAGCCCAGTCCGGGCTCCCTCACGACAGGTTCCATCTTGGCAAAATAATCCTGCAGAGTTTCAAAGACTATCCTGATGCAGTAATGCAGGTAACTAAGGTTCCTGAAGTAGATTTATCACCAACTGAGCCTTGACATTTTAGTTTTCCATAACAAATAAAAATAAAAAAAACTCTAGGACTTTGTCTGTTTGTCCGTCTATCACAGCTGATTATTTCAGCAACTTATAATGCTATCGTAGCTATGCTATGTTGTATTATTAAGTATAATTTGTTGTATAATTATTATAAAAAAAAAAAGCTGTGATAGCCTAGTGTAACAACTTGTTGTATAATTATTAAAACAAAAACCGGTCAAGTGCGTGGCGGGCCACGCGCAGTGTAGGGTTCCGTAGTCACAATCCTCGAAAAACAGATATAACTCCTTAACCTGTGAACCCTACTTAGCCGTGATAGTTTTCCTTTAAAATTGATTATATACCCTACTGCTGTGAATTTTTTCAAGTTCCTATATACTGCCATTTGGCTGATAGAGGGGGGGGACACTTGACTCTAATAAAAATTTGCACTTTAAAACATCATATTTTACAAACGGATCTAGAAATCGAAAAATGATATTCCCACACCCACAGTATTTTTAAAAGACCTATTCAACGATACCCCACACTATGGGGTAGACGAGAAAAAAAATATTCATCCCCACTTTACATGTAGGGGAGCTACCCTAAAAAAAAATATTTATCAAAATTTTATTTCACCACTTTGTCGGCGTGATTAATATTTATACTCATGCCAAATTACGGATTTCTAGCACTAATAGTCTCTGCGATTAACCGAGGACGGACGGACAGACGGACAGACGGACAGACGGACAGACGGACAGACGGACAGACGGACGGACATGGCGAAACTATAAGGGTTCCTTGTTTACTACGGAACCCTAATAAAAAAAAAAAAGCTGTGATAGCCTAGTGGTTAGGACGACCGACTTCTAATCGGAGGTCGTGGGTTCGATCCCGGGCACGCACCTCTAACTTTTCGGAGTTATGTGCGTTTTAAGTATTTAAATATCACTTGCTTTAACGGTGAAGGAAAACATCGCGAGGAAACCTGCATGCCTGAGAGTTCTCCATAACGTTCTCAAAGGTGTGTGAAGTCTGCCAATCCGCTTGGCCAGCGTGGTAGACTATGGCCAAAACCCTTCTCACTCTGAGAGGAGACCCGTGCTCTGTAGTGAGCCGGTAATGGGTTGATCATGATGATGATGATAATGCTATCGACTTAAGTTTCGAAAATATTTTAATTTTTATTGCAAAAGGACCCGAAAAAATGGGTAAAAATTTATTTGCATAAACTTCTTCTATCAATGAATTTCTTGACTTACCATATAAGAAAGGTTGCACCATCATTAATAACATTACGAAGAGAGGTAAGTATAAACATTCGAATTTAATCGACAGAATAGCCCACCCGTGCGAAACCGAGATTAGACAACCAGTATTCAAATAAGAATTAACTTCGTATGTATGGGGAGCGCTCGGAATAAACTCCTCTTAAAACTGTAGTTACTAATGAGATTGACGATGTATTACTTAATTAGAAAATTATGAATCTATAGTATCTGTAAGGTCTGAATAATCCCTTATGTTTCTTCATTAATTTTCATTTCATAGATTGATGGAGCAACGGGAGAATCTGAAACAAATGCATCTATGATGGAGAGATCGATTAAATGTGCTACAAGTTTTAGAAATCTAGGTTTGATCCCAGGCGACGCGATGGTTCTAATGGCACCGAATCATATAGATCTAGCTGTGCCGTTTTACGCAGGCTTATACACAGGAGTCATTGTCGCCGCTGTGGACAGGACTTTAGGTGTCAGTAAGTATCCTGATGGAGATAGAAGCAATTGTTATACTGTGAAATAATAAATTAAAAAAATTGTCTGTATGTTCGCTTGAGTAAGTTAAGTTTTTAGCTTCTCCGCTCAGCTGCCGTGGTCATATTGTGTGATGGCGTCCCGCGGGTGGTCCACGTGATTGCGCGCATTTATATCTCTAAAATTTAGTATGGGAGCTACATATTAAACTTATATCAATCGAATCGTTATAAATAAAGTTATAATGTATTTCTTATGAGTTAATGTACTTTTATCTTTATATGTTTATAAATCTCATAATAAAGTAGGGTGAGCGGAATGTTTGATTTTATTGTGGTTTTCATCATCATCATTTAGTACACACGAGGAAGATTTATAACATGACAGACACATTTTGGCTCTAGAATAAATAAGCCCAATGCAACCGTGCGAAGCCAAGGCGATTCAGCTAATTATATAGATCAGTCTGGAATGATCACAACTTCAAAGAAGATGACACACAGATAAAATTGAAAACTTTGATATATAGTCTGTTCATTTTCTTACGGTCGCCCTTTGTGTCTGGCCGCCTCCGCCGCGCGGTGTTTTACCAAAGACGCCGCCGCGACTTCAAAGCATGCCGCGCGGCGTGTACAGGCACAAGGGGGTTTGACGTTTTATACCTACTCATATTTTTTTATTAAAATTCTCTTTCCTTTTTATATTTTTTTATATTCGTATTTTATTACAATATAACCATAAACATAAAATATAATATTATCATGAACACGGGTATTCTCTCAAAATGAGAAGGATTTTAACCATAGTCTACCACGCTGGCCAAGTGCGGATTGGCAGACTATTCGGAGATTCTGTTAGAATAGAAAAAATATTACAAACAGAAAAAAAGTAATAAAAATAAAAGCAGAATACTAAGAGCACCTGCGCCTGTACCGACACTAAGTTACCGAACGAACTATACTTACCTAACTATTAAAATGCTCGATTAGTTTTTATTAAAGCGATCATAGAATTAAAATGACATTGAAATATGACCAGGGTAGATTTATTTACAGGTAGGTAACCACCTGATTTTTTGTATGCAGCCTAATAAATACTTGTGTAATGAAATGGCCATAATATAGTCCTACAAAAGTGGAACGATTTCCCACCCGAGTGAATCGAAATTTTTAACACCTCCCCACCCGAGAAGCTACCTCTATCGAGAATTTTCATAGATAAAAAAGTTGTTTGTCTCGTCGAAACGAACCTACTCACGAAAATTCAGCTTGTTATTAATCATGAAAAATTTTGTTCGGCGGCTGCCGTACCATAACGTTGTCACTCAAACAAATATTAGGTCGCTCAAATATTATGAAGCTCCTTACATCTACAACCAACGTTAAAATTATAACAATTGAACAAATTGTCATTTTGCCTTCGGCATATTACATAACAGCAAGCGTTTATAAACGCTAAACGGCGGATTCGAACAATATGTCTCCAACATCCATTGTATTTGCTCGTCTTGTTAAACTATCTTGGTGTCACGTCCTAAGATAAAGTATCTCAAAGAGAGATACTTTATCTTAGGTCACGTCCAATAGGTATATTACACAGTTCTTGGTGCACTTATATTAGACTGGTCAACAAGTTCGAAAACGTGAAAAATAGAGATAAAGGTCCTAAAAATATGAGGAGGAAATTTCCAATAAAAAAATACAAACTTCCGAAACTCTATCTCCATTATTTATAACTTTAATTTGACGTTGAAAATAGGGCTCCGCGCGGCGTTTACGGCATGCGCGCGCGAGCGTTCAGCAATGAAAATAATTTTTTTATAACAAAATGTGATTTTAAAAATTTGAAAAAAATCTAGTATCTTTTTAACACTTGAAAGCATCGAACCCTGAAGAAAAAAAGTTTAATCACCATTTTTCAATAAGTTATTCAATTGTAAACTAACAAATTTGTTCCCAATTTCCGTTGGCGTAAACAATGTGATGAAAGGTATAAATATTGGCCTAAAAATTTTAAATTTCGTGGAGCCCTTCTGATATATATACATACTTCATAAGATCCTGCGATAAATTTTCGTAAAAGTTTTGATTGAATAACTTATTGAAAAATGGTGATTAAACTTTTTTTCTTCAGGGTTCGATGCTTTCAAGTACCTATTAAAAAGATACTAGATTTTTTTCAAATTTTCAAAATCACATTTTGTTATTAAAAAAATATTTTCATTGCTGAACGCTCGCGCGTGTATGTCGTAAACGCCACGCGGAGCGCTATTTTCAACGTCAAATTAAAGTTATAAATAATGGAGATAGAGTTTTGGAAGTTAAGATTTTTTTATTGGAAATTTCCTCCTCTTTAACGCACTTTTTTCAAAATTGCTAATATATAAATATTTTTCGAGTTACTAACATAAAACGAAATATCATTTTTTTTTCATCTTATTTTGTTAATAACAATTGCAATTTTTTACCTGCACCAAAATCCTTCAAAAACAATTTTTAGAGGTGATTCCGAATCGAATGAGCTATCGCTCATATTTTTAGGACCTTTATCTCTGTTTTTCACGTATTCGAACTTATTAACCAGTCTATCTATACATATATGTACTGGCGCTACTGCATCTATTTTGGATGATGCTATTATAAAATGCATCTTGGTGGTTAATATTTTCAACATAATGAAATACTTAGTTCGAATTAAAAACGTATTTTCCAGAGGAACTACAAGACACATTTAACGTGAGTCGCCCAAAAATAATATTCTGTCAAAGTGAGAAGGCACCGGACGTGCAAATTGCTCTAAACGAAATAGACTTAAATGCTCTCATCATCACGTTCGACAAGGGAGACTATCTATGTAGTTTAGCCGATTTCATAAAAAAATATGCGGACGACACCCCAATCGAAGAGTTTCAGTAAGAACTTACAACTTAAATTAACTGTAACTTAACTTAGGTTAATCTATAATCTTAATGAACTTTAGGCCAAGTAAGTTAACAACAATAATAATAAGTTATTTAACAAAAATAATAATTGATATCATTTTTATGTCAGGAGATCTGGATCTTTTTCTATTAGTACTTATCTATTTATTTTTCAATCTGGGCAGTTCTTGTTATTCATCGAGGTATTTTATTGTGTATTATTATTGGTTTTCAATTTTTAGGCCGACAGATTTCAATCCCGCAGAAACAACCGGGTTCCTAATATCTACTAGCGGCACGACTGGTTTACCAAAAGCTGCAGAAGTCACTCACAAAAATTTTGCTATTGCTACACCAATGCTATGGTAAGAATTTTTTACGTAGGCAATCCGTACGTTCCGAGGACCCCAAAAAGGTCAAAAACTAGTTGGGTATGTACCTCGACCAAAATACAGCCGTCTTTATTTGTACCACTGCATTACCACTGCCTAAAAATTCTCAAATAGTCTTATTCTGTTTTAGGTTACGTTTCACCACTTTTCCAAATCCCACTCGCATGGCTTTGGTCGGTGCTCCGTTGCAGTGGCTGACTGCTCTCGTCCATTACATTGGCTCGCCAATATTCAAATACATACGGTTGCAGACATCTATGACTCTAACGCCAAAACATGCCTACCACCTAATAAATACGTATAAGGTTCTCTTAAATTTTTTATTATTTGTTTACTGGCTAATTAATATTATGTAGTACCTCCTTTATGGAAATTGTCACTAACCGACTTTAAAAAAGGAGGAGGTTCTATTTTTTAATTTATTGTTTATTTTTAACATATATTCCCTATTTATATAATATTTTTGTGCAAGTTGCACTAAAGTTACGTACATTTCCTATTGCCAGCTTTTTAGGCTCTGTTTTCCATATACCTAATACTTCGAGTATTTCAGCCAACATTCACAATCTTTAGTCCAACGTTAATGGCAACACTAATCAAGAATGAGACCCGAGAACAATGTGACTTCACTTGCTTCGAACTTATCATGTTTGGGGGCAGTGCGGTATCTACAACACTCATAGATGATATTAAGGTATTCTATTGAAATTCCCTGTATTAAATCGACGTAGTCTTATCTATAGAACCAGCACGTAGATTAGGGAAAATTATTATTTTCAATCTCAGCCGAAAGGGCAGATTCAGATGGTTATGGAGCCATTTTTGTAAAATATAAATAAATTATATGATAAAAACTCTGACACCAGAAAGAGAACTTGGGTGGGTAGATATAACAAACACGATGAACCAGCTGAAGTGAGCGTAGGGGTTCACATTCTAGGAGAAACCCAAGCGAAATGGAGAAGCCTTGTGGCACATCAACACCTACAAGATAGTAAGCACAACGAGCAGACTTTCTTCATTTTAATCAAAAGCTCAACCCATTGTCATGAGCACAATATTAAAAAATACTGATTTTCACACAATCTTTCATATAATTTAAGCCCCGGGATTTAGGGGTGTAATTTTCAAAAATCCTTTTTAGTGAGTGCCCACGAATATTCGAGTAATCGAAGGAACCTATTGTCAAAATTCCAAATTTCTATCGCCAGCGGCTGTGCTACGGTATTCAGTCAGGTCGGGTCCGCTAGTAAGTAGGTTTATAGATTTATTCTGTCTTAGTTTGTATGAGAACATTTTGTTGTAGAGCATAACGCCAAACACTGAAGTGGTGAACGTATTCGGTATGAGTGAACTGGCAGGAATAGTGTTCATCCCAGACTTCCTGCCGCCTGGATCCTGTGGTAAACCATTGGGATGCTTGCAATATCGCGTAAGTTATAAGTACTCTTATTTCTTGTTATATTATTCCTTTCGCTGTAATTGTCATCGTCTTCTCAACCAATGAAAGAATACGGCCATAAATATCTCATTAGATTTCACACTTCACGGTTTTGCGCCACTTATATCCGACGCCTTTTTGCGACTCTGTTTAATATTTAATGTCCATCTAGACATTTTTGGGATCTAACAATACTATACATTCTGGTAGGGTAGGTACAGCTTTTTGTTATTCCTTTATAATTTTGTGTATATTAATTTCGTCGTAATCGTCGTATACTTACTTACTACTTACTTAACTATGCATTATTAGTCGTATGTTTAACTTAACAATATTATGATTGATATTTATTTAACATTTTGTTTCGAAACAAAGATGTACAATTAAAATGAATTACAGATAATGAATGTGGACACTCAAGAAGAAATCATCGAACCAAATATGCCTGGGGAACTTTGGATTAAAGGCCCAGCCATTTTCAAGGTAAGAGAGCAAAAAACCGGCCAAGTGCGAGTCGGACTCGCGCACGAAGGGTTCCGTACCTCTATCTATAAAAACGGCAAAAAAAATCAGGTCTGTTGTATGGGCCCCCCTTATATATTTGTTTTATTTTACTTTAATTATTTATTTACAAACAGAATTTTTATAATGGAAACAATTTTGACAGACGGACAGCCGACAGACAGACAGCTAGACGGACAGCGGAGTCTTCGTAATAGGGTCCTGTTTTTACTCGGTTTTTCACAAATCCCGAGGGAATCGTGGATTTCCTGCTCTCTTTTCCAACCTTTATACATTACTGCTCATCCACACGTTCGCCAACATGCTGGCCCATCTTATGGCCCAATATGTTGGCCCAACGTGTAGAGCGGGAGTTGGAAGGTATTGGAACGATGGCCCGCAAGTTGGCGCGAGATCCATTTCGTGTCGGTACATCAAAGGGTTTGGGACAGAGTTTGGCCGCACCATCCACACGTTGGAGGCAAGTTCAGTTTGCTACGAGCCATAGATAATACACTACTACCTGCTACTACGAGCTCTCAGAGTGATCGCACGCATGCACGTCTTTTAAATTTTATATTCACGCGTCGTAACTAGTATAATGTCCACAAAATGGCAGTGACAATGACCAATGAAGAAACTTTTTGCTTTATAGAGCCCTACTAAGCCGAAAATTGTTTGTGGAACCCAAGAAATAAAATCACTAAAATAAAAAAATACAATTTTCGTGTACACATTCACGTAGTTGCGGTATGCTGTGAATAATTAAACCGCAGCAGCTGTTAACGTCTCAATATTCAACTTAGTAAACACGTCCGCACATTGGCCCTAACCGGAGCATACTGAACGACCTTCCAACGTGTGGATGCGAACACAAACTCCTCGCCCAACACCTTCCAACATATCCGCCATCATGGTGGCCAACGTGTAGAGGCGCCTTTATATCAAGGAAGTTTCCTATACTAATTTACCTATAGCTGTAGCTAAAGATTTCAGTTTTGCCAAAATCCCATGGGACTGTGGATTTTTCCAGGATAAAAAGTAGCCTATGTGTTAAGTCAGGGGTCAGGGCATAATCTGTCTCTATCTCAATCTGTTCAGTAGTTGCGGCGTTAAAGAGTAACAAACATACACACACACGCACACACACAATCTTTCGCCCTTATAATTTAGTGTGATAATGTTTTCGGCTAATGCCCGGTACAATTTTCATAAAGTATTAAAAATCTAATCTACCTATTTTTTGCAAATAGTAAAACTGGAACACGCATAAAATATTTCCATTCAAAGACCCTGTGATTTTTTTTACAAAAATAAAATAGTTACATATGATAATATTGACAAAGTTATGAGCTTCTTTTTTTATCTCGTTGCCCACGAAAAAATAAACTCACCAAGTAGAAAATATTGTTTTGGGATAAAATGTAGGTAATATAATGTTCAAAAATTATTGTAATCGATTTTGTGATTGATTCTGAACAAAATGTTTCAGGTTTTTCATTGTTGTATACCTATTCATAAAAACACAAATGACAAATGACGAAATGAAAGGAAAACAAAATATGTCTTTATCTAAAAATCATCTTGCTTCATTATAGGGATATTACGACAATGTGGAAGCAACTGAAGCTGCCTTCGAGGATGGCTGGTTCAAAACAGGCGATATGTTCTACAGAGATGAAAACTGGAACTATTTCTTTATGGAACGAATAAAATTGCTGTTAAAATATAAAAGCTACCAGGTATCTAATAAAAACATGACCCCGTCTTTAATATACGCGTACAAACAAAAAAATATTTTTATTAGTTGTAGTGGTGTTTGAAGTCGGTTTTTTGAAACGAATTTCTAAGTATATTTGCGTAGATTAATTTCAACAGTACGCTGAAAAAGTTGCGCTACCCAATTTCTATTTTCAGATATCACCTGTGGAAGTGGAGAACGTGATAAGGCAACACCCCGGCGTGCTGGACGTGGCTGTGACCAGCGTGCCGGACGCGGAGAGCGGCGACCTGCCTGTGGCGTGTGTGGTCACGCGGGAAGGCTACAACGTCTCAGCTGACGACATTAAGGATTTAGTTAGAGGTAAACAAAACATGGCATTGAGGATTAACTGCAATAGGGCATACCAATGATCCCCCTTCACCTTTCTACCACCATACCGCAAGACACCGGATGGGTTTCATCCCTATGTCGGTGATGTTCCACCTATGCAAACGAAGCGATTCAAATCTTCATTCCTTATACGCATGGTTAGAGTTTGGAATACCCTTCCGAGATTCGTGTTTCTTGATACTTTTTTAGATATTATATACCTACTCCGATCTTTAAAAAATCAGAGAATAGGCTTCGTGAATATACCGGAACTATTGTGAAAATCTATGCTTTAAAATATTTATATTACAGATTCGCTGTCTGACTCAAAGCAACTACGAGGCGGTATCATATTCCTCGACAGTATACCTATGACAGCTTCCACCAAGGTTCACAGAAGACGACTCAAGGAGTTAGTTCTCAGTATAGAAAGACAATAGAATCATCGTTGTCGTCTCAACTCATAGTCGTCCACATCAGAGTTTTTTGGAGAAGATTTTCACACTGGAGGTCTTGTGCGACTTAGGTCAAGTGGTCAACCAATACTGTGCTTTCCGATGCGTGGTCGCCATTCCAGCTTCTTGCACCCCAGTCTAAAAAATCTGTGATCCGATCGATTATTATTGTTAGTTTACCTATCTAACAAGCTATATTGTAGGAAAAATTAAACCACATTTAATATACCATACCATTTGAAAAGTTCTGTCGATTTCTCCAGGATCCTATCATCAGATTTGCTGTCTAGATTTAAAGCAACTTACAGCAACTACGAGGCGGTGTCATATTCCTCGACAGTAGGTATACTTATGACAGCTTCCACCAAGGTTCACAGAAGACGACTCAAGGAGTTAGTTCTCAGTCTAGAAAGAATAAAACTCGTTGTGGTCTCAACCCATAGTCGTCCACATCAAGGTTTCTTGGAGAAGATTTTCACACTGGCGTTCTTGTGTCGCCTACATATATCCAACGGCTCCCTACGACTCTTATGATGTCGTCTGGTTATAAGTGGAGGGTCAAGCGGTCAACCAATACTGTGTTTTACGTAGCGTGGTCGCCATTCCGGCTTCTTGGACCTCAGTCTAAAAATCTGTGATCCGATCGATTATTTATTTGCCTATCTAACAAGCTATATTTTTGGAAAAATTAGACCAACTTCAATATACCATAAAATTTGAAGAGTTTCCTCGAATTCTCCAGGATCCTATCATCAGATCCTAAAACTTTCCAACAAAAGAAGAATTTTCAAAATCGGATTAGTCAAATCGGACTTTCCAATCGGACATCGGACAGATCAGAAACTCTTGGAGCTGATTGATTGGCCGACACTTTCTCGCTATAGGCTAAAATTCATTGTTTATTGAAGAATACCATAAATACAGCCAATCGCCACAATTGAGATTATAGAAATGATTGATTAAGCTCTCAGACAATCTGGGAGTTAAGCTGTTCATTATCAAACAATATTTTAATACTGTATAGTAGCAATGTTAAACGAAAACAAGAATGTAATAAATAATAAGTGCACAATAGAGTATAGACTAGTACACTAAAGAAGTGATCGTTTGTTTAATAAAAAGTCACTATAAAATATGTAGTAAATATTTTTTGTAAAGAAAAACGAAATTCGTATACTTCAATAGTCCAGCACTTATAAATAGGATAGATAAAAGACTTCACCATTAGTTGGTACATGATTACATACTAAGGAAGGTATAATCATGTGTTCATTATTAAATAGATACTTATTACCAACCTGTAATTTTAGTATATATAAGTATCACAAGTAGTTTTATGAAAACAAACATTAAATTAATTAAGGCTATCATTGTTTTGTTGTATTTTTATGTCCGTTACAGGATAATCTATAACTTATTAGCAAGTAATCTGATCCGACACTGGACTGGGCATGTCCATCCGAAATGAGCTGATTCTTGTGGCGATTCAAAGGACCTCACCAAAGAGATTATGAACTCAATGTGAAATATCTTAATGCAATTTTATCACTATTCACATTTGTTTCAGGTACTTTCACTCTCACTTTCGTTAGCAAATAGCGCCAAAATGGCAATGGTCTAAGTGTTTCAGTTAATAATCATCCCAGTGTAAATAGGTAATTTTTAATATGAACTAAATAGATTATAGAGGTCATTGAGGTAAGTAAACCTGAGAAAAAGCGTCAAAACATCAAAGCAGAGGAAATCTGTAGATGAAGTTACAAACTAAGTAATATAGTCAAATTAAGTACGACGAAATCGAAGTAGTCACAATAATGACGAATCTTCCGTCTGGCGTAAACGTGCGGTCTCTGCAATAGGTAGAAAATTACCTGGGACCAACCGCAACTCACAAACAAAACAACAATTCCATAGTGTTCTACACATAGAGAGTTGAACTTTTTTTTTAAATTGGGATTCAAATAAATATGACCTAGGTGTTAAATAAATAATTAATATTATATTAGAGATAGTTGTGATTTCAAGGGGGGTTGACTTCGCCGGGTTTATTTTATGTTAAACAATACAAAAAACAACAAGTGAAGATCAGTTGCTTGTATTCAAAAAATCTGTAATAACGTCTAATAGCATCTCATATTTTTTAATACAATTGTTTAGATCGTAGGTAAGTATCAAAAACCTTAATCGAAGCCTTCTAACAATGTTACAAATCAATAAGTAGGTACTTATTAAGCTATGTGTTCTGTAAAACTCATACAATTACGCTCTTTTCTTAGAGTTAATAAGGAAAACCACGGAGATAATTATGTGAGTAATAAAATACATCCATAAAATATTTCAGTACCTGCCGGGCCTGGAAGTCGGTGTCCCTACCATATTATAGATCTCACAAAATATATTTTGCCTGTCACAATGATGCGCCATGACTTGCACACTAAAACTACCTAATTAGGGAGATTTAATCAGACAAGTACCGCCAACATAACACAAGAGTTGCATCAGCCCACGTTAGGTAACCAAAGGTAAACATGGGTCCGACAAAAAGTAGAATAATCACCTATGACGTCAGCGAGCGATGTTAAACTTCCTTTAGAGATTCGAAACTGGTAAAAACCAACGCGTTTTTGGTCTTTTCGAAGTACCTGCTAGCCAAAACCTAATTAACAAGCTCATCACTACATAGTATAAAACAAAGTCGCTTTCTCTGTCCCTATATCCCTATGTCCCTATGTATGCTTAAATCTTTAAAACTACGCAACGGATTTTGATGCGGTTTTTTTTAATAGATAGAGTGATTCAAGAGGAAGGTTTATAAGTAGAAAAATTGGACCCGGTAGGTGGCGCTAATAGCGGGCAGGACGACGTCTGCCGGGTCCGCTAGTTCCATAATATAACAAACGAAGTTTGATTTTAACATTTACCAATCAGAGTCAATGAAGTTTTCTTAACACTCTTATCTTCTAGCCTGTTAGCCAAACTTATCTTCTAGGCCGTTCTGCCAGTTTATTTATTACTAGCTGACCCCCGCGACTTCGTTCGCGTGTTATAGGTTTTATATAGGATCGGATCGGATCCCATAATTCTTTTATGTAGGTACCTAAACTAAATGTAGCCTAAGTTACTCCTTATAACATTGAAAGTTCCATTAAAATCGATCCAGCCGTTTCGGAGATTAGCTGGAATAAATAGACAGACCGACAAACATAAATTTAAACGCACACCAGTTTAAAATAGGCCGTACGTTCAAAGATCCGGGTCCCAAGTTATTTGAACCCAATACTGAGGATTGTAATGTCTGTCATTTCTAAACTAAAAAACCTATGACCTTGAAATATTTACGGGATAATACATAAAGTCTTACCTTTCTAACAAAAAAAGAATGAGTGAAATCGAACAACGCGTTAATGAATTACAGCTAAATACACGTTTTAACTTTCATCCCCTCTCCCAAGGGAACCGTGCTGAATTTCGGGATAAAAAGTATCCTATGTCCTACCTCGGAGTATAAACTCAAATCGTACCAAGTTTCATTCGAATCCATTTAGTAGTTTCGGCGTGATGCGCGGCCAAGATACAGACAGACAGACAGACAGACAGACAAAAATGAAACAAATTGCAGTTTTGGCTTCAGTATCGATTATAGAGTGCCCTCCAATAAAAATTTTCAAAATATCTTCAATGTACAGAATTGTATCTGTTACAGTTTTATTATATTATCTAGGCGCACGAAGTGCGCCAGGCCAAGTTCCTCCGGCCTTGTCGCATGAGTGTGTTATTTACACGATCCATTTCGAGCTGTTTTGACCCCCCTCATAACTCTGGTTCGCGGGGTAGTAATCCTACGAAATTTGAAATATAAGTTAAACTCGTGGATGTGATGATAAATTGAAAGTTTCAAATTTTCAAGTTGAACCGTTTCTGAGATACAGAGGTTTGAAAATCACATAAAACAAGACCTACTCACTGACTGATCAAAATTATGACGCACTTCCCGTGTATGTGGAATGTTGAAATTTGGTAAGAAGATGAGTCTTAGTGTGTATATGAAGGAAAAAATCGAAAAATGTCCAAAAGTTGCATCAGACACTGACCAATTCAAAGATATATAAAAATCTGTCTGTTCCCACATCACACAAAAAATACTGAACAAATTTTCAAATTGTTTTAATAAATGTATTTTACTTTATTTGAAGCTATATATGGTTCTTGTTTCATCGAAATCGGTGCACTATTTAGGGAGATGTGACTTTTTAAGTTTTCTAGCAAGGGGTCAATCTTACTGGTCTTGAGTTCTAATAAAAAGTAAATTGTAGGTAAATAATAAAACGAAAAGAGGTATATTTTTTTATCGAAGTCGCGGGCGCGACTTCGTCGGCGTGGACTACACAAATTTCAAACCCCTATATTACCCCCTAAGGGGTTGAATTTTCAAAAATCCTTTCTTTGCGGATGTCGTACGCCACATTAATAGCTATCTGTGTGCCTAAGCCCGTTCCTTCCAGTAGTTTGAGATTCGTCTTTGCCAATAAAACCAGAAGCGCGATTTTCTTAATAATTTTGATAAGCAACCTTGACCCAAGTCAGGAAATGGATGGGTGGCCGAATTTGGAGGTTTGGAGGAGACTTTGGTGTCCTGTTGATTACGGCTACTAGGTATCACTAATATCTAATACTATTCATTAAACTTAATGAGAGTCAAATACTCAAAATCTTCTCTTAGTTAAGCCGTATGGTTCTAAGTTCTGAAACTGACCACTGAGTGGAAATACTCTGGAGTGGAGTTTCTGTTATCTGTGATTTTGACAGACAGACGAACAAAATAAAAATTCACCCAATTAGAACAGAGAAAGCGACTTTGTTTTATACTATGTATTGAAGATTAAACCACACAACTCTCGACTCGAATCGACTCGATTATAAGCCATCACAACTTCATTATACTTATTGCATTAACTTTGAAATACTTAGAAAAAAGGAGTGAGATCCAAACAAAAACATTTCATGTGAATAATAAGGCCAACTTCCTATCAAAAAGTTTCGGCCATTAAAAGTACTGATATCAAAAATTATGACCAAGTCCTTTGCTAGGCTCGATAAATGAAACCATACAGTTTTAGAAGGTATATCTTCTTCGATCACCCTCAAGCTGTCATACCATTCCTAATGATCCTGTTAAAATATTTTTAAATAATTTATGTCTTACTAATAACACTATAATATGAAGCTCATTTGGGACTGAGAATAGTTTTATTGTTTTCAACTTGGCAACATTTTTTAAATTAAACAAATTCAAAGGAGTACAAAAATGTTGTCAAGTTGAAAACAATAAAACTATTCTCAGTCCCAAATGAGCTTCATATTATAGTGTTATTAGTAAGACATAAATTATTTAAAAATATTTTAACAGGATCATTAGGAATGGTATGACAGCTTGAGGGTGATCGAAGAAGATATACCTTCTAAAACTGTATGGTTTCATTTATCGAGCCTAGCAAAGGACTTGGTCATAATTTTTGATATCAGTACTTTTAATGGCCGAAACTTTTTGATAGGAAGTTGGCCTTATTATTCACATGAAATGTTTTTGTTTGGTAGAAGATTGACAGGGAACAGATTATATATAAGCCATTGTACGTACAAAAGATCGTTTAATAAAATATGTACGTAAAGATGTTTAAGTACCTACGTATCAGAGTATTCGACATAGCGCAAAGAATTGCCAAGCTGATGTGGCAATAGGAGGAACGCATAGTGGAAAGCAGCAGTATCTACCTAGTTTGCAGGTACCAATTAGACTCCCCACTAAGTTGACCAAAAACATCAAACAAATCGCAGGGAGCCGCTGAATTCAAGTGTTGCAACATACGTGTACTAGGTAAGTATCTGTACTTATGTCCCTACATAAGACCTACATAATAATAGCCTGTGGGCTATCGGTTAAGTAGAAAGAGAAGAGAATGAAATTATGTATCTATTTCGCCTCTATAGTAGTACTATTATATATTCTGTGTCTATAGCTCGAAGTTTAGGTGTGGATTGAAATTCGGAAAGTTTATTCAAGTACGGTTAAATTCACCCATTGCTCTATCTAATATCGCTACTCCGGGTTTACTGTTACTGTTTATCCGGGTTAATCGACGGAATTGCTTACCCGACTTTGAACGGATATTCACATTATTACTGATAATGACCTGATATTGACAAAATCCTTCTTAGTGGATTACGGCTTCTTCCCTCGGATTACCCTTCCCATTCTAAAAGGAGACCCGTGCCTTGTAGTGGGCCGGTCATTGATCTATAATATAATAAAACTGTAACAGATCCAATTCTGTACATTGAAGATATTTTGAATTTTTTTATTGGAGGGCACTCCTTAATCAATACTGAAGCCAAAACTGCAATTTTTTTCATTTTTGTCTGTCTGTCTGTCTGTCTGTCTGTCTGTATCTTGGCCGCGCATCACGCCGAAACTACAGAACGGATTCGAATGAAACTTGGTACGATTTGAGTTTATACTCCGAGGTAGGACATAGGATACTTTTTATCCCGAAATTCAGCACGGTTCCCTTGGGAGAGGGGATGAAAGTTAAAACGTGTATTTAGCTGTAATTCATTAACGCGTCGTTCGATTTCACTAATTATTTTTTTGTTAGAAAGGTAGTACTTTATATATTGTCCCGTAAATATTTCAAGGTCGTAGATTTTTTAGTTCAGAAATGACAGCCATTTATTGGGTTCAAATAACTTGGGACCCGGATCTTTGTACGTACGGCTTATTTTAAACTGGCGTGCGTTTAAATTTATGTTTATCGGTCTGTCTATTTGTTTCAACTAATCTCAGAAACGGCTGGACCGATTTTAATGGAACTTTCAATGGCAGATAGGTGATGTTATAAGGAGTAACTTAGGCTACATTTAGTTTTGGTACATAAAAGAATTATGGGATCCGTTCCGATCCTATATAAAAGCTATAAACACGCGAACGAAGTTGCGGGGGTCAGCTAGTTTATAATAAATGTATTAAATATAATTAAAGTACCTAAGTATATTCTTATAATAAAAGTGATGATGAATGACTGTACAAGAAAGGTTATCAAAAACATTAATATCACAACAAACAAATCATGTTCCGAAGAAACCACAACGTTGCAATAGTTATAGGAAACAGGAAATATTTTACCGGATTTCATGACACATATTGCGCAACAAAATTCTACAATGCAATTTACAATAATTAAGGAATGAATATACTTAACAATAATTAAGGATAAATAAATTAAGACTAAAATATTATAATTATAATTCCATCCCTAAAGGGTTTCTATTGCAATCTATTCTAGGTATTCAGGTTTTTCCTTTGTTATAATTATTTATAACAAAGGAAAAACCTAAATAGAATAGATTGGAATAGAAACCCTTTAGGGATGAAATTTCGGAAATCTTAAATCCCGCCTTCGTGCACCTCTAAGGTACCAAGGAATGTTTCCTGCTTTCAAATATCTCTCTATGTCCACCAGTGTAGGCTATGCATTGTCAGTCAGTCAGTCAATCAGGGTACTGTTTTAAACTGACTTCCAAAAAGGAGATTCTAAATTGTTGACATTACAAAAAGCTGATTTTGTAATAAATTTGTATGCATTTAGTAAATATATGTACTTATTTGTATAATGAAATGGCCACATAGTCCTACAAAAGTGGTACGTTCTCCCACGCTACTGAATCAAAATTTTTAACACCTGCGCACTACAGTATCTACCTCCATCGAGAATTTTCACAGAGGAAAAACTTGAACGTCTCCATCGAAACGAACCTACTCACGAAGATTCAGCCTGTTATTATAACTAAAAAAGTATGCGGTGGCTGGCAAAATTTCATGGTTTTCTTTCATTGTAATGGACTCGTAGTAGTAGTATTATTCTATACCGACTGCCTAGTATCTGGATGCGGATAATGGGTTCGAGCCCCGGGTTAAGGCAAAAAAAAAGTTTTCAGTCGTACATTTCTCAGTAGCAGCATCCGGAGTTGGGAAGCTGGCTGTGTTACATCCTGGAACTCAGAGAGCCCGTAACTTCGTCGATCCTAAGTTTGATCTTGCCCTGATATTACCTATCGAAATGCTATCCGGTCTATTGGAGAAGAAAGCGCACCTTTGTTTGCGGGTGCACTTGCTGTACAAGGTATAAGGAGACCGCTTTCGAAAACTTAGCGCTATTATTATACTTACCACCTAAACACAAGCTTATAAGGTAAAATGGCGCGCGCACAAGTTTGTAGGTACCTAACAATACGTAAATAGGTCACACAACGTTCGTTGACCTCCAGCATCAGCTGACTTTATTTTAATTACGTAACAAACTTTTAAAAAATACAGGCACTTATTTTTTTCAATTTAACCATTGTTCTGTTTAACCCCCTAAAACGGGTATTGCACAAAAAGTGCAATTTTTTTTGTAAGAACGATTTTTTTTCGCGTTTTTTTTTAATTATAGTTTCTTATCAGTAATCATCAGTGCTATCACCTGTCTTCGTTTCTGAGAGCGTTCCCCTTACACTCGTTATATACCTAGTAGCTAGTAGTAAGTAGCTAGTGTCTCTGAGATTAGCCACTGCGGCCGAAATGAATTTCGGCCGCAGTGGCTGACTGGCTGACTGAAGTCAGGAGAACATTAATTGTATCATTTGCGGCCAAATTGAATAGAATAGAATAGAAAAGTTTTTTATTCAAATAAACTTTTACAAGTACTTTTGAATCGTCAATTGAATCTACCACTGGTTCGGAATGCCGTTCCAACGGAGAAGAACCAGTAAGAAACTCGGCGGTTGCTCTTTTTAAAAATAACAATATAACGATTTATGTAAGTACATGATTGAAATGCCGTCTCGCGCATTGCTGGAACGAATTAAATCCATGCTTTTTTATCGTTTATATAATCTTCAATTGTATAATAAGCTTTTTTATGAGCATACTTTTAACAGAGTACTTAACTTTTGTAAAGGCAAGTCTAAGATTGCTTGTGGAATTTTGTTATAGAACATTACGCCCATTCCCACAAACGACTTTCGGACCTTTACAAGTGCTTACGAATCGACAAATGAATCTACCACTGGTTCGGAATGGTGCTTACAATTCTACACATGTGAAAAAGGGCAGACAAAAGTAGCCCCATTTCCGACGGTGGCACCCGTTCACGAGCATGACGCATGATCCAGCCATTGCTTCGCTCAACCATATTCGAGGGAACGTAACAACAAACGATTAGTAACTATGTCAAAACCATCATCATCTTCAGCATTATCAACCCATTACCAACACATTACAAGGCACTAGACTCAGAATGAGAGGGTTTAGGCCGTAGTCCACCACGCTGGCCAAGTGCGGATTGGTAGACTTCCAACGCCTTTGATATTATGAATGTTTCCAGAATATTATGAAGGTTTCCCCCCAAAGATAGGCCGAAGTCTTAACCAGTAGACTATCACCGTCTATCTTGTATAATGTGAAGCAGTAGGATCTCGACTATAATAGAATCTGCAGTATGAGTTATTACTTCCTCAGACTAAACGTCTGCTAAAGTAACTTTAGCAAATTGTACAAATGACAATGTTACTTATTTCACATACGATATAAAGGTCATTTTCATAAACAGAATTATTTACTGGAATTGTTTTCCTTGTTTTTTACCTGTGAAAAGGTATATAGTCTCAGAGTTAGCATAGAATGCCATTCAAAGCTCAGGCAGCCACTAATTCAGACATACTTACTAGAATCTTACATTTCGAAAATGGGTATATCTAGTGTTATACTACGCGAGGACCATCTCGGGCAATTGATGCTCGACAAGTTGAAACAGCATCAAGATTCTATTTGTCAGGTGATTACGAACTAACAGATTTTTTTTTCTGCGTAACATTGTTGAATACAACAAAAATACTGCTTTTGAGTGTTGAGAGGCATGAGAAGAAGAAGAAGGGTGGTAAAATAGGGGATGGAAGTTTGTACAGGGAAGTTTGAATTAGAGAAGGGCAGCTATTGTGAATAATTTCATTTTCTCCTTATATTTTGGTTTAGATTTCGCCTTAGATTTAGACGAAGACTAACTGAAATTTTCTAAGAACACGCAACAATAATTTTCATTTTGTACCCATAGATTGATGCAGCTACTGGCGAAGAGGAGACCTATGGCTCAGTGGCTTCCCGATCGATCCAGCTTGCCAGAGCACTCAGAGCGTTTGGCTTGAAACCAGGAGATGTGCTCGCTCTGGGCGGTAAAAACCATTTGGACCTTCACATCCCATTCTACGCAGCGCTCTACAATGGTTTGCCAATCGTCGGAGTTGATCCGTTATACAAATACGGTAAGTTTTTATTCATCTGTAACTATCTCAAGAATGTTAAGGTGTGCGTAATCACTGCTGCAAACATTGAAATACGAGACAAATCAGTCAATTCTATTTTAGACCGTAGATTTAAAATTTTCATAGACAAACTAATACATGTATGAATTCATTTTCAGATGAAGTGCGAACACTATTCAAGCTTTCACAGCCTAAAATAGCATTCTGCCAGTATGAATCCTTCGATACTTACTCTAGAGTGGCAGCTGATCTTGGTTTGGACGTAAAAATTGTTACTTTTGAACACGGGGAATGTACGATGGCACATTTCATTGATAAATATGATACCGGAGAACCTGAAGAGGATTTCAGGTAACAACCACCACTTTAACATCCCATTGCTGGGCACGTCTCTTCTCTTGTAGAAGAGACGTGCCCCTGACGACTCCCTGGTACAGTGGTGAGCGCTGTGGTCTTATAAGTGGGAGGTCCCGGGTTCGATTCCCGGCAGGGGCAATTTGGGATTTTATAATTTCTAAATCGTATCTGGTCTGGTCTGGTCTGGTGGGAGGCTTAAGCCGTGGCTGGTTACCACCCTACCGGCAAAGCCGTGCCGCCAAGCGATTTAGCGTTCCGGTACGATGCCGTGTAGAAACCGATCAGGGGTATACATACCTGTTCCAAGTGAGCCCGCTTCCATCTTAGACTGCATCATCACTTACCATCAGGTGAGATTGCAGTCAAGGGCTAACTTGTAGTTGAATAAAAAAAAAAAAAAAAAAAGAGAGGAAAGCTTAGACCAATCATGCTGCTCCAATTTAGGTTAGCGAGCTTTAACGGCTTTTCTCACATGATAGTGATAATAACCAAGACTGATAATTTAACATGCTCTTATGGGAAGAAACATCAAATGCCAACTTCAGAATGGCACTGAAAATTTTAAAAGACGGACAGAAACCACAATAGCTAACATTTTTTTCGGGTTTTAATATAGGTGTACAAATGAATCTATTTAATAATTCATGGAAGTTTCTTAAAAGTAGGTAGATCAAAAAGTAGAAACTGAAAAAAGAGGACTTAAATAAATAAGTCAAGATAAAATTAATGAATCTTTTGTAGCTGTTAATAAATTAGATGTTTTTTGTTGAAGTGATGACAGTACATGTTATTTTCAGAGTAATAGACTTCGATACAGACAAAATATACGCATTCCTGGTGAGCACCAGTGGCACCACGGGGAAAGTAAAGCTGGTGGCATTTAACCACAAACCATTCATACAGAAAATTAAAGGACTTCTAAAACTCTACAATTACGATAAACAGTAAGTGAATACTCTATCAATCGAATGAAGATTGATAATTACTGAAATTAATACAAACACGCGATTTTTAAATTTTTATTTGTATGTTTGTTTGTCTGTGGATTAATCTTCCGATTGGCTGACCATATTTTGAAGGGATTTAAAAAAAAACAGGTAGATGATTATGCAAAGACTGAGGAAGTAGACTATTTATGCCTTAAAACTAACGAATTTCCAAGCATTTAAAAAATATATAAATCCAGCCGGATGAAGTCGCTGGCATCAACTAGTAAATAATTAAAAGGAAACTTTATATAAATATGAATGGCTCTTGATAATAAAACGGTTTAAAAACTATTAAACTATTTTTGAAACAGTAAAATATTATTCAAAAATAATCTAATAAAACTTTACGCCCTTTTTAATATTTTTTTTTTTGTTTTAACGCAGGCCTAAGAAGATGCTGTTAAACTTATCTCCTGTTAATTGGATATCAAATTATTTTATGTCAATAGGCGCCCCCTTAAATGGAGACACGAAATTGCAATCCTCCATATCAGATGACTATGAACATATCATTTACATAATAAACAAATATAAGGTAGGACTACAATGCCCATTATTTATAAAACGGTCAGAACTTCATAATATGAGATTTAAGATTAGAATGAAAGTCGCCTAAAACGTTTAAAGGTTTTAAGCTGTCGTCAGTAATTGTAACCACTTCTATACTATATAGTAGGTAAAGTTAAAACTGACATTCAAAAAGTGTACAGCGTACCAATTTCGATTAAAGAACCTCGAACATAAGTTTGTTATTGTATTGATATGATTAAAAATAAATATTCCAAGATTACACGAAGAGACATACGAGTACCTATTTACGGAATATGGATATACAAATATTATGCTGAATAGTTAGTCTAACTTAATTTTACTTTTTTGCAGCCTATAACGTGCCTGCTTGGACCTACATTGGTAACATATCTAGTGAGTCGGAAGAAAGATGTGGACCTCAGTTGTTTCAAAAGCGTCACTATCACAGGGTCTAAAATATTTCCTGAACTGCTAGCTAAGTTCAAGGTATACAATATACATTAACATAATATTATTACATATATTTAAAAAGTTTTAAACCTTTTAAACATATTTAAATCCGAAAAAAAAAAACTGTACCGATTTATATGAAACTTCGCATACGAATTTAAGTTCCCATGACACAAATCATGTCAAAGGATGTAGAATCTACCGATTTTAAAAATATACTAGGTATAGTATTCTAGCATCTTGCACCCCAACGACTACGGGTGACTTAGAACTATGTGCCTGGCCGATACTTCAGCTTTGGAACTCGTTGAGCCACGCCTTTCTGATCTGATCACGTAGAGACGCCCCGAGCTTGGCTATCACCACCGCTCGGTTCTCATGAGACATACATGGCATATAAATAATGGCAACCTTTCAGACTCTCCTTGGCAAAGATACTTTGGCCGTGGAAGCATACGGCCAAACGGAGACGATAGGATCCGTCCTAGGTCCCATTCCGTTCGGGCCCAGCGGCAGCTGTGGAAGGCCTTTGCCAATCTACGCTATTAAGGTACCTACATACTTACTTACATTTATACGTTGTACTTTCAAAAAACACGTTTTTACGAACAATGCACTAAAAAGATAGAAATTATTAGCCCCGCAATTGGTATTGCGCTTGGCCGCCATTTTAGGGACGTCAGCACTATAGAGAGAAGTCGGTACCATTGGCAAAACTGTTGGCAGAAACCGCAATATAATAATTATTATGTAAGACGTAGGAGCTTGTCATTAGGATAGAGATCTTAATAACATTGTATACGTGCAAGTCAGAAATGTAAACATAGATGTAATTTACTCTTGCAAATGGCACAACTTTCTCCTGCATATGACTAATACTAAATAACTTTGATGATGATAATAATAACAGCATACCTAATTTGTTTAATCTGATATACTCATAATGATTGTTATTACAGTTAGTGGATCCCGACACCGGTCTGGAAATTAAGGAACCTTACGTTACTGGGGAATTGTGGAACAAAGGACCTAGATTCACGGTAAATTAAGAGGAAAATACATGCATTGACGTCTTTGATTTTAACTTTGAATAATAGAATATAATTGTATAACCCCCACTTTTATTGTACTAGATAGAGGCTTTATCGAATACTTGTTTTAAAATACAAATAACTCGAAACAAATTAATTTGCGAATCAATTGTGAAAGATAGCAATTAAAAATCACTTATGGAACATTTCAGGAATACTACAACGATCCAGACGAAACTGCACTGGCGTTTTCAGAAGATGGCTATTTCAAAACAGGGGACTTACTATACCGAGATGAAAATGACAATTACTTTTACATAGACAGACTGAAAACATTAATAAAGTACCGAAATTCACATGTAAGTACTATTAAGGTACTTAATTATTAAGAATTCAATGAGTATTTTGTATCTAACAAGTTACAATGTATTTATTAAGAAACTCCATTTCATTTAACAGATCCTACCATTAGAAGTAGAAGAACTGATTAGCACTCATCCAGGAGTGAAAGAAGTATGCGTAGTCGGAATTAGCGATCCCCTAGACGGACAAAAGGCGGTAGCGTGCGTAGTGAGAAATGAAGAATGTAACGTTACTGCACAGGACATCAAAAATCTCGTTGCAAGTAAGTAATTGTAGGCTTCAGAACTAAAATGGTACAAACAGAACTCTTAGTGTGACTTCGTTTATTGTCTATCACAACTTCTTATTTCAGTAACTATTTATGATTTCGACATTCAACTTTATTGCAAACGATTTTTTTTCATGGTGGAGTATCACATTAGAGGGTTACAGAACCCTCGGTGCGTGACTCGCTTTTTTTATTTTTCTAAACATTTGAAGAAACTTTATTTCTTTCTTATGGCTACTGTATAAATCCACCATATTTTGTGCATCTACTTCCTACAATATCCAAAAATTAATTGATTTGAGTTTTGAATTAATGGTCGACACGGACGTATTCGGTGGTTCTTATTTGAAACATAATTCGTTGGGACCACGGGCCCTTGATCATCATATCGATTTCTATCGATTAGGGACTTCAGTGACACCTTTTTTGGTTTTTTTTTTCAGGTAAACTGTCCAAAAACAAACAATTGCGTGGCGGTGTGGTGTTTGTAGATCGTTTGCCATTGACGTCATCTGGTAAAATTGCGAGGAGTAAAGTATTGCAATTAGTTTCTAGTTTGAAAAGAGAATAACTACCTACGTATGTTTGATACTGTAGAAGGTAAAAACCGTTGATATATAGATGAAGCGATACTACAACCTTAAGTAAAAGTAATTATTAGTTTGTATTAAAAATTGTGAATTGTATTTACCCTTGATCGAGTTAACGGCCAATGTAAAGCTGCATGTGATAGTAGAATAAACGTTTTTAAGTTAATAATAGTTTGCTTTATTTTGTTTTATATTGATGTCTTAAAAAAAAATTGATATATAAAATATACAAACTTCCCTTTCTAAAGTTATAGAAAGGCGTAAAAAGGGGTAGTGGAATTACAATAAAATCCCCTAAAATACCTCTCGTACCTCTACTGTACTACTGTTTCGGGTACTCGAAGAATATTTCCTCCAAATTTCAAACAAACGTCACAGTCAGTCAATCAGTCACGGGACTGTTTTATACAATTGAAAAAGAAAACAGAGACATTTAATTAAGTCTACGAGGTTATTGTGTATTATGTATTGTAATCTCTCTTCTTGTTGTAATCAAGATAGGTAGAGCTGGTGAGGGTGACGCCAGGCGAGACAGATGCAAAACACTGGGTTACACAGATTATGGTTTATTTGCAGGAAGGAGAGTATATTTACTTTAGACTTCACACGTAAAAGTTATTACAAAAAATATAAGCTTAATGGTTTTACTTTCACTTAATCTTATTGGTTTCACTTTCACTTGGAGTCTTATTGTCGCTTTGTTTCGTGGTACCAAGAGGTGGTCTTCTGAGGCGCTGCGAGGTTCGGCTCCTAAGTGCTGCTGTCCTTGGTGGGTTTTGTCCGTACCAGGTATGCGAGCAATGTCTGCCTAAGAACCTCGCTGGTGAGACCCGGTTCAGGCACACGGTGACGGTGGTTGGCGGCTACGTAGGTCCTTGAGAGATCTCGGTTACCAGGTAGGTACTGCGTTGGTAGGACCGGGAGAGACGCACGGTTACCAGTAGAGTATTGCTTAGGTAGAACCGGGAGTGGCGCACGGTTTACCAGTGGAATACTGAGTTTTTGAAGGGATGTTGTCCTCTTTTATATAGTTTTCAGGCGTGGATATCTGGGAAGGGGAAGCTTTTTTCCCTTACTTGGAAAAAAGCGAGCGATCGTCCCGTCATCTGATACTTGAGGAAGCAAGTAGATATCCCGTCGCGTTTGCTCATTTAGGCAGTGATAGATAGCCTGAGGGTTATCTTTTTTGAGTTAATTCTTGGACTCTAGACAAAGCAGGCTACGCAATGTGCGACCCCGGCGACGCGGTCAGTAGCAATAAATTACAAGGCGTGCGAGCTTTTGTCTTTGGCCGGAGCACGTCCGGACTCATGATTTTTTATATAGTGTGGCGCGCTACAGTATTCAATTAGCGAATAATTATTATCTTAATGACAAAGTTTGCTTTCAATGAAGCAATTGGCAGCACCAGCTAAATTATAGCCACCAGAAAATATTACAACGTAATTTATTACTTTGTTATACCAACATATTGTAATAATATTTTATTAAAAAAGCAACTACCTACTGAGTTTCTTGGTGGCTCTTGTCATCAGAATCTGCTTTCCGAACCTTTAACATAATATCATGTTAGCCACGAGTTGTTTTACATGAAATACTTAAATAATTTTATTTTGAATGATCAATCCTTTGAAAATTACTTTGGAGATTAAAATTACTTTCAGAAGCCGTATTTTAGTATAAAGAGACCACTTTCAAGATAATTTTCATTTTGATTGGCTATTTTATTCTCTCTCAGACATCTTAACAATCTCTTTAAGTTTGGCTCTAAGAATTTTTCCTGTGGGTGTATAGGGTAGGCTGTCAAGGAATAGTACGCCTCCTCGCAGTTCCTTGTTTTTCGATAAATTTTCTGAAAAATAAATTAACTAAAGTTAATCCCGTTAGTAGTTTTAATGTTTATTATTCTACGTCAATAAAAGAATTTACAAGATTGATGCCAAAAATCTAAAGTGTTTATTTTTTACGCCCAATCTCACCAAGGTTATGGCGTGATTTGAGCCAGATTGATCGCCCGACCCCCTAATAATGTGTCCAGAAAGTAACATATATTTTTATCTGTCTTTATAAGTAGTAATATTTATTTAAAGGATTTTCTCACTTGCTACTAAATCCTTTATCTCCTGGGCTGTAACGTCAGAGCCTTTGTGTCTCACCACACAAGCGGCCGGTCTCTGGCCATCAACAGGGTCGTCCACGCCAACCACACAAACATCTTTCACACCAGGATGGCTGTTTATTACTTCTTCTAATTCTGCTGGATGGACCTGTAAAAGCAACGAAGAATCAGCTCAAGGTTCATTATTAAATACAAGACATTACATATAATCTCCCTCTATTTTTATTAATCAACCCCCGACGCGAAAAGAGGGGTTTTATAAGTTTGACTACTGTGTGTCAGTCTGTCGCACCGTAAACCAATTTGAATGCGGTTTTTAGGGTTCCGTAGTAAACAAGGAACCCTTATAGTTTCGCCATGTCCGTCCGTCTGTCTGTCCGTCCGTCCTCGGTTAATCTCAGAGACTATTAGTGCTAGAAATCTGTAATTTGGCATGGGTATAAATATTAATCACGCCGACAAAGTGGTGAAATAAAATTTTGATAAATATTTTTTTTTAGGGTAGCTCCCGTACATGTAAAGTGGGGATGATAATTTTTTTTCTCGTCTACCCCATAGTGTGGGGTATCGTTGAATAGGTCTTTTAAAAATACTGTGGGTATGGGAACATCATTTTTCGATTTCTAGACCGGTTTGTAAAATATGATGTTTTAAAGTGTACATTTTTATTAGAGTCAAGTGTCCCCCCCCTCTATCAGCCAAATGGCAGTATATAGGAACTTGAAAAAATTCACAGCAGTAGTATATATAATCAATTTTAAAGGAAAACTATCATGGCTAAGTAGGGTTCACAGGTTAAGGAGTTATATCTGTTTTTCGAGGATTGTGACTACGGAACCCTACACTGCGCGTGGCCCGCCACGCACTTGGCCGGTTATTGAGTTTATTATAGTTAGATTTGTCTCGATGAGTATTTAGTAGACACGTTATAATGATCAAGGTTCTGAGGTTAGGAGCAGGAGCGTGGTGCGACGTCAGGTTTTCCCACAGGTCGGGGGTTATTAAAATTTTTAATTTATAGTTTTTCTAATAATTTTAATTCTCTGCGTTCTTTCAAGTTTCTAGCTCCGGTGCAGTTATGCGTTTCTCAAGTTTATATTAACACCACTTACATGTGAAATTCGGTACTTAATTAATGTTTTAATTCGATCAACAAAGTAGTAATTATCGTCTTTGTCGCGGTATAATAAATCTCCCGTTTTGTAATACCCATCTTCTGTAAACGAATTTGCCGTTTCTTCCGGATCTTCGTAGTAACCCTGTAATTTGTATCAAGCAATCTTATTTAGTTTCACTTTCGTATTCATATTTGTTTCATTTTTGGCAGCGGATTTTTCAATTACTTCTACTGCAACAATTTTATGGAACTTTGCACACGAATTTCGTTCCCATGAACAGTGAACAGAAACAATGAACTAACTCTTCAATCATGATGCTGCAGTAGCTCTACAGAGGTAGACCACCTGAGCCGTGAGGGCGTAATATCTGTCGTTCATTGTGAATTGATATTATTTGTACTAAGTTTATCGACATTGAATATCGGGTTCCAACTCCTCAACCTTAACCCTTAATTTGGCAAAGTATAAAATGCACTAAAAACCGTTTTTTTTTGTTGTAATTGTAATTGATACACATAAAACTATTATAGAAAAATAATAAAAAAAATCTGAAAAGCTTAGTTTTCCTGAAAACTTATGTATGCCACAACATACATTGCCAATTTCTCAATATTACATCTTACTGATTTGTTGTATGCTGGGACATACATTGCCAATAACTTTAAGAACTAAGTATGAAATAAAAGACACGATTTTTACACTTAGAATTTAATATTAAGTAGTACAATTATACTTAAACTCACCCATTATTATATGTATTGCTAAAAAATCTCGCAATTCGTCTTCAGTCAAACCAATGGTACGTCCAGTTTTAGAAATTGCATACGCGTTTGTTTGTTCAACAATATCTGCTAAAATGTCAGGGGAAAAAAACTTGTAGAAATACTCCAGTGGAAACAGGATTTGAACACCGCCTGTAGGATCTGCTTCCTCTTCCGTGGTTGCCATATGTCGAAATACAGCTTTTTTCCAGCGATAAGACGTTATAGTGAATTTTTGAACTCGCCTTCGTTTAGAAACATAAACCGTGAGACGTTGTGACCGGAGTTTCCTGGAACTTGATGCAGAGGAAGCATTGGTAATCATGCGTGGTGTTGCCAAACCAGGTGCAGGGGGTGCAAGAGGTGTAGGAGTTGAGGGAGTTGCAGGTGTTGCGGAAAATGATATAATGTCACTTAATACCGGTACTGTATTGCAATTTGGTTCTAGAGATGAACTTGGATAAACAGTTTGGAAAATTGGCGTAAGGCAAACGTTTTCGATAGCAGGGTATTGTTCATCGTATAATAGGTTTAGCCTTTCTAAAGAGCTATCAATAGAGGGTGCAGAGGAACTTGACGACAAAGAAAGCGAAGGGCGCATACATATCTCGTCTTCAATATCTGAACGTTGACTATCGTCAGAAGGTGCATTCTGAATAGGAATTAGCGCTAAACTTCTACCACCACGTGTTTGAAGCTTTTGCTGCCGACAAAGAAAAAAAATGCTAAAACACCATAAACACCAAATAAGCAAAGTAAACCCCCTAATTTAGCAATGTATGCCATGACATACAAATGAAATAAAGGGTCATTTATTATGAACTTGGCAATGTATGTCACCGCATACATAATGTTAGTACCCCAAATAGAACCATTTTATGTAAGTAAAGATTCAAAATTATTACCAAAATTATAGTATCATAATGTCATGCATAGAATTTAGTAATAATACATGCCCTAAATCGCGAAATAAATACAATTTAAATTTATTTACCTTGGATAGCACAGCTGACAGCCGCTGGGTCACAATTTTTGTCGACTAATGTCAAAACTAGTATTGTCAGACATCTGTTTTATATTTTTTTCTAAAAATAAATAGTGTTTCAAATAGACAAAATTATTAAACCGCGTTATTTTTGCAATTTTTTAAACAAAATATTTTTTCAAATTTCATGTATGTCAGGGCATACGTTGTCAAATTAAGGGTTAAGGCTAAATAGTTAATATCCATTTAAACTAGGTAAGTATATTAATAGTATAAAAATGTTTAACTAAACAAAATTACGTTAAGTAATTTAGGTACCAATTTAATAGTTACAATAATCATTAAAAGTTTACAATAATCATTAAAATTTGTGTTATATTTCTTTAATGCGTTAGTCTATTTAATATTGTAGTGTTACTGACCGAAAAACCCGGTCCTTTAACCCAAATTTCACCAGCAACGGTTGCTTCTTTAATTTCCATACCAGTGTTTGGATCCACCAACTGAAAGACGTTAGCAGATACATTAAAAGTTTCCAAACTATTTTCAAATAATAATAAACTTCATACGGCTAATTTTGCCTCTTAAAAGAAAAAAAACATAATCAAGAAGAGACCTACCTTGACACTGTATAAATCTGTAGGCCTCCCACAAGAGCCAGGAGGTCCAAACGGGTTCACCGCTAAGATCGGCCCAATCATTTCAGTTTGTCCATATGCTTCCATAAACATGCAATCGCTGGCAAGAAGTTTCTGGACAAAAATAAAATTTCTTTCAAAACCTAAGTAATCTATATCACTACATAGTATAAAACAAAGTCGCTTTCTGTGTCCCTATATCCCTATGTCCCTATGTATGCTTAAATCTTTAAAACTACGCAACGGATTTTGATGCGGTTTTTTTTAATAGATAGAGTGATTCAAGAGGAAGGTTTATAAGTAGAAAAATTGGACCTGGTAGGTGGCGCTAATAGCGGGCAGGACGACGTCTGCCGGGTCCGCTAGTAATATATAAAAGAAAGTCGTGTTAGTTACACTATTTATAACTCAAGAACGGCTTTACCGATTTGGACGAAATTTGGTGTAGAGGTAGACAAGGCCTTGAAAAAGGAGATAGGGTACTTTTTATCCCGGAAAATTAAAGAGTTCCCAAGGGATTTTTAAAAAATATTTTCCCATAAAAAATTTTCATGGGTTTCATAACTGTCGAATATTTATTGTTCATCCCGTCGATACGGCAAACTCTCTCGCCTGTACCTACTTATATAATTCTTCCGTAGGTACGTGTGTTTGTCATCTAACTCCTCCTAAACGGCTGGACCGATTTGGATGAAATTTTGTGTATATATTTCAATGGGTTCCTGGATGATTTGAAAACAATTACGGAGTAAGTATAGGTAATCTACCGGGTCTCGGTAAGTGATGCTGATGTCGGTATGTCACCACCGGGCAGGACGAAGTCTGCGGGATCCACTAGTGAGGTTATAAATTTTACATATTATGACTTTACCGCTAAAGAAGGATACAAAAGGAAAGGAAATAGGAAGATATTCAATGTTGTGCGATGGATACCAACCAACCAAATTAAGTAGCATCATAAACCTCATATCTTTAGAAATTGCTTTTAAACGCTTTAATATTTATAAAGTAGTGTATCTAATTCTCATCCTTTTCATGGTCAATATGAATCTTGATGAACCTTGAAGAGATTTTGAAAAACTAGGTAGGTACTTGTTATATCTCCTAAAGGTAAATTATACGCGGATGAAAAAGACGCGCCTAGTAATAATAGAAGCTTAAAAATAAAAATCAGTAAGTAGTACCTTAAATTCTGCTTCAAAATCCTGATAAAGCTTAGATCCTGTAACAGTAATGGCTTTGAAACAAGTGAGATCGACTTCATTGCGTCGACTTAACAGAAATGCTAGAAGTGGCGGGTGTAGCAGAACTATGTCGGGCTGCAAAAACAATAACGGGATATTAGCAATAACAAGGAAGTTTGTTGAAGATTAATCTGTGAGGACTGAGGAGGCTGCATTACTGTCAGTTGTCACAAAATAACGAAAGTACAAAAGTAAAGCTTCAAATGTTATAATTTAACGATTCAGCAGCGCACACATATTTTTACCTATAGGTAGATATCAGAATAATAGAATAATATATATAGAATCTCAAACAGTCATTGAAAAACTATAATGTCAGAGTAAAATGGACCTAAAAACTCTTCTTTTAAAGTCTATCAGTCAACACTTCCGATGATGATGATGATGGGTGTTGGCTGTAGATGTATGAATAAACTCGAACCTTAAAACAAGCCAACTTTCGGTGCATTTTACTTTGAAGTTATTGTGTTTCGATACTCGAAATCGATCAACGTCGTCGCAATGTGCAAACCTTACAAAGCGAGAGTGCTGCGCGCTTCAAATGCACGCTACGCAAAGTTTTTTCCATTCATACGGGCAATCGGGTTCTATTGAGAAAAATAGAGCAATGGACAAGTTTGTTTCACTCTGAGAGGAGGCCCGTGCTCTGTAGTGAGCCGGTAATGGGTTGATCATGATGATGATGATGATGGACAAGTTTCCAATTTTTTTAATTAATTATAAAAATTTAAGTAAAATAAAACAAAAATCTGAAAGAATCATTAAATTATCTCACTAACTGAAAAAGTTATCGAACTTTAAAATTTAAAAAGATAAAAAAAAAATTGAAAAAATCTATGGGATCATTTTGCAAACATCCTTAGCTGTCGATTAAAAACGTGTAAGTATTTAGCTGTAATTCATTAACGCGTAGTTCGATTTAACTCATTCTTTTTTTTTGTTAGAAAGGTAGTACTTTAAGTATTGTTCCGTAAATATTTCAAGGTCATAAGTTTTTTAGTTCAGAAATGACAGACAATTATTGCGTTCAAATAACTTGGGACCCGGATCTTTGAACGTACGGATTATTTTAAACTGGTGTGCGTTTCAATTTATGTTTGTCGATCTATCTATTTGTTCCAGCTTATTTCCGAAACGGCTGGATCGATTTTGACGGATTTTTCAATGGCAGATGTTACAAGGAGTAACTTAGGCTACATTTAGTTTAGGTACAAAAAAGGATTATGGGATCCAATCCGATCCTATATAAAAACCTATATCCACGTGGACGAAGTCGTGGGGATCAGCTAGTAACTAATAAGATTTTTCAATTAATTTGCGTTTTACAGAAATCTTGAACTTATTGAGAGACAAATCCAAAATGTCCTCCGGCAGCCAATTATAAAAAAGTATAGAATTACCAACAAATAAATTCCTAATTTTCAGGCCACACAAGTTTATCTTTATTTCTGAGATTAACATTATGACAGTCACTTTGTTTCTTTATCAATATTTTTGTGACATATACTTATATTAAATTTTCAAAAATATATTGATTATGAACTGTCATAATTTTAGGAGATCCCACCTTAGAAATTTCTACCCTCATCTGTTATTTAAACGAATTATATGTCAAATGAAAGATTATTTTATTCTTAATCGAACCGTATTTGGTTGCCTGGTCAAAAGTGGTGCTAAATCATGGTTGCCTGGATTTTAAGATATAAAATGTTCGGTGCGAGTGTTGAAAGTGACAGAAAAGTGTTGCGCGCGCAATTTCATTTGACAGACAAAGATGCAGTGAGGCAGGCGTGCACTCGGCAGGTGCTTAGTCTATACATAGATTAAAACCATAGACTTTCTGTGCCTGTCCATTAAAGATATTTACAAAAAAATAAGTGAGTGACGTAAGGGATAAGTAATAAAACGTAAAAAAGCTGTTTTTGAAAATTTTGTCTGTTTGTCTGTATGTTTGTGCATGTATTACGCAAAAACTACTGAATGGATTGAAATGAAACTTGGCATGATTTAAGTTCATACTACATAATAGCATATAGAATACCTTTTATCCCGAAATTCAGCAGAGTTCCCTTGGGAGAGAGGATGAAAGTCAAAATACACATTTTGACTGAGAAACCATAGACTTTCTGTGCCTGTCCATTAAAGATATTTACAAAAAAATAAGTGAGTGACGTAAGGGATAAGTAATAAAACGTAAAAAAGCTGTTTTTGAAAATTTTGTCTGTTTGTCTGTATGTTTGTGCATGTATTACGCAAAAACTACTGAATGGATTGAAATGAAACTTGGCATGATTTAAGTTCATACTACATAATAGCATATAGAATACCTTTTATCCCGAAATTCAGCAGAGTTCCCTTGGGAGAGAGGATGAAAGTCAAAATACACATTTTGACTTTCATCCCCTCTTCCAAGGGAACTGTGCTGAATTTCGGGATAAGAAGTATCCTATATGCTATTATGTAGTATGAACTTAAATCATGCCAAGTTTCATTTCAATCCATTCAGTAGTTTTTGCGTAATACATGCACAAACATACAGACAAACAGACAAAATTTTCAAAAACAGCTTTTTTACGTTTTATTACTTATCCCTTACGTCACTCACTTATTTTTTTGTAAATATCTTTAATGGACAGGCACAGAAAGTCTATGGTTTTAATCTATGTATAGACTAAGCACCTGCCGAGTGCACGCCTGCCTCACTGCATCTTTGTCTGTCAAATGAAATTGCGCGCGCAACACTTTTCTGTCACTTTCAACACTCGCACCGAACATTTTATATCTTAAAATCCAGGCAACCATGATTTAGCACCACTTTTGACCAGGCAACCAAATACGGTTCGATTAAGAATAAAATAATCTTTCATTTGACATATAATTCGTTTAAATAACAGATGAGGGTAGAAATTTCTAAGGTGGGATCCTAGACCATCAGTGATTCTCTGTCACACTCTGCCACAATCCACATTAGGTACTTCCTAGTACCTTCGCTCTCACTTCTCAGAGACGAGTGCCAAAATAGCGAAAAGCAAATCGATTCATTATCACGTCACCAGTCCAGTTATCTACTAAGTAGGTATCATTGCTTAAAACAAACTTCGACATTAAAGTACCTATCTCGATACACGTAATCTACCATCGTAGAAACATAACTCGTACCTACCACGCCTAAGAGAATCATTATTGCTGTGATAATGACGTGAAGTTTTAAGAAATTAACTAAATTATTTAAATATGAATAATTAACACTCAGCAATTCCAAGATTACGATTGACTAATCTTTATTAGTCTCATTCTCAAACTCTTTAGTTTGAGTTATTTTAATAACTTACTCTATATTTGTTGATCATATCTAGGACATGTTCCAAGTCGTCTAGTTTGGACGTTTGTAACCTTCTGCCTCCTTCAACAGCTACAAATATCGGCGTCATGCAAAATGATACCCAGTGAAAGGGCGCCAAAGTCAACGTGGTCATAACACTCCTGAAATATTGTAAACTTAGTTAAATATGAATAGATACATAACTAGATAGAATATAGTGTACACAAATATCCAGTTATGTCGTCTTTCAAGTCTTCCATGAAAACATGTCCACGTGAAACAAGATATTGGACACAGTATACTATACTATCCCAGAAAGTCACAAAGTTCCGACGGGATTCATCAAAGTCAAAGACAAAGTCGCAGCTATCAGCTAAAATATATTAATAAATAACATATTATTATATTCTTATACAATAGAATTTATTACAAAATATCTAGTACCTACTACAAAGAGCAATCAAAATAATCTTACGTTCCTATGGTTTTGCTCCTTTCTACGAGCCACGAAATTTTAGTTAGCAACGCTTTATTTTTAAAGGCTGCAACCTTCAACTTTCCCGTAGTACCGCTGGTGCAGATAAGAAAGGGACATATTTTGTCCAAGTCATACTCTGCCACCCTGCAATTGTAAGAAATAATCGTATAATTCTGGATGAGTCATTCGCCACTTAAATATCATTAGATATGGTTAGAGGATTCAGAATTTCGATCTACTTAATCTTAATCAAGTTATAAATGACTGATCGAGTTTAGTGTAGAGTGGTGTGTGCGGTGCGGTGTGGTGCGACAATTAGTGCTTATACACCTGGTCGATTGGCCTAGATCGACATGTTCTATCGATTCTCGATCAGTCGATGAGAGCGTTCGTGCGTCGCTGCTACACCAAACAAATAAACGGGCACGATGTGTGATTTATGATACCATTCGGTATAGAACCATACTGTCGTCGGTCACATTTTTAACCCCCGACGAAAAACAACGGGGTGTTATAAGTTTGACGTGTCTGTGTGTGTGTGTGTGTGTGTGTGTGTTTGTGTCTGTCTGTTCCCCTGTGGCGCTCAAACGGGTGGACCGACTTAAATGCGGTTTTTTTTGTTTGAAAGGTGAATTAGTCGAGAGTGTTGTTAGCTATGTTTGATGAAAATCGGTCCAAGATGGCCGCCGCTACAAAGTGGCGGACTCTTTGATTATCCACATGGCCAGATTGATAATGTAACTCACGAGTGCGCCCTAAAAAATGTTCACTTAAATTGGTAGGATCGCTCTCACCTACTTCAGTGTCACTTAATAAACTACGCAGTAAACAGCTCCCGAAAAATAAAAAAATATGCCGGTTTGTGCGGTGAAATTATGTCGTAATTATCCTTCACAACAAAATAAGAGGTCGAAGATCTCATATCATCAGTAAGTTTTTACATTTGCGTATGTTTTTTTGAGAAAATAGGATTTTTAATTTCGATGTTTTATAGGTACGTCGAACTGGCCGGTGATACCAGCTGAGCATTGTGGTATTTTGCACATTATTGTGCAAAAATATATTGTTGTATGTTATACGTGTGTGAACATTAATAATTATTAATAAAATCAATTTGTTGCCAGTAGTGAGGTAATTTGCCACAAATATAGGGAAGTCCCGGAATATAGTAAATATTTATTATTAATATTATACTTACTGAATTTTGACCTTCAATAATTTTTTTAAATAATAATTATCCTACTAATATTATAAATGTGAAAGTGTGGATGTTTGGATGTTTAGATGTTTGGATGTTTGGATGTTTGTATGTTTGGATGTTTGTTACTCAATCACGCCGCAACTACTAAACCGATTTGGCTGAAATTTTGAATGGAGATAGAATATGCCCTGACTTAAAACATAGGCTACTTTTTATCCTGGAAAAATTCACAGTTCCCACGGGATTTTGAAAAACCCGAAATCTATAGCTACAGCTATAGGTAGATTAATATAGAGAACTTCCTTGATAGTAGGTATAAAGGTTGGAAAAGGGAGCGGGAACGGGAGCCGGAAATCCACGATTCCCTCGGGATTTGTTTAAAACCGAAATTCACGCGGGCGAAGCCGCGGGCATTTCCTAGTTCTAAATAATTATGATTATAAATATAAATTATATAAAAAAAAATTAAAAATAAATTTTCTAATTAGTTTATAATTATTATTAATACTTAATTAATGTAGATTTCCAACGGATCCAATACTAAGACATCGCTGGACAGCTGTCATCAGAAGGACACGACATGACGACTGTTGGAAACGTATTATAAAAGTATTTGACTAAATCAAGAAATAATTTTTATTTAGTATCTAGTGTTACGAATTTGCAGCGCCACCTACCGGATTCAATTAGGTTATGAATCTAAACTCCCCAGGGACAAGAAACTTACAAAATTTCAACAAAATTTGTTCGTAATAAAAAAAATCCTAGAACATGACTGCAGCACCACCTACAGGGTCCAATTGTAGATACAAACTATCTTCTTACCCACACAAACACACACCAAAAATTCCATCATAATCGGTCCAGCCGATATTTAAATAATGAGGTAGATACCTAATGAATATTCTGTAATCAAGTAATTACTAATGCTGTTTCCATGGCAAACTATTGATTTACATTAAACAAACAGTTTTACACACACGTAGATTAAAGATAAATAATTAATAAAAACAAAATTTTATCCTACACCATACTTGATTTATCTATAAAAATTGTGCAATTGTCCAAATAACCGGTATCCCTAGGCGCGCACACATATGCGATTCGAGGTTGTATCGTACACGGCGCGATTACCGAGGTCACGCACACATAGCCAGTAGGCGCGGCCGTCTTGACGAGTAATAATATTTCGCGTTGCTCCCTCTTGGGAACTCTTTGGGCGGACTACATATTTTTTCACAACTCCCATAATATGGGTATCAAATGAAAGGGCTTGACTAGTAGAATAGAATTATGCAAATCCAATATGGCTGCCACCGCAAAATGGCGAATGTCGGGGGTTTTTAAAATTTTTAATTTTAAAGCAATAAACTACTTAGTATCGCTAGGTTGACGAGTTTTTTTACCGATCAAGGCTGATCGAGAAAATGGAAAGTACCTTCGAGGCCGATCAAAGAAGTGGAATAGCACCTTCGAAGACTATCGACCGAATTATTTGTTTCAACAGAAAAAAAGTGTGGGGTCCACCAGGTCGTTTGGGCAAGGCCCGTTCAGACCAAGTGTGTGACCAAGCCAGACACGATGCCATAGTACAAGGCATATCGTTCAAAAATGCTGCTTAAGGCCTCTTGTTTTTTTTGCCCTAAAAATTACGGTGTCGTATGGAGCACAATGGAAGCTTGCTCGCACGCATGGCAGCACTACGGCACGGAAAGCACGCCGTACGGTTAAGAAACCGTACTGCGAACAAGAAGCCTAAGCCAACGTTGACGCAAATCGATAAATACTTAAATGGGACATCTCTGAAATCTTTGGAAGACCACATTAAGCCATCGGCCTATTACAAAATCGGACTGTTACAATAAACATGATGTACCGATATGAATTCATTGTAGAGTCGTATGTTTGCAGAAGGATCTGGGAGCCACCGCATTATTTTCTCAAGAATAAACTCCCACCATTGATGGTATGTACATAGGTACCCTTTTTTTTTTTTTTTTTTCTTTTTTTTTTTCGTGGTGGAAACCTTTTATAGGTACCCCCGTTCTTTGGGCAGAACGGGGGTTATGTGGGACTCCCCCTGTGGGTATACCCTAACTAAAACCACCACGGCTGTTCCCTCTCGCTGACTGTGCTGGACGCCTGGGGAACCCGTTGTATACGTCCCAGGCGTCTGTCAGCCGCCCCGGCCACCTGCCGGGGCTCCCGCGCTAAAGAGGAGGGGATCGGGACAGCGTGATCCCCCCCTCAGACAGTGAGGAGACTGTTAGTGGCGGATAGCTAGCCCAATAGCTACCCGCCGTCTCCCGAGGGAAGCTGGCGAGCGGCGAATAACCGCCGCCTTCTTCCCCCCCGTCATGTACATAGGTACCCTACCAATACCCTCAACGGTGAGGATTAAACTCATAGACGATGACAATTTATTTTAATAACTTACTTAAAATCTTCTTCGGGTTCTGACTTCTCGTACATCTCTATGAACTTTTCCATCGTACATTCTCCCTGATCGAAAGTCACCAGTTTGACGTCAAGTTTGAGATCCGTCGCTGCCTTCGCGTAAGCGTCATACGCTTCATACTGGCAGAACGCTATCTTGGGCTTCGTTAGCTCTAAGAGTTCTCGCAGTTCGGCTAAAAACAAGAGAAAAATATGAGTATATTAGCGGACCCGGCAGACGGCGTCCTGCTCAGAGCCATCAGTGCCACCTACCGGACCCAATTGTGTTTTCAAACCATCCAGGAATTCATCCATCAGTTCAGCCGTTTAGGAGGAGTTAGGTGACAAACACACGTACAGAAGAATTATATGTCGTAAAGATATTACAGGACTGTCGAGCTAAATCCTACTGCAAACCTAATCTGTCGACCGATTGTGTAGTCTGCGTGCATAGAGTACTTACTACTTATACTGTATACACTAATTAAATAAAAATTCTTTTCAAAAAACCGACTTCTAACGCCAGTACAAAGTATAAAAATAATTTTTGTTTGTATACAATGACCTTCTAAAGGTCATTGTTTGTACACGTATGTTGAAGTCGGGCGGGCATAAGAAGAAACGACGAAACCGACGTGCAACGCTCGCCCAACTTCAACATACGTGTACAAACAATGACCTAAGGTCATTGTGTACAAACAAAAATTATTTTTATAAAGTATACTAAGTAAGTAAGTAAGTAGTGGCGTTTGAAGTCGGTTTTTTGAAAAGAAGTTTTATTTTAAGCTTTTTAGTGCTTTAGATCCATTTATAATCGACAGTTCCTAAATCCCCATGGCTTAGGAGTACGGTATCCTGCAGCACTAGGATTTGCATGGTACCTACTATAATATGAATTATTATTCATGCTCTACTCCTTAATCTCCATAGTTATGTGGGCAGTACTCTCCAGTATCAGGACTGAGGAGATGAGACCCGGAGTTATATTATAATAGACTAGCGGACACGGCAGACGTCGTCCTGCCCGCTTGCATACCGATATTAGCGCCACCTACCGGGTCCAATTTTTCTACTTACAAACCTTCCTCTTGAATCACTCTATCTAGTAAAAAAACCGCATCAAAATCTGTTGTGTAGTTTTAAAGATTTAAGCATACATAGGGACAGAGAAAGCGACTTTGTTTTATACTATGTAGTGATATATAGATATGAGAGTTTAGGTGGGCAGTACCCTGCAGCATCAGAACTGAAGAGCTCGGACCTAGAATTTAATGATACAGTCTATGATTGATACTTTTAATATGAATTCATAATGAACATTGCCCCAATTCCCATAGTTTAAGTGGGCAGTACCTTGCAGCATCAGAGCTGAAGAGCTGGGACCTGGAGTTTGATGACACAGTCTATGCTTGATACCCTTAATATGAATTCATAATGAACATTTCCTCAATCTTCATAGTTTAGGTGGGCATACGGGCCCTGCAGCATCAGGATTGAGAAGTTGAAGAAAAAAATATTTTTATGGGACCACCTCGCGAACTTCCTCTGTCGATTAAAAAAAAATCACGCAAATCGGTTCAGAAATCTCGGAGTAATCGGTGTACATACATACAAAAAAAAAATACGCGCCGAATTGAGAACCTCCTCCTTTTTGGAAGTCGGTTAAAAATACGTGTTCCTACGCGACTGAACCATTTCGAATTAATATTATGAATAGAATAGAATAGAATAGAATAGAAAAGTTTTTTATTCAAATAAACTTTTACAAGTATTTTTGAATCGTCAATTGAATCTACCACTGGTTCGGAATGCTGTTCCAGCCGAGAAGAACCAGCAAGAAACTCGACGGTTGCTCTTTTTAAAAATAACACTATAACAATTATTTATATTCCGCCGGAATATGCACATTGTTTCTCTTCTGTACTGTGTATTGTTCAACCCTACGACTCCAAGTTATTTAAAGGAAAATTTTAAATTCCTTGGTCACGACAGACCGAACACAGTTCTTTGTTCAGCCAGTAAATTCATTCTCTACGCCCCTACACATCGAACTAAGTACTTTGAAAATTCTTTTACGTTTAAAGCCATCAGTTTATGGAATAAACTTCCCTCGCAAATACATCACGCTAAAACCCTGAGGTTTAAGATTGACGCAAAAAATCACTACCTTTCTCTCTGTCATCAATAGCGACATTTATTTTGTTATTCTCGTATCTATTTATGTAATTGATATTTAGATACATATATTTATTTATTCATAATATGTATGTCTATTGTATACATTATTTTGTATATATTAGTATATTTATGTTATTATTATACTATATGGTTTAGTATATTTAGCTATTAGTGTTTAAGTTTATCATATACACCACCTCCCACTGTCCACTTGATCATTGTCTCCCTAGCATTAAGGTTGTCTGGAAGAGATCGCTACTTAGCGATAAGACCGCCTTGTTGTACCTACGTTTTAAGTTTTCTTTCACATAACATGTCCTTTGTATTCTTCTCTTATGTGGTGTGCAATAAAGTATATACATACATACATACATACATACATACATACATACATACATACATACATACATACATACATACATACATACGTACATATATACATGATTGAAATGCCGTCTCGCGCATTGCTGGAACGAGTTAAATCCATGCTTTTTAGGGTTCCGTACCCGAAGGGTAAAAAACGGAGCCCTATTAATGTCACTCGGCTGTCTGTCTTTCTGTCTGTCTGTCTGTCTGTCTGTCTGTCTGTCTGTCCGTCTGTCCGCCGGTCACAGGTCTCTAGCTCGCAGACGAAATGAGTTACAAACCTGAAATTTTGGTATTTAGTGTAAAACGTTAACCCAAAATCAAATATTGAATTAGAAATTGAATTAAATTATTTTTCAGGGGGGCTCCCATACATGAAAAAGGAGCCGGAAAAAAAAAATTTTTCTTTACCCTAGCTTGTGGGGTATCATTGTTTAGAGCTCATTAAGTAGAGTACAAATATATATTTTTTTAATTTTTATCTCAAAAAATAAAGGAATGGGAGGCCATCAAAGTGGTCAGTTTTAGACCATTTTTGTGACGGGGGCTATCTCAAAAACTAAACTAGTTGGGAATATGATATTTCAGTATATTATGTACTATATGCTCTATTTAAACAACAAATATGGAAAACAACGATTTATTAAATAGTTTATAAGCTGTGACCAAAATAAACGAACATTTTTTTGGGTTTTTCTTTCACGGTTTGTTGCGATGTCTAGCTCGGAAATTAAATATTTCTTAGACCCAAAATATTATATTGTTCATAATTATGTACGGAACCCTGAAAGAGCGAGGCCCGACTCGCACTTGGCTGATTTTTTATCATTAATACAATCTTCAATTGTATAATTTATGCTTTGTCTACTCTCATATCTTAAAATCCTGATTAAGAAATCAAAATGTATCATATATTGGGCTACTTTATTCACATACATCTATAATATTTAAAAAAAATTAAAAAAGTTCATTATAACACTACTTTGTTAGGAAATTCTTGCAAAATAATGTTATAAAATAATTTTTTCTCCATTATAGTACAGGCTCTGGGGTCTAGGTTTTTGAGCCATGGCGGGAAATTCGCGCGACCTCCTTGGTCGTTTACGTGAGACTTTTGTATTGTCTATGGATATTGTATTTTACCTAATATAATTTTTGATATTATAGGTACGAATTAATATAGAGCATATTTTCTTCCTGGATTTTTTAGGGTTCCGTACCCGAAGGGTAAAAACGGAGCCCTATTAATGTCACTCGGCTGTCTGTCTGTCTGTCTGTCTGTCCGTCTGTCCGCCGGTCACAGGTCTCTAGCTCGCAAACGAAATGAGTTACAAACCTGAAATTTTGGTATTTAGTGTAAAACGTTAACCCAAAATCAAATATTGAATTAGAAATTGAATTAAATTATTTTTCAGGGGGGCTCCCATACATGAAAAAGGAGCCGGAAAAAAAAATTTTTTCTTTACCCTAGCTTGTGGGATATCATTGTTTAGAGCTCATTAAGTAGAGTACAAATATATATTTTTTTAATTTTTATCTCAAAAAATAAGGGAATGGGAGGCCATCAAAGTTGTCAGTTTTAGACCATTTTTGTGACGGGGGCTATCTCAAAAACTAAACTAGTTGGGAATATGATATTTCAGTATATTATGTACTATATGCTCTATTTAAACAACAAATACTGAAAACAACGATTTATTAAATAGTTTATAAGCTGTGACCAAAATAAACGAACATTTTTTTGGGTTTTTCTTTCACGGTTTGTTGCGATGTCTAGCTCGGAAATTAAATATTTCTTAGATCCAAAATATTATATTGTTCATAATTATGTACGGAACCCTGAAAGAGCGAGGCCCGACTCGCACTTGGCTGATTTTATTTAGACGTGACGCCGCGGCGGCCAGAGTGTGGCGCTACCATAATTTAAAAAATCAGCCAAGTGCGAGTCGGGCCTCGCTCTTTCAGGGTTCCGTACATAATTATGAACAATATAATATTTTGGGTCTAAGAAATATTTAATTTCCGAGCTAGACATCGCAACAAACCGTGAAAGAAAAACCCAAAAAAATGTTCGTTTATTTTGGTCACAGCTTATAAACTATTTAATAAATCGTTGTTTTCAGTATTTGTTGTTGAAATAGAGCATATAGTACATAATATACTGAAATATCATATTCCCAACTAGTTTAGTTTTTGAGATAGCCCCCGTCACAAAAATGGTCTAAAACTGACAACTTTTATGGCCTCCCATTCCCTTATTTTTTGAGATAAAAATTAAAAAAATATATATTTGTACTCTACTTAATGAGCTCTAAACAATGATACCCCACAAGCTAGGGTACAGAAAAAAATTTTTTTTCCGGCTCCTTTTTCATGTATGGGAGCCCCCCTGAAAAATAATTTAATTCAATTTCTAATTCAATATTTGATTTTGGGTTAACGTTTTACACTAAATACCAAAATTTCAGGTTTGTAACTCATTTCGTCTGCGAGCTAGAGACCTGTGACCGGCGGACAGACGGACAGACAGAAAGACAGACAGACAGACAGACAGACAGCCGAGTGACATTAATAGGGCTCCGTTTTTTACCCTTCGGGTACGGAACCCTAAAAAAATAACGACCACAGACAATAGACATCTGCAGTCTGCACGCACATTTTGTAACAACAGAATTTTGGCGCCATACGCTAGTTATATTATTTAAATTTTTTATTTGTTGTTTTTGTTACTCAAAACTTTACTTTTATTGTGCGAAAAAATGTCTAGCAGTGATACCGAAGAGAATTTAACTCCACCTGACCACCAACCAACAATCTTTTGCCAGCAAAATTAAGGAAAACTCACGACAAATATTACCAAGATTTTATGGTTTGGATTTTAAGATATATGAGTTTAGATAAAGTATGAAACTCTACATAATTAGGTATTAAAACACTCTTGTGATACTATTAAAAAACTCACCTGCGGCTCGTTTTTTAAACCCACACTCATGTTTTATTATGCAACCGTTTCATAAACTACTATTTCAACACACTTGCTCATAAAGTGGCTCTACGTTCACCGCAATTAGGCAGATAATTACACCTATTATTCAAACTGTGACTTTTGTTTTACTATTATTCACAAGTGAATTATAGTTTTATTTTTAATTTATTGGTTGAGTTGGTTCCTGTGTTTTAAAAAAGTTTCGATACAAAAAAGATCGTATTCAATAGTGCAAATAAATTAATGTACCTATTGCTTGCTCATTTCATGCAACTTCGTATTTAAATAGATAATTTCAACTTGTAAGTACGTGTTTAATAAATAAAACTTTCACTCAAATATAACTTTTGTTTTTTCTGTAATAAAGAAAACTTGAAATTCCCCATTTTGTACGTGGCTAAAACGCTATCCGCGAAAAGCCAAATAAAACAAACCTCATTCTATAGTCTATGGCCGATTGCCATTATATGATGCGCGCGCATAGGAAAACTGATTAATTTTTCCCGCCATTGTGAGAAAATTTTCAGAACTCGTTTTCACTGTTGAAATTACAGTTATTTATTAATTAAAATGTCTACAAGTACTAATTATGAAGAAAATGATTTATGTTGTACACCGCCCGATAAAAGATGTGAAGCGGTGAAGCCCTTAAAGTTATGGAAAGTTTACTACCTGAAATCTCCAAGGAAAAATATCTATTTTAGTATTATTTTCTTCACAAGTGTGTTGAAAAACGTCGTCTGATACACGTGTGTATTGATGATTAACGTCCTCGGCTATCTTAAGACCCTCACCTAACGGCTCGGGTCTCAATAGCGCCTCAGTGGTAATCACCAACATTACACACTTATACCATAATGTATTATTTTTTATGAGCATACTTTATTATAGAATTCTTAAACTTGTGTAAAGGCAAGTCTAAGATTGCTTGTGGAATTTTATTATAGAACATTACGCCCATTCCCACAAACGACTTTCGGATCTTCTTGAGGCGTAACTGAGGAATCACGAGTCTATTTCTATTTCATAATTGCCTATCGTGTAATTCACACTTTTTATTGTAACTGTGAATGTTTTGCCTAACAAAAAAATAGACATATTTTTTATTCAGATAAACTTTTACAAGTGCTTTTGAATCGACAAATGAATCTGTAGGTGCTAGCGCGCGCGCCGTCGTCGAGCCGGTTTCTGCGTCCCCCGCGCGCGCGCCCCCCGGCTAGCGAGACCGCGCGCCCAGTGAATGCAAAAACGCTATCGCTCGGACAGCGGCCAGTGAGCGACGAACAATCACACGCGAAGCCCGCGCTCGACGGTCGAAGAAAAAATCGCTCCTTGCGCCGCGTAATTTGTAACGGTCGTTGGACTTTGTAAATTGCTAAAATTTAGAGTAGTAAACGCCTATATACACATCCAGCAGTGTTTCTTTTCACTATCATACTACGATTCTCCCGCTACCTACACTGGTGACCCCGATTAACAAACGCGCAAAGATGGCGGAAAACGCTGATTCGAAGACCGTTGAAGGCGAAATGAGCGGGGACGTGTTCAGAGTCGGAGTGAAGACACCACCGTTTTGGCCGGAGGACCCTGATCTTTGGTTTCGGCAGCTGGAGTTACAATTTACGCTATCAAATATCACAAGCGATTCCACGAAGTTCTTTTACGCGCTTGCGCAACTCGACCACGCCTATATGTCTCAGGTAAAAGACATACTGCGGGACCCACCAGCCACGGGTAAGTTCGAGAAATTGAAAGTTGAGCTGACTAAGCGGTTAACGGCATCCAGGGAGAAGCAGCTAAAGCAGCTGTTCCTCCACGAAGATATGGGAGACCGTAAACCCTCGCAATTTTTAAGGCACCTAAGAAATCTTGCTGGCCCGTCTGTTACAGACGAGGTACTTTTAAGCTTATGGTCAGGCCGCTTACCACACAGCTTGCAGACAATCATAGCATCACAACAGCCTCGGCTTGCCCTTGATGACCTTGCTGAATTAGCTGACCGCGTACATGAGATAGCACCATCTCCACCTTTCAATCAAGTAGCATCGACGTCGCAATCTTCTTCGCATCCACCTTTATCACAAGCATCATCATCCAATCATGAGCTTAGGCAGGAAATAGCACAGTTAACTAAGGAAGTCGCTAAACTTACTTCTTTTATGCACAAGCAGGGACGTTACCGTTCACGATCCAGGTCCCGGAGCGAGAGAAACCGCGGACGCAGCCGCTCACGGTCCAGGCAGCCTCCAACCGACCACCCATACTGCTGGTATCATTTCAACTTTGGAGCAAGAGCCCGGAACTGCAGCCAGCCTTGTGAGTTTAAGGCGGGAAACTCCGCGGGCAGCCGGAAGTAGCGGCCAACGACTGCCCAGTCCAATCAGGCCGTCTGTTTATAGCCGATCGGGTAACAAAGATCCCATTTCTTATAGATACTGGCTCCGATTTGTGTGTTTTCCCCCGATCAGCGGTCAGGACGCCCTGCATGAAAACCAAGTACAGCTTATCCGCAGCAAATGGCAGCATCATCTACACGTATGGCCCGATACATTTGCGTTTGGACCTGGGACTCAGGCGAGATTTCGTGTGGCAATTCACCATCGCAGATGTGTCTAAACCAATAATCGGCGTGGATTTCCTCAGTTATTATAATCTTTTAGTCGATTGCAGAAATCAACGCCTCATTGATGGTACTACTACACTCTCGGTTAAGGTACCACGGCAGAAGATCCCTGAGGACATATCGTCAATTAAGACTGTTTCTGGTGTCTCCGAGTACCATGACATCCTCCGCGAGTTCCCTGAGGTCACACGCCCGGCAGGATTGGTACGTACAGTTCAGCACAATACTATGCACCACATAAAGACCACCCCGGGCCCTCCAGTCGCTAGTAGGCCAAGACGATTAGATCCGATACGACTAAAGGCCGCAAAGAAGGAGTTCGACGACATGTTAGCATGTGGCACTGCCAGACGTTCGGAAAGCCCATGGTCCTCGCCGCTACATATGGTTAGGAAGAAGGATGATGGTTGGAGACCCTGTGGAGATTACAGAGCGCTTAACGCTCGAACTGTCCCGGACAGATACCCTGTGCGACACATACAAGACTTTTCGCATCAATTGTCTGGTTGTACTACTTTTTCTACAATTGATTTAGTGAAAGCGTATAACCAGATTCCTATTCACCCGGACGACATCATGAAGACTGCCATCACTACGCCGTTTGGACTGTATGAATTCCCATTTATGACCTTCGGGTTAAGGAATGCAGCCCAAACGTTCCAGAGGTTCATCGATGAGGTGTTACAAGGTCTAGAACATTTTGCTTATGGGTACATAGACGACATCATTATTTTTTCTACTTCAGCTGAGAGTCACAAAGACCACTTACGTCAAGTGCTTTCGCGCCTTAAAAAGTATGGCGTTCTCATAAACACAAACAAATGTGTCTTAGGCCAACAAGAGGTAACTTTCCTAGGATACCAAGTCTCCAATGCAGGAACTCAGCCATTGAAGTCTAAGGTCGATGCCATTGTCGAGTTCCCGATACCGAAGACCATAAAGGAGTTAAGAAGGTTCCTCGGCATGGTAAATTTTTATCGCCGTTTTATACCCAACGCAGCCAGATTACAAGCACCTCTGAATTCTCTCTTAGCCGGTCCTAAGGTAAAAGGCTCACAGCCAGTCCAGATGACACCAGAGTTACTCCAGGCTTTCGAAAATTGTAAGCAGGCTCTCGCAAACTACACACTTCTAGCTCATCCAGACCCAGAAGCGGAGCTATGTTTAACTACAGATGCGTCGGATGTAGCCATTGGGGCTGTGCTACAACAAAAGAAGAACAGTCAGTGGGAACCACTTGCTTTTTTCTCACGTAAGCTGAGCCCTTCTCAAAAAAATTATAGTCCTTACGATCGAGAGTTGCTTGCTATCTACGAAGCAATCAAATACTTCCGTTTTATGGTCGAAGCACGCAGTTTCTTCGTAAGTACCGACCACAAACCTCTCACTCACGCTTGTCGTATATCAAGAGAGAACTGTTCACCTAGGCAGTACAGGTATCTCGATTATATTAGTCAGTTCACAACCGACATAAGATACCTACCAGGCAAAGAGAACGTGGTTGCTGACACACTGTCGAGGATCCAGGAAGTAAGTCAGGATTTTGACTACGTTAAACTAGCACGATCTCAAGAAGCTGATGCCGAGTTGCAAGGTTTATTACGGAACGGATCCGCTCTGAAGCTACAGAAGGTCAAGATACCTGGCACAGATGTCCAAGTTTACTGCGACGTTTCAAGTCAACCTCCGCGTCCGTATATTACGCCAGAGTTTAGACGGACGGTATTTAACACGCTGCACAATCTGAGTCACCCAGGAAACACAGCTACAGTGCGACTGGTGACACAAAGATTTGTATGGCCAGGGATCCGCCGAAACTGTAGAGAGTGGTCTCGCCAATGCCTACAATGCCAAGGCAGTAAGATAACTCGTCATACCTCAGCTCCACTTTCCACTTTCCTTGTTCCTTCGTCGAGGTTTTCCCATATCCACCTCGACATCGTCGGACCATTACCAAGCTCTTATGATTTCAGGTATTGTCTCACCGTAATCGACAGGTTTACTCGATGGCCTGAGGCATACCCCATCAAAGACATCACCGCGGAGACCTGCGCAGCCACTCTAGTCGCAGGCTGGATATCCAGATTTGGCACGCCGTTGAAGATAACAACAGACAGGGGTGCCCAGTTCCAGTCCCACTTGTTCCGCGCCATCGCTTCAATGGTTGGTGCGAAGCATTATCGCACCACCGCCTATCATCCCGCTGCCAACGGCATCGTCGAGCGACTACACCGGCAACTTAAGGCAGCAATCATGTGCCATTCTACGTCACAATGGACGGAAGTTCTCCCACTGGTACTTTTGGGTATACGAAGTGCGTGGAAGACTGACATCCAGGCGTCACCTGCAGAACTGGTTTATGGGGAGCCACTACGCTTACCAGGTCAGTTCTTAGCTCCCACTGATGACTACAAGACAGAAGACCTTGCTGATCTGGTAACTCGATTAAAAAGTCATATGGCCAATCTCTCACCCAAACCTACGTCGTGGCACAGAAAAAGTCCTTTTTACATACCGAAAAGCCTTGCTGACTCCACGCACGTCTTTCTCCGCCAAGATTGTGTCCGAAGACCCCTGGAGCCACCATACACGGGCCCGTACAGGGTTATACAGCGCCACCCAAAGCACTACAAACTAGATGTTCGAGGCAAGGAAGTAACGGTGAGCATCGACCGCCTGAAACCAGCATTCGTAGCCCGAGAAGCAGAAGTGGTTCCTGAGCCGTCGCCAACTCCCTCCGCGGCACCGGCCGCACCAGAGAAAAGGACGAGGTCGGGAAGAGTGGTGCGGTTTCCTGATTTCTATCGCCCGCAGTAGCGGTCTGAGGAGGGGAATGATGTAGGTGCTAGCGCGCGCGCCGTCGTCGAGCCGGTTTCTGCGTCCCCCGCGCGCGCGCCCCCCGGCTAGCGAGACCGCGCGCCCAGTGAATGCAAAAACGCTATCGCTCGGACAGCGGCCAGTGAGCGACGAACAATCACACGCGAAGCCCGCGCTCGACGGTCGAAGAAAAAATCGCTCCTTGCGCCGCGTAATTTGTAACGGTCGTTCGACTTTGTAAATTGCTAAAATTTAGAGTAGTAAACGCCTATATACACATCCAGCAGTGTTTCTTTTCACTATCATACTACGATTCTCCCGCTACCTACAAATCTACCACTGGTTCGGAATGGTGCTTACAATTCTACACATTAAGAAGGGCAGACAAAAGTAGCCCCATTTCCGACGGTGGCACCCGTTCACGAGCATGACGCATGACCCAGCCATTGCTTCGCTCAACGTTTTCCTCCTCCCTCAAATTGAGGGAACGTAACAACCCGCACCACACGACACCACCACAGATATGTTTAAAGAGAGCGTGACATACTTAGGCTACCCATGATTAAAGCATGCTTATGAATACATTGTGTTAGGTATTAGCATTAAGTATTAAATAAATAAATGCGAAAGTGCGTCTAGCTTTTACCGTTTCATAGCTCAACCGCTATAAAGAGATCTTGACGGGTACACAGATGGCATGCATCCTGGAGTGGAGCCCTAAAACCGTTTACATTCATTTACAGAAGAGTTATCTGTATGGAGAACAGGGTTAACATCTACGAAGTACGATTTTACCCCAAACTGCTTTAATTCCCTGTCATCATAAAAAGCCATATGCCGCGTAATAATATTACTCGTTTCGCCATAAAATAGAAAACGCCAAGAGTGGAAACTCGAAAGTGCACACTAACAGCAATAGAAAACAAAAGAAGTACATTGAAAAAAATTTATTCAAAATGGATGTCGAATGACATTATCACCATGAAGTGTCTGTCAGGCATTTGTCATATCTACATTCGGCAGTTGATTTGTATTTGCATAGGTTTTGAATTTTTTTCTTTTTTGTGGGAATTGTTTTATCTCTGGTAACATTACGAAACGCCAGAATTCCACGGAATTAGTCATTCGGGTATACACTCGGCGCACGCGGGAAAAATTGTAGGCAACAGCTCAGCTAGTAAATGCCTATAAAGCACAGTATCGTGACTTACCGTATTTAAAATACAGATCGATCCCGATAGCCGGCAATCCGTTGAAGAGTGCTGCGAATTGTGGTATACAAATATCCAAATGGGTTGGACCGCCTATAGCCACGACGTCGCCCGGGCTTAGACCGAATGCTCTCAACGCTTTCGCTAATCTGACGGAGCGTTTTAATACTGAGCCATAATTCTCTTCTACGCCTGTTGCTGCATCTATCTGGATTGAGAAACAATATTATCAGCTAGTGGGACGATCCAAAACAGAAGAAGTACCTACCTACGTAAAGTCTGTTCTTACTTACGCGGGTCAACGTTCGTTTACTTACGACGCTGGCCAAGTGCGGATTGGCAGACTATTTGCTCTATTATTCAAAAGTACTTGTAAAAGTTTATTTGAATAAAAAACTTTTCTATTCTATTCTATTCTGTTTTATTCTTAGAATAGAAAAAAAAATTACAAAGTGTAAAAAAATAATAAAAATATAAAAGCAGAATAATAAGAGCACCTGCGCCTGTGTGACACTATGTTACCGAACGGACTTTACCTAAGTAGGTAGATTTTTAAGAAGTTTCTATCTACACAATAAAATACAAATTAAATATAATAAAATCGTAGAATTGCCGTATCTGTACAGTGAAGCTTTTTGCAAAATAATAACTGGGGGATGTTAGGGATAAGTAATAGAACGTAAAAAAGCTATTTTTGAAATTTTTGTCTGTTTGTCTGTTTATCTGTTTGTCTGTATGTTTGTGCGCGCATCACGCAAAAACTACTGAATGGATTTAAATGAAACTTGGCATGATTTAAGTTCATACTACGGAGTAACATATAGGATACTTTGTATCCCGAAATTCAGCACGGTTCCCTTGGGAGAGGGGATGAAAGTCAAAATGTTTACTTAGCTGTAATTAATTAACGCGTGGTTCGATTTCATTCATTCTTTTTTTGTTAGAAAGGAAATACTTTACAGATTTCTGGCTAATCTCTGAAAGGCTGGACCGATTTTGATGGGACTTTCACTGGCAGATGTTTACATTTTGAGCTAACTAAACATCCGCCAGTGAACTTTTAACAGTTTTTAGCAAGGTATATGAGCTCAAAAGAGCTTATGAAAAACAAAATGATTCTCACGGGATTTTTAAAATCAATATCCACGCGAACGAAGTCGCGTTTGTACGCTTGTTAATTAATAAAATTAAACTTCTTTTGAATAAACATTTTTTTAATATTAAAACTCGACCAGCTGTCTGCATTCGACAAACGCGCGACGTAAAAACATCACCTTGACACAAATTGATAATTCAGTTTCATGGTGAGGAGCTATAGCTCATATAATATAATATTTTTTTTTATTATAAATGTGAAAGTGTGGATTTTTGGATGTTTGGATGTTTAGATGTTTGGATGTTTGTTACTCAATCACGCCGCAACTACTGAACCGATTTGACTGAAATTTTGAATGAAGATAGATTATGCCCTGACTTAAAACATAGGCTACTTTTTATTCTGGAAAAATGCACAGTTTCCACGGGATTTTGAAAAACAGGAAATCTATACCCACAGCTATAGGTAGATTACTATAGCGAACTTCCTTGATAGTAGGTATAAAGGTTAGAAAAGGGAGCGGGAACGGGAACCGGAAATCCACGATTTCCTCGGGCTTTGTTTAAAACCAAAATTCACGCGGGCGAAGCCGCGGGCATTCTCTAGTACAAATTAAATATCTGTGTGTGATTTGGAAATAAATGCTTCTATGAAGCCCATATAATTATAAAAACGATAAGTAGATAGGTATTTATAGTTTACCCTAATAAACGTTTTTAGGGTTCCGTACCCGAAGGGTAAAAACGGAGCCCTATTAATGTCACTCGGCTGTCTGTCTGTCTGTCTGTCCGTCTGTCCGCCGGTCACAGGTCTCTAGCTCGCAGACGAAATGAGTTACAAACCTGAAATTTTGGTATTTAGTGTAAAACGTTAACCCAAAATCAAATATTGAATTAGAAATTGAATTAAATTATTTTTCAGGGGGGCTCCCATACATGAAAAAGGAGCCGGAAAAAAAAAAAATTTCTTTACCCCAGCTTGTAGGGTATCATTGTTTAGAGCTCATTAAGTAGAGTACAAATATATATTTTTTTAATTTTTATCTCAAAAAATAAGGGAATGGGAGGCCATCAAAGTTGTCAGTTTTAGACCATTTTTGTGACGGGGGCTATCTCAAAAACTAAACTAGTTGGGAATATGATATTTCAGTATATTATGTACTATATGCTCTATTTAAACAACAAATACTGAAAACAACGATTTATTATATAGTTTATAAGCTGTGACATCGATGGCTGTGACCAAAATAAACGAACATTTTTTTGGGTTTTTCTTTCACGGTTTGTTGCGATATCTAGCTCGGAAATTAAATATTTCTTAGACCCAAAATATTATATTGTTCATAATTATGTACGGAACCCTGAAAGAGCGAGGCCCGACTCGCACTTGGCTGATTTTTTAAATTTTTGACTGTCAATCTGCTTATCAATCTTTATGTTTGTACAGGCTAATTCTTCAGAACGGTAGAACCAAAATTAACGACGGTTTTTACTGCCCACCCGATGATTCGATCGTTAAGAAATTCTGCTATTTTTATCTTGGAAATCAAAAACACATACAGCATACATACATAAACATACGAATGCAGCGAATGGCACTAAGATTTAAATCATAACTTAACAAGTAAGTATAAATTAAAAATTTAAAAAACCCCCGACATTCGCCATTTTGTGGCGGCTACCATGTTGGATTTGCATAGTGCTATTCTACTAGTCAAGCCCTTTCATTTGATACCCATATTGAGGGACCTGTGAAAAAATATGTAATCCGCCATTTTGTCGCGGCGGCCATCTTGGATCGATTTTCTTCAAACATAGCTAACAACACTCGACTAATTCATCTTTCAAACAATAAAACCGCATTCAATTCGGTTCACCCGTTTGAGCGCTACGGTGGAACAGACAGACACACACAGACACGTCAAACTTATAACACCCCGTCGTTTTTGCGTCGGGGGTTAAAAACAGGCACTGAAGTAAGTAAATTTAAGTACCTATAAATAATACCTATGTAATAACAAGGGACAAAAATATAACAAGCGCTACGACCTTACTACTAGGAGTAGATCTGTGCTACTAGGTAATTGCCTACTGGATAATATGCTGGTATGGAATTTAAGGCTGCTCTCCTCACGCGCTTCTCTAATCTCTATACAAACGTATTACGCCTATTATTCTAATATTTGTAGCAATAGATCTAAAGTTAAGCCAGATATCAATTTATATCTCCATTATCTATGCCATAAAATAAAAAAGTTAGTAAAATTATATTATATTTTGAAAGTTATGACGCTTGAAAAATCACTATTTTTGGGCAAATTTTGAGGCAACTTCGTGCGTAAATAAAATATACTTATAAGGAACTAGAAAATTGAAAAACGACCGAAGTCTTATCATACGTTACTTCATAATAATTTCAAATGTCTTTAGTTCATGTAAAAAAATTGCCAAATATGATATTTGCTAAAATAGGCGTAATTCCAAACCTAGATTTGCATCTTTTTACTTTGCCGTTTTTCACTAAAAATCATGATATCTCAAGCAAAATTTATTTATTCAATTAATTTATTATTTATTTATGTATATATATTTTTAGTACTCTTCTTTACTGAAGACGTCTCGCTCTCTAAATGCAGAAATCACTGTTTTAGACTCCACTCACAAACGATTTGTCGCTCCCATGGAGAGGCCTCTTAATGGTTGTACGTAGTGAACGTACATCTAAACCGATTTCATTAATTTTTTTATACTTGAAAGAACGTATTGTCAGGTTGGTCCCATTTAAATTTGGTGAAGATCTGATGAATATCTTCGGAGATGAAGAATGGAACTCTTCAATAAATAAGAGCAAATCGCTCGCGATCAGAATATGTAAAGACTTTAACCATACATAGTATATAACATACATTTTTACATACATACTTATATATACATGCATTTTTGTCAGAAAAACCTCATAATTTTTTTTGGCCGGGAATCGAACCCAGGACCTCGTGATCCACAGTCGAACGTGCTAACCGCTAGAAAAACGAGGCAGTTATTACCGTCCTTCTAATAATAACTAACTAAATACCGTAACTAAAAATAAAACCAACCTGACAGATGCGATCCGGATACCGGCCCAGACGCTCGAAAGCCAAATGTCCCAAATGGTAGTTAGGCGGGTGATCTTCGAAACTCATTGCACTCCAGGGATGTCTTACTTGTTTCTCGTCTGTACAAGAACTGACACAAGCTTCCAACTGATAAATAATAATACGGAATAACAGCTAGCACTAGCAGTCGCCGACGGATATGTCGCTAACTCGACAGTATTACTTACACTATACGCACCTACTACACCTACTTAGTTTATTTTAATGATAAGGACTTGTGGTGGACACCAAAATATTAGGAATGTGTTTAATTTGAAATATTATTTGTTGGTTTTAAATGTTTTGGTCACTTAGCTTACTAGACCAGGGTAGATCCCTTTAAAAATAATAAAAAGTAAAAGAAAATCACAGTAGGATGAAACCCATTGGAAAAGGAGGAGAATATCTTCTATACATATTATAATCTTCTATCTTCTATACTCTATACATATAATAAAATCGTAGACTTGCCGTATCTGTAGATTAAAGATGTTTACAAAATAATAAATGGGGGATGTTAGGGATAAGTGATAGAACGTAAAAAAACTATTTTAGAAATTTTTGTCTGTTTGTCTGTTTATCTGTTTGTCTGTATGTTTGTGCGCGCATCACGCAAAAACTACTGCATGGATTGAAATGAAACTTGGTATGATTTAAGTTCATACTACGGAGTAACATATAAGATACTTTTTACACTGAAATTCAGCACGGTTCCCTTGGGAGAGGGGATGAAAGTTAAAATGTGTACTTAGCTATAATTCATTAACGCGTGGTCCGATTTTATTCATTCTTTTTTTGTTAGAAAGGGGATACTTTAAAGATTACCGGCTAATCTCTGAAATACTGGATCGATTTTGATGGGACTTTCACTGGCGGATGTTTACAGTTTGATCTATCTAAAGATCCGCCAGTGATCCGCCAGTGTACTTTTAATAGTTTTTAGTAAGGTATGAGCTCAAAGGAGCTTAGGAAAAATAAAATGATTCCCACGGGATTTTTAAAAACCAATATCCACGCGAACGAAGTCGCGGGTATCCGCTTGTTATAAAAATAAAAGGAAAAATAATTTACGGGCGATCTGAGCTCGGGAAAAAAAAGGGGGGGAGTTTTAAGGGTAAAAAACGGTTTATCTCGATTTCCGGCAAAACTACAAGTCTTATGCAAAAAAATTTTAATGGCAAAGTTGTAGGTAATAAAAAGATCTACAACTTTTGTATTAACACTTTTTTCATATAACCTCAAAGTTTATGTGAAAAGTTCAAAAAACCAAGTTTTTGGTTTTTTTATTTTTATCTTTTACAATAAATATTTTTTTTTTCACGGAATTTGGTAAAAACTTACCTTTTTATGTCCCAAATACAATGTAATTTATTTGATTTGAAATATTTAATTTTTCTCCTTATTTTTGACTCAATATCGAAAAAGCACCATAATTAGGCCCGATTTGAATGCAGTTTTTTTTTTGTTTGAAAGGTGAATTAGTCGAGAGTGTTGTTAGCTATGTTTGATGAAAATCGGTTCAAGATGGCCACCGCTACAAAATGGCGGATTACCTACATATTTATTCACAATTCACGTAATATGGGTATCAAATTAAAGGGCTTGACTAGTAAAATAGCATTATGCAAATCAAGATGGCTACCGCCACAAAATGGCGAATGTCGGGCGTTTTTTAAATTTTTAATTTATACTTGTATTTTAATGATAATGGCTTGTGATGGACATAATATTAGGAATGTGTTTAATTTGAAATATTATTTGTTGATTTTTAAAAATGTTTTGGTCACTTAGCTTACCTCGTTAAGAGAATAATGTTTGAAATCGTCGGTTATCCTATGTACAAAAATTACTTTGCGCAAAAACCGAAACACGTGTCAAATATTTTTACATTTGAAATAATTAATTATACAAAATTGCGAAAACATTTTTATAAGAAGTTATAAGCTTCTTGCGTTGCGTCATTGTCCTCAAAAAAAAAAAAATTAGCTCCCGCGGATCAAGCGCTGATTGCTACTCGTGTCACAGAGTACCTACAGAGGGGAAGCTTCTACAAGCGGCCCGCTGTAGGTACACTCACACATATGCGCATGTTTGTCACCAACTGTACCGGTTAGTTGAACGAGCGCGCGTCCGTGAACCGTTGGTGAGTGTGTTTGTGTGAGTATACCTACAGCGGGCCGCTTGTGGAAGCTTCCCCTCTGTAGATTTACTACTCGTGTGCTCGTGTGCTCGTACGAGTACGACCATAGTACAAACAGGTACGACGCTGCGCGCACTTGAAGGTCATCGCACCGAGTTTCGTGCTGCTGTTTATACCTACCTAATTATTTTTACTTGTCAGAACAAAACAAGCAACAGATTGTTGTGTGCAGACAGACAAACAATCTTTACCATAATGATAGGGATCCAGAATTTTTATCAATGCATATTTTATGAAACAATTTTATGATAAGTAAGTACCTAATACGATGGTTTTAATCCGATATAATAATATAATAATTATTTTTATCTGTAGCCCATTTTTTATTATCTTTTATAAGTAAGTATGGTAAGATCCATAAAATATTTATATTATTTACTAGCAGATGCCAGTGACTTCGTCCGCTTGGATTCTTATAAATCTCACTTGGGGGTGGAATTTCTAAAATTCCTGAAACGTAATTCTTTATTTTTAACTGACAGTACAAATACCGATTTTCATTGATATAACTTTAAAAACCGGCCAAGTGCGTAGCGGGCCACGCGCAGTGTAGGGTTCCGTAGTCACAATCCTCGAAAAACAGATATAACTCCTTAACCTGTGAACCCTACATAGCCATGATAGTTTTCCTTTAAATTTGATTATATATGTATACTACTGCTGTGAATTTTTTCAAGTTCCTACATACTGCCATTTGGCTGATAGAGGGGGGGACACTTGACTCTGATAAAAATTAGCACTTTAAAACATCATATTTTACAAACGGATCTATAAATTGAAAAATGATGTTCCCACACCCACAGCATTTTTAAAAGACCTATTCAACACTATGGGGTAGACGAGAAAAAAAATATTCATCCCCACTTTACATGTAGGGGAGCTACCCTAAAAAAAATATTTATCAACATTTTATTTCACCACTTTATCGGCGTGATTAACATTTATACCCATGCCAAATTACAGATTTCTAGCACTAATAGTCTCTGAGATTAACCGAGGACGGACGGACGGACGGACAGACAGACAGACAGACAAACAGACAGACGGACGGACATGGCGAAACTATAAGGGTTCCTTGTTTACTACGGAACCCTAAAAATGACGGACTTTCATACGAACTTTCATCCCCCATTTAACCCACTTGGGGGTATTTTTTCCAAAATGTCTTAAACGCGTAACTCTTTATTTTTAACCGTAAACCTAAATACCAATTTTCTTGGGTATAACTTAAAAAATGACGAACTTTCATACAAACTTCCATCCCCGATTTAATCCCCTTAGGGGTGGAATTTGCAATAATCCTTCTTAGTGTGCGCTTACGTCATAAAAGAAAGCTACTGTGAAAATTTCAAGTTTCTAGCTTCAGTGGCTGTGCGGATGATCAGTCAAGCTTCTTTATATTAGTACTAGCTTATGCTCGCGGCTTTGCCCGCGTGAATTTCAGTTTTTCCCAAATCCTGAGGGATAAATTTCAGCCAAATCTGTTCAGTAGTAGCGACGTTATAGAGTAACGAACATCCAAACATCCACACATCCACACTTTCACATATAATAGGTAGGTACCTAATGTATGTAATAAATGTTTCACACCGAGCGTATTGGGAGCATCCTCGAGCATTCTCTTATCATAAAAGAGATTAAATGTAAAAATAAAGCTTATTTCAATGTCTTAAGATTCTATTTTAAATTCGATTATTTGCTCTGCTCTCCGCGCCGGTGTATCTGAACGGACCCTTAGTAGGATATAGATTATAGATTAAGACAGGGGGTCAATCGTCCGGCAATAGGCGGCTGCAGGTCTATTGTTGATCATAATGGTAAAATCGTGGATTTTATTTTATTTTTGATATAGATAATTAAAAACCATAATATAAGACATTACTAGAAATAAAACAAACCTTTCAGACTTATTACATTTATAAAACAAATAAGTACGTATAAAATATTTATCTAAACACGAGAAATTACGCATACATTTTACTATTCTTAATTTTCTATTTTTACTGGTAACTTGACATTAGCCTTCAGAGCGCTTACAGCGAGTTCTTTGATTTTGCTTCTACAGAGTTTCCCTGTGGATGTGTATGGCAGGCTATCTAAGAATACAACGCCTCCTCGCAGTTCCTTTTTGGATGATAAATTCCCTGGAAAATACGCAAAAGATCACAATTCACCAGTCTCTCATTCAGTCAGGTGTCACTCACATCGGACAAAAGTGTTGCATCTGCATCCGAATTATTGCGACGGCTTTGATCATCGATATGGGCCAAGTTATTTTTATTTTGGTTTTATTAACCCCCGACGCAAAAACGACGGGGTGTTATAAGTTTGACGTGTCTGTGTGTGTGTGTCTGTCTGTCTGTTCCCCCGTAGCGCTCAAACGGGTGAACCGATTTGAATGCGGTTTTTTTTTGTTTAAAAGGTGAATTAGTCGAGGTTGTTTGATGAAAATCGGTCCAAGATGGCTGCCGCTACAAAATGGCGGATTATATATTATTTCACAACTCCCTTAATATGGGTATCAAATGAAAGGACTTGACTAGTAGAATAGCACTATGCAAATCCAAGATGGCCGCCGCCGCAAAATGGCGAATGTCGGGGGTTTTTTTAATTTTTAATTTATACTTGTGGTTTTATCAACGTTAGAAGTCTCAGACCATCTCAGACTATATTCCTCGCAGATTACGATAATCAACTTTACTCTGAGACCTGAGATATTTTCTTAACTAAACCTAAAATAGTCGAGGCCTTAGCGTTGACTTTACAACGTTGTAAAAAAGCATCGAGGATGTCATGTTTTTAATGGGTTGTTAATATTGTTATAAAAAATAAATCGAAAAATATACTCGTACATGCATGGTTTTTAGTATGATTTAACCATGTGGACTATGGACACATACTTAATTAATACGTAGTTTTGAATTTGAGGTAATACTAAGTTTATGTTTGGACACGTTACGCCTTGCCCATATTATATTATCATCATCATCATCATCATCATGATCAACCCATTACCGGCTCACTACAGAGCACGGGTCTCCTCTCAGAGTGAGAAGGGTTTTGGCCATAGTCTACCATGCTGGCCAAGCGGATTGGCAAACTTCACACACCTTTGAGAACGTTATGGAGATCTCTCAGGCATGCAGGTTTCCTCACGATGTTTTCCTTCACCGTTAAAGCAAGTGATATTTAAATATTTAAAACGCACATAACTCCGAAAAGTTAGAGGTGCGTGCCCGGGATCGAACCCACGACCTCCGATTAGAAGTCGGTCGTCCTAACCACTAGGCTATCACAGCTGTTATATTATATTTGTATGTTGTATTATATTATAACAATTTTAAATAATGTGAACATGCTTTGCATCAAAAGTGATAACTTATAAGTACTGTACTAGCGGACCCGGCATCGGCCTGTTATTAGCGCCATCTACCGGGTCCAATTTTTCTACTTATAAACTTTCCTGTTGAATCACTCTATCTATTAAAATAACCGCATCAAAATCCGTTGCGTAGTTTTAAAGATTTAAGCATTTAGCATACATAGGGACATAGGGATAGAGAAAGCGACTTTGTTTTATATTATGTAGTGATATACTTTCACACCTGATTAGAGTGAATTATCTTGCTGAATAAGTGAGTGAACACGATTACCGGAAGTTATGAAATTTTATACCTATTATACGAAAATAATGTGAAATCATCTGGAAAAATTATCTCACTTGCTACTAAGCTCTTTATCTCTTGTGCGGTGACGGCAGAGGCTTGGTGTCTCACCACACACGCCACCGGTCTCTGACCGTCTACGGGATCGTCGATGCCCACAACGCAAACCTCTTTCACACCTGGATGTCTGCGTATTACTTCTTCTAACTCCGTTGGTAATACCTGTAGTACAAAGCTAATCGTAAAACAAATAGAAGTCACGCAGCTGAGAGCGTACAAAGTACCTAAATATGTCAGATTTTCGTAAAATACAAGTATAAATTAAAAATTAAAAAACCCCCGACATTCGCCATTTTGTGGTCGCGGTCATCTTGGGTTTGCATAGTGCTATTCTACTAGTCAAGCCCTTTCATTTGATACCCATATTAACGGAGTTGTGAAAAAATATATAATCCGCCATTTTGTAGCGGCGGCCATCTTGGACCGATTTTCATCAAACATAGCTAACAACACTCTCGCCTAATTCACCTTTCAAACAAAAAAAACGCGTTCAAATCGGTTCACCCGTTTGAGCGCTACAGGGGAACAGACAGACAGACACACACACACACACACATACAGACACGTCAAACGTCGTTTTTGCGTCGGGGGTTAAAAAAATGGAAAAATTGAAAGTGCTTTTTCTATGGAATTTTGTAAATTGGACAAGACAAACAATGTTTGCCGAGTCAACTAATAATAACTACCTAAGTATATAACGTAGAACTTGTAGTAGGAAGGTAATAGATAGGTAATAAGTAAACGAAAAAATTTACATATAAAACTGAATTTTCGGGTGGAAAATAGACAATAGGTAGTTTCAATTAATAACGCACATGTGAATTTCTGTACTTGATTAAAGCTTTAATCCGGTCCACAAAGTAGTAATTATTGTCCTCGTCATGGTATAACAAATCTCCCGTTTTGAAATATCCATCTTCTGTGAACGCCTGCGCAGTTTCCTCCGGATCATTGTAGTATCCCTAACGTGAATCATAAACAGTTAAACCATTAAACCATTGTAACAGATAGATAGTCATTTGCAATAGAATATGAAACTTGGGTTAAACGGGACGAATACCGCGCGGGATGCGCGACCGGTAGTTAGAGTCTGTTCAAAAAGAGAATCGTGGGATTGAAGGGCGCTGCTGTGCTTTTGTTTAGCGGGCAATACAAGCAGTTCACTGTTTGGCCACGCCCATTCTCTATTTGAACAGACTCACAGGGGGTGGAAGTGGTCCAATGGGGTGTAAGTGGCCCAAATTCCACCTATGTGGCCAAAAATGTATATGCTAACGAGGTCCTGACGCTCTCAGTCCCCTCTACGGGTCGTTGTGCCTGATACCACACAACTTAATTTGGATGGTATCACCGCTTTGTGGTAGGATTCTACCCCGAATCCGCCAGTGTGGCTAGCGATCACACTTCAGCCGTAATCCGCCGCAGAGCATCCGTATGTTCCGGCAGCCAGTCCCCTTCCTCAAAAGCCGGCAACGCATTAGTGGTTCCTCAAGTGTGGCTAATGTTCATGGGCGGCGGTAATCACTTAGCATCAGGTGACCCGCTTGCTCGGTTGCCCGCTATTCCTATTAAAAAAAAAAACTATCATCGCGAACATGTCATGATCCATCGACTAAACGCCAGAATAAGATTAAAATATGCGCAAAGAGAGCAGTATATAGTAAAACCATAGCAAAGGAACGAAAAATATATTCCATAGTCCAATGCCTGCGTTAGAACAGGCATTTTTGCTATGGTGCCGTTTCTGAATTCGAATTTCGAACAGTCTTCTGTTCTTGTTTCTGAATCCGTCCACAAAAGCAAAAGAATAACAAAACTGCCTCCTAACGCAGACATTTCACTACGCATTTATCATCTATCACCATCGATTCTATCACTAGTTCGTTGACCCCAACCGGCGCGAATGAATCGCCTTCCCGCATCTAGCGCGGAATTTTGCTCAGTTTGACAGAAGCTCATAGCTTTACGTGCTACTGACCGAAAAGCTTATCCCTTTCACCAAAACTTCACCAGTCACGTTTGCTTCTTTTATTTCTACGCCTGTGTGTGGATCCACCAACTGAAATAGAGAAGTTTTATAAAGATTTGATATTGTTATTAAAGCTAAAAATGAAAATCATTAAGTTATAGCACAATACTTAAGTAAAGATTTCTAAATGTTATAATACAGCACAAATCAAATACTAGTTACTACAGAGGTTGTCCGGGTAGGGTCATACCTTAATACTGTACCCATCGGACGGTATCCCACAACTGCCAGCTGGTGCGAATGGGTTCAGAGTGAAGATGGGTCCGATCATTTCGGTTTGCCCATAAGCTTCTATGACCATACAATTGTCAGCAAGGAGTTTCTGAAAAAGAATTGGTTGTCTGTAAAGTCGGTTTACGGACGATAACTTTACCTGACAACGTCGAAAACATTGCCTCTTTATCGCTTTTCGCTTTGCCGCGCTCTCGCTTGCACGCTCGGTTATGCCGGCCGATCGTGCCTTCGCTATCGCTTGTTCCACGCTCTCGCTTGCACGCGGTACGTGACAATGAGTCATGCTTTTTCGTGCGCCGCTTTCGCTTTCATCGATTTATAAGACTTGTCACAGAAGATTTGTCAAAAAAATTATTATCAAATATTACTCTTTCAAAAGTAGGTAGATATCTATGCAATGATATGCAACTTACGTAGGCAGGTTTGTACCTACCTACCTGCCTCGTTGGTCTAGCGGTTAGCACGTTCGACTGTGGATCACGAGGGTTCATCCTGGGTTCGATTCCCGGGTCGGGCCAAAAAAATAATAATGAGGTATTGGGTTTTTCTGTCAAGAAATTCTCAGTGCCAGCCCGGAGTTGGAAGTTGGCGGTGTTAGATACACCCCCGTGCCTCGGAGAGCACGTAAAGCCGTCGGTCCTGCGCCTAATCTCTCTCCGGTCGTGTCGCATTGGCGTCCCATCGGACTATGAGAGTGAGGGAATAGAGAGTGCACCTGTGTATGCGCACACACTTGTGCACTATAATATCTCCTGCGCAGATGGCTAGTCTCTGCCTCGGTTGAGATTGGCCGCCGTGGCCGAAATTCGGTCAGGAGGACCTACCTACCTAAGGTTAGTCGAAGTTAGACAGAGCACGATTTAAGCGTATCGTACTCGTAAGTTTGAGTCATTTTATGTTTACAAGCAAGAAGATATATTTAAAAAGTACAAATAGGTAAATAGGTACCTTAAATTCAGAAAGAACGTCTTGATAAATCTTAGATCCCGCAACCGCAATGAAATTGAAACAAGTTAGATCAACTTCATCTCTGCGAGCTAGCAGACATGCCACCATCGCAGGACTGAATAGAGTAGTTTCGGGCTGGAAAATCACAAGATACCCAGATAAAAGCTGCCGATGAAATTAAAGAAGACGATAGGTATATACCTAACACCTATCTTACGTTTTCTTTAATTTAACAAATTCTTCTTTTGCCTCCTTAAAGTGAATCATAATAATGGGCACTTCTCCGAAATTCTGGCAAAAAGTGACGAGGTTGAAAAAAAATTTTTTTTTTTAATATTTGATTATTTAAGGATACCTCCTCAAAGGGGTACCTAAATTGATATCGGTGATGAAGAAGGCCTTTATCGTACCCTGATTTCCTAGGAGATATAACGAATTCGGTAATTATGATGGTCATGGTAATGATAAATTGCGATATGGTAATTATCTCTGGTATATGGCAATTAGAATATGCCTATGGTAATTTGTTATTAATCATGGTGATGAGAAACTCTAGAAAGCCATAGAAAAGTATCCGAAAAAGGTGTTTGCTTAAAGTCTAGGAAATCGCTGACCAATAAAACTTAGGACCTCGAGCGTTACAACCAAAGAACCTTGAAAGCCACTTTACGTAGCATAACAACTGAGGTGTAAATTCCAGAGTAAACCTATTCCGGATGTTTGTGTGGACGAGTTTCATGTTGAAATCCTCTGAAAAAGACTCTGAGCTGCTGGACGCAATGAATGTGCAGCTTTGAAGACCTAAACAGATAATTTTAGACCCAAAAAGGCGTGGTGTGAGCATAATTGAGAGTGATCAGGAGCATAATTTTTTTATATTTAAAAAAGTGGACAGAACACATTCCCGATTAAGAACCATATACCACGAAGACTCCACGATGTTATTGATTTCGAAAAGGGTACTGATAACAACAAAACATTCGTTGATAGCAGATTGTACAGACATCTTACAAATATGACTAGTATCGTTTCTCTCGCTTTTACACACTATGAGAAAGGCTTTAAAATAATTGAAACTTAGGCTATGCAACGATCGCAAGTAGATTAGCTTGAAATCGAAGTGTTAAGATGTACAATTCAAGAAAGCTTCAATATCTGTTTGAATGCAGACAGTTAGACAAAATGGTGAAATCTAGGTGGAGTTGGACTTTCCAAGAAAATTTCTACAAATTGCTTCTCTCTGTTTCGTAGTAGAACGGTGGAGAAGGAACAATTTTGTAAAGTTCCTGAGAGCACATTTCAAATTTTATCCGATAGAAGACCGATACAAGCAACTTTGAGTCAGTGCCATAAACAAAGTAATTTTGCCTGTATTAGTGATTGAGCCAATGAGTCTTCAAACACAAAAATGTACCAGGTTTATTGAATCGGTCTGGTATTCGGCAGAGTCATCACATAGCTGGTTACGGTGCTCCATGGTAGTTCAAATGGCATGTCTGTTAAAAGTGCGAGAGGCAGAAAACCTTTGCAAATTTGATCTTGGATACGATTTTCATATCCAAGATCTCATTAGAATCGATAACGGATATACTTTTCATAGTAGGAAATACGGTGAACATGCCTGTGTATTCGCTTTATTGCAATCTGAAACAAGTTAATGCAATCCACCAAAGACTCTCTTTGCTCAAAATGCGCTGGAAGAATACTTCAAGATGCTTGATTATTAGAAGGGACAGAACATAAACTTTAACAAAGACTAACATTTTCTTAGACTTTTAATAGCTTCAGCAAATGCTCTATAACTTTTATGTGTCCTCCGAACATGTAGGTCTCCGAATGAACTTGTGGCTAATAAGATGACAAGTTAGTTAGTTGTGCCTAGCATCAGTTTCAAGAAGGAGTTTAAATCAAGAGTGCATATTATAATTTTTTTTCTTATAATAAAAAGCATTTGTATCCACAACAGAAAGGAAACGCTATATACGTTTGGGGAGAGAAATTGTATATGTATGTTATTTTTATGTGTTTATATGTTTTCATTTTCCTCAAATGGTGCTGGGTAGATTCAAATGCAGTTCATTATTCGCTACGTAGATTATAAATTACCTCAAAGCATATTTTTAGATATATTTTATGATTCTAGTATAGACTACCAGAAGCATAGCAGGAAATGTTTTTCTGTAAAATTGTGAGCCCAATTTTTTCGGAAACTACCAAACCGATTTGGATGCAATTTGTGGCATTATGTAGGTATTACATCAGAGCAAGTTTCTTAGTATTTTTATACTGATACTAGCTTTAGCCCGCGGCTTCGCCCGCGTGAATTTCGGTTTTTCACAAATCCTGAGGGATAAGTAGATTTCTGGTTCCCGTTCCCGCTCCCTTTTCCAACTTTATACTTACTTAGGGCATTTTTTATCTCCATTCAAAATTTCAGCCAAATCTGTTCAGTAGTTTTGAGTTTTGACTGGCCCGTTCGCGGTTGGCAGTGAGCCTGCCTTCGACATACCTACATACGACTAAAACAAACTAAAGAAATAAAAAACATCATAACCCCTTATAAAAACGAAATCTCCGATTCAAAATAAAAATTACGAAAACGCACGCAACAAACGCAGGACACATCCGCACGCATTAGCTCCCTCGTTCGAAATGGAGATTGGATTGGAGCATGCACCCTCTTCACCGCACCCGCCCGCCGCGCGGCGGCGTACCGCGGTACCGCGTACGGCAGGCGCAGGGCGTAGGGGCGCGCGGCGCGGGACGTGCAGCGCGAGCGTCGTCGGCCGCCGCGCGTAGCGAAAATACCTATCAGGGCATTTTTTAACATAGGTACTTACCGATTTCAACACAACTCCTTTTTTGAAAGTCGGTTAAAAAAGTAGCCTATGTTACTCCTTGGTTAATCCTCTACTTGTCTGTGAAAGTCCCGTCAAAATCGGTTCAGCCGTTCCGAAGATTAGCCCGTTCAAACAGACAGACAGACAGACAAAAATTTTAAAAACGTGTGATTCGGTTATGGTATCGTTCAAATAACCATATGAGCTTAATATGTGGTAGTTATTTCGAAATTACAGACAGACACTTCAATTTTATTTATTAGTATAGATAAGTCTCTATTTTTTTTTTAATTATTAATTTTCCATTTTTTACTGCCATTACATTGTATTTTTTGTTGTCATGTCGTCATTTCAGTCCAAATATATATTTATTTTATATATTTTCATAGCAAGTTAGGTAGTTTTTCTATTATTTTAAATATCACACTTGTATTATGCTTAATCTTCTTATAAACTCCTTTGTCTTCAGTATTTTTGTCATTTTTGACTTTTTTTTCAAATTTCTATAATTTAAATTGTTTAAACATCTGAAAATTCTAAAAATAATTATATAACGTCATTATTATCAAAACCATTCATAAATTATGATAAATGAAAGAGATACCCCCCATTTACTATTAAAATTAATTAAAAAAATCATGGTAATTATGGTAATTAGGACCATGGTAATGAAAATTTGCTAATTATTAATTTATTAAAAAATTTAGAAACACAGTAAAATTTTTGTAGGCTACTCGTGTGAAAAAGAAACACATTTGACATGACAAGAATAAATAACAACAAAATATAACGCGTACTTTAGGCCTGGCAAAATATCTATGAATGAGGAGGACTAAATGACAAAGTGCATTTTTACTACATTATTTCCTTTTATCTTCTCAACGTTATGAAGTACGCTTTTTCTTTTAAAACATATTGCTAGAATGACCAATGCTCTGTTTATTGATCTTATCATGATCGTTGTACTACATATAGTATCATTATTGTGATAGTGTTTGTGTCAGGTCATGGCAATTATGAAAAAGTCGTGTGACAGACTTCACTACCTTGTTATTTATTTATTTTTAGTTATATTTTCAGACTGATTATTTTATTCTAAGGGGTAGTTATCCATTAATTGACCATATTTTTTTAAGAATTTTTTCACCACTCCGTTTGTATCCGACGACCCAAGCAATGTGACAGTCATGGTAGTGAGAAATTAGAGGTTCAAAAATTTTTTTAACACAGACCCCATCCCATTTATCTTCTTTTTCTTGATGGCAGGTATAGAGGACACTGTCTAGTATCTACAAAAAAAATTACATAACCCTGGGTATTTATTAACCTACGTTCTCCAGCTTGTGACATGCTTTTGCCAGAATTTGGGAGAAGTGCCCTAATATATATAGTGCCCTATACCTCTGTGCTTATCGTGTAGATCAATTCAGCGGTTGAGCCACGATTCAAGAAAAGGTTATTGACAATAATTGACCTGTTACAACTACCCGAGACTAAATACGATATACTTAAATAATAATAATAATAATATGATATCATAATTAATCAATTCGATGATCCATTTTGGCGCTGACAAAATTGCTAATAGCCCAGTCAATCTACTACCAAAATCGGCAAATAAAAATAAAAACTCCATTTTTTATCTCTCTGTTAACTTAAACACCCTGTAGCTCCTAAAGTGATAATCTTAGAGTAAAAATGAATGGGACCAAAGTTGTAGCAAATTTTATTTAAAAACTTTTGTCAGACGTAATCATAATGCTAGGCGTAGAGATTTTCGAGATATGAGCAAAAAACCGAAAAAAGGGACTTAAAATTCAAAATGGAGGCCGGTTCATATGGGGATTTTGGTAATGTTATAGAGGAAGTCCCAAATAACAGAGTTTTTATTTTTATTTTTCGTAAATTGACTGGGCTATAAGGTGTGTGGAATTGTAAAGGAGTGTGGAACAAGTGTGAATAGTCCTAAATTATATTGTAATCGGCACAGGAAGTAGCCGTCGTTTTGTTATACATCCATGTCTATTTATACGATAATCGAAGTCAATGTTACAGACATATACAGTATACACTTTCGCATTTATATAAAAAATATATGTATTGGGTAGTATGGATGAATTTTTATAAATATTGCTTTTGCATCAAAAACTTGAGATTGAAAAATATGAATGCAGGTAGAGCTTCTATACTCACTCTATATTTGTTTATGATGTCTATTAGGTGGTCGAGGTTGTCCGGGATAGACGTCTGTATAGCGGTGACCCCTCCAGCCGGAGCGGTTAATAACTCGAAGTATTTCGAGATCCAGTTGACAGGTGACAGGACTAACGACTTCTTGTTACTTCGTTCCCTTAAATGTTATGCATTTGTTAAGTTTTTAAAGTGTAGATAAATTAAAAGGAAGGAATAAGGAAAATGAAGAAAGGTGACAGTGAACTAGGGGGTGAGGGGGTGGAGTGGGGGCCAGGTAACCTCCCAGTGTGCCTGGGTGCTACCGGTCCTCTTGTATACGTCCGAGGGGAAGAACAGTATTCGGGCCGGTACGCCGGTATAACATGGTTAGTAATTTTCCTACGGGGATATTGTTAGCCATGGCCAATGACCTGGCGGAGGGAGGTTTCTCCGCGTGTCCCTCTGACTAGCAGAGGGCACTGCAGACGAAACAGGGGTGAGACACCCCGAGGCGGGGGAAGAAAACCTCGTTAAAAAATTACGGGAGGGCGCGCGGAGCCTCTGGAGGGACAGCCCAGAGGCGAGCGGGAGCCCCAGCTGGGGCGGCTGCCGGACGCCTGGGATGCATACAATGGGTTCCCCAGGCGTCCAGCACAGACAGCATGCGGGTCATGCCGTGGTGGTTTTTAGTGGGTATATCCTCATTCCCTCATGTAAGGGGAGTCCCACATAACCTTCGTTCTGCCGCATTCTGCCGCAGAACGGGGGTAGCTATAAAAGCTTTTCCACCACGTCAAAAAAAAGGGGGGTCAGGGGGTAAAGCATTTTAGTGCTGATCCGAAAGACAGTGGGGGGGGGGGGCGGGGTTATTTGAGACCATAATTTTAGCAGGCAAAAGTCTTCAGAAGACAATCAGAAGTCGCTGAGTTCTCTCTAGACTCTATAAATATAGTACAATATTTAAATATACACAAGTATAAATTTAAAATTTAAAAAACCCCCGACTTTCGCCATTTTGTGGCGGCGGCCATCTTGGATTTGCATAGTGCTATTCTACTAGTCAAGCCCTTTCATTTGATACTCATATTGAGGTAGTTGTAATAAAATATGTAATCCGCCATTTTGTAGCGGCGGCCATCTTGGATCGATTTTCATCAAACATAGCTAACAACACTCTCGACTAATTCACCTTTCAAACAAAAAAAACCGCATTCAAATCGGTCCACCCGTTTGAGCGCCACAGAGGAACAGACAGACACACACACACATACACACACACACACAGACACGTCAAACTTATAACACCCCGTCGTTTTTGTAGCGGGGGTTAAAAACGATAAAAATCTTACTATATTTACCTATTAAGAGTAGTCGGGATTTCGTTTACGAACTTTATCTCTTGCTTTTGAAATCACAATCACGTCTCACGATACCGATCTCACAGGTTATATGAATTCAAAAATCTTACGGTTCTTTTTTCCTGTGCTGCTGCAGTTGCCTGAGCCACATCAGTTTGAGCAGCAGCATTCTGTGCGTGAAAGCGGCCAGTTTCACCTTTCCCGAGGTGCCGCTGGTGCTCACGAGAAAAGCGTACACTTTATCTGGCTCGAAATCGTCCACCCTGCCGACAAGATAACATCCTGTTATTATAACTCCTACATCCTAACTACAATATTACAAATGCGAAAATGAGTTTGTTCGTTTGTTCGTTACGCTTTCACGCCTAAATCGCTGAACCTGAACTAGATCTTGGCGAAGGATGCGTAATAATAGCTTATTGCCAAACAGCCCAATCCGTCCAGTGATTTGAGCTCTGCGTTGATAGATCAGTCAGTCACCTTTTCCTTTTATATTTTAGATTATGAAGAATGAACTTACTTAAAATCATCATCCGCTCCCGATTTACAATACGTCTCTATAAACTTTTTCATCGTACATTCTCCCGCGTCGAATGTCACCAGCGTGACATCCAGCCCGAGGTCTCCGGCCGCCTGCGCGTATGTGTCGTAGGATTCGTTCTGGCAAAATGCTATCCTTGGAGTCGTTAGCTTCAGGAGTGTTCGCACTTCATCTATGAAACACAGGTGTACTTATCTTATAAATAAAAATTAAAGTCTATATGACTGTCTGTTCGACTTTTATGCACTGGTCTGCCGCGTTGGTCTAGTGGTTAGCTTATTCGACCGCAGATCACGAGGCCCCGGGTTCGATTCCCGGGTCGGACAAATAATGTAGTAGTAGTAGGTAGTTGTCGGTGTCTCACCCCCGTGCCTCGGAGAGTCCCGGTTATTATCACTATCATGCGGCAATAGTCGTTAAAGCCCGCCAACCCGCATTGGACCAGCGTGGCGCGTGGTCTAAGCTCTAAATCCCTCTCTCCTATGAGAGCGGAGGCTTGTGCCCAGCAGTGGGACGTTAAAAGGCTGTAGTGGTGGTGGTATACTTGTTCATTAGATTATGCTGAAGCTTTGCAGTTTGCACGCAGATACTCGTAGCTTCGATACAATCTGGCGAGGACGTCTATAACACGAGGCCAGAAAAGCTTACTTCCCGGTCTCATGCAGTAATGTACTATTTGAACCCCTTGGAAACGGGATTGAGTGGGAATGCGAAACTCAATAACAAAGTCTTTACCCACTTAACCGGTCAACGGCCATTGCTCCTGTGTCAACTTGCTACTCAACTAATGGTTTGAGCTATGTCAGTGACCTTCGTTCTCCTGAAGATACACAGCTATAGGTTACGTAAGCAGTTAGAAGTAGGTACCTAATTTAACTATTTATCCAGATTTCTCCTACTTTTACTTTAGTACATAGTAGGGTACATACCTACCTGCTGAAAGAATACCTATTGAACTAAACTCGTCGCCGTCGGCGTCTCAACCAATAGACGTCCACTGCTGGACATAGGTGTCTTGCAAGGATCGCCACAGAACACGATCTTGTGCCGCTTGATTCCAGCGGCTACCAGCGACTCGCTTGAGATCGTCTGTCCATCGAGTCGGGGGTCTACCAACGCTTCGTTTACTGGTGCGAGGTCGCCATTCAAGCACCTTGGGACCCCAACGTCCAGCGGTTCTTCTAGCAATGTGTCCCGCCCATTGCCACTTCAGTTTCACGATTCGATGAGCTATGTCGGTTCTCCTGCGGATCTCCTCACTTCTGATTTGATCCCGCAGGGATACTCCGAGCATAGCTCTCTCCACCGCCCGCTGAGTGACCCTGAGCCTTCTTAGCTCAATTTAGACCGCGGCGGAATGGAATGGAAGCGACTTTTTGCAACGAAATTGTACATAGCTAAATGAACTTTATGTCAATTGCATAACATACAAATTAAATAGGAGCCAAAAAAAGGTCGCGCGTCTTCCGCGGAATTCTCGCGCATTCTCGAGAATTCCCGTACCTACTGTCGGCGCCGTCTGTGGAATCCGCGGGAAGTGGCGCGAACGGAGAGTCCGTTGGGTCGGTCGCAGCAGTGCCGTGCCAAGCGTTTAGCTGGAATGCGCGAGAATTCTCGAGCATTCCAGCGAATTCGCGCGCCTTCCGCGTCATGAGGCGAAATTGACGCTTCCATTCCATTCCATTCCGCCGCGGTGTAAATTAAGCCTGAGGCCCATTGTTAGCGACCATAACTACACTAAACTAAAACTCACCATATTTAAAATAGGGATCCACACCGACGATCGGCAAACCGTTAAACAGCGCCGCATAAAACGGTATGCAGAGATCCAAGTGGTTGGGGCCGCCTATAGCCACCACATCGCCCGGCTTTGCGCCGAAAGCTCTCAACGCTTTCGCTAGTCTGATGGAGCGTTTCAATACTGAGGCGTAACTCTCCTCGCCACCTGTCGCTGCATCTATCTGGATTTAGAAAAATGTTGTTTTGTTTACAGCCTACTTACGCTGGAAACACGCTTACGTCTAGTGGCCTGTCGTGGCGCACCAGAAGCATATCGGTTTCATACATTTAGTATGGTCACATTTGTAGGTTATGTCGTGTCGTGCCGTTTTTACTAAATGTATGAAACCGGCGCGCCACGTCACGTAAGTTTGCTTCCGGCGTAAGGCAGGCAATACACGTCAGATTTTGCTACCGACTGTCTGATAAAACTGTCTGATCGGATTGGCTCGATACACGTCCGACTCTTGCATCAGGCTTTTACTGAACTCAATCGTTCCTGAGCTATCATCTCGATTGCTTAAGTGCGGAGCAAAAACATTTCTTTATCTTTCCGATTCCGAGTCAAATATTTCTTTTGTCTATCATGATACTCATCATTGCCTCAGTCCCAGTAAAATCGTGACGCCTCGCGCCCCCCTTTCCGACTCGGACGTCCGATCCGACTATCTGACGCGTGTCGGGCAGGCAGAACGTTCATAGTTAGTTTACATAATATGCCTTCCGATAGCCGTATCGTATCAGACTATCTGATCCTACTATCTGATGGATAAACCGGACATGTATTGCCTGCCTTAGACTATGGGTTCATATTTTTGTACCCTGTTAGCAAAGGAGTTATTACCGTAAGGAATTTTACCGTCAGTTGTTCTCCTTTGCGAAGGCCGGAAACCGCAATCCGACGAGTAACATGATCGGTATGCGGTATGTAACATGACGATAGTTACATGTATACTTCATTACCACACTTCTGTTATAGGCTATAGTACTAACTAACGATCATACTTCTTCACGCGTAGCTTTCCTCGTTTCTTTTTATGCCCGCCCGATTCGACATACCTATGTAGCGACGTTTGACGTCGGTTTATTTTACGCAATGGCTTTATTTCACCTTTATTTATATCAATATCAATTTTGATATCAATTCACTGTTGACAGTTCCTGAATGCGCACAGCTTCGGGAATTAATCTCAGAAACTAAACTAAGTATAATTAGGAATTTGGATTTTCTCTATAGTAATATGTAGGTATTATACACCATAGCCCGCCAACCCGCATTGGAGCAGCGTGGCGGGTCTAAGCTCTAAATCCCTCTCTCCTATGAGAGAGGTGGCCTGTTCCCAGCAGTGGGATGTAAAAAGTCTATAGTGGTGGTGGTGGTGGTGGATGTATCATAAACAACAAAAAACGAACATTTTTTAGTACATCACAAATCACAATACATGTACGGAACACTTATAGGGCGAGGCCTGACTCGCTTGGCCGAGTCAGTTTCGCTCACGCTTGACACTTGCTCGACACTTGGCCGATTATTTTGAAGTCGGTTGAGACTTGAGGCGGAGATGATACCGACCTGTCGGATCGTCGACCGATAAAACATTTTTTTAATATCTATTTCGTTATCGTCTGTGGTGGCATTAAATCCTACGGGCTACGCAGTCTTTGTGGTCTTACTTGTATCACAAAATAAACAAAGCGTAAGTATCTACCTATTCAACAATTATGCGTATACTATAAATATATATATTATGTGTACGATAAAAATACGTGATAAAACGATAAAAGTAAACAATTAGATAACTCTACTAAGTAAGTAACCAAAAAAGGTTTTTAGAGATTCATCTAGATAATTCAATTGTTATTTTCTTAATAAATATCCATTTAAGTAGTTAAATACAGTGTGGTGATTAATGTTCGGAAACGGCTCAACTGATTCTGATGAAATTGTTATTAAAATAGATCACGACGAAATGGGTAGGTACAGTTTACTATTAATGGGTTAAAATAAAAACTTGTAGGTAAAGTACCAACGAAAAACAATTCAGTTACATTGAAATACGAAAGAAAATCGTACTAACGTAGTTAAATAACTACATAGTCGTACGGAACGAAACGACAGATCTCCCGCGATTCTAAAAATATTAGGCCGGCCGGTTGGTGCCTTTAAAAATATAATTTATTATTATTATGAATACAAAAATAAAACTAACCTGACAAACATTATCTGGATGCCGCTGTAAATGCTCAAAAACGAAATATCCGAGGTGATAATTAGGCGGAATATTCACTTTGAGACTCATTTCATATAAAAAATGTTTATAATAGGTATTAATTCACTCGCGTTACCCCATTGAACTTCGACTTGCGAATGAGTTAAAACACAAGAGTTCTCAACAACTGTTCCTAAAAACTTAATAGATAGTTTGAACGGAAAACATACATGTGAACGCTGGCGGATATATCCATTCTGTACACGCATTGTTTTTTACTTTTTGACGTGATAAATGTCTTATAAATCGTTGAACGCCGGATGCACGCACGAAAAACCATGACTCATTGGCTCGTTCCGCATGAGACGAGCATGCAAGCGAGAGCGCGGAACACGATAGAGAGGCACGATCGGTCTAAGCGTTCGGCTTCATGAATGTTTTCTTATGACGTTAGGTTAGGTTAGGTTGAGACTCTACGTGGAAACCGTAATGTACCCACATAGGTAGGTAAGTTATAAGTACCTAATAGTGCGTCGGTGTAATTTAATATAAGTATATAAATTAAAACATCTTGGATCGATTTTCATCAAACATAGCTAACAACACTCTCGACTAATTCAACTTTCAAACAAAAAAAAAATCGCATTCAAATCGGTCCACCCGTTTGAGTGCCAAAGGGGAACAGACAGACACACACACACACACAGACACGTCAAACTTATAACACCCCGTCGTTTTTGCGTCGGGGGTTAAAAAGTATATTTAAATATTATTAGACCGTACAGACAAACCTAAAAAATCATGTATGGATGATATTCAAAGCATTAGTTAAATGCAATCTATGATGTGATGCGTGTAAAATGATAGATAAATACAGCCAGCAAAAAATCTGCTAAGAATGTACGCGAATGTAGATTTTATTTGCTGGTAAGAAGTGACACTTTTGATTGAACATTATGGCAGTAATCCACGACATGACGGTCAAACTAATTGTTAAGTAGGTACAAAGTCTATATAGAATCCTATAGAGTAGGTATAGACTCTTATAGACGTGTAGTAGACCTTGCGAAAGACGACGTAAGATACGCTTAGCCTTGCTCCTTTAACAGAACTAGATAAAGATCAGTTTATAATCTGAACTGGAACATACTTACTTAATCTATATCTATACTCTATACTTACTAATAAATAAAATTGAAGTGTCTGTCTGTAATATCGAAATAACTACCTCATATTAAGCTCATATGGTTATTTGAACGTTACCATAACCGAATCACACGTTTTTAAAATTTTTGTCTGTCTGTCTGTCTGTCTGTCTGTCTGTCTGTCTGTCTGTCTGTCTGTTTGAACGGGCTAATCTTCGGAACGGCTGAACCGATTTTGACGGGACCTTCACATACAAGTAGAGAATTAACCAGGGAGTAACATAGGCTACTTTTTTAACCGACTTTCAAAAAAGGAGGAGTTGTGTTTTTCTACCTATGTACACCGATATCTCCGAGATTCCTGAACCGATTTGCGTAATTTTTTTTTAATCGATAGAGAAACATTGCGACCCTGTTCTATAAAAAATTTGGATTCCAACTCTTCAATCCTGATGCTGTAGGGGACCTAATCCCCAAAACTAATGGGTTTTAGAAACTTTCGGTTATTTAAATTGATATTGGGGGTACCAATTAAAGACTTTATCGTTGAATGAACTCGAGTAGGTACATATCCAACTCCTCAACCCTGATGCTGTAAGGAATTGTATTCCGAAATCGTGGGGATCCCACGGGATTTTTCCGTTTTGGGGACGGGTTTCTACAGATAAGCTACTTTTTGTTCTGGAAAATCAAAAGTTCCCACGGGATTTTTAAAAACCTAAATCCACACGGGCGAAGCCGTGGGCATCATCTAGTACAACCTAATTTTCTTTGACCGGTGTAGTAATCATCTAAGTATATCTTTACAAATAAATAAAACTGACTTGTGTCCGTCTATGATTTCGAAATAACTGCTTCGTTTGATATCTATAAATAATTTGAGCGATATCGCTAACCTTAGGTACCCCTAGGGCGCCGGCAGTGGGGTGCCAGGTGGTGCACTTGCACCCCTTGGGAATCTCGGGATCAACAGGAATTATTGAAATAAAAAGCCGTCTGTTGGAAATCATTTTGTAAATGTCTCGAACATAAAATAAACGGGCACTTCTCCCAAATTCTGGCAAAAGCATGTCACAAGCTGGAGAACGTAGGTTAATAAATACCCAGGGTTATGTAATTTTTTTTGTAGATACTAGACAGTGTCCTCTATACCTGCCATCAAGAAAAAGAAGATAAATGGGATGGGATCTGTGTTAAAAAAATTTTTGAACCTCTAATTTCTCACTACCATGACTGTCACATTGCTTGGGTCGTCGGATACAAACCCATTTAATTCGAAATTGAGTGGTTAAAAAATTCTTAAAAAAATATGGTCAAATTAATGGATAACTACCCCTTAGAATAAAATAATCAGTCTGAAAATATAACTAAAAATAAATAAATGACAAGGTAGTGAAGTCTGTCACACGACTTTTTCATAATTGCCATGACCTGACACAAACACTATCACAATAATGATACTATATGTAGTACAACGATCATGATAAGATCAATTAACAGAGCATTGGTCATTCTAGCAATATGTTTTAAAAGAAAAAGCGTACTTCATAACGTTGAGAAGATAAAGGGAAATAATGTAGTAAAAATGCAGTTTGTCATTTAGTCCTCCTCATTCATAGATATTTTGCCAGGCCTAAAGTACGCGTTATATTTTGTTGTTATTTATTCTTGTCATGTCAAATGTGTTTCTTTTTCACACGAGTAGCCTACAAAAATTTTACTGTGTTTCTAAATTTTTTAATAAATTAATAATTAGCAAATTTTCATTACCATGGTCCTAATTACCATAATTACCATGATTTTTTTAATTAATTTTAATAGTAAATGGGGGGTATCTCTCTCATTTATCATAATTTATGAATGGTTTTGATAATAATGACGTTATATAATTATTTTTAGAATTTTCAGATGTTTAAACAATTTAAATTATAGAAATTTGAAAAAAAAGTCAAAAATGACAAAAATACTGAAAGCAAAGGAGTTTATAAGAAGATTAAGCATAATACAAGTGTGATATTTAAAATAATAGAAAAACTACTTAACTTGCTATGAAAATATATGAAATAAATATATATTTGGACTGAAATGACGACATGACAACAAAAAATACAATGTAATGACAGTAAAAAATGGAAAATTAATAATTTAAAAAAAAAAAATAGAGACCTATATCAGTATAAAAATACTAAGAAACTTGCTCTGATGTAATACCTACATAATGCCACAAATTGCATCCAAATCGGTTTGGTAGTTTCCGAAAAAATTGGGCTCACAATTTTACAGAAAAACATTTCCTGCTATGCTTCTGGTAGTCTATACTAGAATCATAAAATATATCTAAAAATATGCTTTGAGGTAATTTATAATCTACGTAGCGAATAATGAACTGCATTTGAATCTGCCCAGCACCATTTGAGGAAAATGAAAACACATAAAAATAACATATACAATTTCTCTCCCCAAACGTATATAGCGTTTCCTTTCTGTTGTGGATACAAATGCTTTTTATTATAAGAAAAAAAATTATAATATGCACTCTTGATTTAAACTCCTTGAAACTGATGCTAGGCACAACTAACTAACTTGTCATCTTATTAGCCACAAGTTCATTCGGAGACTTACATGTTCGGAGGGCACATAAAAGTTATAGAGCATTTGCTGAAGCTATTAAAAGTCTAAGAAAATGTTAGTCTTTGTTAAAGTTTATGTTCTGTCCCTTCTAATAATCAAGCATCTTGAAGTATTCTTCCAGCGCATTTTGAGCAAAGAGAGTCTTTGGTGGATTGCATTAACTTGTTTCAGATTGCAATAAAGCGAATACACAGGCATGTTCACCGTAGTTCCTACTATGAAAAGTATATCCGTTATCGATTCTAATGAGATCTTGGATATGAAAATCGTATCCAATATCAAATTTGCAAAGGTTTTCTGCCTCTCACACTTTTAACAGACATGCCATTTGAACTACCATGGAGCACCGTAACCAGCTATGTGATGACTCTGCCGAATACCAGACCGATTCAATAAACCTGGTACATTTTTGTGTTTGAAGAGTCATTGGCTCAATCACTAATACAGGCAAAATTACTTTGTTTATGGCACTGACTCAAAGTTGCTTGTATCGGTCTTCTATCGGATAAAATTTGAAATGTGCTCTCAGGAACTTTACAAAATTGTTCCTTCTCCACCGTTCTACTACGGAACAGAGAGAAGCAATATGTAGAAATTTTCTTGGAAAGTCCAACTCCACCTAGATTTCACCATTTTGTCTAACTGTCTGCATTCAAACAGATATTGAAGCTTTCTTGAATTGTACATCTGAACACTTCGATTTCAAGCTAATCTACTTGCGATCGTTGCATAGCCTAAGTTTCAATTATTTTAAAGTCTTTCTCATAGTGTGTAAAAGCGAGAGAAACGATACTAGTCATATTTGTAAGATGTCTGTACAATCTGCTATCAACGAATTTTTTGTTGTTATCAGTACCCTTTTCGAAATCAATAACATCGTGGAGTCTTCCTGGTATATGGTTCTTAATCGGGAATGTGTTCTGTCCACTTTTTTAAATATAAAAAAATTATGCTCCTGTTCACTCTCAATTATGCTTACACCACGCCTTTTTGGGTCTAAAATTATCTGTTTAGGTCTTCAAAGCTGCACATTCATTGCGTCCAGCAGCTCAGAGTCGTTTTCAGAGGATTTCAACATGAAACTCGTCCACACAAACATCCGGAACAGGTTTACTCTGGAATTTACACCTCAGTTGTTATGCTACGTAAAGTGGCTTTCAAGGTTCTTTGGCTGAATACTAATGGTTGTAACGCTCGAGGTCCTAAGTTTTATTGGTCAGCGATTTCCTAGACTTTAAGCAAACACCTTTTTCGGATACTTTTCTATGGCTTTCTAGAGTTTTTCATCACCATGATTAATAACAAATTACCATAGGCATATTCTAATCGCCATATACCAGAGATAATTACCATATCGCAATTTATCATTACCATGACCATCATAATTACCGAATTCGTTATATCTCCTAGGAAACCAGGGTACGATAAAGGCCTTCTTCATCACCGATATCAATTTAGGTACCCCTTTGAGGAGGTATCCTTAAATAATCAAAAATTTAAAAAAAAAATTTTTTTTCAACCTCGTCACTTTTTGCCAGAATTTCGGAGAAGTGCCCAAACCGGGCTTCAGATTTCGATTTTCATTTCCGACTAAAATTTCAGTTTTTTATTAACAATCATAAATACGGCGAACATTGTAAGAAAACTAAAATCTGCACCACCTGGAAATTATTTCTGCCGGCGCCCATGCCCCTATATAGTATTACTATATCTTATGGTCTAGGATCCCACCTTAGAAATTTCTACCCTCATCTGTTATTTAAACGAATTATATGTCAAATGAAAGATTATTTTATTCTTAATCGAACCGTATTTGGTTGCCTGGTCAAAAGTGGTGCTAAATCATGGTTGCCTGGATTTTAAGATATAAAATGTTCGGTGCGAGTGTTGAAAGTGACAGAAAAGTGTTGCGCGCGCAATTTCATTTGACAGACAAAGATGCAGTGAGGCAGGCGTGCACTCGGCAGGTGCTTAGTCTATACATAGATTAAAACCATAGACTTTCTGTGCCTGTCCATTAAAGATATTTACAAAAAAATAAATGAGTGACGTAAGGGATAAGTAATAAAACGTAAAAAAGCTGTTTTTGAAAATTTTGTCTGTTTGTCTGTATGTTTGTGCATGTATTACGCAAAAACTACTGAATGGATTGAAATGAAACTTGGCATGATTTAAGTTCATACTACATAATAGCATATAGGATACCTTTTATCCCGAAATTCAGCAGAGTTCTCTTGGGAGAGAGGATGAAAGTCAAAATACACATTTTGACTTTCATCCCCTCTTCCAAGGGAACTGTGCTGAATTTCGGGATAAGAAGTATCCTATATGCTATTATGTAGTATGAACTTAAATCATGCCAAGTTTCATTTCAATCCATTCAGTAGTTTTTGCGTAATACATGCACAAACATACAGACAAACAGACAAAATTTTCAAAAACAGCTTTTTTACGTTTTATTACTTATCCCTTACGTCACTCACTTATTTTTTTGTAAATATCTTTAATGGACAGGCACAGAAAGTCTATGGTTTTAATCTATGTATAGACTAAGCACCTGCCGAGTGCACGCCTGCCTCACTGCATCTTTGTCTGTCAAATGAAATTGCGCGCGCAACACTTTTCTGTCACTTTCAACACTCGCACCGAACATTTTATATCTTAAAATCCAGGCAACCATGATTTAGCACCACTTTTGACCAGGCAACCAAATACGGTTCGATTAAGAATAAAATAATCTTTCATTTGACATATAATTCGTTTAAATAACAGATGAGGGTAGAAATTTCTAAGGTGGGATCTCCTACTATTAGCCTTCCCAAACACACGCATTTAAAAATTTTGTTTGTCTAACGGCCAGTTTCGCGTACGTTCAAAACTAACAGATTGTCACAATTGTCACAAAAAAAATTGAGATTAACAGTCTGTTAACAGTCGGTTGCGTGATTTATGCGTATGAGAAACTGGCCATTAGTATCTGTTTTTCTGTCGGTACGTTCCCTTGGCTATTCTTCCGAACGCCTGTACCGATTTTGATAGGGCTTTCACAGACAGATTATACAGGGAATGATGTGGGATTGATATGAAGGACGATAAAAATACTGATATACCTACTTAGGTAAAAAACACTTTATCTGCCACAGCCCACTGATATACCTAGCTAAGCTAGTTTATAAATCCAGGAAATAAGAGTTCCATCGGGATTTTCAAAAACCTAAATCTACACGAACGAAGACAAGTAAATAACAGATTTTATTATTAGTAAAATCCTTGTTAGTACAAGTAGATATTAAATTAGACATTTAGAAAATCCCCAACATTCACCATTTTGTGGTAGAGGCCATCTTGGATTTGCATAGTGCTATTCTACTAGTCAAGCCCTGTCATTTGATATCCATATTGAGGGAGTTGTGAAAAAATATGTAATCCGCCATTTTGTGGCGGCGGCCATCGTGGACCGATTTTCATCAAACGTAGCTAAGAACACTCTCGACTAATTCGCCTTTCAAAGAAAAAAAAACCGCATTCAAATCGGTTCACCCGTTTGAGCGCTACGGTGGAACAGACAGACACACACACACACACACATACACGTGAAACTTATAACACCCCATAGTTTTTGCATCGGGGGCTAAAAAAATGCTTAATTTAGCTAAAGAAAATATTTTATTATAAGTAGGTAGGTACTTTAATCAAGGGTAGGTGCGGTCGATAAACAGGATCTACCTATCAATATTGCATCAATAAAAATATAGAGATACTCGTAAGGTTTGTGGCGAGGCAGTTTATAAAGAGGTATATCGATATGTATCGATGTGACTAAGTTTTAGAATAGAGCAATAAAAAAAATACATTCGAATCGAGAAACTCCTCCTTTTTTTAATATACTTACATAATATCAGTTTTATACTTTTATATTATGAAGAAGCGCACTGCGCAACCTTAATCGATAAGATTGGAATACAATATTATTATTATATATTATTATTAGTATTTAGTACAAGTTGAAGATATCTCAGTAGGTATCTGTAAAAATAAAATAGCAATGTTTAATGTTTTGCGATCTACGGATTCTACGGATCTACGGATAAAAAATAGCCTATGTGTTAAGTCAGGGCCCAGGGCATAATCTATCTCCATTCAAAATTTCAACCAAATCGGTTCAGTATTTGCGGTGTTAAAGAGTAACAAACATACACACATACACACAAACTTTCGCTTTTATATTAGTGTGATAATTAAGATTGAGATTAGTATGCATAATTAACGTATCCTTATTATATTTCACAGACAGTAGGTATAAAATAAAACTGATTTTAATATTAATAAATTTTATTTATTTAAAATATTTGAAAAATATAACTCTATGCCGTAAAACTAACAATGGTGCATATTTCAGTTGTATTTGTACAAAAATCTCTAAACTAATTGACACGTCTAAAATTAGTCTTATCCTTTTCATAATGAACACGTAATAACAGTAGGAACGACAATTTAAATGCAACGGGTGGGATATGAACCGTCGACCTTTTGGTTTTCAATTCATGCCCTGAACACTGCGCTATTGCGGCTTAGTCTGTTACTTTAGAGATTTGTGCACAACCAAACGGGCAACAAAGTAAAAAAAAAATGTTGAAACTAAAATGGTACATCATAAACACTGGGGAACAAAAATAAATTAAAGCTTTTTATACATAAAAAATCGCATATGTATGTTAACTAAATATTGTGGCTAATTCTTTTGTACACAATATCTAAACTAAATCAAATTGACACGTATAAAAATATTGCTATTCTTTCCGCATGGAGTATTGTGAAAGAGATAGGAATAGAATTAAAGTCTGTTCGTTTACTTACGGTCAACGTTCGTTTACGGTAAGTAAACGTAACAATCCAAACTTGGCCACGTTGGCCAAGTGTGGATTGGCAGACTATTTGGAGATTCTGTTTTATTCTTAGAATAGAAAAAAAAATGACAAAGTGTAAAAAATAATAAAAGCAGAATAATAAGAGCACCTGCGCCTGTGTGACACTATGTTACCGAACGGACTTTTTACGTTAGTAACGGACTTTTAGTCTTACCATTTTAGTTTAGTTTAGATTTTGTAAAATTTTACATATTATACACATTTCAGCAAGACATTTTGTACATTATACTAAATAACATAGATGCATAGAGGGCAACATAACTATCGCACTAAATCGAATAAAAATAGTACCTATTTACTCTTTGATCATTTATATTGATAAATGAATTTTTCATATTCTTTAATATGAAAAATTCATTTATCAATATAAATGATTTTGTGATTCAAATATAGATACATACATAACTCATAACATAAGACATGAAATCAAATTATGACTCAGACTTGAGACAGAGTTAAAACAGGATATAAATATGTCCCTGACATGAATCTGTCTAGTTTTAACTATGTCTTGAGTCTGAGTAGACTTAGAGTATGCTTTATACACAGAACTCAAACTCAAATACAGCTTGAACTCAATCTTGTTCGTTTTGTTTTCAACCCTCTAACAAAGTAAATAAAGCGGAGCTTAAGGTGTTATCACGGAATCTTCCTGTTTCACGATGAGCACTTCTCGTTGTAAGTTACCAGAACCTATTTTACAATTGGAAGCCACTTCGAGACCGTCCACCCTAAAAATAATGTTTTTTAATTAATTATCATTTAATAACTGAATACTTGAAAGCATATTAGCACCTAAAAGTGTCCCAAACAACGGGTGCCACCGTCGGAAATGGGGCTACTTTTGTCTGCCCTTCTTAACATGTGTAGAATTGTAAGCACCATTCCGAACCAGTGGTAGATTCATTTGTCGATTCGAAAGCACTTGTAAAAGTTTATCTGAATAAAAAAATATGTCTATTCTATTCGTCTTTGCTTCAGCTGGACACAAGATAGTTAAACTACTTCTTGAAACATTTTGTTTTGAAAAGAGCAACTGCTGAGTTTCTTGCCGGCTCTTCTCAGCAGAACCAGCATTCCGAACCGGTGCGTGGTAGATTCTTGACATGTCATAAGAGCCACACGTTGGTCTACGTGAAATAAACGATTTTGATTTTTTTTTGAATTTTGAATGTTTTTTTTTTGACATTTGTTGTATAGACAAAATGACAAAAATTTCAAAAAACATGAGACACGTCCGAATACAAAATAGCCTCCCGACGTATAATGCCCGATCGAGACTCTCGCGAGGCGCCTCCTAGAAGCTCTCGACACGAGTCTTGGCGAGTGGAGGGTGCAGGAGTGCTAGCCATCCAGACTCTTCCACGCGTCCTTTGACTCGCGCCCGTAAAACCTCACCTCGCCTCGCTGTCGCTCCGTACAAAGTGGCGAGGCGAGGCGAGGCGAGGGAAGACAAGGGGGTACGAGCTGTTACAGCCCTACCTAAAGCATATATCGCTGACATCGCTTGACACCAATATAATCCATGTCACTAGTCAGCAATATATGCCAATAAATACCGAATATTCAATAGATAAAATTCAGTCGTAATCAATCATTCTACACCCTTACTCTGCCTCCCGGCTAGCTCTAAGGACTCCGGCTAAAACCCCTTCACGAGGGTGTTTAACGCAGTGTTCGTACCTATAGTCCAAGTAAGAATTGTGTGCAGTGTGTAGCTTAATTAATAAATAAACTAGATGAACAGAAGTGGTGTTTTATAATAGACATCACCCATCATCATCTATAACATTATTGGTGTCAGAAGTGGAATGCCGAGAAGTTTCATGGAAGAGAACTCTTGGCATCCAAAACACTGAGGGCATCATCACAGAGTACCTACAGAGGGGAAGCTTCTAGTAAGCGGCCCGCTGTAGTTACACTCACACATATGCGCATGTTTGTCACGTCACCAACTGTACCGGTTAGTTGAACGAGCGTGCGTCCGTGAACCGTTGGTGAGTGTGTTTGTGTGAGTATACCTACAGCGGGCCGCTTGTGGAAGCTTCCCCTCTGTAGATTTACTACTCGTGTGGCATCATCATCTAAAACAGAGCGCACCGTCCTCACTCTCGCACTCGTTGCCTCGTGTAGCCTCGTCTGGATCGGGCATTAGAACGTCATTTATGTTAAGAGATATGCTCACCCGGATGTGTTAGTGTCCGCATTGTCGCCGAGTTCGCAGCGGATGCTCTGCTCGGTGCAGTCCGCTATGCAGGTGGCGAGCAGCTTCACGTGTGAGCCCGAGTACATCTGTATGCCGACCTCGCACCGCTTTATCGCGCAGTTTCGTAACTCCACCTGGAAACACCATAAAATCCTACTACAGTAAAAAAAATGAATAAAACAGAATCTCCAAATAATCTGCCAATCCGCACTTGTAACCGTGGTAAGTAAACGAACATGGTAAGTAAACGAACGTTGACCGTAAGTAAACGAACAGACTATAACTCTTAGTACACAAGTTTACACAAGTTTAAGAACTCATTAAAAGTATGCTCATTAAAAAAGCATATTATACAATTGAAGATTATATAAATGATAAAAAAGCGTGGATTTGACTCGTTCCAGCAGTGCGCGAGACGGCAATTCAAATTGCTATATTGATATTGTTAATTTGGAAAAGAGCAACCGCCGAGTTTCTGGCTGGCTCTTCTCGAATGGCATTCCGAACCAGTGGTAGATTTAATTGACTATTCAAAAGTACTTGTCAAAGTTTATTTGAATAAAAAACTTTTCTATTCTATTCTATTCTAGTACGGAGTTTGTACATCTCGAAAACGTTGGTAGATTTCGAATATCAAAACACCACAGTGTGCATCCACCACAAAACACCATGTAAAAAATAGACCTAAAGCCTTTTGAGTTAAAGTCGTTATTCAGTACTACCAAATATTTTCGTTGTATCAACTTAGGTCGCAAGTCCATTTTACTTTAAAGTTATACTCTGATTTTTAATTCCGTGGAATTCTGACGTTTCATAATGTTACCAGAGATAAAACAATTCCCACAAAAAAGATAAAAATTCAAAACTTATGTAATTAAAAATCAACTGCATGCCGCATGTAGATATTATGACAAATGCCTGATCTACACTTCATGGTGATATTGTCATTCGCCTTCCATTTTTGAATAATTTTTTTCAATGTGCTTCTTTTGTTTTCTATTGCTGTTAGTGTGCACTTTCTAATTTCCACTCTTGGTGTTTTCTATTTTAGGGCGAAACGACTATTACGCAGCATATGGCTTTTTATGATAACAGGAAATTAAAGTAGTTTGGGGTAAAATCGTACTTCGTAGATGTTAACCCTATTCTCCGTACAAATAACTCATCTGTAAATGACAATGACAGCTGTCAGAATTCCACGGAATTAGAAATCAGAGTATACTATACACGAAATTTCGTCGTGATGAATTTACAAACCTTACTCCTCCAATGTCAAATCTCTAGGTCCGTCAGTTTAGGCTACAGAAATCCTAATAATAAGGCACTAGAAATGCTGTGTACACGTGACCTTGTCGCCGTGCTGAAGACGCAGACGTCGCAAGCGCAACGATGTGTGAGGTAGGCCAACGATGCGACGCATTTGCAACCTATAGTTCGTTCGGTAACTTAGTGTCGGTACAGGCGCAGGTGCTCTTAGTATTCTGCTTTTATTTTTATTACTTTTTTTCTGTTTGTAATTTTTTTTCTATTCTAACAGAATCTCTGAATAGTCTGCCAATTCGCACTTGGCCAGCGTGGTAGACTATGGTTAAAATCCTTCTCATTTTGAGAGAAGACCCGTGTTTATGAGAATATTATATTTTATGTTTATGGTTATATTGTAATAAAATACGAATATAAAAAAATATAAAAAGGAAAGAGAATTTTAATGAAAAAATATGAGTAGGTATAAAACGCCAAAACCCCTTGTGCCTGTACACCCCTCGCGGCATGCTTTGAAGTCACGGCGGTGTCTTTGGCAAAACACCGCGCGGCGGAGGCGGCTAGACACAAAAGGCGACCGTAAGAAAACGAACAGACTATACATGTTAATCCTATGGCTTAATTCTACAGCACTGTGAGTAAATATGTTTGCGTGATTGCGTAGAACTGTTTTTGTATGTAGTAAGGGCGGCGACATGCTTTCTGTTTAATTTGACGTGGTAAGTACACAACAGTAGGGTATTTGACTAATTTTTGGAAACTGTTTTAAATTATTCTTTATTACTTATTAAAACACACTACATTGATATTTTTCGCAATATCTACAGTATTAAGAATTAAATCAATGATAAAGTTTAAGTTTTGAAAACCACGCCAAAAACGACATTTCTGATCACATGATACGCGTGACGTCACAAATCGCTATGCAAGTCACTTCTCTCGCTCGCCCCTTTTCGGAACTCGGTGCGTGCGACAGAGACGCTACGCAAGGCGACTGCTGTATCGTAATGTTGTAAATTGTTTACCTACTCATTTTAATATCAATCTTATTCTTTCTAGTATAAAGTTTAGTTTCGGTTGACTTGATAAACTTCAATTATAACAACCAAGTTACGTGCAATCGAGTGACGTCACAAACAATCCCAGAGCGTTCACGTTCCTGATAAAATTTCAAAAATTATGTTTTATTTCGTGCAAAATATCGCGTAAAATTACATAGTTTAGTTTGATTGAGTGAAATATGTCTTTTTTAGGCTATTATCTGATAAGATGACCACAATCAATAGTATATTTTCAATGTTGTCAAATACCCTGTTCTAATGCCTTAAACTATATTAGGATTTCTGAGCTTTATTTAATTTAGTCAGTCAGTCATGGTACTAATTTATAGGTAACTTTTAAACATACCTGGGCGCCTTCGTGCACAACAAGTCCCGAATAAAAATTTTCAAATGTGCAATCTTCAATTAATATTTTTGCTTGAGACATCGCCACTATTCCTTGCGCAAAGTCACCCTGAAAATAAAATATTAATTGTATTTACCCCCCGACGCAAAAACGACGGGGTGTTATAAGTTTGAAGTATCTGTGTGTGTATGTGTATGTGTGTGTGTCTGTCTGTTCCCCTGTAGCGCTCAAACGGGTGAACCGATTTGAATGCGGTTTTTTTTGTTTGAAAGGTGAATTAGTCGAGTGTTGTTAGCTATGTTTGATGAAAATTGATCCAAGATGGCCGCCGCTACAAAATGGCGGATTACATATTTTCTCACAACTTTGTTAATATGGGTATCAAATGAAAGGGCTTGATTAGTAGAATAGCACTATGTAAATCCAAGATGGCCGCCGCCACAAATGGCGAATGTCGGGGGTTTTTTAATTTTTTAATTTATACTTGTATATTATCTTTATACTATCGGCAAATTTTACCACCCATTGCACTATTGTCGTACCTAACCTACCCTAACACAAGCTTACCGCTTACTTGAAGTGGAAAGGGAAATATTAGTTATGTTCAGCATGGCTTACCTATTCTTTATGAAAAAAATATTTATTTGTAAAGATTAACCTAGCCCGCCAATCTGCATTGGAGCAGCGTGGCGGGTCTAAACTCTAATCCCTCTCTCCTATGAGAGAGGAGGCCTGTGCCCAGCAGTGGAACGTAAAAGGCTGTAGTGATGGGTGGTGGATATATTAACCTGACGGTTCTGGGAGTCATCCGAGAGCTTGCAGTTTCTGATGTGGAGCTCTCCGTCCCGCACCACTATGACGGTGTTCACGAGCTCACATTTCAGCACCAGATCCCGTATCCTGCAATCTTTGCTCAGCATCAGCAGGTAGGACCTCATCTCCGATGCTCTGAGAGTCGCACCTACAAACAGATGATTTACAAAACATTGCGCATGCCATTACTTCAAACTCGCCGGTGAGTGAATCGCTTGCTATTTCACCAAGCATCGTGTTAGAATGGGTGTGTTCGCTGAGCAGCAGTATGATTATTGCAAACAAATGCAAGAAAAATTAAAATATTAATATAAAAATATATGTAGGAAAAAGTACTCGCAGAGCTGTATCTATTCCTTGTTGTGTCTTCCTATTAATCCCAGAATGGTAATTGGCTCTTCTCAGGATGAAAAGAGACTCCCAGTCTCTCAGATCCTTCACTATGCAACCTGACTAAGAGTATGGAATGTTGACTTTTAGTAACATCTATACTAATATAATAAAGCGGAAGAGTTTGTTTGTTTGAACACGCTAATCTCGGAAACTACTGGCCCGTTTAAAAAAATTCTTTCACCGTTGGATATGTACTCGATCCTGGAGTGCTATAGGCTATATATGTACCACGGGCAAAGCCGGGGCGGACCGCTAGTCTGATAATAAACTAATAATAACTAACATCTGATAATAAAATAAAATATATTTTATATATTTTATCGATATAAACGAGACCAACAGCTTAAGATGCTCTCTGTGGCATGGAACAAACGAAAACGCGTGCTTATTATCTAAAGCTAAAATGATTTATGAACATACCGTTAAAACTGCACATGGATATTGTTGACAATGGCATTTCAGGTATTTTATAATCGCTACTGCAAAATATCACTTCCTCCGGTTCCAATGATAGACCTTCCTCCGCTGACACCATTATGATGAGGTTTTGTTCCTTGCTGAGGTTTGAACTAAGGAATTTAAAAATATTGTTTCTTTCCTCCTCACCACCACCTTGCCATAGTGCCACCACCTTTAAAAGAGAAAACCTTATAAGGCTGGACATACACTGCAGTGTGACGCGTTTCATACAGATACCCGTATTTCAAATTGATAAAAAAATTTAAATAACATTCACGAGAAAACAGGAAACATCGCGCTAACGTGCGACCCACGCGAAAATCATGTGTACTCATTTTCTCGTCGAAGACAATACCTAGAGATAAACGAGAAAATGAGTAGACATAATTTTCTCGTGGGTCGCATGCTAGCACAACAAAAAAGATACTGGCAGCGCTGTTGCTTTGACAATCAGATTTAGAATCAGACTTTATTAGTTTGTATCACTAATAAAGTAGAAATCGGTTTTAGATATAACTTTACAGAACATTTCTTGTTCTTTAAATAAAAATGTACATAGAAGTTTCGCAGATAGCATAGCAATTTATAATTATTATAAAATAAGTAAAAGAAATAAACTTACATTTCTTTTGCTCTTATGCTCTTGCCATTTCGCCCTTGCGGGTGCCATGAAATGTTCTCTAATGAAGGGGTCTTCATACAGACTCCATTTGGGTATCAAACTATCCAGGTGTGCGTTTATCAACGCACTTTGTGTTATGTAGTTTGATGGCAATGAGGAAGCTGTAAGAACAAACAATAACATTGTAGCACACAAGTAGGTATCCCTCTACAGAGAGGTAAAAAAGCTTCATATAAGCGGCCCGCACTAGGTACACTTATGGAACTCTTTGCACCAATGGTTCACGGACGCTCCGCCTTTGACCCTGCCAGCTCAGTTGTATGGCAAACGTGCGCTATGTGTGAGTGTACCTACAGCGGGCGCTTGTATGAAGTTTCCTGTTTGCAGAGATATCTGCTCATGTGATTGTAGGGTATATGAGAGTTAGATTTGTGTACCCCATGTGCATAGGCAGAAAGATTGTCCAAGACATATTAAAAGAATACGTAGGCTTGCTTGGAAATGCATTTAAAAGTCATCTTACCATCATCATCAGCTATGCCTCCATCACACAAAGAGCAATCAAGCTCCTGTAATTTCTCATGAGCGTTAATTGCACTGTTACGCAGCGTTATTATGGATCTCGCCATGGGTTTCGGTATAGTGCCATTGTGAAGCTCCAACCAGAGGCTCATCCTGTCCTCCACAGTTTTCGGCATAAGAACTTTGTTGTCTTGGTCGTCCCAAGGCATCCATATGTTAAGGTAAAAAAATCTGCAATGATTTACACAATAGGGTATTTGACAACATTGAAAATATACTATTGATTGTGGTCATCTTATCAGATAATAGCCTAAAAAAGACATATTTCACTCAATCAAACTAAATTATGTAATTTTACGCGATATTTTGCACGAAATAAAACATAATAATTTTTGAAATTTTATCAGGAACGTGAACGCTCTGGGATTGTTTGTGATGTCACTTGATAGCACGTAACTTGGTTGATATAATTGAAGTTTATCAAGTCAACCGAAACTAAACTTTATACTTGAAAGAATAAGATTGATATTAAAATGAGTAGGTATAACAATTTAGAACATTACGATACAGCAGTCGCCTTGCGTAGCGTCTCTGTCGCTCGCACCGAGTTCCGAAAACGAGCGAGCGAGAGAAGTGACTTGCATAGCGATTTGTGACGTCACGCGTATCATGTGATCAGAAATGTCGTTTTTGGCGTGGTTTTCAAAACTTAAACTTTATCATTGATTTAATTCTTAATAGTGTAGATATTGCGAAAAATATCAATGTAGTGCGTTTTAATAAGTAATAAAGAATAATTTAAAACAATTTCCAAAAATTACTCAAATACCCTATTAATTAAATTGTACCAGCCTTTGATCACATATTAAAGGTTATTGGGATCAAAGATACCATACAAATCTAGTATTGAAGTGTGTTATAAATCAATTAATTTTGCAGAAAAAACAATTCTACACAAACAACTTTTAACAATATTGTTTTATAATGCATATTAATTATGAGGATTTTTGCCATTACAATAAAAGTTCAATAAAAATTCATTTCATAGAAAATATTAGGCCATTAGAAAAATAAACTTGAAAAAATGGAAAACTTCTTGGCATAAAAATAATGCCGAAGGACTGGTTGAAAAGCATGAAGAAAATGACGCCAAAAGAGTTGGATGTAAGTTTCATACAGGTTGAATACATACCTCAATAAATCAATGAACTGAGCAGTAGCCTCTGCATTCACAAACTCCTCCCTCTGTTTCACAGTTGGCCACAGTTCTATCAACGGTATATCTGTAACTCTCTCTGGTAACGACACAGACTCGTGTTGGACATTCAGCACATCAACATCAGCCGTGAGCTCCTCAAAGTCTACCGATACAACTGAGACTAAGGCTATGCAAGGGTATCTCACTTCTGCAATTACAAAACACATCAAATATACACTATCCGTATTACTATAGTATACGCCAAAGTGTGTCTGTATCCATCTATTAGTGTTTAAGCAGGACTAAAGCTCACTGTGAAATTCCAGCTTTAATGAAGTCAGTTTGCAGTACAAATATGTACTTCTATCTAGACACTAACCTTGTTACGGCTAAACGGATTAACAGATTAACTTAAATAGATCTTGACTTGGGCTCTTGCATCTTGCATCCTAGAGACAAATACTTTTCATAGAAAAATAAGTGTGTGTGTACAATTCACACACAGCAGAAGTGAAACCTCAGAAAAGTAACTTTAACTTTGGCTTTGACTTTGCAGGCTAGAACAGTGTTGTTTTTTCGTTTCATCGAATTTTCAAATGCATAACGATCCTTAAGTTTCACTTCAAAAAGATATCATATTATTTAACATGGGAATCACACTAAAATATATGAAGTAGGTTGTACCTATGATGTATACAAAGGATTAATCTATTTTTTATTTTACACCTGCAACTGTCTGAGGTACTCTTTCTGGGATGAAAAGTATCCATTAACCACCCCTAGGATGCAAGCTATCTCTGTGTCGTATTTCAGCTGAATTGGACAAACAACATGCAAACACATTCAACTTTAACAAACATTTGATTTTGATATTGTTGGCAGATTATGTTAGAAAAATATCTAGTGAAAATCAGTGAAATCTCTCTTACCAAACTTCTTACAGAACCTCTTAGACAGCTTCCACAGAGCATCCCATCCCACTGGCTCCACCAGTATCTCAGCCCGAGTGCTCCACTGTTCCCTCATGGTGCCTCTGCCTATACTGAACAGTTCCACTAGCGCATTGAGGATATCTTTGTGGCTGTGTGCAAATGTATGCACGGCTGGCATCTGCAATTAATTCATTTATATAATATCACGTCATAAAACAGGCATACACTACGGTAATATTAAATATGTACCTACAGGGAATATGCATATTTTAAATTGGATTAAATTTTTTTATTTCAAAGTATTAAGTACCTAATATTTTTTATATGTTTAAAATTGGACTGCTTATGATATTTAAATACCCATACCAACCATTGCGCGTGTTGTTTAAAGACAGATTCTACAGGAATACTATACTGCCTTTATTCAGTCGCATTGGTCCATATCATGAATGTAATTGAAATAATTAAGTATGCAATGTAATAACTGCATAGTTAAATTGATATCTTAATAAACGCATCCTTATTAATATGTAGGTTATTACTAATAAACGTATTATAGAAACATGTAAATTAATGATTTGAGTCACTACAAATTTTGGGTTTGAAAACGCTTTAAAAGTGGGTCTTGCAAACGTAAATTCGAAACAATATTACTTACTATATTGTAGGACATATCGATATTTTGCTTTTTGCATAAAATTATTATATTCTAGTACATTTAATGATCACAAATCACAATATTTAAAAAGAGTCCGTTTTATTTTTCAAATTCAACTTGACCATTGACTGTATTTTTTTTTTTAATTTTTGAATATTTGAATTTGTCATTATGACATTAAACATGATAAAGTTGCCAGATACAAATTACAATTGCGAAATGGAAAGATAAGTGACTTTGATTTTTAACAAACTGGTTTTGGTAACTTAAGAAAAGCGTTAAACATTACGTCTAATGATAAAAAAGTGCTGTAAAGTGTATAAAGTTTAAGAGGAAATATTTTTTTAAATCCTGATATCCGCTTGGACCAGGGGCGTAGCTACCGCCGTATATGCCGTATCAATTATACGGGGCCCCCAAGCCACGGGGGCCCCGGGGGAAATTAAATTTTGTAGTAAGCAACACTAGGTTAACTCGGCTGCCCTAGTGATAAACAAAGTAATTACATTCAGAACACCTTACCTGGGATCGTTTCACGAAACGAAAAATCAAGCAACTGCATTTTAAATACAAAAACAAAGTAATCAACATAATTGGATGTTTATGTTTTTGTGTTGTGCTTGTTGTTTACTTGGTTTTTGCATTTATATTCCGGGTTAGTGAGTGCTGTCGTGACAAACGGTCACGAATCGCGATAAATGTAGATATTAACAACAAAGACTGAAAATATAAATCACTTAATCATTAAAGCTAGCAACACCGAGACTCTTAATTGCCCAGCTCTATGGTGAGTTAACTCACCTCTATATCCGTAGAAAACTTATGGTTTGGTAGTCGTTTGAGGCTATTTCCGCCGTACCGCCATTTCGCATCGAATCGTGGCGGCGGTGAGGGTGATTCGAGATTGGATAGCTGGTGGCGTGGCGACTGGTGTCCACGCTCCTGGAAACTAAGGTTAGTGATAGAGGATAGAGATTAAGGATTATGAGAGACTAGATTACTTTAGATAGATAGATTTAAGTGTCGACTTCTGGCTCGAAGGGGTCCAAGAAAGCAGACCCGATTTATGTTTCCACTCAGGTCACTCGATGATAGATTTGCGGAGCGCCCCCCCCCCCCCTGGTGACGTGGTCTCAGCGGGTCGCATCCGAGGGTTCCCAGATTACAAACCCGATAAGAAATAGGCTGGAAGGTTGCTTGCTGTCGATGCGGCAAACGACTTCCAGAGGAGGTTCCAAGATACGGACCGATACGTGTTTCACTCATTATGAAGAGCGACTGCAGTGACCTGTGGAGAGACCCCCTACTCCTGGGCCGATCTCGTCCTGAGACGAGATCTGCCCAGGCTTAATTTGTATTACAGGCAAGGTTGCGGCCCCCACTTGAGTGATAATCCTGGCGTCAACTAAGATTAACGCTGGGGTGCTGTGCGTAAACTTGGGTAAGTGCTAAAACAATATGCTCACAATGATATCACCACGCCTCCGGTCTCATCACCCAGGATTCAGGCAAATTCCCATACGTGTAAAATTTGAGACAAAGGGAGGTGTTGGCGACAAGTGCAGTTACTTCGTTTGGGCAATTTAAATTTCAGTAAATGGTTCAAGTTATTTGAAATATTAAACTGTGGTAAAAAACTACTCGACACAAAACTTTTGTTAATGCAAAAAATTTTCAATTTCACAAAAAATATCAATTACTTTGTTTATCGCTAGGGCAGCCGTAGTGTTGCTAACCTTGGAATTTCATTTCCCTATTTTCCATGAGATTCTGGTCGATATTTACCTACCTAAGTAATTCTAAATTTTAACCGAAAATTTAAATACTAATTTTCATGGATATAACTTGATAAATAACGTAAAAAATTAAGGACTCCATCTAAACTTTCATCCCCTATTTAATCCACTTGGCGATAGAATTTTCAAAAAATCCTGAAATATATATTTTTTATTAAAAACCCAATTTAAACCAATTTTTACCCGACTACGGCCTCGTGTAGAAGAGCCGTCAACGTCCTCGTCAGTTTTTCGGACTGGACTTCCCAGGAGATCTAATAGGACGCGAAAATTACCCTCCTACGGCCTGGCGGACTTTGTGGTTGATGGGAGTGAGGTGAAATCTGAACCGGGGGAGAATGAGGTGATATATCCGACCTCCGCGCCGTACCTATACGATCTCCATAGTTATCAATACCAAACGAGTCAACTGTCATACTTTGATAATATGTCATCATCAATAATTATATTTGTCAAGTGGAATTCTTCCACAATATTTCTCTTGGTTTCTCGTTTATTATGCTACATACGGCAAAGCCAAAAGAAAGGTTTATGATTTTGACAGTCTATGTGTGTATGTATGTATGTTGGTATCAGATTTTGTGTTCCACCGTAGCGCCTAAACTACTGGTCCGATTTTGATGAATGAGGTACCGTGAAACCGTCCAATTTTGCCCTTAATGAATATTTTGCCCATTGAGACAAATATTAAGAGAATTGAATATAAAAAAATTACCATTTCACTTCAGTTATTTTTTTGTATTTTAGCAGAAAATAGATTATATTTATGGCAACACTGTGTATCGTTTTTTCAAAACCATCACTCAATGGGGAAGGGCCCGTGGTCCCACCGATTTGACCCACCGGTGGGTCAAACGCTATACTCCCTATGTATGCTTAAATCTTTAAAACTACGCAACGGATTTTGATGCCTTTTTAGGGTTCCGTAATAAACAAGGAACCCCTATAGTTTCGCCATGTCCGTCCGTCCACGTCTGTCCGTCTGTCCGTCTGTCCGTCCGTCCTCGGTTAATCTCAGAGACTATTAGTGCTAGAAATCCGTAATTTGGCATGAGTATAAATATTAATCACGCCGACAAAGTGGTGAAATAAAATTTTGATAAATATTTTTTTTAGGGTACATGTAAAGTGGGGATGAATATTTTTTTTCTCGTCTACCCCATAGTATGGGGTGTCGTTGAATAGGTCTTTTAAAAATACTGTGGGTGTGGGAACATCATTTTTCGATTTCTAGATCCGTTTGTAAAATATGATGTTTTAAAGTGCAAATTTTTATTAGAGTCAAGTGTCCCCCCCCCCCCCTCTATCAGCCAAATGGCAGTATATAGGAACTTGAAAAAATTCACAGCAGTAGGGTATATAATCAATTTTAAAGGAAAACTATCACGGCTAAGTAGGGTTCACAGGTTAAGGAGTTATATCTGTTTTTCGAGGATTGTGACTACAGAACCCTACACTGCGCGTGGCCCGCCACGCACTTGGCCGGTTTTTTTTTTAATAGATAGTGATTCAAGAGGAAGGTTTATAAGTAGAAAAATTGGACCCGGTAGGTGGCGCTAATAGCGGGCAGGACGACATCTACCGGGTCCGCTAGTGCAACTATAATTTTAAATTGTACTTATTACGTGACTAAAACAATGGACCATGACCTAGGGCCTAGGGTCAGATGAAGGTATTATAGACCGTACGTGAGTTATTTTTATAGCACCATTTTCAGTTTGAGTGAGAAAACGAGACCACCGACTGCAGACTCATAATGAGACAAACACAGACATACAGAATTATCTGATGCCCGCGGCTTATTTCGCATTCGCCTGCAAAAAGAGGAGTGATATAATTATGTTTGATCGCTATGTGTGTCTGTCTGTCGTCCCCCCATAGCTCTTAAACGGAAGACCCACTTTGAATGCAGGTTTTCTGGGGATGGTTCTTAGACATCATAATTTTATCAAAATCGGTTCTGATGAAATTCTGTCTGTTCGCAATAAACTCAAAAACTACTGAATGGATTTTCATGCACATAGACATAGTGGGGAAGGAATAAGGAATAAGGATATTCACGAGGAAGGTTTAGGTGTAACTACCTACCTATAATTTGTTAAGATTTTGTGTAATATGGTTGAATCCTTTATAGTAGTAGTAGATTTATAGATAGAGTAGTAGTTTGTAGTAGTGGTAGATTCATTTGATTATTCAAAATTACTTACTTGTAAAAGTTTATTTGAATAAAAAACTTTTCTATTCTATTCTATTCTAATCGTCATAATATACGTTATTTGTTGAAATTGTCGGAAAAAGTCGAGCCGCCTAGCCTGGGCTGGGAGCTTTCATCGAAAACCTCTGTCTACCTAATCTCTTTGAGTCTTTGAGATGGATAGTAGCGGGTAATTACTATATTATGTGCGAAGCCGGAAGTCGGTTAAAAATATATAATACTAGCTGATCCCCGCGACTTCGTCCGCGTGGATATAGGCTTTTATATAGGATCTGATTGGATCCCATAATCTTTTTTTGTACCTAAACTAAATGTAGCCTAAGTCACTTCTTATAACATCACCTATCTGCCATAGAAAGTTCCGTCAAAATCGATCCAGCTGTTACGGAAATTAGCTGGAACAAATAGGCAGATCGACAAACATAAATTTAAATGCACACCAGTTTAAAATAAGCCGTACGTTCAAAGATCCGGGTCCCAAGTTATTTGAACCCAATACTGAGGGTTGTAATGTCTGTCATTTCTGGACTAAAAAACTTATGACCTTGAAATATTTACGGGACAATATATAAAGTACTACCTTTCTAACAAAAAAAGAATGAGTGAAATCGAACAACGCGTTAATGAATTACAGCTAAATACACGTTTTAACTTTCATCCCCTCTCCCAAGGGAACCATGCTGAATTTCGGGATAAAAAGTATCCTATAACCTACCTCGGAGTATAAACTCAAATCGTACCAAGTTTCATTCGAATCCATTTAGTAGTTTCGGCGTGATGCGCGGCCAAGATACAGACAGACAGACAGACAGACAGACAGACAGACAGAAAGACAGACAGACAGACAAAAATGAAAAAAATTGCAGTTTTGGCTTCAGTATCGATTATAGAGTGCCCTCCAATAAAAAATTTCAAAATATCTTCAATGTACAGAATTGGATCTGTTACAGTTTTATTATATTATAGATGACGAGCAGATGCCTGCGACTTCGTCCGGGTGGATTCATATAAATCTCATACAAACGTTAAACCCCAATTTAACTACCTTTGGGGTTGAATTTTCAAAAATCCTATCTTAGCGAATGCCTGCGTCATAAATTCATAATGCCAAACAGCTCGATCCGTCCAGTGGTTTGAGCTGTGCTTCGATAGATAAGTCAGTCAGTCAGTCACCTTTTCCTTTTATGTATTTAGATTATGATAAAGATATGTAGATACTTACATAATATCTATACTTACACGAAGCAATTACCTAACATTCACGCCATGTAACACATAAATTGTGATGTGACCTTACCTAACTACAGGTTAGGGTTACGGGTAATTGATGTTACAATAAATCTGTAACAACAAGCGTTGTAGAACGGTATCTAGGTACTAATAGGTAAGTATAATTAATACGTTATTAATATACTAACGACCCGCCCTGGCTTCGCACGGCTAATAATTACCCGCTACTATCTCACTATAATATATTGTTTTGTTATAGGTACCTAAATCTCAAAAGGGATTAGGCAGCGTTTTCGCTGAAAGCTCCGAGGCGTCAAACGTAAACTGTTCGAATTTTAAACTTTTATTTCTCCCATACACTTTATCTTTTACCATTTTTCGCAGTTTTTCGAGTATGAATGAAGCTCAGATTAAGTATCAAGCTCTCTTTGGAATGAAGGGACTGTGGAAGGGACAATGGAGCTATATAAAACTTGGCGCACTTTTGACAAAACACGTGTACTGGCCTAGTTGTTGTTATTAACATCCTTCACAAAGCGACGTGATATGTACATAAATATTATTTACCACTAACTCTACTGTTTTAACTCTATTAAAGTAGTTTTCCTCTATATTTCTATGTGATCTGTCGTTATTTATGTGGTACGTAATCATACTTATTTGACAAATAAGCTTGCTAACAAAAAACTTTTAGACTATATGTTATTATTATAGGTAGGTATCTAGTTATCACTTCTTTGTAATAAAAAATAATATTGTATTGGACCCGTATGTATTGATTAAGTATGTTCACGAATATTTCAAAACCCAATGAACCAATTTTGATAATTTCTAACATAGGTAACTATCGTAATCTAATCTAGTACTTTCAGGGAAGTTTTACTTAGTAAGTATATCTAAATAACATCTAGTTAGTTTAGATCTATTTTAAACAAAGTCTAAACCTTAGACTATCCAGACGAAGCACTATCTAAAAAAAGTAGCTAGCTGAATTCGGCAACGAAATACCGAAGTTGTACGCGACTACAACTTCGGTGAACATGCGAAGAACATGCGAAGAAGTGTTAGAATAATGATGCCAGACTCATAACTTTTACCCGATTAATGGAAAAAATATTTTATACAGTGTAGAGTTTTGCTTAGATAAATATACATGCATAACTTATAACTATATGCAATATGCATATAAGGTACTGGCACATAGGAAGGCCCACCTTATTTAAAATCTCAATAAAAAATAATGTTTTAAAGATTTGACAAAAACAACTATGTGTAATATTGCAATGTTTTATTGCCCTTCTAAAAATAATCAAAAAACTATAATTTAATTACTCAAAGTTATATTAAAGAGTGTTTTTAAAAAACACTATAGTGGGCCTTGTTAAAGGCACTGTCCCTTACTAAGGCCCGTTTATAACTAACTGTTACTTAACATCAACTTAATATTTCTACAAAATAATTCACAAATCACGTTTAACAGTTTAAGATATAAGTTATTTAACCAATACTTTAGAGATATAATGAAAAAATTGCACACTGGGCCTTGACCCATGTATGAAAAACAAAAATAGTCATAAAAGTAAAATTCTACTTTAAATCAATAAAAAAACAATTATTTCTAATGACAAATTCGTAACTCTAGACAGTATTCATTTAAGAATCAAAATATTCAGTTCTCATTTTCCACTTAAATTTTAAGTGGGCCTTACTAGGGCTATTGAATATTTTTTATTTTATTTTCACAAGCTATACAGCTTTATCAACAACTTTTTAATAAAAAAAAAACTAATAAATTGAAAATGTATGCAAACATACAAAAATTAGTACAAATATTACAAAAATAAAGTACCTATCCATATTGAGAACTATCAATAATTTAACAAATTATCAATGAAAATTATGATTAACTGCTAAAAAAATCGTAAAAAATTTGTAAACTAAACAAACTAAATTCGTTTTATTTAAGTATACTTTAGTACTAAGTATTTACAATCCAAGTGCATTTGACATTTTCATAGGTGTAGTAAAGCCCATAGGCCTCTACGTAGGCCCGGGCCATACTACGGATTTTTCATAGTGGCGGAAAAATTAACTTTTATTCACAAATATCTAAATAATCGGTAAACTTAGCATCGCATTCTAGTCTCCAATGATTATTTTACAATATGATGATAGAATCACTCGAAAACTGACGCTATTTGTGGAAAAATTGGCAAAAACAATCACAGCGAGATTATAATCACGCGAAATCGACAGCGTTAAGTGTGCTTAGTCTAAATCGGAGCACTCGAAAACGAACTCGAAAACTATTGATCGATTTCAGAGTAAAATAGACCTAAAATGGCTTGTATTAAGGTTTGAGTTCGCCAATACATTCAGCATTCGAACAATGCTGAATGTATTGGCGAACTCAAACCTTAATACAAGCCATTTTAGGTCTATTTTACTCTGAAATCGATCAATAGTTTTCGAGTTCGTTTTCGAGTGCTCCGATTTAGACTAAGCACACAGAGAGAAATGAACGAAATGTAACAAAATGGCGGCGCGGAAATTATTTGGCGCCATTCAACATTCAATGTGGGGTCAAGGTGAATATGGGCCCGAAATTTCGAATGCTTTAGGCAGTGGCAAGTGCGTTTTTTCAATGTGGGCTTTCGTAGAGGCCGGGCCTTCGTATGTGCCAGTACCTTATATATTTAACTCGTGTACGCCGATTTGGCGTAAATTTTGTAGCCGCGCTTTGCTGGTACGCCCTGCTCCTTCTAGGTCGTAGCGCAGCGGAGATCAATATTAATTCTATGGTCTAACTCTAACTCTAAAGCTAAACTCTCAAGTCTTAACATCACCGTCATAATCTCATTACGGCATACATAATTAGAAAATTATCACTTTGCAATATCATCTGGACCGGAAAAGAGACAGGCATAATCTAGATAGGTACACTTGGCTTGTTAAATAGTACAAGAACAAGTTTGCTGTTCAATTCTTCCTGTTACCAGTCAGTACCTATCGTACCTACGCTATGCTGATTTACTTAACTAATAACCGCATAGATGCACCGTTGAGTTCAAATTAGCCATTTATAAATTATAATAATTTAAACTTAATCGTAATCTAGTAGGTACGTTCCTATTTGTAACAACACTTGTGTAGATATTGAAGACCGAGGAGGACCTACGTGATCCAAATTGTTAACTTCATATGTAAATATTTAATTTATTTTTTATAAGGCTTGTATTTAATCGCATAGTCCGTAAATACTAAATAGTGCCGCACTTAGTGGCGTAGCTAGGTGGATAGGGGCCTCGGTGCATAGTGGAAAAATCGGGACCTCACCCCCTCTTTCCACATAGCTTAAATTTATATTAAACTTAGACTTGCCTTTACACAAGTTTAAGAACTCTATTAAAAGCATGCTCATAAAAAAAGCATATTATACAATTGAAGATTATATAAATGATAAAAAAGCATGGATTTGACTCATTCCAGCAATGCGCGAGACGGCATTTCAATCATGTACCTACTTAAATAATTGTTATATTGTTGTTTTTAAAAAGAGCAACCGCCGAGTTTCTTACAGGTTCTTCTCGGCTGGACAGCATTCCGAACCTGTGGTAGATTCAATTGACGCTCGAGGTCCTAAGTTTCATTGGTGGGCGATTTCCTAGACTTTAAGGGTGATTATCGATTTTCGTTTTAATTTCGCGGTTTTGAAAAAAAATTTTTTTTTGCTTTTTATTATTATTTTTTGTATATACACTTATAGATTACAGTATGAGAAAAAATTACATGTACAAGGCCTCTTCGTAACTCTAGCAGTTTTCCGGAAAATTAATGGAGTGTAATGAACCAGTGTAAGCACCATTCCGAACCAGTGGTAGATTCATTTGTCGATTCAAAAGCACTTGTAAAAGTTTATCCGAATAAAAAATATGTCTTAGACTTGCCTTTACACAAGTTTAAGAACTTTCTTAAAAGTATGCTCATAAAAAAAGCTTATTATACAACTGAAGATTATATAAACGATAAAAAAGCTTGGATTTAACTCGTTCCAGCAATGCGCGAGACGGCATCATGTACATTAATAATAATAATTGTTATAATGTTATTTTTAAAAAGAGCAACCGCCGAGTTTCTTACAGGTTCTTCTCGGCTGGAACTGCATTCCGAACCTGTGGTAGACTCAATCGACGATTCAAAAGCACTTGTAAAAGTTTATTTGAATAAAAAACTTTTCTATTCTATTCTATTCTATTCTAGTGGAAAGAAATGAAAATCACTTGGAGTGTAATGACCTATCTTCGGATAAAAATGAATTCAGAAGCTTTTTAGTAGCCCATCTTTGATTATTTTATGAAATAATGAATAATTATATGAAAAAAACGAATAAAATTGAAATAAAATCTAAACCTTGAGTTTAGATTAACAGTAAACAAGCATAATCATTTTAAATAAATTAAATAAATAATTTTAGATTTTACGAGGCTGGTCTTACAGAAATTTTACGTCTCAATCTTTGTTAAACCGAGTAAAGTAGTCACCTTGTCTGAGGAGATAGGTTTGACAATAATTTGATTGGTTTCTGTAATTTCAGGTGAAATATTTCCAGTTTAATTCTCTTTTTGAGGAATTTCAGGGGTATCGTTGACCAATACTTATCTCTTTAACTTTATTTTGCCCCTTCTTTTTTTTTCTTATATTTCAAAGAGTTTTTTTCTGTTCATGTTGTGCTCAAGCGGACATTTCAATGATGCTGCGAATCTTTTTCTGTTCTTTTCTTAAAAGGTAATTTTTCGCTATTTTTATTTTTTAATTTTAATAATTCCTGAATTGTTTTTTTGATTTTTCTTAAGTTTGGCGTTTTCTGGCTCTATCTTTAGCTAACTTTTCTTCTTTTGTAAGTTTTTTCTTTGTTTTACTCATGTCTACTTGTTTTTTTGGAACGGAATGGATATAAATGAACTGGAAACAAATGACCAAATCGACTTTAAATTTAAAATACTCGAGATACGTGAATGCATAAAATCTCCGAAATAGAACTCTGAATAGAAACAAAACATAAATCCTAGTACTAAATCTAGAAAAAATTAAAAAAATTAAGTCACGTTGAAAATCGATGGAACGTAATGAACTCTACCGCGTGACAAAACACTTCTGACTACTCGCGAATGCAATTTTTTTGTGTTAATTGAAAGATCACCATACTATAACAGAACATCAGCGGCACTAACTGAGACGCCGGATACGCAGGAGGGTAAATCGTTGCTGTACACGTTTGAACACGTCGTGAAGTAGCGATTCCATTACCAGAGAACGTAATGACCGTTTTCGATTGACAAAATTAAAAGTTGGATTATTTCAGGGTTAGAATGGCTTTATAAATTACAAAGGGTAAACAGTCTTATCTTATATCATTGTTTAATTTGAAAAACAAATTAACTACTTAATTCATTTGATGCACACGAATTGAGTAAAAAAATATGTAATTCAATAGATGGGCATTTGCACATGGAGATAAATGACTTTTTCACAGGTTTTTCCTAATTTTCTTTTTACCCTGAGCATTCAGCCCTTTTGTAATAGGATGCCTTCTTGCATCGTTTGTGTCTTAACAAGAAAATCAAAACCATTTTTTCCATAATAGATAAAACATAGCGATTTTAGCCTTTGCAAGGTGTTTCGAACGAAAATCGATAACCACCCTTAAGCAAACACCCTTTTCGGATACTTTTCTATGGCTTTCTAGAGTTTCTCATCACCGTGATTAATAACAAATTACCATAGGCATATTCTAATCGCCATGTACCAGAGATAATTACCATATCTGCACGGCTAGCACGGCTGCACGGCTAGCACGGCTGCACCGCGCGGCTAGCCTCTTCATAGAATTTCGTTGCGGTTTAGTGCGTACAAAATGAGCGGTTGCATATCTATACATATAATAAAATCGTAGAATTGCCTTATCTGTACATTGAAGATTTTTGCAAAATAATAACTGGGGGGTGTTAGGGATAAGTAATAGAACGTAAAAAAGCTATTTTTGGAATTTTTGTCTGTTTGTCTGTTTGTCTGTTTATCTGTTTGTCTGTTTGTCTGTTTATCTGTTTGTCTGTTTGTCTGTATGTTTGTGCGCGCATCACGCTAAAACTACTGAATGGATTGAAATGAAACTCGGCATGATTTAAGTTAATACCTACTATGGAACATATAGGATACTTTTTATCCCGAAATTCAGCACGGTTCCCTTGGGAGAGGGGATGAAAGGCAAAATGTGTACTTAGCTGTAATTCGTTAACGGGTGGTCCGATTTCATTCATTCTTTTTTTGTTAGAAAGTAGATACTTTAAAGACTACTGGCTAATTTCCGAAAGGCTGGACCGATTTTGATGGGACTTTCACTGGCGGATGTTCACATTTTGATGTACCTAAACATCCACCAGTGAACTTTTAACAGTTTTTAGCAAGGTTTAAGCTCAAAGGAGCATAGGAAAAACAAAATGATTCCCACGGCATTATTAAAATCCACGCGAACGAAGTCGCGGGTATCCGCTCGTAAAAATATAAAAGCGGCTAGCCGCGCGGTCAGCCGCGTACGCGGTTGACCGCTAATGCGTATGAGGGCTTAGAGATAGGATTAAGAAAATAATACAGATTACAGCGACTTACATATTTTATCCCTCGTAGGTCGCCTTTATCGCTGTTCCAATATGCTACGGACGTATTGAACCAAATGACGATAAAGAAAGCACTTATTAATACCTAAGTATTATGCTTAGGTACTAAAACGTTTGACGCTTGTGATGAAAATCTTAATTTGGGAGTCCTGTTTTTGCTCGTGGTATCTTAGCTGCTCGTATAGTAAATAGGTACTTCCTGAAAGTATGTAGGTAGAATACGTAATTCAAATAAAATCTGATGCTGGAGGTCGAAAGAGTCGAGGAACGTTGAGTTACCTACGAATAGATACCGCGACCTACCGTTGCGCGCGATACTACTCGTACTCAAGGCTGTGATACTACTTACCCTATAAGACAAATGGTTATCATTACTGGATTATGTTTAGGTAGTATAATAATAGCGCTAAATTTTCAGAAGCGGTCTCCTTATACCCTGTATGTAATCAATACAAAACAAATTCCAGTACGATGTGGCTCCTGTTATTGCTTGTCGCTCTGCTGCTGGCCAACTGGCTGAATTGGATCAACAAGAACCGCCAAATGCTGAAGATGGCAAAACAAATTCCAGGCCCACTCGCTTTGCCGATTGTTGGAAATGCTATCAAATTTATGGTCCAGCCAGAAGGTAATGAATAAAATTATTTTCAAAAACTCAACTAGGACTTCAAATCGGACAATCCATAATATAATATATCTTCTAAGTTCTATACTTACATATAATAAAATCGTAGACTTGCCGTATATGTACATTAAACATTTTTGCAAAATAATACTTAACTGGGGGATGTTAGAGATAAATTATACCAACGGGGAAAAATTATACCTACGGGGGCTAATATTGCCAACATAATATTCATATTGCTAATATTGTTAAAACATTCTGATAATAACAGTACATTTTTAAGCATTGCAACACTAACTTTTCTAAGGTCATATTCAAGAAGGTTATATTCTTTATGTAGATACTGGAGTCTGCGCCTGAAACATTGTAGGAAAGACAGTCATTCAGCTGGGCTATTTTTTCTCTCTAGTTTTTCTTTACCTTTTTATATATTTTTTTGTTGTACATAACATGCTGTTTTTTATTTATACAATATACTTACCTATTTTATTGATTGGCAAGCTGTGATAGCCTAGTGGTTAGGACGACCGACTTCTAATTGGAGGTCGTGGGTTCGATCCCGGGCACGCACCTTTAACTTTTCAGAGTTATGTGCGTATTAAGTATTTAAATATCACTTGCTTTAACGGTGAAGGAAAACATCGTGAGGAAACCTGCATGCCTGAGAGTTCTCCATAACGTTCTCAAAGGTGTGTGAAGTTTGCCAATCCGCTTGGCCAGCGTGGTAGACTATGGCCAAAACCCTTCTCACTCTGAGAGGAGACCCGTGCTTTGTAGTGAGCCGGTAATGGGTTGATCATGATGATGATGATGATGATGATTTTATTGATTACATTTTGTTTTATTTTATAGTCAAAATTCAAAGAATACCTAATTTTGATCTTTCAGAGTTCATAAGTGTGATAAATGACCTCATAAAAGAGTATGGAGATGTGTTCAGAATTTGGCTTGGTACAGACTTGAACATCATTGTCTGCAATCCGGAAGATGTTAAGGTAAAGTGGGCTCAGTTATTATTAATATTAATTTTTTAAAGAATTATTAATGTATAATTTCAAATAAGTAACTGTCGATATCACAATTTTAGCTTCTTCTTACAAATAACAAGACAAGTGCGAAGGGCCCACAATACAAATACATGAAAAATGTTATTGGCGAGGGTATCCTTAGTGGATCAGGTAAAGGTTTTATTCGGTTACTTCGTATTATTTTATAATAGTCAAGTGCTTGACTGCGATCACACCTAACGATAATAATAAATTATTAATGAAGATGGATCCTAGAGCATCCTCTTCACAATCGGCGACTATAGACGATACACGTGAGCACGATCGTGTGGAGTGCTTATTGCTTGTAGTCGCCGATCATCGTCGTTACAATCGTCAGTAATCGTGATGATCGGGGACTTATCGGTTTTTCGGGCACGCATCAAAGGGAATTTGCGTGTTGAAGTAGATGCGTGTGCTTGCCCACACGATCACCGATCATACTATTACAGTGAATGCTCAAATACTACCATCTTCTCTTCTATTTTTTTTCACACCTTTTCGTTCAACTAAATTGACAAAATGATTGTACATACTGAAATTAAATGAATGCAGCAGCTACGTAAACTTCACGTCAGTTTTGAACGCGAGCCGCTCAATAAATGGTCACGGATGATCGTGTGGATGCCTGCACGATGACCGTGACGATTACCTTGCCGATGACAGACGACGATCATTGGCGATGGTGACGAGCAGGTTTAAGATTGGTGTACCTTCATTATTTGAGCTTTTTTTGCTTGTTGCACTACAGGAATTATGTAGATATATAATTAACCATGTGTATATTATAACCATGAGAATATCTAATTCCGCAAAAAATTAAGACAGTAATTAACTTTATGTTATATCACCAGACAAATAATTTTTGTGTAAATATAGGTACTCCATGGAGAAAACACCGAAAAATAGCTGCACCAAATTATGGGAAACGTGCCATCAAAAGTTACACCAATATTTTTAACCTCGAGGTTGACTTACTGCTTCATAAATTTAAGGAAACACCTAAAGGACAACAGTTAGATATTTACAAGTATATTGTCCAGAGCACTAGTTATATCGTTTGTCGTAAGTTAATTAATTATTTTATAATCAAATCCAATCTCACATTTATTATTTTCATAATACTGAGTAGGTAAGTTGGCTTAGATATGATGAGTTTGCACATTTGAAAACGTTACAAGATTTAGAATATCGAAAAACTACAAGTAGGTAAATATCAGAGTAAAAGGACTTGCTAGGTACTGCAATAATAGAACGCTTAAATTTTTCCCATTGTAATTTGTGTTTGAAAAAACCTTTTTAATGAATTACCGAAAAGTATTTCAGTTTGGTAATTTTTAACCGACTTCAAAAAAAGGAGGTTCTGTATTCGACCCGTATGTATGTATGTATGTAAGTATGTTCGCGATTATCTCCGCAACTAATGAACCGATTTTGATGATTGTTTCACTATCGTAATCTACATACTTTCAGGGAGGTTTTAGTATATAACACATCGAGTTATCATTCTTACGTACGAAGTTATAACCATAAATGTATATATATGTCACTAATATGTTCTCTGATATTGCCAGACCTATTGCTGAAGTCTAATATACCTATTCTGGCCAAAAACTTCACTCTGCTACGCCTACGTAACATTGACCTTTTGTAAAAAGTTTTGGGCTGAAGTCAGTACAGCTATACTATAAAGTGATTCCTTGGAGTTTGTGCACGGTTACGTGTATTTCCATTCTATACAAAGCCAAACCGCAAGGGTGTGAAACTGGTCGCGTATATATTGTAAATTACTTTTTAATCAAGGTCTTCCAAATTATACAAGAGTAGTACGCATACAAACTAATCTTGTATAGATCGGAAGTTAGGTTAGGTTGGGTTAGAACATTATAAAACCATTCACCTATACTTAGTATGACACATAAAATGTATGTATTATGTCACAGGATATTTAATAATAATTAATAATATATAGGTCATAATCTATTTTACATACTTAGTTCTCATTTATATTATTATTAATATAAAGAAAACAAATCACTAAAAAGCATAAAATAATTTTTTTCAAAGAAAAATGAACCGACTTCAAACCATTCGAACTAAAAAGTTTAAAATAATTTTTTATTCATTTAGATTTACGATTAAACTACCTAACTCAAATAATATATAATTTTTTTGGAGTCGGCGCCAAACCACATTCAATTCTTCTTAGTAAAATCAGAGTAACTATCCACTTTTGAATGCGAGCGCGGTGAACAATAATAGTCACGGAGGGTGAGGCTGTCCGGGACGCGGGCTGTACAAGTAATGACTCATACTTTTCGACTTGAAAAGTATGAGTCATTTGGCGCCGACTTCAAAAAATTATATATCATTTGAGTTAGGTAGTTTAATCGTAAATCTAAATGAATAAAAAATTATTTTAAACTTTTTAGTTCGAATGGTTCATTTTTCTTTGAAAAAAATTATTATGTAAATAATTACATAATATGATCTGTGTCGGTTAATTGATTCCATCAGAATCTATTAAATAATTAATTTTTAGAGACCAAAGTTTTTTTTTCAAACTTCGGTCGGTCAATATTGATTATATTAAAATTACGTATTATACCTATTCGAGTGAAATAAAAAGATCTTAATTAATTTCTTATCTTGTAGATTCTAAAAGTATACCTTTTAATTCAAATGAGTTTTCCTCCTTTTCATTTTAAACTTTATGTTGTTTATATTATATTTATATTATATTATATATTTTAGAAACACTCATGGGTTTATCTAGAAAAGAAATGTTGGAGCTACCACACTTGCACACGCTTATAGATGAAACTCCTAGGTAAAGCCTTAAGTAGTTGATATATTATCATCTAAACATGGTGAATTTTCTTTAGTTTTGTATATTATAGTAGACCTAGAGATTTAATATTAAAAGGATAAGTATTTTCCTTGAACACCCTAAAGGTGTTTATTGATATCTGAAATTCCAGTCCTAAAATAGTGAAAAGGCGTCGTAAAATTAGTATAAATAAATAATAAATTTTTATAAACCTCATTCAGTGTGGATGAAGTCGTGGACATCAAAAGCTTTATGATGTTAATAATTATTGTCTTTTTGCGTGATTACCTGCTATAAATATAATTAAACTAAATTAATTTTAAATTACAGCATGTACGATATCATATTCAATAGGATGACAAAGTGGTATCTTCAATTAGATCCTGTCTTTTGGCTGACAAAATACCACAAAAAACTTATGAAATACCGGAATTTTATACGCGAATTCAGTACGGCTACTTTAAAATATCGAATGGAGAAACTAAAACCAATGGATGAAAGCAAAAAAGAACTCATACATTCTGAAGAAGATTCTATATACAGTACACAATTGAGCGTAATAGACAGATTTATATTGTCGCAGGAACTAGATCCAGCTGAATTGTTAGATGAAACTTTCACTGTTTTTACATCGGTTAGTTCTTTTGATTTTCTGGAATTAATGATCTAAAACTTATTATGAATAAAAGTCGTAAGTCTACATCTATCTACATAATATTATCTACATATGTATAAATAATAATATTGAATCCAATTAGAAAGGTAGGCAATGTTAAAATAATATGTACCTAACTGTAATAAGCTCACTGTACGTGGTATATTACTTTTAATTTTTTTCAGAGTCAAGAAGCTTCAGCCAAAATATCTTCGACTGTATTGTTGATGCTGGCTTTCTATCCTAAATGTCAGGTACTTACTTATAAAATTACCTACTGATAAAATTAGCAAAGGAAAAATTAAAATAATTGAATGTATTAGATTTTTATCTTTGTTTAATAATTATTATTTATTACAGGATAAACTTTATGCAGAAATAGTAAGTGTAATTGGAAAGACAGACAGACCCGTAACATGTGAAGATATAAAACAGATGCCGTATTTAGATATGGTATTTAAAGAGGTTATCAGATTGTTCCCTATTGCTGGTATGATGCAGAGGACTATTACTGAGAATATCGCCATTAGTAAGTCCTTACGAGGAATGTCCTCTACTTTTGCCGTTTGAAATATTATTGTATGAGATGGTGGCCACAAAAAAATGGTTGCGTGTGCAACTTATTTTTTTAAATGATTCATAACACGCTTGTATGTGTTTTATTAACATTAACAGTTTTAGTTTAGAAAAAAACACGTCAGCCATCTTTGAATTGAAAATGGAAGCCGTATGGTTTCTAGGTTTTCCTAGTTTCAGATATATTTAAAAAAAATACGTTTCAAGTAGTTCCTTCGCAAGGAAGAAAACCTTTTCGACTTTTATCCATCACTATTAGGTAATTTTAGATAATGCATTTAATCTATAACTTGATTTTCATGAATTGTGTGATTTTTAAAATCACCTTTATGTGACCTAGTGCACTTACAATTATTGTGGTCTTACTAACGAGCCTAAATCAGTTTTACTTCATACATTACAAGGTACCTGCACTTTACCAGCGGGAGCATCATTGCTCGTACCTACGTATCACATACACCGTGACCCAAAACATTGGCCTAACCCAGATGCCTTTGACCCAGAACGTTTTAATATTGAAAATATAAAAACACGTCACCCACAATGCTATATACCATTTAGTTTGGGACCTATGGATTGCCTAGGTAAGTACCTACTTATCTACCTAGGTTTTGTTTTTACCAACGGTATATTTAATATGTTAAATCAAATAGTTCGTTTTTAGGGTTCCGTACTCAAAGAGTAAAAACGGGACCCTATTACTAAGACGCCGCTGTCCGTCTGTCTGTCTGTCATCTCATGCTGTATCTCATGAACCGTCATACTTAGTTGAAATTTTCACAGATGATGTATTTCTATTGCCGCTATAACAACAAATACTTACAAAAAAATAGAATAAAATAAATATTTAATGAGGCTCCCATAAAACAAACGTGATTTTTTACTCGTTTTTGCTCGATATTGATAACGGCAACAGGTATATGCTTGAAATATTCACAGAATATTTAGATGTATATTCACATGTATATTCACTTTAAAAATAAATAATTAAATTAAAATAAAACAAATATTTAATATGTGCTCCCATACAACAAACGTGATTTTTTTGCCGTTTATAAAGATAATCATGGTACGGAAACCTTCGTGCGCTAGTCGGACTAGCACTTGGTTGGTTTTATTTATTCTTCGTAATCGTCACTCATTTAACTATTTCACTTTAAATTTTTTGTTTTTCCAGGTAGACACTTTGCGACAAAACTCGTGAAAACTATAGTAATACGATTTATGCAGAATTTCAAACTGACTACATTACATAAGTACGAAGACCTACGAATAATGATTTCAATATCAGCAACGCCTATGGATGGGTTTAACTGTATTTTGACACCGCGATAAGCAAACGCCAAATGTAAAAATTATTGGTTTGATTTCGTTGTTTGTCTAATTTTTTAATTTTTCAAATCATAATTATTTTCTTATTTACTTATTACTTACTTCATTTCAATCATGCAACTAGTTACCTACTTCAATTATTATTAAACACTTATTTAAAAAAACGTAGGTATTTATTTAACTCTTAGTTACTAATAATTATTAGATTTAGACTTCAGTGTACTATGACCTATTAGTTAGGTCTATGTTTATTTCATGTTATTTGAACACATTATTTTTTAATACAATCTGAACCTTGAAGTTATACTTAAGTCTCAAAGTTTGCTCTCGGAAGTTCTATCTCGAAGTTCCATGGAATTAGGAAATACTGTGTATCTTTGAAGTCCTGTCTTTCTTTTTTAACGAGTCTTTTCAAAAGTGTCCGGAAATAGTAGATTGTATCATAAGGGAGCAAAATAATATTTTTACGGCGAGGGCGCTTTTTTGAATCCAGAGCGAAGTGAGGGATTGTATAGTAGAATCCCGAGCGTAGCGAGGGATTCTTTAGTACAATCCTGAACGTAGCGAGGGATTCAAAGTACGTCGCCCGAGCCAAAAATATATTGCGCCCGAGTGATACACTCTACTTTTCATCACCCTCTATGAGGAAATAAAAGGCGCCTCATATTATTAACCCCCGACGCAAAAACGATGGGGTGTTATAAGTTTGACGTGTCTCTCTGTGTGTGTGTGTGTGTATGTCTGTCTGTTCCCCCATAGCTCTCAAACGGATGGACCGATTTGAATGCGGTTTTTTTGTTTGAAAGGTGAATTAGTCGGGAGTATTTTTAGCTTTGTTTTTTTGATGAAAATCGGTCCAAGATGGCCGCCGCCACAAAATGGCGGATTAATAATACAAGTGTAAATTAAAAATTTAAGAAAGCCCCGACATTCGCCATTTCATGATGGCGGCCATCTTGGATTTGCATAGTGTTATTGTACTAGTCAAGACCTTTAATTTGATACCCATATTGAGGGAGTTGTGAAAAAATATGTAATCCGCCATTTTGTGGCGGCGGTCATCTTGGACCAATTTTCATCGAACATAGCTAAGAACATTCCCGACTAATTCACCTTCCAAACAAAAAAAAACCGCATTCAAATCGGTTCAACCGTTTGAGCGCTATGGGGGAACAGACAGACACACACACATACACACACGAACGTCAAAATGAAAGGTCTTGATGACAAGACCTTTTATTTGATACCCATATTGAGGAAGTTGTGAAAAAATATGTAATCCGCCATTTTGTGACGGCGGCCATCTTGGACCAATTTTCATCAAACATGAAGAAGAACACTCCCGACTAATTCACCTTTCAAACAAAAAAAAACCGCATTCAAATCGGTTCAACCGTTTGAGCGCTACGGGGAACAGACAGACACACACACACACACACACACACACACACACACACACACACACACACACACATACACACACAGACGTCAAAATGAAAGGTCTTGACAACAAGACCTTTAATTTGATACCCATGTTGAGGGAGTTGTGACAAAATATGTAATCCGCCATTTTGTGGCGGCGGCCATCTTGGACCAATTTTCATAAAACATAGCTAAGAACACTCCCGACTAATTCACCTTTCAAACAAAAAAAAACCGCATTCAAATCGGTTCACCCGTTTGAGCGCTACGGGGGAACAGACAGACACAGACGCACATACATACACAGACGTCAAACTTGTAACAACAATAACAACAATCGATACTATCGTTCGCGCCTAGCCCGGTGGGACCACGGGCCCTTCATCTTCAATAAGTGCGCCGCAATTATCTTTTAGGCGCACTTATAAATAAGTGCGCGTAAAAGATCTTTTACGCGCACTTATAAAACTGCGTCGAAAACACCACCTTTGGGTGCACATAAAGGCGAACCAAGTCGTCCTTTTCGAATAGATGGGATGAAAAATATGTATGTATTCCTTGAAACAACCTTGAAAGAGGTTATGGGAACTTTTCAGCAATTTTTTTTTTGTTTGAAACTAATCTCCAATAATAATATAAGTTCCAGAAAAATATAGTTCGAGGGCCTGGAATAAAGTAGTATTGTAATTATTTTTTTATTATAAAAAGTTAAAAAAATATATTAAAAACAAAAGACATAGTGAGGCCTTTTTAGAAAATCGGTTAAAAAATTATCTTATCTTACTAATATTATACCTAAATGTGAAAGTGTGGATGTTTGGATGTTTGAATGTTTGGACGTTTAGATGTTTGGATGTTTGTTACTCAATCACGCCGCAATTACTGAACCGATTTGGCTGAAATTTTGAATGAAGATAGATTATGCCTTGACTTAAAACATAGGCTACTTTTTATCTCGGAAAAATGCACAGTTCTCACGGGATTTTGAAAAACCCAAAATCTATAGCTGCAGCTATAGGCAGATTACTATAGCAAACTTCTTTGATAGTAGGTATAAAGGTTGGAAAAGGGAGCGGGAACGGGAACCAGAAATCCACGATTCCCTCGGGATTTGTTTAAAACCGAAATTCACGCGGGCGAAGCCGCGGGCAAAAACTAGTTACAAAATATGATCTGGCAATACTTGTCTCATAGTGCAAAAAACCCAAAGAAACCCTAGGATAAAGCATTTCTCTTCTACAAAAAACCAAAACGACTACCTATATTCCAGAAACCAAATACTAAAATATGTTGAATTTGGAATATCCTCATCCTTCTTGGTTATATATCCTCATTCTATCTAGACACTGGAGACTGAGCCTAAAACATTGTAGTGAAGACTACGGTATTCACCTGGTATATTGTTTCTCTATAATTTTTCTATACCTCACACACTTTACTTAAGTAGGTGAGAATGATACAAAGCAACTCCAGACCTGTCCAAGGCCCTTTACTTAACGGTTTTGATTGGAGCGCAAATTCCATTGGTTCTATGTTTCTGGGTTGAATCCACAGACGTATAAAGGGAAGTACGTCTGTTTTGTACTTCTGTTTTGTACGTCTGTGGTTGAATCCAATGTTCTTCGACTTGTCAACATAGCTTGTCAGTAGGTAATATATATACCTACTACCATTATACTCTTCTAAGCTTAAGCTTATCAAAATTTTCATAAGTGTGTAAGAGTACATTTTTAAACATAACAATAAAACAGATCGTGGCAGAAATTTTATTGCAACTTCCCTTAAGATGGCCTCCCTAAAATGTATACATGAACACTCACACACGCACAACTTGAGACATCACAATGAACACGCGCCATTTTATGTTACAGGATTGTGCGTGTGTGAGTGTATTTTTGGCACGTTTTTAAGGTAGGTATGCCTACTCTACTTATTATTATTATCTCTATGATTATACTACATACTCTTTGGTAATTGTCACTGTCAGTGTCAGCTGATGGTCAGTTGACATTTGTGATTTGACGTTATTGGTCGATGGGTCGCACTCGCAATGCAATTTGAATCTATTACAATTTTCAATTTTTTTTCGGATTTTAGGTTAAGTAATATGCTAAGCCTGCATCAGTGGATAATTTAAATATTGGTGTAACGTGTATTAAATCTTTGACCTTATTCTTGTACATTAAACTATCTTTCTTTACTGCAATCTGCATTATTATTTGAAGTAAATCATCTTTAAAATGGCGACTTTCTCCAGACTGCACAAGATAGCTCTAATTAGTTTAGGCGCGGTTGGTGGCAGCCTCGCGTACTATAGCATTGGTAAATCAGAGAACAGATACGACGTTAAAAACTCATGGACCACAAACCATACGCCCAGTGTGAAGTGGGATAAAAATTGGGACCAGTAAGTAAACATGCTTTCATTAACTTTTCCGTGTGTACCTTATTCATATAGGTAAGTATACCTACTCATATTTTTCTTTAATATTTATTTTGACATAAAATTTTACTAAAAGGTTTTGTTTTTGTTTGCCAAATAATTATTGCTAGGCTTATTAGTTTAGTGCCTGCAAGTGTTTAATACTATGTTTAATTTTCAGCACAGACATTCAACAGACAGCTCCTTAAAACAAACCATACTGTGCTAAAATACCATCAACTTATTAATTTGAAAAATCCTGTGCTAACTTTTTTCAGGACTGAGATATATCCACCTGTATACCAAATTTTGTCAAGATTAGTTCAGTGGTTGAGATGTGAAAAGATACATCAGTCTGTCACCAAGTTTGTACCAAGACAAACTCTCCTATTGTGGCCAATTCTATTGTACACAATCTCTAAACCTAAACTAAATTGACAGGTTTAAAAATAGTGCTATCCCCTTCAGCAGGGAGGATTGTGAAAGAGACAGGAATATATTTAGACCTGTCATTTTAGTTTAGATTTAGAGATTGTGTACAACAGAATCGGCCACAATGACTGTATTGGTATGGATGTAAAAAGATTTTGAAAAGTGTAAGAATCTATAGTTAAATTCACATCTTCTTCCTGCCCTTATTCCATGTTATGTGGGGTTGGTACAACATGTCTTCTCTGCCACTCATTTCTGTTAAATGTGTATATTTAAATTCACTAAATTTCATTATTATGACTATCACAAATGCAGCCGTGAACCTGAATCAATAGTCAAACCTCCGAAGAAAGGAGACCCAGAGGATGAGAACAGATACAATGAACAAATTGAGAAAGCGAAGAGTAAAGCTACGCGCCACCTCTTCCTGATCAGACATGGCCAGTACAATCTCCATGGAGCCACTGACAAGGAGAGAACACTTACAGAATTAGGTAAACTGTAAACCATATTTTTAATCCATCCACCACCACCATCACTAGTCTTTTAACATCCCACTGCCTCGGCACAGGCCTCTCTCATAGGAGATAGCGATTTAGAGCTTAGACCCACCACGCTGCTCCAATGTGGGTTGGCAGACTTTAACGACTATTGTCACATTATAGTCATAACCTGCTTAGCATGATCTCCGAGGCACGGAGGTCAAACACTTCCAACTTCTGGCTGGTACTGAGAATTTCTACACAGAAAAACCCAAACCTTATCACACTGATTTCTCTGAGATTGCTGGACCAGTCGGTTTAATTTTTCTTAAAAAATAGCTTGTTTTTATAAATCTGCTATGCACAGTTTTTAACTTGTTTTTGTCTTTCTATGTTTACAATACTATTGCATGACACAATTTTATGTATATTTCAGGTAGACAACAAGCAGATTTCACAGGCAAACGATTAGCAACGCTAGACATTAAATGGGACCTTATCGTCAGATCCACTATGACGAGAGCACAAGAGACGGCAAAAATTATAGAGAAGCATTTACCAACAAATATATTAGTTAAAGACTGCCAATTGATAGAAGAAGGTGCACCTATCGTTCCAGAACCACCTGTAGGACATTGGCGTCCAGAACCCAAGGTAAGTGAAACAGTTGTGACAGCCTCACTGGCACAGGGGTGAGCGCTGTGGCCCTATATGTGGGAGGTCCCGGGTGCAATTCCCTGCAGGGGCTATTGGGAATTTATAATTTCTAAATAGTCTCTGGTCCAGTATGGCGGGAGGAGGCTGGGAAAAAGGGAGACTGTTTCAAACTTAGTTTTTGTGTTGCTACCAACAATTTTTTTTTGGATCGTACATTCTAACATTTTTAAGTTCCTTTCCTCAACGTTCATAATCTTAAAGATCTGTTTTTTAGTGATTCAAACATTCAAAATGAAGCTAGCAAACACTGGTTAGTACATTTATTAACGCACGTCCTCCGGTATGGCATGTTTAGCAGTTCTTCCAGGACAGCGCGCGCATCGAGGCCGCGTTCCGGCGCTACTTCCACCGCGCGCCGCCCGAGCAGACGCAGGACTCCTTCACGCTGCTGGTGTGCCACGCCAACGTCATACGCTTCTTCGTTTGCAAGTGAGTCATTACCGCGCGTCGTCCGGTGTGGCATGTTTAGCAGTTCTTCCAGGACAGACTTTGATTAATAGTTTAAATATTAAATTATGTTGAAAACACTCAACGAAACTAAGTTACTACGAGAACGTACATACTGAACCGGACATAAACTTCAACTTCCAGAGCCCTCCAGTTCCCGCCAGAGGGCTGGCTCCGGATAGCCCTGAGCCACGGCTCCATCACGTGGATGAGCATCCAGCCCAACGGCACAGTGGTGCTGCGCTCGCTGAGCGAGACGGGCTACATGGACCCCAAGTATATCACCAGCCGGTAAACTTTGACAGGTGCTCTGTAGTTAGATCAGTGTGTTGAGGCGTAGAGGTGCAGAACTCTAACAAAACATGCTAGTGAAACATTCAGATCTCTTACGACTATACAAAGAGAGCTTAGACGTTCGTAACGGTCGAGAGAAATCAACATACCCTTCCGCCTCGCAGGTGAACGCAGAGATGTTATCCAACCCAGTCGGATAACATGTTAACGTGTTTTTCTTCAGTTGAACAGTTAAATCACGCCGCCATTTTGTTAAAAGTCTTTGTTAGGGCCAAATTCTGAACAAATATGGTCGCAGGAGATCGGACTTAGGCCAGTATCTCACTAGGACACTATGGGGGCGTCACCGGTCTCGCCACCGTCTCGAGCTATCTAATGAGAAATACCAAAACAGAGGTCGTCAGTTTCAAAATGGACGTCGATGGATTCCAAATAGTACTCTGTACTCTGTACATATAATTGGTTGCGCTTCCAGCGGGCGATCCTGGCTACCGCCACCATATTGGTTGCGGAGACCGGATGTAGTAACCTCCAGCTAGAGCTGTAGATATACATTTTGTTGACAGCGCGACTGGTTGCGCCGCCACTGGTGTCCTAGTGAGATAGTGCCCCTGAAACGGTTCCTAGTAGAATCGTCGAAATCTTGGACTCTGGCAAGTCACGTAACTAACCGAGTAGTAGCTCTGCAGGAGCAGGTTAAACTGACAAACTCAACTAACGCGCAGGATGCATCAAACTCGCGTCTTGATGGGCCGTGCTACATGAAGTCTTGATAGGCGGGCATCTTACGATAATGTAACTTCGAAACAAGCAATAACAATACAAAGCACGTATACCCGCGACCACGTAGATTGAACACTGAACGAAACGTGGAGGGGATAGCTGCGTATGGGAACTGTCACGCACGTAATAAAATAGCTTACCCCCTCCACTTTCCCTCAGCGTCCAATGTTCGTGTCGATGTTTATACGTACCTTGCTCTTAGAGCACTCGCTGACTTTCTACTAAATCCAGGGGTTTTGGGCAATAAGTTGTCTCAAGTCACAACAGTTGACGTTTGGTGACACTGCGTCAACCGTCTTTCATCAGAGATTCGTATTTGAAAGTGCATTGAACTGATTTGACTTTACGGTAACGGAACCAACCACACGGAACACAGGATTGTCACGTGACTCGCCAGAGCCTAGAACACGAGCCACAAATGTAGCAATACCTTTTTAATCATCATCATCATTATGTCAGCCCACAGATCTTTCGGGCGTTCGAAATTTGAAGTAGGCCATCAGTGAGCGCCATAAAGTGATAGTAAGTAGAGATGACATAATGTAATTTTCCATACAAAAAGTCGCGGCCATATTGCGGCCGGCCGCCATTGTTGCGACATCAATTGAAACGGGTACATGAACATTCACATATGCATATATTCGAGTAATGTACAGTGCCATTTTTAAGGTTCCGTACCCGAAGGGCGGGACCCTATTACTAACACTCCGCTGTCCGTCCGTCTGTCTGTCCGTCCGTCCGTCCGTCTGTCTGTCACCAGGCTGTATCATGGACCGTGATAGCTAAACAGTTGAAATTTTCACAGATGATGTATTTCTGTTACCGCTAATAATAACAAATCCTAAAAAAACAATAAAACAAATATTTAAGGGGGCTCCCATACAACAGACATTACTTTTTGGCATTTTTATAGATAATGATACGGAACCCTTCGTGCGCGAGTCCGACTCGCACTTGGCCGGTTTTTAGTGCTCGTATTGTGCTTGTGTGAGTAGTTTTCGACACGTTTTTAAAGTAGTTATGCCATGTTTGCTTTCTATATCTCTGTGGCGGGCACTGCAACATTTTTAAGTGTTTTAGACATAAGTCGAACAAAATCTTCAGATGGTAATTTAATTCCTTCATTTTATTGTTTTTTTTTTTTGCATGACAATCTTTGAAAACCTTTCATTTGCTGTAGATGTGCAAAGGCAAAAGCAAAGGATTACTTACCATAAGATAAGGGACTAACTGTACTCGGCCCACAAAAGGTATATAAGAAAAACCCTCTTTTTGAGGCTGTTTATTAATAAAATTATTGTGTTCAACCGTTGAATAGTTTCAACACTAAAGTTGCGTCCACATAATTAAAAAATAGCGTTGTATCTTGAATTTTGTATGCGACGTAAATAAACTTGGGTGGAAATAAATCGAAAGGAGACACAAAACACAAGTCTTGTTTGAATTCTTTTCTGTGTACATTCGAAAGTTTCCGCTTCGACACAATAATTTGCGCCGAAAACGACGCAAAACGTAGATTTTTATTTTGTGGACTCAACTTAATATTTTCTGGGTGCTACGTAATAAAATCTGAGTATAAGATTATTAAATAGCTTTATAACTAATTATTGGTTGGGCCGGTTGTGGTCTTAACTATTTTTTTTAATATTATGGTTATGCTTTTTATAATTCTTTGGGCCTATTTCACCACCTTCTGATAAGTGTCGGATAGCTTATTCAAAACTTATGTCTTTGTCACTTGACATAAAGTAAGAAAGTGGCAAAACTTACGTTTGTGCTATCTAACACTTAGCTATAATAAGTCAAATTATCAGTGTTTTCTTAAAACGTTCCTTTTCAAAGAAAGTATCTTCATTCTCATTCTCATCGTTTAAGTGTATCCCATTTTAATTTAGTATATAGAAATGCCCCCACCCCATAGTTCAAAAACGCAGGCTTACTGAAGCATTCGTAGATTGTATCATGTTATACGCATATATATATATCCGCCATAATGTATAATATATGCCATAATATGTCATATACGTGTTGGGCCTACATTACCAATAGCTTTTTGTACGACAAAAATACGCCAAATGGGCCTCTGTACGTTGGCCCAAGACTTTGTAGATCTGTGTGGTGTTATTCGTTTCATGGCGGTTGGTACATATTGATTTTTCTGCAAGTACATATCGGTTAGAGCATGGTTTTTGTATCTGCTTTTAACTCCACTCTTCCAAAATAGTTTATCTCGATTTGTTCTTACGACCAAGGACTGTACAATTTACATTTTTGACCGCATGGATGGAGCATGTTAAATATATATATCATATCATTACCAATGGAATACATAATAAATAATATGTATATCTAGTCATCCTATAATAATAATATGCATGTCGAATGTTAAGGGCGCAGTTCGGCGGATCCTTAAATTATTTTAATTATTGGTTTCATGATCGATGCTGCATCGATAGAGCTCCATAAATTAGACTCAATATTATAATCCATCTTTAAATACACCTTTTGTTAACATAACCTTTCATGATCACCTGAGTATTTCCTTAAAAGTGAAGATTTAAATGAAAAATCTTTAGATGAACGCCGTCCAATTGCGCCCTTACTTGTATATAAAACACTGATATTTTAATAACTGTTTTTAAATCCCCACTAACAGGAATCGACCTCCGAAATCAGACCTAAAGCCTACCTAGAAAACTCGATGAACGAAGATTCTTTATTTTTAAAATAAATATTAATTAGTAATGTATTCGTAAGCTGACATCCATTAAGCGCTTGTTCAGACACGGCGGGAACCGCGCGATTATAGAATCGCATGGAAATCGCGGAGGTCTTATTTATATGAGTTATAAAGTAATCGTTCAGACATAACCGCGCGGTTATTGCGCGGGAAACGCGCGGTTCCCGCCGTGTCTGAACAAGCGCTAAGGCTGGAACACACGCAAAGCGCGACGTCAGCGGCATGCTACATGCGACTGCACGGCAGGCTATTTTGAAAGTATTCATATATGTAGTTCCCAGTATTAAGTACATCTTTTAGAAGAAGCGTTGCGAACTCGTACGGTAAATTAGGGGCGTACGATAATTTAGCCATCGGCACGAGGTACGAATAGTGAATATCAAAACTATGTTGTTAAACGTTCGATCATTCTGAGCATTGAATAAAAAGTATCAATGCCAAGAAAGCACGGTAGAAAAATGCATTTGTTGGTAACAAAACGCAAAATTAATTGCAAACGATACCAACTGACATGTTTCTATCTCCCTCACTTGTATGTCTGAGTTTGTAAAAATGAGACAACAAAAGCAGCTCGCTAATATTATATCGGCGTTGCGAATTTCTTCTGTGTTATATAAGATCATAGAGTAAGCACTATTTATTCGATAGCTCGAAAATTCTAACAAAAACATGAAACACTTACTAAGTCGATATGTACCTACATTGTGGCTAATTCGGTTGTACACAATCTCTAAACCTAAACTAAAATGACAGGCCTAAATATATTCCTATCTCTTTCACAATGCTTCCTGTGGAAAAGGATAGCACTATTTTTAAACTTGTCAATTTAGTTTAGGTTTAGAGATAATTGTACAACAGAATTGGCCACATTGTACACCACTAAAAAGTCTAAATATGAAGACTCATAACTGGTCAAAATAATAGTTTTTCCCGTTACCCATTAGTATATCCCAAATTGTACGTTAATCTTATAGTCAAAACTTCGAAATATAATTTCGAAATAGGAATTCTGTGATTTGAAATTTTAGAGTTGACAACACTGCTTGGAGCTGCGTACCACGCGTTATATCGTAGATACTAATAATTAATCTGTGGCGTTACCGACGCGCATTCTGTTTGTTAGTTTCATCTTTTATTATACAAAGCATTTATTTGTTGTTATACAATCTTCCATGAACTCGCTCGTCTGCTGGCTCTCGAGTACATGCTTGACTAGCAATCATAGAGGGAAAAGCAATGTTTAATGTTGCGGCCACACATATTGATTTATGTACTTAAAAGAACTTAAAACCTATCGTATCAACCTAGTAACACCGATTTCGTTTTTTGTTGATCACCTGCTAAATCGCATTCCATTTAAACCGTCTGAACAGACGTTCAATGAAATAGAAGTAACAAATGACTTTTACGTTTGTTGGGCAACAATATTGTTGATCAACTAAAATCGTACCGTGTTGACAAGCTATAAGAGGTAACCAGATACAAGCTTGATGTGCAAGCTGCTTCATAGAGCTTAAAACTCAGCTTCAGAACTCTATTTTCATCTATTGAATGAACTTAAAAACGTCGAGGATAACGTGGTTTAAGATTCCAAGTATGTCTGTTTAAAGTTCTATACATCAAGTGGAATCTTAACTCGATTCGAAACTTTTGCAAAAGGCCCATTCGCACATATCAATGAAGCATCGGTGCCGGTACAGGGGAAAATAATCGTTCATATACATTCTCTATGAACGCTTTCACACCTGTCCTCTCAGTGACGACGCAGTGTTACTTTCAGTGTCAGTTCATAGAAAATGACATATTTTCCACGGTGCCGGAACTGCTCCAGTCGCGGCTCTGATGCTTCACATGCATGCGGCGTCACTATTTTTGCTGCAATTATTTTAACTCGATTCGAAACTTTTGCCACGTTTAAAGGCCCATTCGTACATATTAGTGAAACATCAGTGCCGGCACAGTGAAAAATATTTTTTCATTCTCTATGAACGCGTTTACATCTGTCCTCTCAGTGACGACGCAGTGTTTCAGTGTCAGTTGATAGAGAATGACATATTTTGCACTGTGCCGGAACTGCGCCGGCCGCGGCTCTGATGCTTCACAGATATGTGCAAATCGGCCTTTATACGTCCACACTAACGAAATTTTGTTTTCGCCCTAATAATTTTCACCGAACACTACGCATAACGCATTACTGGTGCGGCCGCTGCTTTGGCAACACATATTTACTTGTGCGAGCAAATTACAAACTATACAATAGATTGTATAATGACCTCGTACTAGAAGTTCATGGAAGGTTCAATCTTCAATTATATCCATGTAAATAATAATTTAAATCGACCTTAAAAAGGTTTTTGTACCTACGTGTGATATAATTTTCTTTTAGTCAGTTAAGAACAAGTGTTATAAATGTATACAATGAATTTTTATTATAATAGTGATTTAAAGAACCACTTTTTCGCGGTTTTGTATAGTAGTATGTTAAAATTTTATATTTAAAGCTCGAAACCAGTGAACTTTCCACGTGGTACTTACTATAAAATACCTCGAAAAAGATGGCGGTCTCGAAATAATTGTTCTGTTTGGCAATAGTACTGATGATCATATTATAAAATTGTGCAATCGACTATAACTATTACTGCAGAACCAAAGGATATATCTACTTGTATCTAAATTGCCACCTCGGATGTAGTGTCTTGTCATCTCGATTGGAGCGGCGCGTCACCTGCAGGGTTATTCTGTAACTTAGTTACCAACTTAAAATAGTTGCCAACGAATTAGTTTGATATACAGTGTGGGAAATATAAAGTGTTTTCATAATTTCACACAGTAAAGCAGCAATGTATATCGAACTAATTCGTTGGCAACTATTTTCAGTTAGTAACTAAGTTACAGAATAACCCTGCTGATCTATTGTTATATTGATATATTATCATATTATACTTATATTACATATACATAAGATCATATATTACATATACGTATACGTAATAATTAATATATATACATAATTATGTAAACATAACTTATATTTATTGCCGCGTTGCGTTAGGGTCCGTTCAGATAGACCGGCGCGGAGAGCAGAGCTTTTAATCGCATTTAAAATAGAATCTTAATGCATTGAGAAATAAGGTTTATTTTTACATTTTATCTCTTTTATGATAAGAGGATGCTCGAGGATGCTCCCAAAAGAGATAAAATGTAAAAATAAACCTTATTTCAATGCCTTAAGATTCTATTTTAAATGCGATTAAAATTTGCTCTGCTCTCCGCGCCGGTCTATCTGAACGGTCCCTTAATCTTTTCTATACATATTATAATAAAATCGTAGACTTGCCGTATCTGTACATTAAAGATTTTTGCAAAATAATAACTGGGGGGTGTTAGGGATAAGTAATAGAACGTAAAAAAGCTATTTTTGAATTTTTTGTCTGTTTGTCTGTATGTTTGTGCGCGCATCACGCAAAAACTACTGAATGGATTGAAATGAAACTTGGTATGATTTAAGTTCATACTACTGAGTAACATATAGGATACTTTTTATCCCGAAATTCAGCACGGTTCCCTAGGGAGAGGGGATGAAAGTCAAAACGTGTATTTAGCTGTAATTCAATAACGCGTGGTCCGATTTCATTCATTCTTTTTTTGTTAGAAAGTAGATACTTTAAAGATTACTGACTAATCTCAAAAAGGCTGGATCGATTTTGACGGGACTTTCACTGGCGGATATTTACATTTTGATCTACCTAAACATCCGCCAGTGAACTTTTAACAGTTTTTAGCATGATATGAGCTTAAAGGAGCTTAGGAAAAACAAAATGATTCCTACGGGATTTTTAAAAACCAATATATATCCACGCGAACGAAGTCGCGGGTGTCCGCTTGTAATTAATTAATATATACATAATTATGTAGACATAAGTATATTTATTGCCGCGTTGCGTTAATGGGATCATAATATACATAGACATGAGTGCAGTGACGCGTCGCCTGATTCAGATGATTCGCGGTGGATTGATACGTCGTCGCTTGTCGGCTTAACATAGGCTCGAACACCTAAATTGTATGTACGTACACATATTTGCAATCAAAGTACGTGTAGAATAATCAACCGCCACAGTTTACCTTGTTGTGAATACACATAGTGTCTGATGATGATGGCTAACTATATCACTATCAATTACTAGTTCTAAATCAAGTATTAATATTATGTAATTATTTAAACATAAACAAAATTTACCGGGTGTAAGGGGACCTCTCGGAAACAAAGACAGGTAATAGCAGTGATGATTACTGACACGATAAAATATTTCCTGTATTTTTGTAAAGTTGGCAATGTAAAGCAATCACGTGATGCTAGAGTTCAACGAACGTTGGGTAAATACCTAAAGTTGACGCCGCGGTTGCACGATGTACATTGCCGGTTTGAAATATATCTACTAAATACTAAACCACTGATCTACAAGTATAAGACAAATTAGGTTATTGGTACTGGAATGTGTTTAAGTAATATAATAATAGCGCTAGTTTTCGATAGCGTCCCCTTATAACCTCTTTATACCTAATGTACAAATTGCGTTAAATTCTGATTTAACCACAGCATTCGAATTGCAGCTAATGTTGTACCTACTTATTAATAAAATACATATACTTAAGTACTGAAATGTTTTTTGTTGTCTTTATAATGATGTATCAAAGAAACGTGTAAATATTTTGATATGTTAATAAAAAAAAGTCGTAATATTTTCTGTTTCATTTACGAACCTGAAAATGTTTCCCCATTACAATGAGAAAATATTTTCGATGGCCAAATTTTACGGGCAGTCAGAAATCGCCTGCACCCCTAATGCATTTCCAATACAAATAAGCTTCAATGTGCTTTCAGGATTAAATCATAAGTGCGAATTCAATGCATAAGTTTAAAGTAGGTAAGGTAATTAAAACAATACATTCAATAGGCTTCTCTTTTTATTGATTTTTTCTCTAATTATAAATAAGTAGGTATGCGTTCATGAAATCTGTATAAGTATAGAAGATAAAAATCTGAGAAAAATATAAAAATTACTTATTATTTTACGTGTATGTAAGTACAGAATAGGAGATATAAATAGATACTAGAGAAGATAAAATTTTAAAATCTGTAATAGGTAGCATCTTTAAAAAACATGTAGATCATAGTAGGTATTAAGTTTTTTTTTTTTTTTGTAAAATATTTTTAAGATAAAACTTGTTTATTATGAAATTTTAAATAGAATAGTTAGGTATGTATTAAATAGATTATTAAATTTTGATTGTTAATATTTTATTGGATACAGACAGTGAAATAACTTTTTAATTTTTTAGATCATCAACATTTTTCCATGGGTATCTAAGTACTTAAGTATGTACTTACCTAGATATTTAGGTAAGTACTTGTAAAATGTTTTAGAACAGTTTAGAGCCGTAGACATTTTTTAAATCTTAATTTTAAATAGGTACTTAATAAGCTTTAACTTTAAATACTTATTTATTTTAAATAAAGTAAGCACTTATCTAATCTTTCTTAATTAACGAGTTTCGCCACAATGCAAGCATGCATTTTACAATTTCAGTTTAAATAAAAAAGTATAAAGAAACACCATTTGAGGTCCGTCGTGTGTTCGATGTTCGGCAATATTACAATACCTTATACCCTCTTTTCACGGTAAAAAGTTAACTACCGTTAACAGAACTGTTTTACAGAATCAGCAACGATGGTTGTCACATCGATGGGTTGTCACCACAACCAGTACCCAGGTTACAACTAAAGCCAAGTCTCCTGTGCCAAAGATTTCACAAAACAATGTCAGCAAAACATTGCGTTCTCTTGCGACTGTGACTGTGTATTTAGAGAGAGCCCAAAGACGTCCGTAACGTTCGAGAGCAACGGTGAAATAAACATGTACCCTTCTCCCCGCAGGCGAACGCAAGGATGTTATCCAGTTGGATAACATTATAGCGTGATTTGAGCGTGAACCAAATAGTTAGACCACGCCTCCCAGTGTGTTAGAAAAATATTATATTAGAGCCAATTTCTAACAAAAATATGGTCGCTGGAGATTTAGGTAGTCGGGGGTCTATCATTATTTATATCTTATAATTTGAATCACAAGCGTTTATAGAGAACAATAAAATCCCTTGGACAATATTATATTCAGTTAGCGGCCACCGGTCGTGTTAGAGTTATGTCAATTCCGTCGTTCGGATCGTCATCGTCTTCGTCGTCGCAAGCATCTTCTGGTTCGCCTAGTGCTCTCACGAATTCTGAAAATCCAATTTGAATGGAATTTGATGGAAATCATATTTAAAAAAAAAAAAATGGTCTCGCCTACAAATTCTACAATCAACTAAGTAAGTACCAAGCAGGTACTAAAGAAAACAAGATATGAATATTAAGTTATCTGCAAAATTGACGAGCACGATTTGTTGGAATCTTCAATCTACCAATGTTACCTATACATATCCGTCAGTTATTCGGATTAGCCATTATGTAAACTGCATGATTTCGATATGAGTATCTACCTACCCACAGTTGATAGGATTAAGTAAGTGTTAATTTTTAAAGTGCATAGAAAGATTATGATGATTAACAGGTTGACGATAACTCCTTATCATTTTATATTTAGTCGGTTACTCGATCATCATGTAATCTTTAAGATTTACTTATTTATAAAACCTTTTTAAGTAGCTAGGTACCTACCTAAGAAATCAATGCGCCCGTCTCCATCGGAGTCCACTTCTTTGATCATGTCTTCAACTGAAACAAAATGGATAAACTAAGTAGGTAGATGACATCCACCACCCACCACCACTACAGCCTTTTAACGTCCCACTGGTGGGCACAGGCCTCCTCTCTCATAGGAGAGAGGGATTTAGTGCTTAGACCCATCACGCTGCTCCAATGCGGATTGGCGGGCTTTAACGACTATTGTCACATGATAGTGATAATAACCGGGACTCTCCGACGCACGAGGGTGAAACACCGCCAACTACCAACTCCGGGCTGGCACTGAGAATTTCTTGACAGAAAAACCCAATACCTAACAATCATTTGTCCGACCCGGGAATCGAACCCGGGACCTCGTGATCTGCAGTCGAATACGCTAACCACTACTTAGACCAACGAGGCAGATATAGATGACATACTGAAAGTTTTTTTCCGGAAGGACTTATTCATTTTATCTATGGGAAGGACCTTCAGCTGAGTCGTGGCTCTTTTAATGTCGGAAATGGTCGTTCTGTCCATATCTATCTTTACCTACGGATCTTTACTCCAGATTTAGCAGCTCTATTTGTCTCTATATATCAACGATCCGCCGCCGCCGGCGCCCGACATCGACTCGGAGAGGATGTTCAGGAACTCTTCCAAATGATAATACGTAATGTAATCTTACTCTCTTCCTCGGAAAGGTCTTCGCCGAGACACTGCAGCACGGCCCGGAGGTCCGAGGCGCAGATGTAGCCGCGGTTGTGCTTGTCGAACACGCGGAACGCGTCCCGGAGCTCGCGCTCCTCCTGCTCCGCGGAGCTGCTGCCGCCGCCGGCGCCCGACATCGACTTGGACAGGATGTTCACGAACTCTTCGAAACTGACGTTGCCGTCGCCTGAAATTAAAACAAGTAAATAAAGCTGAGGGTCGTGATTCGTGAGTCTTGTCATAACATCACAAATGAAATGATTTATTTGCAGAAAATCTAAACAAGCCAACTGACAATGGTCAGTAGGAGTAAAAGTAGATAGATATATACATACCTACTTAGTACCTACTTACCTAGGTACCTAATTAGAAAAAAATTGATAATAATAATTTTGCAAATTAAATGGCATTTGCATACTAGGAATACTTATTTTACTTTCGACCTCGCTACGGAAGTCTTTGTTTGCAACTTCTGTGGGTGTTACGATTACTCTTGCAGCATGTCGTGCAGCTCCTCCACCCTCGCGAACTGGCCGAGGCTGCGCATCACCCGGCCCAGCTCCTCCTTAGTAATTTAGTGTTACCATCACTGTCGACCTCTTGCAGCATGTCGTGCAGCTCCTCCACCCTCGCGAACTGTCCGAGGCTGCGCATCACCCGGCCCAGCTCCTCCTTAGTAATTTAGTGTTACCATCACTGTCGACCTCTTGCAGCATGTCGTGCAGCTCCTCCACCCTCGCGAACTGTCCGAGGCTGCGCATCACCCGGCCCAGCTCCTCCTTAGTAATTTAGTGTTACCATCACTGTCGACCTCTTGCAGCATGTCGTGCAGCTCCTCCACCCTCGCGAACTGTCCGAGGCTGCGCATCACCCGGCCCAGCTCCTCCTTAGTAATTTAGTGTTACCATCACTGTCGACCTCTTGCAGCATGTCGTGCAGCTCCTCCACCCTCGCGAACTGGCCGAGGCTGCGCATCACCCGGCCCAGCTCCTCCTTAGTAATTTAGTGTTACCATCACTGTCGACCTCTTGCAGCATGTCGTGCAGCTCCTCCACCCTCGCGAACTGTCCGAGGCTGCGCATCACCCGGCCCAGCTCCTCCTTAGTAATTTAGTGTTACCATCACTGTCGACCTCTTGCAGCATGTCGTGCAGCTCCTCCACCCTCGCGAACTGTCCGAGGCTGCGCATCACCCGGCCCAGCTCCTCCTTAGTAATCGTTCCGTCGCCATCCTTGTCGAACAGGCGGAAAGCTTCACGGAATTCTGCAAAAAATATAATACTAATAATCTGACTAACTAAATATAGGTAGGTACATCAGTAGCCTTTTTCAAGTAGACCGATAATGTACGGCTATCCATAGTTTCGGAGCCAATGTCTAGACTATAGACCATCTGGCTCTATCTAAAGTGATAATAAACTTTTCATTCAGACATTAATCCGACCAAATGTGAGGGTAACAACCTGCTTAGCCTTGCATAGGCTGCTTAGGTAATACTTAGGCTGAAATCTGAAAGGCTATAGGATCTATATAGAGCTCAAATACCAATATGTTTTGAAAATACTCTTCTCACACATCGAATCGTGAATGATTTAGACATGGGCTATACCTATTTGCGTGAAGCTATGCCTGGTAGAAAACTTACCCTTCATTTGCGTTCTTGTTATGCCGGTATTTTCGTCAACGATGGAAGCCTTCCGGTCGAGGGCGGCGTTCGTGGCTGGCTTCAGGAAAGCAACCTGCCGCTGGGGCTGCGTCGGTGTTGTGGACCTGTCCGACAGCTGACTACAAACAGAATAGTGCCCAATTTCACCAGTGGTACCGAAACAGTTCCCTAAGTAAGGATAGCTTAGCATCCAGACATCAATCACCGAACTGAACTTTACATCGGTGCCTAAAACTAGATAGCATCCGTAGCGTTTATGTAGTTATCCCATATGTTGGGGAAAACATTGGGCTTAGGTGTTTCTTAAAATTTAGGGATTGTCGGTGTAGTTAACCGGATATTAACTAGTCTAAATTGCAGTTTGAATTTAAATTATTCAAATGTAGATTCTAATAACTATATTTTACCCGTGGCTCCGATTCTTAACCGCCGATAAAAATTTTAACCCCCGACGCAAAAACGACGGGGTAGGACTTTGGTTGCATTTGGCTATATTTTTCAAAACACTAGGGGGGGCAGCTGCCCCTACCTGCACCCCCTTGGCGACGCCCTTGAATAAACTGCTACAGTTTCTATCAGGCTTTCATAAAAAAAAGTTAGAATTCGTAACACAAACATTGTTCGTTATGCTCGCCGCTTGATTAACATAACCTATCCTAAGTAAGATTTCCTCGTCGGTATCAGTCACCGCTGAGCGCACAATGCGCCCGCACCGGAACAGGCCCACTCGCGGAGCATACTGACACGGCCGCGCCCCCGTGGGAATCACAACTCTTTACCGTTCATGGCACGCACCATGCACGGCACCCGACTTTGCAAACCACGTCTAAACTCATAATACGTTTTTATTTAAATCGTTTTTAGGATTCCGTACCCAAAGGGTTACGGACCCTATTACTAAGGTTCCGCTGTCCGTCTGTCTGTCTGTCCGTTTGTCACCAGGCTGTATCTCATGAACCGTGATAGCTAGTTTTTATAGATAAGATAATGGTACGGTCGAACCTTTCGTGCGCGACTCCGACTCGTACTTGGCCGGTTTTTTGACTCTATACATACATATATTATAGAGACCGTTATTCTTCAATAGCTTAAGCTTACATCGTTTCCAATAAATCAATATAGTCGCTCTAAAACTATATTTTTTTGCTTTCTATAATTCGAATTACTTAATTTGACATGCGCGCGTCGCGGTCGTGTACCTACCTCAAAGTTTACTTTTAGCCATAGCAGCCATAGATAGAAGTAGCGCCTCGCGGTCGCCTACCTCAAAGTTTACTTTTAGCTATAGATAGAAGTAGCGCCTCGCGGTCGCCTACCTCAAAGTTTACTTTTAGCCATAGATAGAAGTAGCGCCTCGCGGTCGCGTACCTCAAAGTTTACTTTTAGCTATAGATAGAAGTAGCGCCTCGCGGTCGCGTACCTCAAAGTTTACTTTTAGCCATAGATAGAAGTAGCGCGTCGCGGTCGCGTACCTCAAAGTTTACTTTTAGCCATAGATAGAAGTAGCGCCTCGCGGTCGCGTACCTCAAAGTTTACTTTTAGCCATAGATAGAAGTAGCGCCTCGCGGTCGCGTACCTCAAAGTTTACTTTTAGCCATAGATAGAAGGAGCGCCTCGCGGTCGCGTAACTCAAAGTTTACTTTTAGCCATAGATAGAAGTAGCGCCTCGCGGTCGCGTACCTCAAAGTTTACTTTTAGCTATAGATAGAAGTAGCGCCTCGCGGTCGCGTACCTCAAAGTTTACTTTTAGCCATAGATAGAAGTAGCGCCTCGCGGTCGCGTACCTCAAAGTTTACTTTTAGCCATAGATAGAAGTAGCGCCTCGCGGTCGCGTACCTCAAAGTTTACTTTTAGCCATAGATAGAAGTAGCGCCTCGCGGTCGCGTACCTCAAAGTTTACTTTTAGCCATAGATAGAAGGAGCGCCTCGCGGTCGCGTAACTCAAAGTTTACTTTTAGATATAGATAGAAGTAGCGTGTCGCGGTCGCGTACCTCAAAGTTTACTTTTAGCCATAGATAGAAGTAGCGCGTCGCGGTCGCGTACCTCAAAGTTTACTTTTAGCCATAGATAGAAGTAGCGCGTTGCGGTCGCGTACCTCAAAGTTTACTTTTAGCCATAGATAGAAGTAGAGCGTCGCGGTCGCGTACCTCAACGTCAAACTGTACTTTTAGCAATAGATAGATAGTGCGTGGCGGTAGCGTGATTCTATAATGTACCTACCTGTACCTACCTTTCAAGATGAAAGAAAAGGCTAAAATGGATAATGATAGGTAACATGATGATGAAGTGGTACCTCTGTGAAGGGCTGATAGCAAAGCTGACGGAGGGCGTCCGTACGTTGTCCGGGCGGATTTCGTCCGGCGGTCCGGGCTCCGTACTGCTTGTTTGTCGAGTCTAAACATAAATTACATAATGCTTATATTTAAATCGACGCGATAAAACGTCTGTAATGTATGCAGATTGAGGTTAAGTATTAACCTTTTGGCGTTAGTTTGTTTAAAAAAAAGTACTTCCTACATCATAAAGTAATCTAAACATAATTGCGAAAGTGTTTGTAATGTGTTAAATCCGTTAGATCTCTTCCTCATACCGTCATTTAAGATTAAGTAAGCAGGTAGGTAGGTACTACTTTATTATTGCCTGACAAGTCTCAACTAACTTACAAGAAACTTACAACTAACTTTGATGCTGTTTAGGTAGGATAAAGATTTATTTATCGTAGGTACCTATTTGTTGAGATAATTTTTTTTTTATTCAACTAAGTATATGTTAGCACTTGACTGCAATCTCACCTGATGGTAAGTGATGATGCAGTCTAATATGGAAGCGGGCTAACTTGGAAGAGGTATGTATACCCCTGATCGTTTTCTATACACTGTACCTATCGTACCGGAACGCTAAATCGCTTGGCGGCACGGCTTTGCCTGTAGGGTGGTAACCAGCCACGGCTCAAGCCTCCCACCAGACCAGACCAGAGACAATTTAGAAATTATAAAAATCCCAAATTGCTCCTGCCGGGAATCCAACCCGGGACCTCCCACTTATAAGACCACAGTCATAGATGGAGGTTATCTATGACCACAGCGCTCACGACTGCGCCAGGGAGGTTGTCACTTGTCATAATGACCGAAATCAAATTTTCATCAAGTGAATACGCATCTTCGCGTAGGCACCATCTTAGGCCATCACATCACCACTTTCCATCGGTGTGATTATTGTCGAAAACGTGTGTGTACTTATTTGAAAATAAAAATGTTTCAACTCATTTACTGTGCACTTGAGTGTATGTCCCTGCTTAGTGCTTACCATAATGCCTTTAAGCTGATTCACCAGCGGTGAATCAGCGAAGAAGTTGTTCACCGCGGAGAATATGTTTGTGTATTTGCCTGTCGTGCTGCAGCAGGCGACCTGCGCCCGCCCCACCACCTGTGAATCATTACATAAACATTGATAAACTAAACATAAAAACAAGAGTAAATTTAAAAAACCCCCGACATTCGCCATTTTGTGGCGGCGGCCATATTGGATTTGAAATAGTGCTATTCTACTAGTCAAGCCCTTTCATTTGATACCCATATTAAGGGAGTTGTAAAAAAATATGTAATCCGCCATTTTGTAGCGGCGGCCATCTTGGACCGATTTTCATCAAACATAGCTAACAACACTCGACTAAATCACCTTTCAAACAAAAAACACCGCATTCAAATCGGTCCACCCGTTTGAGCGCCACAGGGGAACAGACAGACACACACACACACACACACACACACACACGCACACACACAGATACGTAAAACCCCGTCGTTTTTGCGTCGGGGGTTAACAAGCTATAAGTATTTTAGGAAAAATTAATCCGAAAAAATTGAGTTCCCACGATTTCTCGAGGATCCCATCATCAGATTCTGATCACCATACCCTTTCAAACAAGAATTTTTCAAATCGGTCCAGGTGTATTTGGGTAATCGGGTAATATACACATTTATAAAGATTTGGACGAATTGAGAACCTCCTGCCTTTTTGAAGTCGGGTAATAACTTTACGCTACATTCTTTGCAAAATTCTGACAAGGATTTATCCACTGTCGTATAGTGAGAAAGAGGTGGCATTGGTAGACTTACAGTATCAAACCTATGTTTAGAAAAGCTCGAAACAAGCTCTCTTTGTCAGACTATTTCGTAGACTTTGTTCCGTAGCCGTAGGACGTAGACACCAAGCGCAATTCTTGTGAAAATCGAAGCTTTTGTCACACATTTTTCACACTCTTTACCACAGAGTACCTACAGAGGGGAAGCTTCTAGTAAGCGGCCCGCTGTAGGTACACTCACACATATGCGCATGTTTGTCACCAACTGTACCGGTTAGTGGAACGAGCGCGCGTCCGTGAACCGTTGGTGAGTGTGTTTGTGTGAGTATACCTACAGCGGGCCGCCTTGTGGAAGCTTCCCCTCTGTAGATTTACTACTCGTGTGCTCTTTACCTGCTGTTTACTATCTTTTCTCCAAGCGCTGACTGCGCGCGCGCGTAAGTGATAATGTGTTTATCAGTCTGTGTGTGTATGTATGTATTTATGTATGTAGGCATGTATGTATGTATGTATGTTTTTTTTTTGTGGCACTCTGGAGTCTGGAGACTAAACGACGGAACGCGTGTGTCGATTTTGATGTGGTAGGTCGTTAGATTCGCCATGCCAGCGCGAGTGTCAACAAGAAGATAAAAATTTGAAAAATTCAATGTGGCGGATTTTGGACGTAATAATGTAGGGTCAAACATTTTTTTTCTTCAAATCCTATCGAGTGGGGTATCAAATTAAAGGGTTTGAAAAGGTGCTTACGAAAATATATTTATTTTGATTAAAAATATTGTGATCATGCGTGAAAAGGAAAAAAAAACAATTTATTAGGTACGCTGTCGAATTTTTATTTTCTTACCAATATTAGATATAATTCATAATACCTACCTACTGGGCTAGTTAATATTAATAATATTAGCCGCAGCCCACAACGCGCCTTTTAAAAAAAACTAGTGTACCTATCCCACTTCATCATGTTTTATTATATTTTGGGATAAAATGTAACACGGCTTAATAGTTAATAATTCTTTTTTTTAATTGCATTTGACTAAGTTACTGATTCTGAACAAAGTAATTTTCAGGTGTCGTATTAACAAAAAAATAACATACACCTAGGTTCCCAGGGAACGTCCTTTCTCACGGCTATTAGACTGCATAATATCCTCACACAATATTCTTACTACAAAGATTCAAATTAAACGATACATTCACATAGTAAATTGAAGTTTATAGGGGCATATTCATCGGCCGAGCGTCGCAAGATTAAGTCATTTAAGTTTTGGAACTCTCATAATATTTTGTTAAATTGATAGACAAACTGATTAGGTAACCGAATTAGATTTAGAACCCAGGCAGAAGAAAAGGTTGGGGTGCTAGCCAGGTAACCTCCAAGTGTGCCTGGGTGCTGCTGGTCCTCTTGGATACGTCCGAGGGGAAGAGCAGTATTCGGGCCGGTGCGCCCCGGTAACATGGTTAATAATTTCGGGGATATTGTTAGCCATGGCCAATGACCTGGCGGAGGGAGGTTTCTCCGCGTGTCCCTCTGATTAGCAGAGGGCACTGCGGATGAAACTGGGGGTGAGACACCCCGGGGCGGGGGGCAGCGATGCCCATCGCGGGAGGAAGAAAACCTCGTTAAAAAATTACGGGAGGGCGCGAGCCTCTGGAGGGACAGCCCAGAGGCGAGCGGGAGCCCCAGCTGGGGTGGCTGCCGGACACCTGGGATGCATACTTTGGGTTCCCCAGGCGTCCAGCACAGACAGCATGAGGGTCATGCCGTGGTGGTTTTAGTGGGTATACCCGGTTGGAGTCCCACATAACCTTCGTTCTGCCGCACTCGGCCGCAGAACGGGGGTACCTATAAAAGGTTTCCACCACGTCAAAAAAAAAAAAAAAAGGCAGAAGAAAAGGTAAGTACCTACCTAAGTATGTATACTTACATATTTTTCTACCTGGAGTCTGGACACAAGTTACTTTTAATGTAGGTACTGCCCTCAGTACATTAAAAGTAACTTGTGTCCAGGTCTGTATCTAGTATCTAAGTAGGTACCTACTTAAGTTGCTGAATGACTTGCCTGCCATCAATAATTATTAACTGGGCACCCCGAGGATAAGACCAAAGGGCCCAATGGTATTTATTTAATACAATAGAGATCTACTTTCTTAAGTAGCCTCATAAAACATGGTGTCGTATGCAACATTCTCTTCGATTCTCAGTTTAGAGTGCAAAATACCCACTTACCAACTTAATAGATAAGTACCTACCCACGGAATAAAAAAAAACTTCCTATTTGTGTCGGATGTACAGAGTACCTACCTACTATCTACCTACTTCGAAAATATATTTAAATATGCCTGTTTTTTACCGTAATTTATTTATTATTCGTCTATATTTTATTATTATACCTACTGCTCATTTGCATTGGATTTAACGAGGGTAACCTTGTTTTTTTGGATAAAATGTAGGATTTATAAAACAGTGCACAATATACTTACCTAACCGACTGTGGTTTATGTTGCACTATGTGTAACTTAATTGTTAAGTATATATGAATATTATGTATAAATAAATAATCATAAGTAGTTACTTACCTAGTATAAAATATAGTCACGACTCACGATAATAGAATTAAATTTGAATGTCATTTTAATAATGTTACATTAATTTTAAGTACTTAAGTATATTACATTTACAATAAGCTTTAATTTCAATTTATCTCTTTTACCGATTTTAAAAGGTAGGTTTTGGGTGAAATCTTAAAAACCAGATTTATGATAGGTACCTATAACAAAAATATATAAGCGACTTTTAAACTTGAAAAGAGGCATTAAGTTGATTAATTCGAACGTATTTAACGCAAAGAGTACAAAATGAAATTCTAAAAGATTCTGCAAATCGATTGTAAAACAGTCATTCTGAATTTTTACGAACATACTATCAAATATCATGCATATATTTACCTTGTTGATACAATTTTAGAGCACTTTGTTGATTGACACTAAAGCTGACTAAGCACAGTACACACGGGTATTGAATGGAAAGCTACCATCAGACTGAAAGAAACTGGATCCAGAATTCCAGAATACGATGTCAAAATTTTCGCGCATGCGATTTGGTTAGGGAAGTTTAAGGTGGTATTTCATATTATCGACGAATATTTTGTATATTAAAAAATTGCTGTTTCGTAGCAGAAAGTTTTCAGCTAATAAGTACTAATATAATTGTATATTCTTGATTAGTAGCTGAAAAAGTCGTCAAAATAGAAGACTACCGTAGTATTTATTGATTTCTAATGTTTTCCTTGACATAATTATTATGTTGAATTACTCTGTATCTACAGCTATGCGGTCTCTCTAAAACTCAATCTTTGGACGAATTCTTCTTCGGATTAATATAAAATGAGAAGAATTATTTGTAATTTCTGAAAAATATGGTTTTAACTTTAAATTTTGTCTCTTTGGTTTGGTAAAACTGACCTTTAACTCAACATATCACTGTGTTCAGTAAAATAGATTTTATAGGTATAGCCGAGGCAAGGGTTACTCAGTCAAGAGGGCAATCCAATGTATCGATGTTTGTACAACTGTACAACATCATTCCTAATGCATGGGAAATTATTTTGTGAATGAAGCTCAATAAAATTAGATGGTAGGTACATATATAGGTATATATTAGACTCTAATATTAGAGTAGTGTACATCTCTTAGACAATGCTTAGGTATAAACCCACTTAAATGTATTTTTTTATGTGAATAAAATAAAAATAAATAATCATCTTTGTTTTTTTTTTTAATGTTACAATAATAATATTACCTACAAGCGGATACCCGCGACTTCGTTCGCGTGGATATTGGTTTTTAAAAATCCCGTGGGAATCATTTTGTTTTTCCTAAGCTCCATGCTAAAAACTGTTAAAAGTTCACTGGCGGATGTTTAGGTAGATCAAACTGTAAATATCCGCCAGTGAAAGTCCCATCCCCATCAAAATCGATCCAGCCTTTCAGAGACTAGCCGGTAATCTTTAAAATATCTCCTTTCTAACAAAAAAAGAATGAATGAAATCGGATCACGCGTTAATGAATTATAGCTAAGTACACATTTTAAATTACATCCCCTCTCCCAGCGGAACCGTGCTGAATTTCGGGATAAAAATATCCTATATGTTACTCCACATTATGTTATTCAATCATACCAAATTTCATTTCAATCCATGCAGTAGTTTTTGCGTGATGCGCGCACAAACATACAGACAAACAGATAAACAGACAAAAATGACAAAAATAGCTTTTTTACGTTCTATTGCTTATCCCTAACATCCCCCAGTTATTATTTTGTAAAAATCTATTTTATTATATGTATAGAAGATAGAATAGATTGAATTAGTGGATATTACTACGACCGAACATGCCAATTTGTAAGTCTTGACTTGCCTAGTTTCAAATACTGACAATTTGTGTAGCCTAAGATAGATTTAGATAGTATCTAACCCTTTAAATTTCCAGTTATCAGTTCCAGATAAGCCTTGTGTAAAAAGTCTGTTGATAAGGTATATGTTTTCTGTTCGTATTCACCACAGCTATCTCAAAAATGCACTCAATGGATACCTACAGCACAGAGTACATACAGAGGGGAAGCTTCTAGTAAGCGGCCCGCTGTAGGTACACTCACACATATGCGCATGTTTGTCACCAACTGTACCGGTTAGTGGAACGAGCGCGCGTCCGTGAACCGTTGGTGAGTGTGTTTGTGTGAGTATACCTACAGCGGGCCGCTTGTGGAAGCTTCCCCTCTGTAGATTTACTACTCGTGTGCCTACAGCCTGTCGCGCAGGCGCAGTGCAAAAGATAAGCGGGATTATGATTCATACACATATACACAATACCTTTACTATCTACATTTGCAAAAACAGTGGTAGGTATCTATTTCTGATTGTCGGGAATATCTGAATTACGTCCACCAAAAAGGGAGTTTTGTTTCCACTTTTTAAGGTGGAGCAGTAAACATTTGATTTGAATTGAATACAAGTAGATACGCTGGACTGGCCATTTCGCCACTGATTGTTACGAAAAGTGTAGGGCGAAGAACTTTTGTAAATTGTGATGTAGGTACCTATTGGGATTTGGGAACTGTCAAACGTAGTACCAAAACCTTCGGTGTGCCGTGTGGCACTTTGAATCGGCATTACAATCAGCCCATTTTCAGCTATGCCCATAGCTAAATGGACCTACTTCTATCAATAGATTACCGACTACGACGTATAAAATTTGGTATTTTTTGTAACCTTTCAGTACAATTTTATTTAATCCCCTTTTAAAATTATGTAAATAGTTAATTTAAGTAAACTTTAGGACTGAGTTTTTAGAATAGCTGGTCTCATTACAATAACATTGTTTTAACCCTAGATAGCTAACGTTCCTAAACTACCATGAGAAGCTAACCATTCGATTTTTTGACGATCATATTGTATTGTGTATTTTATCAACATTTTACTATATTTTTCTCAGTTTTATAGTATTTATAGGAAATATGGAATGTCGATTAATGATTATTATTAGTAAAATTTATATTTATTTGATGTTTAAGGAATAAATCACAAATCTCAAATAGCACATGTTTTTTGACATCAAAAAGGCACTTAAACTTACAAGGACTAAATTAAGAACTATTATTCAAAAAATAATAATTCTTTCTTTGGTATTTTATAGAAAAACCTTTACATAAATGATAATTATAAAAAAAAACTTAGATTTTTTTGCGCAAGTTGGACAAAAGTCAACTTTATTTTCGCCACAAATGGGAACTTTACAACTATTGTAGTAGATCTTTGCCATCCCGTGTGGGGTTGCTGGTCCCCCATCGGGCGCGTCCCCCCGGTGGCGGATGGGGGAACGCCTCCCAGATATGAGAGGTACCGGGGAAACCCGGCGCGGACCAAAACCAGCAGGGGGTTGCCGCTTGGAGGATCCTGGTACTTCTCTGTTCATCAGAGTGGACTGTGGAGACTCCGGGCGGCGACAATTGGGGGGGAGGCTTTCGGGCCGGGAGGAAGAAAACCTCGTTAAAAAATTACAGGAGGGGGTGGACCCGCCGCGCAGGGCGTTTCCACCCCCTCCTGTCCGCTGGTCTTTATGGCCGGTGGGCGCTGGCTTCGGCCACCGTCGGGCAACCCGTAATCCGCACTGAGCGGAACCGGGGGCCCCACGCACTGAGCGAGGGGCCGCGAGGAAGAAAACCTCTATAAAAAATTACACGAGGGGTGAACCTCTTGAGGGTCGCCTGCGGGTGTGGCCCTCTTGAGGGTTGCCTCTAGCGAGGAACTCCGGGTGATGGAATGGTGTATCCGTCGCCCGTTGAGACGCCTCGGGTCGGGAGGCGCACCATTATGTTCCTGGTGCGCCTCAGACGGTGTTAGGGGGCCTTTAGGTCCCCCGGTGGAGGGTCTGCCTCGGCGGACGGCGCCGGCTGGGTCGCGGATGATTGCGCAAGTGTACCCGTAACCCAGCCACCAGGCGACACGGAGGAACATCGCTGGGTTTTAGTGGGTATTCTGGCCACTTCTTGGCCTGCCTGAGTCCCACACTACCTTCCGGAAGCGTCGCAGTCCGCTGCGCTACTTCCGAAAGGTGTGCGTAAATGCATTTCCCAGCGTAAAAAAAAAAAAAAAAAAAAAAAAAAAAAAAAAAAAAAAAAAAAAAAAAAAAAAAAAGATCTTTGCCATACACTTTTTTTTATAAGAACATTAACTAAAGCTATTTCTTTTCCTTTTTGAGATATTTTTATGTAACAGAGGTCTTCCAGACCCAGATAGTCCAGGAATTTGACCTTGACCTTCAACATATTCCTCGTGTTTGAAACTAAACACATCCCCTTACGTATTGCATTTGAAACACGATTTGTTATGTTTCTGATTGAACGGGCTGGTCCTCTAGTCGTACGAGACGAGAGTAGGTACGTAGATCGGAGAATGTCGAGAAAAAACATGTGCTTTATGAGCTATCCACACATGACGATTTTTGCCTCGAATATTAGTTTGAGTCAGATTGACAATGTAAGCTGATGAAGAACCTTCACTGGGTTCACTGAGTGTATATGAGAATTGGAAGGTGGCCTTCCTCGTCCCTCTTCAATGTCTAAAGTTGGATTTGCACGTAGTTCTTCAGGGTCGGAAGGTTCATCATGAAAATCACTTTCCACATCTTCAATAAACAAACCATCCTACTATCAAAATTAAAGTGATTTGTGTTGACATGATTTTCATTTCCTAATGCACGAGAAATGTCATCATCTGTGATGAATGACCTCACAGCCATTTTTTAATATCGACGTAATAATTAATATAATTAAAGCCAACATCGACATAAAGTACAGATGTAAAAGTAACACATAAGCTAACCATTCGTCAAAATGACGAATACACAGTGGATATCTCAAGAACAAAATCACTTACCAGCTAAACGTGACCACTACATGACACATTCTAGCGGTCAATAAGTTGACACGAAACGGCGATTATGTAAGTAAAAGAATTAGAAAGGGAGAGGGAAATAGTTATGGGATGTTCGTCATTTTGACGAACGTTAGCTATCTAGGGTTAAGGTACCTACTATTGCCTGAAACTTCCATACAAATACGTAATAACTAGCTTCTGCTCGCGGCTTCGCTCGCGTGAATTTCGGTTTTTCACAAATCCCGAGGGAATCGTGGATTCCGGTTCCCGTTCCCGATCCCTTTCCCAACCTTTATACCTACATTCAAGAAAGTTTGCTATAGTAATCTACCTGTACCTAGCTATAGATTTCGGTTTTTTTCAAAATCCCGTGGGAACTGTGGATTTTTCCAGTATAAAAAGAGTCTATGTATTAAGTCAGGACATAATCTATCTCCATTCAAAATTTCTGCCAAATTGGTTTAGTAATTGCGGCGTTAAAGAATAACAAACACACTTACATACACACAAACTTTCACCTTTATAATATTAATAAGTGTGATTTTACTATATTTGTATAATAAAAGCGCTATGATTTTAGCCCGTAAACTGTACTAGATAAACGTAAAAGCCAGTTTAGCGGTCACCCTCACAGATTGTAGTTAGAGTAATACATACATGGTCACCCTACAGCCAGATTAAACTTATCAGTTCATTCACCTCGTTCGCACATTCAATAGCGTTCCGTTCGTTCAATACGCATGCGCCGTGAACCGGCCTGACGAGTATTAGCCGCCATTCGCTAACATTCATTCTAGTTTTAGCCGGTAGCGCGAGAACACATTCTATTTTCTCTACTCATAACTAACAAATAATTTAAAAAAACATGGAATTCGTCGGCAAGAAATACAAGATGGTCTCTTCGGAGAACTTCGATGAGTTCATGAAGGCAATCGGTGAGTTTTCCGATATATTTTTGACTATTATTTAGAAGTATTTCCGAGAAGATGTAACGCCGGCAGGCTTTCGGCTTTCCCTAATTAACCACACGAGCCGGCATTTTTTCACGCGTTTATGTTTCACCCGCATTGAATGATGAATCGAATTATAAAGTTTAAGTAGGTAGGTATTAATTTATTAATCTTTTCAATCTTATAATAAACTTAGATTATTTTAAAATACCATTAATAAAATTAGAAACCTTATTTTACTACTCACAACGTGTTCATCTGCTAGAACTAAATAATTTTTCGTGATAATACATAACACCTACATTATGTAGGTACCTAACTACCTACAAATCCTACAATGTGGTTTGGTACAGGCTACCTATTATACTTACAATATCCTTATTAGAGTATATTATACTGTATAGAGTGATATATTTTTAGTAAATGTTGCAAGAAATGAATAACTTATATGAATTAGGTATGAATAGTGAATAAATTAATAAAATTAATAAAATTATTAAAAATAATTATATTATGTAGGAAGTAGTAACATAAGTACCTACCTAGTTACCTGAAGTATACCGTATACATTGTCTACTTAAGTAGATGGTGAGTGGTGATTAATTTTAAATCAAAATTGCCATTATATTAAGTTCCTACTTACCTACAGTTTCACAAATAAAACGGCAAGGTTTCCCTTGCCGTAAGTGCCGTGTGTAAAAAAATTGGCTTAGAAACCAAAAAATGTTTTGAATTAGTAACTACTTACTTGGCTTATAATTTTCTAATTTTCAATTTGAGTTGCAAGAATTTTGACAACCAGTCCTTCCACGCCAAGATTGAACATCGGAATTTGCAAAAAGTTAAACTAAAACGATCAATAATAATTCACGCACGCCGCATGCTGCAAGTTGCGACCAAAAAGTAAGAACCTGTTGGACACAAAAGTAAAAAGCCAACATTGGCCAGCCCTTTTTTAAAAAACTTCAAAAGACCTGAAAAAAATACTTGTAGGTACCTACCTATCCACCCAAGTTCACAAAAAAGAAATTCAAATGGAAAAGATAATGCGTTTCCCAATTCTATGCGTATTTTTAACTGATTTCCTGAAGACGAGAAATTTCTCAATTCGTTCGATATTTTTTTCTTTCAATTTTCCTAGATTTTGACCCGATCGCGAGCCGAGATATTCTGCAAGAGTACTTTTGCAGGTAGGTACTCTTGCAGAATCTCTCGGACCGCTGCTGGAACCCCTGCTGTAGATAATAAATTATGTAGGTAGGTACCATATATAGTAGGTAAGTATATATTATACCAGTATGGTACTCAGAGGATGACATATGGCGGTACTTTTCTTTTATAGTTACGATAACGATTGTGAGTATTGGAATATTAAATAATACCAATATTTGTTATCACAACTATTAGTCGTAGTAGGTACCTATCTGTATCTAATCGTAACGCCTTTGTAAATAGAATAGACCACATGTCTAGTCATAAACTCTTAATACACAAGTTGTATTGTAGATAAAATATTATGTTATCGATATCCCCGCTCAGTATCAATTAGTCACCAAGTATAATGTCAATAGTTCGAAGTTCGAACACTTAACATAATTTTATTACTTTACATCATTGACATATAGTACTATATGTCAATGCTTTAATACATACAAATAATGAACGGGAAGTCAGATAAAATCAGACAGCTGATAGTAACAGTATAAGTATGGTACACAGTCTTCTTTAATGTGTGTTAGATTTTTTTTACTTTATCAAAATGTTACAATAAAACTTAACATGCCCGCGTGAAATGGTGCCAAGGATAATATAATTATTGAACTAATAATAAAATTAATATACCTATGTAGTACGTACCTGCCTACCTACAAATCGATCACAGCTATTTATTTAAATAGCATTTTTCGTAACTAAGGGCCTGTTTCACCACCTTCTGATAACTGTCGGATAGCCTAAACGAAAGTTTTGTCACTTTCTTACTTTATGTCAAGTGACAAAGACAAAAGTTGTCAATAAGCTATCCGACACTTATCAGAAGGTGATGAAACAGGCATTTAACCTACTTATTTGATAAATACCAGCAACAAACCCTACCATATACCTAAGTAGGTCAAGCTTGCAGTACGGCAACCATCTCCGTGAAATGACTTTTTTACTCGCATCTGCGTCACGCTCGTGTGAACGTCCATGTATCGTTTTATCATTGGTATGGGTATTGTTATCACCAACTTGCCGTTTACGAGACTTGTTCCTCTATTTAAGTAAGTGTCTATCAAGCCGACAATAAATTGACGTAAAATATGAGAAGAGAGATACTTAGATTTACTACTACTTAGATTTACTTTTTACCAAATTGGTTTTTGCTTTTTACACACTACTAACTGCTTCTGCATGTGTTCCTGTTTCCTATAGGTAGTTAGATTCCAAATGACTACAAAAAATACTATTCTCTATCAAGTTTTAAAAATTAAGTCTCCACAAAGAATTCCATACATCCGATAACCAATAAAAGATAAAAGGTCCACTCCGGTTCATCTTTGAGTCATCAGCATCATTCATCAGTCATCAAGTCATCAAGTAAAAGGAATCATTATAGTAATATGGACGCTATATCAATTTATTCGCTGAAATACGTTGTTGTCAATTCTATTGAATCTGATAAATTTTGCTTGATGTATTTTTTGCCAACTGTCTGCTTCTTGCTAACAGTTTGATTGTGACACTGATAACTGATACGTAGAAAAACTTGAACTGTATTTCCGTGCAACAACACGCTTGACCAGTCATTAAAATCATTTTTTTTACAATATAAATGGTCTATGTTCTTGGTAATATTTGAATTTTCGGTGTGAATCGTGATATATCCGAGTATTGATTCTTGGCATATCAATAATAATAATTATACTCGTATTTAAATCATATAATATAAGAAAACCGTGGTAGAAACGAATCAATCAGATTGTTTTATAGCTCCAGGAATTAAAGAGCGTCATCTCATCACGCAAAGGGGACAACATCGCTATAATTGAGACCGCAATATAGGTAATAGGTTGTATGTTTGTGAGGCGATAGGGTTTTCCTAACATAAAAGTCTACGTCTGCCAATTTTCATATCCGACTTAAAAGACTGAAAGGAAAACAAATCGCTGAAACTTCTGGAAGAAACGCAAACGCATAGGCGCTAAGATTGATCCTAAGATTGATTATAATCAGACAATCGGTTGATTAGAAGCTGCGAGCAAAAGATCTGGTAGGATGAGACAATAATGTTAATAACAAAGGAAACACGTACTATATGTAATATCATTGGGGCATAAATCTTATCAATTATACATTTTTTTGACATAATGAGATTACATGAGTCATGTCACCGCGGTTAGCTGGCTCATTTCTTATTGGTCTAGGATCCCACCTTAGAAATTTCTACCCTCATCTGTTATTTAAACGAATTATATGTCATATGAAAGATTATTTTATTCTTAATCGAACCGTATTTGGCTGCCTGGTCAAAAGTGGTGCTAAATCATGGTTGCCTGGATTTTAAGATATAAAATGTTCGGTGCGAGTGTTGAAAGTGACAGAAAAGTGTTGCGCGCGCAATTTCATTTGACAGACAAAGATGCAGTGAGGCAGGCGTGCACTCGGCAGGTGCTTAGTCTATACATAGATTAAAACCATAGACTTTCTGTGCCTGGCCATTAAAGATATTTTCAAAAACAGCTTTTTTACGTTTTATTACTTATCCCTTACGTCACTCACTTATTTTTTTGTATAAATACACATTTTGACTTTCATCCCCTCTTCCAAGGGAACTGTGCTGAATTTCGGGATAAGAAGTATCCTATATGCTATTATGTAGTATGAACTTAAATCATGCCAAGTTTTATTTCAATCCATTCAGTAGTTTTTGCGTAATACATGCACAAACATACAGACAAACAGACAAAATTTTCAAAAACAGCTTTTTTACGTTTTATTACTTATCCCTTACGTCACTCACTTATTTTTTTGTAAATATCTTTAATGGACAGGCACAGAAAGTCTATGGTTTTAATCTATGTATAGACTAAGCACCTGCCGAGTGCACGCCTGCCTCACTGCATCTTTGTCTGTCAAATGAAATTGCGCGCGCAACACTTTTCTGTCACTTTCAACACTCGCACCGAACATTTTATATCTTAAAATCCAGGCAACCATGATTTAGCACCACTTTTGACCAGGCAACCAAATACGGTTCGATTAAGAATAAAATAATCTTTCATTTGACATATAATTCGTTTAAATAACAGATGAGGGTAGAAATTTCTAAGGTGGGATCTCCTACTATATGCAAAGAATCAGCGAAATCAAAATTTTACGAAAAATGCTATTGAAATAGCTGTGATCGTATTGTAGGTATACTTATTAATTAGTTCAATATCTATTAACAATATTTGCCTTAATTGGTACATTATTATTTTTGTTTGCATTCTGTTACAAAACATTCAGATTTTTGCAAAATATGTTATCGGTATCCGCTTACTTTTTACTACGCTGATAACACCCTTGATAAGAACTGTTATCAATTTTATAATCTGGTAACTGGTGAAACTTTCCAATCTAACCTACCTACGTGTGTTAAGTGTTAATAATTTCAATACTTAACTGTCTACTGATAGCAACCATAAAGTGACATTCTTAAAACTAGCCCAGTAGGATTAATAAGAGAGAGGTTCTCAATCAAACAATGCAACATTGTTAAAGCCCAAATTAGACATTTAATTTTTCGGGATTTTTGCTTTCATTTTCGAGGTTTCATCGATGAGTCATCGATCTTCTGATCCTCTGATCCTCATCCTCATCCTCATCGATGAAGATCTTTCATCGTACACAGGTACTGTGCCACTGTGTCACTGGTATCGTGCATCGTTCATCGCAAAAATGAATGATGAACGGGAATCTAATTTGGGCTTTAGCTGTCTAAATTATTGTCAACAAAGCTAATTTAGGTACCCTCCTACTACTTTAATGTGGGGCAATATTAATTATTATTTTCACATGATGGCAAAAAGTACATTTTCGAATGGCTGACACCCACGATTTCGTCCGCGTGGATTTATATCCTTTAAAATTCCTATAAAAGACTCAGAATGGCCCTGATGCCCTCGCCTCCGAGCAGGATCGTCCCGCTCTGGAGCTCGTTCAGCGGCCTCCTTCTTTACCATTACGGTTTCGCAGAAAGAGACCACAGCCCTCCATCCCTGAACATCCACCAGCATAGCTGCTACAACAGCAGGCGGTGAGAGGTCCGTCCCCACGTGGCCGACCAAGACGCGACGCTCAGGTTCCCAAGCAGGACACACCTCGAGCGTGTGCTGTGCGGAGTCCCGGTCTGCCTCGCAATGGTGACATCGCGGTGTCACCTCGCAGCCAATCCGATGTAGGCATTCACCAAAACACCCATGTCCAGTGAGTACCTGCGTCAGTCGAAAACTGACGAATCCCTAGCCAGGCTTCAAAGTTTGGTAGAATGGCCCCGACACTGACAGTGCGTTGGCGCGCATTCCTATCCTCCTCCAAACGCATACGCCGCTTAACAAGTGCTTGTTGGTGCGCTTGCCGTCGCAATATTCTGACTGTTGCAATGTGCATTTTTTAACTGATATTTTTCTGTGGTACGTCAACCGGTTGCACAATGCACATGCTGCATGTATAAGTACACCTTTACAAAGCCTTTACAATCCTTTGATCTCTATAATCTCGTATGACGCAGAATGCTGATTAAGGTTATTCGACCGTTTAACCTTCAAATCTAGCTTCAAACATTTCAATCTCGTGTTTCGTGTCATCTGAGTTCTGACGAGACGATCTCGCAATGTAAAAAAAAATAGTTATCACGTTCTACCGCCCGCGCCACCCGTCGTTTTTTTTTCAGCTGTTTGGTTTTTGGGGGTTTTGTCAAGACTGACTATGTCACCCCCGTAGGTTCAACATGTTATGGCAGATCTAACACATTTTAGTGAGCGACTTAGCCTCAGACAGTCATGGGGCTGCTACTCCCATCGTTGTAATGGTGGTTTCGTGACGATTTGTCTGGTGGGTGGCTCGGAAACCGTTCCGCCAAGCGAATTTTGGCTACCGACGTTCCAGTAGTTCCGGTACGATGTTGATTATAAAGAAAGCTTTTAATAAACAGCATTGTACGCAGCACCTGTCAATACAGGTTACCTAGCTCTCGAATCGAAGTTTGCAGTTGTGCTTAACAAAAAAAGATCACGGAAAGGGATGACGTGGAATGAGGTCAAGGGCGTGGCCCGAAGCCGCCCGGGACGCAGCGCCTTCTGCGCAACGCACCCGGGACCGACTCACTCGTGACGGGCCAGTTGTACCTACCTCAAACGGTTAGAAAAGCTTACCTCGGGTGCGCTCCATACAAACGAAGTTTCATTCTTATTTAATAATAACCAATCAAACTGATAAAAGTATTGATAATACGCTCTAGAAACGAATATTTGTGTTAAGTAGACGGTACGTAGGTATGTCAGATTTTGGTAATAAGACACCTACAAAAATCAAGCAAAGTGGTGGCAGAAGTCAGCAGGTAGCAATTCGTTGGTATTTTTAACAAAATATGTAGGTAAGTAGGCTACCTTAACATTTTTATATTAAGTATATTTTGGTAGAAGTTCATATTTTGGTAGAAATTTAAAATTTGACTTGTGCCATCCAAAATATGGGCTTTTTTTGGTTGTTAAATAAACGGAACAACCTGATGTGCAACTAGCCCGTAAATATAGCCAGGTACACCTAGATATCTAAATCATCGTAAAATGAAGAAAACCTTGACTAGTCTCAAATTAATTACACTACAAGTAACTTCACTAATGAATCGTTTAGTGTTCATAAAACTACGTTATGTACGTAGGTAAGTCTTAGTTTTTTAAAACTAAACGCTTGAAGATACGAAGTTAAAGTTTGATATGTTGTAGTTTTTTTACCTGTTGGTAATTTAAAGGTAATGTGAAAAATTCACTAACCTTTGTAGAAAGAAAAGTTGCTAACCTAGCCAACACGAATTAACTCGAATGGAACTCTACCTAGCATGGCCTCCACCAACCCCTCATTACCATCCGAACCACACCAACCTAATCTGACGACATCGACCTCCTAACCAACATCAGGCCCAGTAGGTAAAATGTCCAAACTCAAAATTTTTCCACTTAACACGTTTGTCTTCTGGGCCGTCGGTATTTTCAACTTTGGACTTTGTGCGGACCTGTTGCCGCAACGAGTATAATTTTAGTCGGAAGCTAGGGCTGTCGCCGTTTGAACAAGCACATGAAAGTACAATTTAGGCGAAATTTAGTACCTTCAGGTGTAATTAGAATTAGATTTCAGTAAGAGCGAATTAACTGCCTCGTTAGTCTAATGTTTAGCATAGTCGAACGCAGACGCAGATTACGATTTACGAGGTCCCGGGTTCGATTCCCGGGTCGAGCAAATAATTGTTAGGTATTGGGGTTTTCTGTCAAGAAATTCTCGGTGCCAATCCAGAGTTGGTAGTTGGCGGTGTTTCGCCCCCGTGCCTCGGAGAGCACGTTAAGCAGTCGGTCCCGGTTATTATCACTATCATGTGACAATAGTTCTTAAAGCCCGCCAACCCGCATTTGCAGCAGCGTGGCGGGTCAAAGCTCTAAATGCCTCTCTCCTATGAGAGAGGAGGTCTGTGTCCAACAGTGGGCGACCTCCGTGGCGCAGTGGTGAACGCTGTGGTCTTATAAGTGGGAGGTCCCGGGTTCGATTCCCGGCAGGAGCAATTTGAGATTTTATAATTTCTAAATTGTCTCTGGTCTGGTCTGGTGGGAGGCTTAAGCCGTGGCTGGTTACCACCCTACCGGCAAAGCCGTGCCGCCAAGCGATTTAGCGTTCCGGTACGATGCCGTGTAGAAACCGATCAGGGGTATGCAATATGCATATTGCATACCTCTTCCAAGTTAGTCCGCTTCCATCTTACACTGCATCATCACTTACCATCAGGTGAGATTACAGTCAAGGGCTAACTTGTAGTTGAAAAAAAAAAAAGTGGGACGTTAAAAAAAAAGCTGTAGTGGTGGTGGTGGTGGAAGAGCGAATTACTTTGGCATCTGTAGTGAACGCGTTCTAACATAATAATATCAGCCTAGAAGTCAAGGCTGCATCATGCTTTAACATCAATTATTATCGTCAATAGAGTCTAGACTTCATCATTGCTTTACCATCGGCTAACGTTGTCGTCAACCGCTACTCACAGTCGCAAGAAGCAACTCGCAACGCTTTGATTATCTACCTACTCCTTAATCGAAGTCGCAACCCTATTCATGCATAAAGAAAAATCAACATCGATTTTATTTCATCAGTCCCATTAAATTAGGGAATTGCTTAAGATATAGTTAAGTATCTAAAATTGTTAACTTAGATAAAGTGGAAAGTGTTAACCTCGTTGAAAACACTTGAATTGTACATACTAATTTAGGTTACGAAAAACGCCAATGATATTCTAATGACGTAAAATTTAAATATGTAAACTAGGTAGAGAGTAGGCATTAGGTACATGATACTTACGTTTTTAACTTCAGGTACTTAAAGCTCAGACACCCACTGATTACCACTTAAGAAATAATATTGCTGCTTTGATCATATTATAAATATCACACAACTAAAATATCCCTTCCTTTTGGCTTTGCCGCAGTCGGGTAAAAAATAAAACCAACGATATCCCTGCGAAGATATAATTTTTTGGGTAAGTTACACGAAATTATTAAGAAAATCATAACATGAAATCATGGTGGCCTGGCCCTATGAAATTCATCATCATCATTATCAACCCATTACCGGCCCACTGCAGGGCACGGGTCTCCTCAGTGGGCCGGAATGAGTACTGAGTAGGGTTTAGGCCATAGTCCACCACGCTGGCCAAGTGCATTGGTAGATTTCGCACGGCTTTGAGAACATTATAGATAGTTCTCAGGCATGCAGGTTTCCTCACGATGTTTCCTTCATCGTTGAAGCAAGTGATATTTAATTGCTTAAAACGCACATATATATAACTCTGAAAAGTTAGAGGTGCGTGCCGGGGATCGAAATCGGTCCATCCGAAAAGTAGCTCGAAGTCTTAACCACTAGGCTAGCACCGCCTGTAAATATGACATTACAAGGCCTGTATTTCAATAGTGTTTAGAATTGTATTCAGTCAGCATTAGAAAACATCTTTGTGTAACTTTTAAAAATGGTAATACTGTACCTTCTTCGTACTTAACGATTACATAATATTATGATACATAACATAAAAACGACATATTTTTCAAATGAACTAAATACCTAGGTACTTGATAAAAATGGTATTGGATCCCGATGCGATAACACGGAATTACGAATGTATTATAATGCTTGTAAAAACTAATAACAACCCTAGAGATAGGAGGTCTTTTGATGTTTCAAGTAGAGAATTATATTTTATCACAGTCATAAATAAATACCTACAATATTATGATTATGTTAGGTCGGTATTAATTTCGCCAAGCCAGACGATATAAAAACCATTAATTTCATATTATAGACCTCCTTAAAAGACCTCTCGAAATTCAAGAAGCCATCCATTAAAAGCAAAAATCAACTGCGACACTCGACAGTGTCCTACTGTTTTTACTCTCCTCCTTTTAAAAAACAACTTTTACAACAGCTGAATAGGTAAAACAGATTACTTCCATGTCTCTTCATTAACTGCCTCATTGGTCTAGTAGCTTGTTAGTGTGCAGATCCTGATGCTGATGAAGTCCTGGGTTCGAATCCTGGGTCGAATTAACTTAAAATTATTGGATTTTTCTAACAAGAAGTTCTTAGTAGTAGCTTGAAGTTGGGAAGTTCGCAGTGTTAGATACATCCCCGTCACTAATATGTGATTATCAATCGCAACAATCTCTTGGTAAACGATCAATCGGCATTGACAATGAACATCAATCACGTAAACATTGACAATCGCGATTGGCCGTGTCGGGAACCCTTTAAAAATACCGTAAAATACGTTATCATGCACGAGCTTATAATATTCTGAATTCTGGAGGCTGGCATAACATCATTTCCTACCTGCTATGCCCTTTGGAATGTATTTCTTGATAATTCATAGAGCCGAATAGCGTGCTGCGAGAAAAATAAGTATAATAAGTTCTCGTTAAATACATACGTCAGTTGTCATCAACGACTTAACGCCTATCTTATCAATATGCAACATTGTTGACATTCACGAATCATCAATCATAATTAAGTCGTAATTGTTGATCGAAATCTAACGATTATATTCAACAACATCTGATCGAACATCAGTAATACTAATGATCGTTTGATTTTGTTCTTCTCTAAGTTCACGCACATATTTCTTTCTTTTGACTCCACTTGTTCGTGGAAAAATAGTTGAAGAATTTTTAATGAACTTTTGAAATTTTCTAATGCATCGTATCTTTCGTTTCTTTTCTTCTTTCTCGCAGATAAGTTCTTAACTCAAAGACTAGTATGCAATCCTGTATAAACGAATACTGATTATTCCTGAATCTTGTTGTCTACTTGACCTGCTGGTTGTTAGTCTACCCTCAAAATGATTAATGTTAAATTCTTCGTTTCATCCGGGGCGAATGATGAAGCTAGGTATTAGGCTTACATTCCGGACGTTTACTCAAATCGCGAGCGCCTATTCTTTTGGCATGAATTTAGAACGGTTATCTGTTTGGCCGTGCACTTGACATTTGCATTCATTCGAGACTCCAAAATATTATGCAGCTATTAAGTTTTATTTATGTACGTTAAATATCTCAGCATAAAATTGATTCATATACCATAGAGTACCATTAATATTTTCCATCAATTTCCATCTTCTCTAGCAATCCTCACTCTCACTCTATTCATTGTTTACAACTTTGACAAACTCAACCAACCTAATATAATGAAAGTAAAACTGCCTCATTCTTACCTATCTTAATATTTTTCATTTTTCGTGAGGACTGATGAGTGATGAATGATGATATAAAAATTAAACTGGCACGAGTCTTGTCTATGTAGGTACGTAGTTATACTATTGTGATTTATTTTATTGTAGACCTCTTATTCATATCTAACAGATTGCATTTTTTAATTGAGGAAGAATAGAACGGACGGTTCGGAAGGCGGAAAGCGCTAAAAAGGTAACAAAACCGCAACGTCGGACGATCCTCTCAAATAATTAGGATCGCATGAGAATATCCCGACATAGTTGTACGATTAAGCTCCTATTGGTCGTTGACAATTGTCGGCAAATGGTCGGCAATCAACTTCAATTCAGTCAATAAGATCCGAGACGGCTCGTTGAGGTTCGCTGTGACCCCTTGTCCGGTCCTGACTCACAACTGCGTCAAAAACTGATCTGTGCGTATGCTTTCTTGATAATGTTATTAATCATGTTTAGCAAACAACTCATAAATATTATTTTAACTTCTGAACTACGAGTATAACAATGTCTAACTTAGTAAGTTAAAAGTTTCTACTACTATATAGTTATACTAGCTGATGCTCGCGACTTCGCCCGCGTGAATTCTTATAAATCTCACTTGGAGGTTGAATTTCCAAAATTCTTGAAACACGTAATTATTTATTTTTAACCGACAGTACAAATACCGATTTTCATTGATATAACTTTAAAAATGACGGACTTTGATACAAACTTTCAACTCCCATTTAACCCACTTGGGGGTTGTTTTTCCAAAATTCCTTAAACTTTTAACTCTTTATTTTTAACCGAAAATCTAAATACCAATTTTCATGGATAGGTATAACTTGAAAAATGACGGACTTTCATACAAACTTTTATCCCTTATTTAACCCCCTTAGGGATGGAATTCGCAATAATTCTTTCTTAGTGTGCGCCTACGTCATAAAAGGAAGCAACTGTGAAAATTTCAAGTTTCTAGCTACAGTGGTTTAGGCTGTGCGTTGATTGTCAGTCAGTCAGGACAAGCTACTTTATATATTACTAGCTGATGCTCGCGACTTCGCCCGCGTGGATTCTTATAAATCTCACTTGGGGGTCAAATTTCCAAAATTCCTGAAACACGTAATTCTTTATGTTTGACCGACAGTACAAATACCGATATAGTTATATAGGTACTACTACTTTATCTCATTCGTCCTAGCCTGTTTTTTTGTCAGTCACTCTTAACCGATTTGATATTTTTGACTATCAGTTTCTTAATTGACCCGTTTCTGATAGCTGCTTTAACTAGTTCTTGGCTAGCTCTGTGACACAGGATGTTACAGCTTCCAACACTAGAATATGGACTCATGCCCTGTCCTGTTCCCTGATAAGCAGAACTATAAGTACAGTATTGTCGATCCAGCAATACCCAGGACTTCCAAAAGGGCATTTTCTTATTAAACGACCCTTTTCTGCATTTCTAACAGCATCTCTCTCGTCGTCTCTAGATGTCTATTTCAACGATTTGCTAAAGTCAACTTAAGTATACCTAAATTAAATCAGTTCTGTAACAAAAATTCTTATTTCTTAAACTGTATCATAGGTAATTAATTCCCTATAAACACTTGAGGTGATGTCGGTTTTGTATACAGTTACGTGAAACTCTAGAACACACTCGCGGTTTTCGTGTGGTTTTCCTTGTATATGGTTTGTTTCCACCACGTTTCCACGTTACAATATTTTGCATTGAGTTTCCTTTCATTCAATTAATAGCTCCACCACTATTGATATTCCTATTTTTTTAGTCTATCCTCTCTATTTAGAAAGACGACTTCATTCGTGTGTATTTACAGACGAATGAAGTCGTGGGCATCAGCTAGTCGGGTATTTTCTGCGATAATTTATTTTACAAATAATTATTTAATACGGATAAATATAATATACTTATCGTGTGCCTATTAGGTACGTTGTGTCACTGTTGTTTATGTTTAACTTCAAGCGGAACATATTATCTACTTTCCTAGAGTTACGCCGACATATTATCTATCTTATCGTTATTTATACATAATTTAAAAGTGAATGATTCTAAATGCAGATGTAAGATCAATGTCCACTGTACGAGTCTACTGTCTAGTGCGCGAAGAAACTCCGCGTGCGCGCCAACTGGAGCGCTCCACGTGGACCTATTTATAGAAAATACATTATTATTTATTATATATTATATTTTATTTATCACCTTACTGTCGATATGTTACGTGGTTCTTTGTATAAAAAGATATATATCTTGGCGCCTAAGTAGTTTGTTTGTTTGTACTCTTCATTGATATGATTGATGAATTGGCAATAAATTGGTTATAATAATATGTAGTAAGTACCTATCTAGCTTACCTATGACCTATCTGCTACATGTTTTTCCTAAGCTGATTGAAATGGTAAGAAAATTTCTCGGAGTAACTCTAAGCTTAGGCGACGCACTTTGCCCGTCGCGGCGCGGCGCGGCGCTGCGCGGCGGTACCTAGGTACCCTGTTTAGTTGTACCTACATAGGAAGCTGTAACATAATATTTCCATGGTCATAACTCACAGGCGTTTTGGACAAAAACTAAGTAGGTACCTACAATAGAAATCATTTTTCAATTGAAAAATTACGCTAATTCATAGGTCGTTGTCCTTGACACTACATGGGGCCACGTTGTTTCGACCAATAGCAGGCCGCCGCGCCCACCCGCCGACCAATAGACGGGTCGCGCTTAGTATCGATTCATCTCATTTAAGATTCGAACCGAAACCTATATCACGTCACATGAGGGCTTATTATTAACAAGCGGACACCCGCGAATTCGTTCGCGTGGGAATTGGTTTTTAAAAATCCAGAGGGAATCATTTTGTTTTTCTTAAGCTCCTTTGAGCTCATACCTTGCTAAAAACTGTTAAAAGTTCACTGGCGGATGTTTAGGTAGATCAAAATGTAAACATCCGCCAGTGAAAGTCCTATCAAAATCGTTCCAGCCTTTCAAGGATTACCTGGGTAATCTTTAAAGTATCTCCTTTCTAACAAAAAAAAGAATGAATGAAATCGGACCACGCGTTAATGAATTATAGCTAAGTACACATTTTGACTTTCATCCCTTCTCCCAAGGGAACCGTGCTGAATTTCGGGATAAAAAGTATCTTATATGTTACTCCTTAATATGAACTTAAATCATGCCAAGTTTCATTTCAATCCATTCCGTAGTTTTTGCGTGACGAGCGCACAAACATACAGACAAACAGATAAACAGACAAAAATTTAAAAAATAACTTTTTTACGTTCCATTAAGTACTTATCCCTAACATCCGCCAGTTATTATTTTGCAAAAATCTTTAATGTACAGATACGGCAATTCTACGATTTTATATGTATAGAAGATAGTCCAGCAACTTTAACGTTTGCTAGTATGGGGTAAATCCAAGTTTGTGACCTCGAGCGCCGAACGCAACTTTGTCAAAAATCGGAAAAACCGCGAAAATTTCGTTTGTGTTTTTTTTTTTCAGATTTTGGCGATTATAACTAGTCCCGATTTGACGCAAGGTCGGATTACTAAACTTACTGGACTATAATATGTGGAAGTTCTTTTATGATGAATCATCGTGAAATAGTTTAGATGAATAGGTACCTACTTGGTATGTCATCTCGGGTTGAGAAAACTTGTTTTCTATGCCTAACCTAAGTAGAATCATTAGGCCCCTAAAATCTATAAACATTGAATAGTGTCTGTCTGTGATTTCGAAATTAGGTATAGTCTGTTCGTTTTCTTACGGTCGCCTTTTGTGTCTAGCCGCCTCTGCCGCGCGGTGTTTTGCCAAAGACACCGCCGTGACTTCAAAGCATGCCGCGCGGCGTGTACAGGCACAAGGGGTTTTGGCGTTTTATACCTACTCATATTTTTTCATTATAATTCTCTTTCCTTTTTATATTTTTTTATATTCGTATTTTATTACAATATAACCATAAACATAAAATATAATATTCTCATGAACACGGGTCATCTCTCAAAATTAGAAGGATTGTAACCACAGTCTACCACGCTGGCCAAGTGCGGATTGGCATACTATTCGAAGATTCTGTTAGAATAGAAAAAAAATTACAAACAGAAAAAAGTAATAAAAATAAAAGCAGAATACCTACTAAGAGCACCTGCGCCTGTATAGTTCGTTCGGTAACTTAGTGTCGGTACAGGTGCAGGTGCTCTTAGTATTCTGCTTTTATTTTTATTACTTTTTTTCTGTTTGTAATTTTTTTTCTATTCTAACAGAATCTCCAAATAGTCTGCCAATCCGCACTTGGCCAGCGTGGTAGACTATGGTTAAAATCCTTCTCATTTTGAGAGAAGACCCGTGTTCATGAGAATATTATATTTTATGTTTATGGTTATATTGTAATAAAATACGAATATAAAAAAATATAAAAAGGAAAGAGAATTTTAATGAAAAAATATGAGTAGGTATAAAACGCCAAAACCCCTTGTGCCTGTACACGCCGCGCGGCATGCTTTGAAGTCGCGGCGGCGTCTTTGGTAAAACACCGCGCGGCAGAGGCGGCCAGACACAAAGGGCGACCGTAAGAAAATGAACAGACTATACCGACACTAAGTTACCGAACGAACTATACCTACCTACATACTTAATGTCTTTTATAAATTCCGGTACGGTCTACCATTTTTAAAATTTTTGTCTGTCTGTCTGTTTATAACTTTATACGGATTAGGTAGGTAATCTTCGGAACGGCTGAACCGATTTCTTGTGGTGATTTCCAAATCGTATAAAAGGACCTACCTACCTACTATAGATACAGGCAGGAAAATAAAAATCTTAATTTTATCTCAATAGCCTTAGGTTAGTCTAAGTCATAATACCTGGGTCCTAGGTACCTAGATACCTACCTATTAAATTGTTTGCAAAACATACGTATCGGGAATTGACCATTGTTAGGAAATTATAGTGGCTACTATAATAATATAAATATCCGCTACCCGCCTTCCGCAATCACAGACAATAAATATGTATGCATGTATAAGAAAATTGTAGAGGTGCATTTCACAACCCCGCACGATCTTCTTACTATCATCTTATCATGATAAATTGGGATTCGCATTCATCAAACAAAGATTCGGTGCACAATAAATATCTGAGTGCTTAGTCTCAGTTTGGAGCTCTCCAAAACTTTGTAGTATACTATTAATCAAATTACAAATGACTTCAGAGCAAAATGAACCCAAAGACTCTTATTTTAAAGTCGTAATTCAATAGTTTGTATATTTATTTTACAACATTTCTGCTTGGAACGCTGGCTGTCTTCGAATGCTGAATGTATTGGCGTACTCAAACCTTAATGTAAGCCATTTTAGGTCCATTTTATTCTGAAGTCGATTAATAGTATACTACAGAGTTTTGTAGCGCTCCAAACTGAGACTAAGCACTCTGTACCTATTGTCAGCTCATTTTTATCAAAAGAAAACTTTGAGAGGGTGAGAGTGAGACCCTCTAGTCCCAAATCTTTCCTAATATTATTAAAACAATTAAATAAAAAGAGATAGGTACCACTTACCTACTTATTATGAAATAATTAATCTGTGAAGATTAGTGGAGATTCTCATCTTACGAACTTACCTACTTTGCGGTCAACGGTCGGGCGTTTTGTGGGTAATTTCTTTGGATTAACTTTCCTTATGTTTTCACTTCTGTAAATAATGTTCATTTGAGTACTTAGGCTAGGCATTTCTGAGGCTATTTACTTAACCGTTATCCTCCGGTATTTTGGCTTTGACCTACGACATAGATACCTAAGTTAGTACATCTAAAAACTATCAAATACAGGTTATAAGACGATGGTTGTCTCTTCTTTCCAGGCGTCGGTCTCATCACCCGCAAGACCGCCAACGCTGTGACCCCAACAGTGGAGCTGAAGAAAGATGGCGACGCCTACGTGCTGGTGACGTCATCCGCCATCAAGACCACGGAGATCAAGTTCAAGCCCGGAGAAGAGTTCGATGAAGAGCGCGCTGATGGTGCCAAGGTAAGCTCCGTAGTCCGTACCCCAAGACGTGTCACGCCTTCAATTTTTTTATGTTGTAACATAGGTGTGTACTGTGTATGTACCTATAAATTAAAAATTTAAAAACCCCCGACATTCGCCATTTTGTGGTGGCGGCCATCTTGGATTTGCATAGTGCTATTCTACTAGTCAGGCCCTTTCATTTGATTTGACAACTTCCTCAATATGGGTAATATTGAGGGAGTTGTGGAAAAATATGTTATCCGCCATTTTGTGGCGGCTGCCATCTTGGACCGATTTTCATCAAACATAGCTAAGAACACTTACGACTAATCGATCTCCATTCAAAATTTCAGCCAAATCGGTTCAATAGTTGCGGCGTTAAAGAGTAACAAACTCACACAAAAACTTTCACCTTTATTATATTATATTAGCGTGATAAAATATTTTTATCCTAATTTTCCAGGTGAAATCGGTGTGCAGCTTTGAGGGCAACACCCTGAAGCAGACTCAGAAGGCCGCCGACGGTATGGTGGTCACCTACGTCAGGGAGTTCGGGCCCGAGGAGATGAAGGCTGTAAGTATATCTACACAAAAGGTTTCCTAGGTTATCACAAAATAATGTAAGATAGTCTTTGAGCACAACAGAAAGAGAAAGAAAATACTCGTAACGTGACCAGTGAGTGACCACGCACGTTGTCCTACAAGCTACAAGACAAAACCCTCTCCAATAGACATGGTCGCGTGCATTCACCAGCAAGAGAGTAGTGTTGCGGAATACCAATAGTGCCCCTATCGATAGTTGACCTTGAAAATCATTCGGGATGTCGTCACTGCTGATAGTGTTAATATACTTTCGATGATCTTTATCATAAAGTGCCATTTATCTTCATCATTTTTATCATTCGATCGATTCTATCGATACTATTGAGGGCTGTAGTAAAACGAGGCTGTATGACTTAATGATTTATTACTCTAGTACCCGCAACTTATATGATTAAGATCTTGTTAATAATAATACTACAATGACCCGCAATAGTATCGATAGAATCGAACCTTAACCTCCATTTTGTAGAACCTATTTAGTTCTACAAAATCGATACTATTTAGGACCCTGACATCAGGATCAATTAATAATTCTACAATCAATATTATCGATAGAATCTAGATAATTTGAGACCATCGATAGTAATTAATTTTTCGAAAGTATTGTTTCTACTACTATTTCAATTGAATAAGGCTTATGACGAGGCGGCTTTACCTATGGTGCACGGATGCATTGCACACGGGCGCAGCGGTGTTAGGGGCGTCGGCCTCGGCAATTTCATATTATTATTATTTTGTACCTATTACATTTAGACCGCGCGCTTACTAGTGGGCGCTAGGGTAATGATTGCACAGTGCACACGGGCGCTACATGTGCTAGAGACAGCTCTGGTAGCGACTATTGAGTTTAGATTCTACCGCCATTATTGCAAGTCATTTTACCGCAAGTGGTATTGATAGAATCAATACTATCGATAGACCTATCGATATCCGCACTTAGACCTATTGCAGGCTAGCTATCGATAGTATAAGGTATATCGATCGCCAACACTGCGGGACAGCCGCGCCTTGACTGCACCTGATACGGTCACACATTGCTAATGGGTTTTCAGCAGAAAATACATTGAAAATGCCATCTGTACTAGTTAATCATTCAAGATGGAAAAATAAGACACATTTTTAGTTTCCACAAAAATTTCATATTTGTGGAATAGAAATACCTGAATAAATCTGAATATAATATTATCTGAACATTGATTAAAATTATAGAATAGCACTATTTTTCGAACTTTTTCCATTTAGGTAATTATATTGTATTACTTACTAACTATTGTTCATAAAGTACCTACCTCAATGACTTATTCACAATTTTTAAAAGAAAAAGAGGCGTATTCTGTTCATCCTAAACCTACTAATTATAAGGTACTTAATAAACAGAAGTACCATCTACGAGGTAGAAGTTTTTATGAAAGTGCCAATGTGTTTTTCATCAGTTTTAGACTTCAGACTTGACAGTTTTAACTCTAATTTTTCTCTTTCACAGACGATGACCGCCAAAGACGTGACCTGCACCCGGGTGTACAAAGTGCAAAGCTAAGCTTCATAAGACTGCCGGGCTGGGCCCACTACAACTTTCCTATTATTTTATATAACAATACCTATCTTTAATAAACAACTATTTTCGTAAAACTAGGTTTATTTCAAAAACGCACACGCGATTTTGGACTGTAAGTGTAACATCTTAAGAGTTTGCTCTCCGAGGTTCTCGTGCTGCCAAAGTTAAAGTATAGAATGGGGAATCTGAAACGTTACAATTGTTTAAAACATACAGCTGTTGTGTAAGTTTTTAGTGCATACATATATAAATAAAGTTTTTTTTTACTTTATGAATGGTTTTACTGTCCCCAGTTTCAGTCACATTTCCGTAGTTATAACCTAGCTATAAGTATACCTACCTACCTAATTATTATAAGTGTACAAGCACTTCAAATAATATGTGCCTACTTACCTACTAATGCGTAAATAAGGCCACCCACAAGTACCTAGGTAGCTCTTGATTTTAAAAGAAAATTAGAAAAATATCTACTAGTCTACAATCATTAATACCTAACTGAAAAAAATACTAACGGCATACTTACTTAGGTGCCTACTTAGGAAACTCATTTTCTCGGCATACTACCGCATGATTGCATTTTGAAGTTCCTTGATATCGTTAGGCCTCTTGTTAAAACCCCACGTTTTATCCACGTTAAAGATGGATAACGCGTCGTGAGTTTCCACGGCATGTTAAGTAACAGAGGGCCTTAGGCCTCTTGTTATCACATGTTTTTTGCGTGGAAACGTGTGGAACCTTGATAACGACCACGGCGATACCACGGTTCCATACAAAACTACGACCGTAAAACGTAACACTTGGCCTTGCCATGCAAAAAACGTGTGTTAACAAGACGCCTTAGCCCCCTATCCCACTGGCGTTTTGCGAGGGTTGGCGTTTCTCCAACGTCTGCGCAGCGACAACGTCGCGTTGACGCGACAACGTCGAGAGTCTCCAATAGTAGGGGAGCCCAAGATTTTTGGATTTACTCGAGCGCGTCAGATCAAGATAAGAGAGGCGAGGCATCTTGCATCCTGCTGAGTACCCTCTACCATATTATATGTATAAGCACTTTAAATAGAGCCGCGCGCAAAATAAAAAAAATTATGATGGATTTCCTCTACTAGCTTAGCCCGCTATACATCATTAGCCCGCTATACATCATATATTAGCCATACTATTATAATTAGCTCGTAGGGACAGGGATTTATTTAAACGTCAAGATTAAAAACAATTATTTAAGAAGTATGGGTATGTAAGTAGGTATACCCAATTAGGCGTTTTGTTCACACGGCGCGCCGGGAAAAATCACGTTTTACGCACTGATTAGTAGAATATTATAAGTAGGTACTTACCTACCTACTTAGTTTTACGTTTTATAGTTTTATACGGTCGCAGTGTTGTATCATACAACACTGCGACCGTATGGCATGCTCCATACAACTTGTATCGGAGCATGCCATACGGCGCGGCGCGCCGCCGTGGTGCCATACCATTGTGCTCCAACTCCATACAACACTGGCTATTAGTATTCTGTGCTATTAGTGCTAAGATAAAGTATAAGTACTTCTCTTCGGATAGTGGCTACTGTGAGTTGAGACGTTTTCCCGGCATGTGAACAAGAGACCTATTACTTTGTGGGCCTAGCAGCTGGCCTCGACGCCCGTACCTCCGTTGAAGAAGACCCTGTTGTTGTTGGTCGTAGATTAGAATTTGATAAAAATAATAAAAACTACTAGCGCCACCTATGAATAATACAAATAATTAGCTACTTGATAGTAGCGTCTCTAGTTATTCCATCTGTGGTAAAGTCAATGTGGTTGTGCTACTCGGCACTAGATGGGGCGTTTTATTTTAGCAGTTTTATTTAACGCTTTTTAGCTGTTAAACAAATAAATAAAAATTATGAAAGTAACTTTTTTCTTTAGAATAATTGAAATACTAAAAAATATTTCATTATTATTAAAATGTCCACGACTTGTAAATTTATATTGAGCACCTCCATTACAAATTACAATTATATGATGTCTATTTTTTATTACGCTACCAAATTAAGGAGTTAGTACAAAAACGGACGTTGAATCTGAATGTTGTTAAATGTAAAGAAGTCGGATTTTAATATGTAAAGAACTTGCAGTATTGCGTTCGGCCGTCGGCGTTGCATGGTTTGGTTTTTGAACTTAGTTGATTCGATGCATGTCAATATTGAGACGTTTTGAATTTGACTCCGCCTCATAGAGAAAATAATGCTCCGCCTTCGGAAAGCGATTTACGACATCTGTCAAATAAAACTCCGTGACGAAAGTGAACTGTGAATGTGATTTTCAGATTTTTGTGTAATATTTCGCGTAGTAATAAGTACATAAATAAGCGACTTTTGCGTAAACGAGATAATACAAAATGCCTATGCGTGGATATCTGTGAATTTTCCTGTGATGCTATAAAACTTTGATTAAAATGAAAGGAATTTGTAGTGTTGTTGTGGTTTGTGTATAGACTACGGCTGTGGGATCGGTACATTAGCCTTTGTGGATTTAAAAATAAGCACAAGTAAGTAAATATACACCCTAGTTGTGAACCGTGATAAGGAATTTATCTTTCAACTTGAGTCTAAGCTGGAACAGTACTCACTTCGTAATTAGGTACTCTTACATTCTAGGATTTGTTTATCCTAGAATACCTATACCTAAGATAGATTACATCAGATTGATTACATCTGGGCACATTATAGAAATGTTTTAAGAAGATAAACGATTTAAGTAGGTAGTTAGTATTTTGAAGTTACCTACATATCTGAAACCTATTTATAAATAAATGTTCTTTTTCATAAAATGTATCTATGGCAATTATTATTCGGCAATAAATAACATAAAAACGTATGAATTAATCATAAAATATGTCTCATTCCTTTTGTCTCATACCATCATTACCTATGGCCTTAAAACACACCTAATAACCTACTCTGAAGGATGTACCTGTTTATTGCAACAGTCCACTATAAAATCAGCCTAGTAATACAAAACATACTTGCAGCACCCCCTTGTGTGCCTATAGCTGTAAAACATATCTAAAGCTCTGCCCAGAAAGTATACAAGTATATAAGTACATACTTAATGCAAAGATTATATTATAATGCATTAAAATCGGACCAATAATAATGATAACAGAAAAATACACAAACAATAAAACAACCTCTATTATAATACCAAATGGCTACCTACCTTTTCTGTTCTGTCTGGTTAAAAAAATCAAAATCAAATTCAAAATATACCTACCGCTTTTTTGACTATCAGTTTCATGCTTATTGTAACAGGACATGTTTTACTATGCTGTTACTTAAGTGTTTATTATCTGTGAGCTAAAGTGTTTGGAAAAGGCCACCTCTGAGCCCTTTCAATCTTTTCTATTTGTTGCTTGTCTCATCCATGTTCTTTCTGCTAAGGCTGTAATTTCATTTTCCCATCATTATGACGACCTCCCTGGTGCAGTGGTAAGCTCTGTGGTCTTATAAGTGGGAGGTCCCGGGTTCGATTCCTGGCAGGGGCAACTTTGGATTTTATAATTTCTAAATTGTCTCTGGTCTGGTCTGGTAGGAGGCTTCAGCCGTGGCTGGTTACCACCTTATCGGCAAAGCCGTGCCGCCAAGCTATTTAGCGTTCCGGTATGATGCTGTGTAGAAACCGATCAGGGGTATGCATACCTCTTCCAAGTTAACCCGCTTCCATCTTAGACTTCATAGCATCATCACTTACCATCAGATGAGATTGCAGTCAAGGGCTAACTTGTACTTGAATATTAAAAAATCTTAAGATCTGCTGGTTCTCACTCCTCTTTTCTACTCTGAAGTACTTAGCAGTATCTCAACCGACTGATTCGATTTGCAGCAAAATTCAATCAGCAATTCAATCTGCAAAAGTGCAAATTCAATTTGCAATTTAATTTGCACTTTTGCAGCTCTGGCAGTTGATATAATTACATTGCAACCGCCTGCTCAACTGTGCAGCTTTTGGAGTGAGATTGGCTTGCAGTTCTAGTGTAAAAGTGTACAATTTGTCAGCAATTGAGAAACAGTTGTGTTGACTCCAAAAGAATTGCATCTAAACTTTCATTTTGCACAGTTGGAATGCAGTTCAAATGCAGCCTGTCTATCTAGACCTTTTTGATTATTACAGAATGGTGGATCCCATAACAATGTAAAAAACTTTATTTTGAGTATTATTACTCTCGGATTTAGGCAGCTTTCCTTATATTCACAGGATGTCTAATCTATACATGGGTAATTCTAAGTTATGAGGTATTTTCAACGGCAACAATAAAAAATCATATATACATATTTAATTTATTTGAAATAACGCTGTTATGTCATAATAGTTACCGTTTTCTTTATGGTCATTTAAATTCACCAATTAAATGTATGTAATTTAGTCGCAAAAGCGCCTCAAACATGAAAAATGTATCTCCCCTGCCATGTCCCCTAACCATATTATGTTAATCAATCGATAGTTTTAACTAAATTTAAATTATGTAATAAATTAAACTTTAATAATTTAGAAATTAGAATAATTAAATTAATGCAATCTAAGAAAAAACAACACCTAACATTTTTTTTTTCATATTAACTATAATGTCTACATTTGTCCCTCATATTTAGCGTCTCTTCCCCTGGCGTTATGTATTAATTTAAAACTCACGACCGTTTACTTTGCCGCGTAAATTGCAACCTTCAAAACAAAGCATTCAACGTGAAGTTTGCAGCAAGCATTCACGACGCAAGCATGCGGTTATTTTATCCACCATATCAGTGAAGCTTGTTGTTAGGAGTAGTTGTGAATCAGTGAATGTGTTCTCTCCCCTGGTAAGATTTTTTTCGCAATTATAAGCCTAAATACTTTATTTTCTTTAAATAATTACTGTAATTTATCGATAGAATCGTATTCTTCTTTGTTAATTACGTATAACAAAAACTTTGACGTTTATACCTGTTTTTTAACAGAAAAGTATCTCCCCTGCCCTCTCTCCCCTGCCTCTTAAGGTGCCAGGGGAGATACTTACTGTCCAGGGGAGATACAAATATGTCGTATTGGAGGAGTATTTTTACAGCCGATACGTGTACTGTTTTCATGATTTAGTGAATAGATACATCCATATTTTATAATCTTACTCTATTCCACTTTTTCTTAACATTATAATTTCACTTAGGTACTTAATGGAACATCGAACAATGTTTTTGTTTGAATACCGATTGCCTGAGTGTTAACGGTGGGTTTATTTTGTCCCAAGAAAATCAGTCAGTTAGGCAATTATCACGGATCGTCAGGAACACTATCAGAATAGAAAATAAAGTCCAGGTCTAAGTTTAACTAATAGAATTTCATAACAAGTTAGTTACGATTACGATATGTCTTTACAGATCATGGTACCAAGAAAAAAATGACGCGTGAAGAACACCTAGAAAAAAAAACGTACAGCAGAAAGATTAAGATACCAAAAAATAAATAAATAAAGCGGCCAAGTGCGAGTCGGACTCGCCCATGAAGGGTTCCGTAGCAGCAAGTAATTGCGGTTTACGATTTATGACGTATTAAAAAAACTACTTACTAGATCTCGTTCAAACCAATTCTCGGTGGAAGTGTACTGTGTAAGTGTGCGTGGTACTGTACATCATATATTTTTTTTAGTTTTATCATTCTCTTATTTTAGAAGTTACAGGGGGGGAACACACGTTTTACCACTTTGGAAGTGTCTCTCGCGCAAAGTATTCAGTTTAGAAAAAAATTATATTAGAAACCTCAATATCATTTTTGAAGATCTATCCATAGATACCCCATACGTAAGGGTTTGATAAAAAAAAATTGAGTTTCAGTTCTAAGTATGGGGAACCCCAAAAAATTATTGTTTTTTTTCTATTCTTGTGTAAAAATCTTGATGCGGTTCTCAGAATACATCTACATATCAAGTTTCAACAATATGGTTCTTATAATTTCGGAAAAAAAGTGGCTGTGACATACGGACGGACAGACAGACATGACAAATCCATAAGGGTTCCGTTTTTTGCCATTTGTCTACGGAACCCTAAAAATGACCTTGTGAAATATGAACAGCAGAAAATAAAAGAGCAGAAGAAGTATGAAAACAAAAAAGAAAAAGATTAATTTTGAAAGTTGCTGTGTTTTTGATTTAATTTTTATTTTATGTTAATTTGTGTTTAAAGTTTAAAGAGCTTTACCTTTTTTGTACTAATGATAAGAGATTTGTATTTTCAAGTATAAATAACAAAATTATTAGGCACTTAATTAAGTTTCTAAGTTACTTTTATTATGACTAATGGCTGTTAGAAACTTAGTCTGATTTTATTATTATTAATTAACAATAAAAATAAATGATCCTTAAACTACTACTGTGATTTGTTTCATAAAACAACATTAATGTCTCTCCCCTGTTCATAAAGTATCCTACCCTGTACGCCTTATATCTCCCCTGTATTTAGTATCTCCCCTGGTCAATTATAAAATAACAAATAATAAATAAATTGACTGGCTGCTTTTCAGGTATGAAGGTAATAAGTGTTTCTATAAAGAAATACTACAATTGTATTAACATTCTATTATTTTTGTCGTGCCGCCTATCCTAATAACTTAGTACCTGTTAACTTAGATATAATATAATAAAATTGTAGACTTGCCGAATCAGTACATTAAAGATTTTTTGTAAAATAATAACTGGGGGATGTTAGGAGGATGTTAAAAAGCTATTTTTGAAATTTTTGTCTATTTCTCTGGATGTTTGTCACGCGCACCACGCAAAAAGTACTACATGGATTGAAATGAAACTTGGCATGACTTCATACTATGGAGTAACATATTATAGGATACTTTTTATCCCAAAATTCAGCATGGTTCCCTTGGGAGAGGGGGTGAAAGTTAAAATTTGTATTTGTCTGTCTCCAAAATGCTGGACCGATTTTGATGGGACTTTCATTGGGAAAACTTTAGTGATGGGAAAGAGCTTTTAAAAAATAAATACTCATTACTGTACATTTTAATGCGCGACTTTAAACAGTATGAGCTCAAAGGAGCTTAGGAAAAACAACGAGATCCTACAGGATTTTAAAAACCTAAATCCACGCGGACGAAGTCGCGGGCATCCTCTAGTTTGTAATAAAACCACTTTAATAGTCTTTATAGCTTATGCCTGCAACTTCATTCACAGGGGAAAAGTAACATATGTTCATCTCCAGGATGCAACCTTTCTCTGTGCCAAGTTTCAGTTCAATCAGATGAACCATACCTAGTGTGGTGCTGTTATCGACTGCAACATTGCCACTGAAAAAACAGCATTGGTTCAGCCAATCGACCAACCAACCAACACCATACCAACAACCAACATGTCTTACACTTGCCTTTACACTTTACACAAGTTTAAGAACTCTATTAAAAGTATGCTCATAAAAAAAAGCTTATTATACAATTGAAGATTATATAAACGATAAAAAAGCTTGGATTTAACTCGTTCCAGCAATGCGCGAGACGGCATTTCAATCATGTACATTAATAATAATAATTGTTATAATGTTTTTTTTTTTAAAAAGAGCAACCGCCGAGTTTCTTGCAGGTTCTTCTCGGCTGGAACTGCATTCCGAACCTGTGGTAGATTCAATTGACGATTCGAAAGCACTTGTAAAAGTTTATTTGAATAAAAAACTTTTCTATTCTATTCTATTCTAACAACCAAACTACTAGTAAAGAATAACTACTGCAAAAAGAATGAACAAGCAAATTATATATGGGAAAATTTGTGATTTGATCAAATCTTTAAGAAAGTTGATCAGTTAACTAAAAATGTTACAAGTGTAAATTGAAAATTTAAAAAACCCCCGACATTCGCCATTTAGTGGCGGCGGCCATCTTGAATTTGCAATAGTGCTATTCTACTAGTCAAGCCCTTTCATTTGATACCCATATCAAGGGAGTTGTGAAAAAATATATCATCCGCCATTTTGTAGCGGCGGCCATCTTGGACCGATTTTCATCAAACATAGCTAAGAACACGCTCGACTAATTCACCTTTCAAACAAAAAAAACCGCATTCAAATCGGTCCACCCGTTTGAGCGCCACAGGGAAACAGACAGACACACACACACACACGCACGCACGCACGCACGCACGCACGCACGCACGCACGCACGCACGCACGCACGCACGCACGCACGCACGCACGCACGCACGCACGCACGCACGCACGCACGCACGCACGCACGCACACACACACACACACACAGACACGTCAAACTTATAACACCCCGTCGTTTTTGCGTCGGGGGTTAAAAATGACAACTCAGTATGGACATTTCCCTAAACAAATGTAATGATTCGATAATTGTAAACACTTTTATTCAATGTAGCATAAACGCTACTTGCTATTTACTGAATTTTAATTTGTTCACTAACTTTGTTTGTAATATTCAAACTAAGTCACTAGCGCACGCGTGATTTCGATAAGAATCAAATTAGCTAGCAACCCCAAAATTCAGCGTATTGTTTTATTAACCGCCAACTCGAGCCCGCAATTTTAATTTTTAATTTGGCGTCTGGGAAACTTACGCCGTTTCAGTTTGGGCGCGTCTCGCAGCGCGGGACGGTGGAATCGATAAAGTATACGAGTCAGCTGTGCTCCCCCATGAGCCTACAACTTGGGTAACGTTTAGCCAGCAACGAGCTATAATTTGAAGAATATTAAACCGACTTCAATATACCGAAATAAAGAATTTAAATGAAATGGAAAATTGGTCATAAATCTTGAAAAGTATGTTTATCAAATTTTTGTTTGTCTATTTGCTTGTTTTCCGAGTTAATCTTCGGAACTTAATCTTAGGAATCGGCTGAAAAGATTTTGGCGAACTTTCACGGTTAGAATTGAATTTTATCCAGAAAAAATAAATTTTCACGGCCTAACACTGAACTTGTCTCTAGACGAAATTGGGCGCAAAGATGACGAAGTCGCAGCGATTACCTGGTATTTAAATTCATCAGTCATCATGCAGGTAGCTTTATTTAAATGCTTTTCACTGTAATATTACATTATTTTCGATTACAACAAAATAATATCAACATCATCATGATTCCGTTACCGGCCCACTACACGGCGCGGGCCGCGGGTCTCCTTTCAGAATGAGAAGGGCAAAGAGTTCCATAATCAAAGAAGGGTTTTGGCCGTGGTCCACCACGCTGGCCAAGTACGGATTGCTAGTTTTCACACGCCTTTAAGAACATTACGGAGAATTCGGCGGCATGCAGATTTCTTCACGATGTTTTTCTTCACCGTTAAAGCGAGTGATAAATAATTAATCACTTAAAACGCACATAACTCAGAAAAGTTAGAGATGCGTGCCGGGGATAGATGATAGGGATAAGAGATGCGTCCCCTCGAAAGGCTGGCTGAAGTCGTAGACACTAGGTTATCATCGCTCCTAAAATAAAATATATATAATTAACGGTTTCTATATGTATCAATTGATGAGTTATTCGCGAAGACGCAGGTCTACGTAGCTAGGCAACGGTCTGAGTGGCCTGCAAATCTCGCAGTGCGTAACGGTCAACCAACTTCGCACGGAACATCCGAAATGACCCACAATTGGACTGATGTTTACAGTAAACCTTAGGTTGTTTTTTATGTACACCATAATCACCTTTAATGAATTGCTCACTTAAAAGTTTTAATTTTTTTTTGTAGGGACGTGAATTCTCAATACGGTAGTCGGTAAAAGGCTATATGAGCGGTTTCCAAAAGAAGTAAATTTTAACAATTATTATTCTTTTTATATTTAATTATTATTAGTTTCAATTATTTATTAGTCTTTTAAGTACGGCTTAGTAACAATTTATGTTGCGATGTGACCTATCACGGAATTTTCTGTGTAGGACTCAGAAGCATCCTCTCAGTCGAACTGCCTAAAGCCACATTTTCCCCTGTAAACACTAAGTAAGGTTTACTAATGAGAGAGTTCATTATTTCAGAAATTGTTTAAGTAAATAAATAAATACTTAAATTTTAATAGGTGATTAATGATTTTATTTATTATGATGATGAAGCTTGTTTTACTTACTTAAGGTACTTACCTACGTACCTACCCGCGCTAATTAAATACGTGTACCATAAGTCTTTATTAATAGGTAGGTAATTTAATTATTTTTGTCATGTATTTGCCAGACATTAGTATCAAACGGATATCACATTTTTTTTTTAATAATATCGTTGGTAATTTGACCCTGGTCTGTAAAACTGCGAGCATATGTCCGGCAGTTGCACCAATTTGACGTCATAAATATCTACATGCGCAATGCACCATTCAACGCAATACGTACGTACCTATATGTAGTACAAAATAAATGGGTAACTGGGTACTAACTATATAATATCTACCTGCTCACATGTTCGAACTAAAACTTGGTAGCAAATGAGTGACAAAGTTTTTGTATAGTTAAGGCGGATAATGGTAGCAATTCTCTTGGCAGATTTCTAAATTTAAAATCGCTTATATTAGACTTAGAGGGATGTGCAATTCTACAAACACAGTTAAATGACAGGTCTAACTTAAAATTGATTTTGACAGCACTAAACTATTCAATTTAGATTTTAGACAGCAAAAGCTATTCTGTCGAACGCTCTAAGTGTCAAAATTAAGAAACGTCAACTTAAAATTCGCTAAATTTAAAGAGGACCTCTCGAGGTGCCCCCTAAATTTAAGTTGTCCGTCTAAAGCCAAAAACCGCGGAATAAATGAAAAGAAATATTTATATTAGGGTTTCGGTTTTCCTTAAAAGTTATATATTTTTTACGTTTTCTATGATTTCATTGAGAAAAACTTGGTATAGTTGTATTTAGTGTTTTTTTACCTTAGATTTTAAGTTGCTGTACATGTGATAACCTTAAAATGGAAGAAAACGTTATTGCAGCTCTGATTGATTCCAGAGACAGGTAATTTATTAAATTTCTTAATCTTAGGTATCTAAATAACTAGTACCTACGTATTCTAAAGATCTGTAGTCTCTTTTAGGCACTAGGAAACCTTAAAGGAAGAAATGATCTAAGTAGCCAATTAACAAAGGCAATTAATCAATTATGAAAATTTCAACTGTCTGACTATCACATCATGAGCCTGGTGACAGGTGGACAGACAGACGGACAGCGGAGTGTTAGTAATAGGGTCCCGTTTTACCCATTGGGTACGGAACCCTAAAAATGGGTGTTTGGGTTTTGATATTTGTTGAAATAATCTGAGCCCAACATATAAAATGATGAATAAAGAAAAGTCAATTGCTTTGTAATCACAATATTCTACATTTAGATGTATTTTGTAAGTATAGTTTTTTATTATGATTTTTGCAGAGGTGACAAAGGATATCTATCCTCTACAGCCATGGTTGATGATCCTTTGATGGAGCCATCAACCGAAGCCGAACTTCAATACAATGAATGCCACACCAGGGCCAGAAATATCTTTGAAATGTGTACTTAACGGATGCCTAAAAACAAGTTCAGGTGCCTCCCTAGACACAGATAATTACACTACGAGCCATAAAAGCGGCAACAACTATACTGGTGACGTTATATAATATTTTTCTCGATGTGCTTACTGGTAAGCAAACATATTTTATTATTTTATTTTATAAAAGGTAAAAAAAAGGTAAAATAACAAACATATTTTATTACTAGATGATGCCCACGGCTTCGCCCCTGTGTGTTTGGGTTTTTAAAATCCTGTGGGAACTTTTGATTTTCCAGAACAAAAAGTAGCCTATCTAACCTGTCCTCAAAACGAAAAAATCTCACGAGATCTCCACGATTTAGGAATGCGAATGCAATTCCTTACAGCATCAGGGTTAAGGAGTTGGGTATGTACTTGAGTTCATTCAACGATAAAGTCTTTAATTGGTAGGTACCTCCATAATAACCGACAGTTTCGAAATCCCATTAGTTTTGGGGGTCAGATCCCCTACAGCATTAGGATTGAGGAGTTGGAAATGGACCTTTTTTTTGAAAATCGGTTAAAAACGTAGCCTATGTTACTCCTTGGTTAATCCTCTACTTGTATGTGTAAGTCCCGTCAAAATCGGTTCAGCAGTTCTGAAGATTAGCCTGTTCAAACAGACAGACAGACAAGAATTTTAAAAACATGTGATTCAGTTATAGTACAGTTCAAATAACCATATGAGCTTAATATGAGGTAGTTATTTTGAAATCACAGACAGACACTTCAATTTTATTTATTAGTAGGTATAGATTATAATTTTATTATTATATACACAAACCAGTACTTATTATTATTGCATATGAAAAAATCAAATATGAGTAATTTCTTGAATTCAGATTTGTTGAGATGTAACTACAAATTCACAACTTTCGAATTTTTCCCTTGTGCTATAAAACAGTGCCAGCTGCTTTCATGATTCTAAGTTAACGGGAAGTATTCAACCTACAGTATAGGTTTTGATTCCCTTTGAACGGTCTTTAGTGATAGGGCAGCCAGCCAGAGAACAAAATGATCCTATAAGAGTTCCTTTTTTTCTCTGGAGATACAGAACCCCACAAATTAAGCAATTTCTGTACAGAAATATTGATATCACATCAAAAACATCTCTCATCTACTTGATCTACTGCACCGAGTCATCAAAAATTTGTATCATATTACTCAGAATATTGTAAATGATAATTATAGTAGGTAATAGGTAGTAGCAGATAGTTTTTCAGTTCTAGTTACATAAATATGTATCTTATCAAGATCATTCAACTGTATTGATAACAATTGTTGAAGTTTTCCAAATTGTTAGCCTCCTACTTTCATTTTAAAAAGAACAGACTAATAAAATCATTGTATTTTGCAGATAGTGCAGATAAAAACCCAAAAAATGCAGATACAGACAATCATAAATGAAGAAGTCAACGAAGATTTTTTGCATGAAGCTAGACTAAGTGGACAAATTTTATTACTAATCATTTTAATAAATAAAAAATGTTTCACATAAAAAATATTTATTTTTGCTTATTATTTTTTAGAATCAACAAGGTAGTTAGGTACTTACTTAAATATTTTTTAAATATTTTGGTAAGTACATAGCAACTACTACACATATTTCTTATAAACAAATTCAACTCAATAATTATTAACAAGAGGTAGGTACATAGTTCTTTCAGTTTATAAACAACTTATCTTACTTATAATATACTGGATGATGCCTTGTTTTTAGGTTTCTTAAAATCTTGTGGGAACTATTTGCTTTTATGGGATAAAAGTTGCTTATGTCAATTACAGGGACGAAGGAAAGCAAGGGAAAGCTACCTCTGTACCAAATTTCGTTAAAATCAGTTTAACGGATTATGTATTTAACCCATGGGAACATGTTATTTTTCCGGGATAAAAGGTAACCTAGGTATGTTCTTTCTTTGATGTAAACTACCTCTGTACCGAATTTCATCAAAATCGGTTGAACAGATTATGCATTATAAATTTTCCGTCTTCCCATGGGAACATGTTATGTTTCCAGCATAAAAAGTAGCCTATGTCCTTCCCCGGGATGTAAGCTACTTTTGTACCAAATTAAATCAAAATCGGTTGCTCTGTTGGGCCGTTAAAGGCTAGCAGACAGACACACGCTTTCGCATTTATAATATTAGTAAGGATAATAATTGATGATTTATAACTGCCTCGTTGGTCTAGTGGTTAGCATATTCGACTGCAGATCACAAGGTCCCGGGTTTGATTCTCGGGTTGGGCAAATAATTGTTAGGTATTGGGTTTTTCTGACAAGAAATTCTCACTCCGGAGTCAGTAGTTGGCGGTGTCTCACCCCCGTGCCTCGGAGAGCACGTTAAGCAGTCGATCCTGGTTATTATCACTATCATGTGACAAGTCGTTAAAGCCCGCCAACCCATATTGGGGCAGCATGGCGGGTCTAAGCTCTAAATCCCTCTCTCCTATGAGTGAGGAAGCCTGTGCCCAGTAGTGGGACGTAAAAAAGACTAGTGGTGGGTGGTGGAATAATTACTATCAGGTACAAAATCAACTTTTACTAGGTACTACAAGAAGTTATTGAGATTTCAGCACTGAGTTGGGGCAAGCACTTGATGAGAACAAAAATAAAAGGTTAAAATAACACTATGTAATAAATTAATTTATTAATTTTTTTTCATTTCATTCAACAGAATATAAATTATTCTCATTAAGGCTAGCCACTAAGTTGCTATGAACTGGTAGGCGGGGATGTTGATCAGGCCTTGTTCTTCTATGTATATATGCCCGATTTTGGATGGTGGATTTTGGATTGCTGATGTGGACATCCCCGCTTCAGCTTCTGTGTGAATTGGCAGTTCTGGGTGCACAGAGGGCAACCCAGCACTAGCTGGTGAAGGCTCTTCACTACACCATGGCTCGGTGGCAAGGCCTGAAAAAGAGAGTTATATTTATACTATATGTTTGTAATTCTTAAATGAATTTTCTTTCTCGAAAGGTTTTAATAATTCTTTCACCATTAGAAAACTGTAAGTTAACAGGTACCATGGCAGAAGTCACAGGCAAAAGCTAGATTACTAGAAAAATAATTTATAAGATATATTCTCCATAATATTCTCAAAGGTGTATGAAGTCTGCCAATCTATACTGTACTAGCAGCGTGGTGATCTAAGCCCTTCTCATTCGGAGATCTGTTCTCCTTAGTGGGTCGGCATTAGGATATTGATAATAGTTAATTTCATGATGTTATGAAAGAACAAATAAAAATAGTAGTCTCAACTTACACACTGCCACTGCTGTGTAATCCTGCTGCATCCCAGTTGATTCAGCATGGTGCTCAACGCTGCCTAAAAATCAACGACTTCCCGAAGTGCTGTGTTCTCTGTGAGGAAGAAATTATTTATACGTATGACCATGGGTAGATTGTACACAATATAATACATAGGTTTATCACAATAATTATTTCTTAATAAAATCAGCCATACAAATAAGACTTCTTAACCGATTCTTATTTAAAATTTGTTACCCTGAGTAAGTTAACATCTATTAATCAAAATCAGTGCTGTGATAGCCTAGTGGTAAGGGTGACCGACTTCTAATCGGAGGTCGTGGGTTCGATCCCGGGAACGCACCTCTAACTTTTCGGAATTATGTGCATTTTAAGTATTTAAATATCACCTGCTTTAACGGTGAAGGAAAACATCGTGAGGAAACCTGCATACTGAGAGTTCTCCATAACGTTCTCAAAGGTGTGTGAAGTCTGCCAATCCGCTTGGCCAGCGTGGTAGACTATGGCCAAAACCCTTCTCACTCTGAGAGGAGACCCGTGCTCTGTAGTGAGCCGGTAATGGGTTGATCATGATGATGATGATGAATCAAAATCAAAATAGGTAGGTTTAACATTATTGAAGTGCACCTATCTAACCTTACCTACGAATCTTGTCTTTTTAATAAAAGATTAGGTTAACAAAAAAAATTAACGTAAAATACACCGACTTACCTCTCGCGATTTCAATATTCGCATTGAGCCTCTCTACCAATAGCTCTTGTTGTTTTTTATTTATTCTTTTACGGGCTTGGCGTTCCTTATTTATGTTATTAATTAAAATGTTTCTTTTAATTATTTTTGAAAACACTACAACCACAGATTACTAGAGGATACTACAACTCACAGATGACAACCATGAACTATAGAGTATAGACAAAGATTTAAGCCTACTTTACACTTTATAATAAACAAAATACCAATTTTCGGCACTTTCTTATCATGATTGGAGCAAAATAAATCAAATAAATTATTATTTTTGTATTTCAAGTAACATCGTTCGCTTTTGTTTGACATTTTTCACTAAAAATATTTTTGAAATTAATGGGGAAAATCAAACACAACATTTGTGCAGTTCTTGTTATCTTACATGGCAACACTTACTATTAAACTCAAACGTCATTTTAGAAGGCCTTTTAGACTACTTAAATTTAGTTGAAGCCTGACATAGAATACGATTTAAAGATAGAGAAGCTAAAATAAGAAAACCTAAAATTAAATTTAGGTTAGAGAGTGTGTTTAACAGAATCGCTACCAATATACTAAGTAGGTATAAATTTACTATATATGTTGTACACATATAAATGTAATAATGTATATTCAGTTTAGCGGGAAAATGTACTTATTCCTATTTATTTCATAAAGAAAAAATAGGTATTACGTACTACTTAGGTACTAGGTAGGTACCTACCTATTTTTATTATAGTCTGTTCGTTTTCTTACGGTCGCCTTTTGTGTCTAGCCGCCTCCACCGCGCGGTGTTTTGCCAAAGACACCGCCGTGACTTCAAAGCATGCCGCGCGGGTTGTACAGGCACAAGGGGTTTTGGCGTTTTATACCTACTCATATTTTTTCATTAAAATTCGCTTTCCTTTTTATATTTTTTTATACTCGTATTTTATTACAATATAACCATAAACATAAAATATAATATTCTCATGAACACAGGTCTTCTCTCAAAATGAGAAGGATTTTAACCATAGTCTACCACGCTGGCCAAGTGCGGATTGACAGACTATTCGGAGATTCTGTTAGAATAGAAAAAAAGTTACAAACAGAAAAAAAGTAATAAAAATAAAAGCAGAATAAGTACTAAGAGCACCTGCGCCTGTACCGACACTAAGTTACCGAACGAACTATATACGAGATAAGTTACTCCTGGGACCTGGGTATAATAAACAGTGAGCTAAAAATAATAAATCGATGTTTAATACTTAGTACACAGGTAACTACTTCAAGAGGAAATCCGCAATATTGTTTTGATATTTTTCTCGGTGGAAGCGGAAAACATAATATCGCCTTAATAAGCTCGGCTCTTGTTCTAAATATATCTAGTCCTTGTTTAGTGTGTGTGTGTGTGTGTGTGTGTGTGTACATACTAATAAATATTTAATTAAAATTGCAAATCAGGTTATATATTAATATTTCAAAATTATATTAAAGTACCTCTATTTTAGGTATTTTTATACATTAACGTTCACGAGAAGTTAAATACATTTTAGGAACAAAGAGTGTTCAATTAGCGGAAGTGAGTCCACGCGTACGCGCGCATCATGATGTCCGTCTTGATAGTTTCCGTCGCGCCTTATGTGTATTTCTTGCTTTATTTTTAGTGGATTGTCCAACATCTTCATCATCATCAACATCTACTTCGTCATTAATATGAAACCAATTATAACTTGATGTCGCATACAAAGTTCACACACAAGAGACGAAGCTGAAATGCTTTTTTTTTCTTCAAAAGAGCTCTGGAAAAAATCCCAAAGGACCACGATCTTCAGCAATGAAGGAACGGCCGGAGAAAGGGGCAAGGGCGTCGCCAGCCGCTGGCCAAGGGGGGGGCAAGCTGGTGATATTATAGTATGCGAAAAGTGTAAATAGGTCAGTCGTATTCATGGGGATGAAACTGTCATACAAATTCGAAGTCGAAAATTTTCAAATATACGAGTGACCTCTAGCGTCCGGGGTGGTACAACTTTCAAGAAATTGTTTAAATGTGAAACTAGATGGCAGGATGTTCGCCTGATGCTTATCTAATCCGTCACTTGTCAAAGTTCAATTAAATCAAGTGTCAAAAACTGAAGTTTTACAAACTTTTACAACGGTTATTTGCAGTGCATTATTTCTTAGTTTTATAATTTTCTTTGTTTTATTAATAGTGGTTTTTGTTTATAACGACGACTTGGACCGTTAATGGACTCTGTGATTTCTTCTCCAAACGATTTTACCCGACTTTGCAAATTGATTTCTGTTTCCTGATATATACGACATACCTGGCATCTATTTTCGGTTTCTTGACAAAATGCCTAAAAAATCGGAACTTCGGAACTATTGGAACGGAATTTTATTTTGGGTGTACTGTTGATGGTAAGTTTGTTTCTATAAAGTTTATACTATATTTTGTAGGTACTTAAATCCCACGTAAAAATCCAATGATATCCATATCATCTAAGATTGTGACCAATTCTTCATTTTTTTAGGTACATTGCATAGATTTCCTAAATGGGAGTATTCCTACAAGGAAAAGTTTGAAACTTGGAAGAGTGTGTTAAGTTTAACAACTCAAGGATATAACAATATATTGTAATTTTGATATCTTGTCTAAATGTAAAGCGCATTTTTCTAAACTTAAACTATTCATTATATCATTGACTATTAAACTAATACTTACTTTAATAGTTGTATGGGGGTAAACAAAATATTAAAAGATAAAATTACAATGTTAAAAAAAATGATTTAATAAAAGAACATGCTTATATGTATTTATAACATTCATACAAAATATAAAACAAAATAAATACTTTGTGTTTCATTTTTACTATTTTCAATTAAAAAACAAATAAATAATCCGTTTTAAAATTTAGAGTTATTTTCCAAAATATATTTAAAGGAAAATCGATCTGAATTTTAAAACGGATTATTTATTTACCCTGAATAGTAATTATTTATAAGCCGAGCCCCCAAGGTCGACATGTACGAAAAGCGCCATCTATCGGTCTATTTGGAATCTAAATGTGGTTTCAATACTAACGCCATCTTTAGACGGTGGAGGAAAAACTTTTAAATACATCTTAACGTTTCGCATCTATAGCAGGTAGTAGTGTATTATCTATGGTCGTATTTTTCAAGTGCTGCAAAGTTAGCACATGTCTTCCGAAACTGCAAAATTGGAGAGTACCTACTGGTAGTGGTCCTAACAACATATTTAAAAAATCAGAATTTTCTTTTCAAACTATAGCATATTTATATTTTCTCAAATCTCTAGGGGGGGGCAGCTGCCCCCCCCTGCCCTTACCTGGCGACGCCCTTGGAAAGGGGTGATCAAATAAATGCCTTACCCTAACAAAAGTTTATGTATCTGATCTCAATTCCCTTCTGGAGTGTGACCGAAGAAGTGTAGCTTGAAATAATTGTTCCGTAGCAATGACGATGACTGTTAAAAATATCACATTTATTTAAGTACATCGTTATTATAGCGTATCTGACTCACGCTATCTAATTTGTGAACGGGAGCATGCTTTACGATCACACATTGTGTGGTGGTCACAATTCACAAGACATTGACCTTCTAGACTTAAAATAGCCTACTTTCGCAACGCGATGATTACGTTTGTGGAACTCGGCCGGATTTAGTTTGACTAACTTGTTATTTGTTTTGAACAAAATATTGTAATGAGTTAGTCCGCAAAGAGAGAATGCTCTAACGGAAATAATTTTATTAACATTCCCTCTTTGCATTCCTATTTCTTCATCATCATAATGCTGCCCCTAATCTTAAAACTGAGCTCAAGAAAACTGTTGCGGTCATGTTGTGCTATCTTATCAAAAATTCGATAGAACTAGTTATTTATTTATACTTATACCCTATTTGGTAATACTAATAGGCACATCTGAAAATCTGTTGCTCACAATGATCATTACTTAAATGTTCCGATTTAAGTAATGATCATTGTGAGCAACAGATTTTTGATTACCGTATAGTAACGTGTTACGTGCCCGATTTCGCTTCGGTTAATTATGCATTCGCCATAAATAACGTGGAATGGGTCTATTCATTATTATTACTTTCAACTAAACGTTCAATTTATTTTATTTATATTTTCTTTTGCTATCAAATAATTTTCTACCAAATCCTCCGCCAAATTCTCCAAAGAAATGTAATCGTACGTCGCTTCTAAGACTTTGGTCCTAGAAGCAGGTGCGTTTGGAACCCTTGAAAATTTAGTTTTAAGTTAAAAATAATTAATTATTATTATTGTTTTCACTTCACTTCAATGAAAAATAATATTTGTGCCTTTTGAATGTCCTTCTAAGATTCTTAATGAATAACTAATAATTCTCATCAGTGGCGATTTCATTTTTCATTTCATTCATAAAATTATAACATTCACTAAAACTTCACTTTAACTTCAATTCACTAAAATTTAAGTTCGGTTTTATATCAGCTATTAATGATAGTGTTTAAAAACGTGTCCATCGAGTTTGAAGTGCGAGATCGAATCAGTAAAATATTTTAATTGTGGACAAGCACTACAAAACACAAATTGTCCAGAATGCCGGAGCCCGGAACCGACGACGATAATATAGAAACTCGTGATTAAATAGACGACGATGAAATTACATAACATGGCAAAATAAAAGAGGAAATGTAAACCCACAAACCTAGATTTAAAAGTGCATTTTAATCAAGGCGTACCGTACCGCTAACGCAATGCACAAATTTTCTCTCTTCCGCAGCGGTACGTTGACCCGTCGCGGTCCGGATGCGCAGATATCTAACGGGGCTGTTGGATGGCCACGAACATCCTCGACGTTACTATTTAGATAGTCTACCACTAGCTGTTTATCTACGACCTTTTATTGAGGATATTTTATGAAGACGTTTTGCTTATCCAACAATAAGTATTACCCCAAAAATATATTATATCAGAATATATTATCACGACAGCCTTTTGATCTAGATTCTCAGATAGGCGACAGACAGCGTGATGATTAATGTTCTAAATGCGGTTATTTTTCTTTATCAACATTATATTGTGAATATAGGCTGTTCAAGATCCAAATTACGTATCCAAATCATCATCGTATCCGTATCCAAATTACGTAAGATTAAAATATATTCATTGGATTTTAAATGCAAGAGACAAGTACGTAGATCCTTGTTAAATGCGGAAGACATACTAGGAGACCAAACAACGGTGATATTAGATACTTTAAGTGTGCTATTGAAGTCATTAAAGATTGTTTTGTGGGTATTTGATAAAAATAAACATCAAAATACTACTAGTACTACTGGCAGCCAACTAGCGATAATGAGACTCTTAGATAAAATAAATTATTCAATATCAACTGCCGTCGATTGTAAAATGATGATTGCACAAGATTTGAAAGGAGTACAAACAAATAAGTTTTACAATGTCGCTATACCTATTAGAGACTCGGATTTGAACAACGCACAATTGGCACAAGTCATGATTTATGCAAAACAGCAAAACGTCATGTGGATGATTAACAGTCTTATTGTTTTGTGAAAGAATGGGAAGTGATTTTCATAATCTTTCCGTTAGTTTTATAGTTGTATGAAATTATAAAATGAGATGTTAAAATAAAACATGTAAGTAATTTGAACTAATGAATTGGCTTACAAATTATTAGAATAGAATATAAAAGTTTTTTATTCAAATAAACTTTTACAAGTGGTTTTGAATCTACCAAATTCAGCTATAAGTTGCCAAAAACGTTTTTAACCCCCGACGCAAAAACGACGGGGTGTTATAAGTTTGACGTGTCTGTGTGTGTGTGTGTGTGTGTGTGTGTGTGTGTGTGTGTGTGTCTGTCTGTTCCCCTGTGGCGCTCAAACGGGTGGACCGATTTGAATGCGGTTTTTTTTGTTTGAAAGGTGAATTAGTCGAGAGTGTTCTTAGCTATGTTTGATGAAAATCGGTCCAAGATGGTCGCCGCTACAAAATGGCGGATGATATATTTTTTCACAACTCCCTTGATATGGGTATCAAATGAAAGGGCTTGACTAGTAGAATAGCACTATTGCAAATTCAAGATGGCCGCCGCCACTAAATGGCGAATGTCGGGGGTTTTTTAAATTTTCAATTTACACTTGTATCTACTTATATGCGTTAAAGGTGCTTGTGTTATCATGTCATGTTTGAGCTCTCTCGAATGCGCAAAACGATGAGCGTTCATCAGGAGAGGCTCTTGATTTAAACGAAAGTGTTATCAAAAGCTATTCAACGCCGGGCTTGAGCAATTTGGCATTCAATTCTGCGGGTAAGAGTGCTTGGCCATTTTTTGCTATCGGCTGAAGTTTTCTTAACATAATTGGAATTTGTCCATTATTTTATCGAGCACAGAAATGGGCTTGACGCTGGCTTGGTCTATTGGTGTATACATTTATATGGTAATATTGTGATGATTTGTACTGTTGTTTTACTGTATGATATTGTAAGTAGAGTACTGAGAGTAGATAGGTCAACTTCGAAATAAAAAAAGTAGTTTGTCGTGACAAACATTTTGCTCTAATGTTTTTTAGAAGAGTATAGAGTTTATTATGCGGTATCACTATTACTACATATTATATAACAAAGTCCCCCACCGCGTCTGTCTCTCTGTTCGCGATAAATTCAAGACTACTGAAAGGATTTTCATGCGGTTTTCACCAATAGACAGTAATTCATAAGAAAAATTTAGGTGTATAATTTATTAGTTTTATGTCATCGAAAACGCTGCCCTTTGAGATATAACAGATCAATGTATGGTCAGCAGCGGGTTACTACTACTCGTGCGAAGCCGGGGCGGGTCGCTAGTTTAATATAAAATAATAAAGGCTTTAATATATAACTACATAATATATCTTTATGGTTTGAGTTTACGTTAAGACGCAGACGCAGGGTGTGTGGAAGTTCGAAACGTTACGGAAGTAGCCACCACAATGAATGTAAACTTCCGGTAACGATAGCCGTGACGCAGCTTTGATTCAGTGATTTTTCTTAGATCATCAAACAAGGAGACGACGTCTATATAACATTGCCCCAAACGAGGGCATTACACTTACTACGAGTATAATATAATATAACGTTTGGATACTACGATCTCTGTCCATTCCGGGACCAGTGGGGCTATTCTCTATAGTTATCAACAGTAAATGATAGCCACCGAATTAGTTCGATATACATTGCTATTTTACTGTGTGAAATGAAATCACTGTTTATATTTCACACAGTAAAGCAGCAATGTACATCGAACTTATTCGGTGGCTATCATTTACTGTTGATAACTATAGAGAATAGCCCCACTGGTGCATGTGACGTTATTATTGGGCATCCTCCTTTGCAGTAGCTTTTAGATATCAGTTCGCCCTTTAACCACCAGCGAAGTGAACGAGTTGAACTCGCTATTGTGGTTTAAATGACGAAACAATAGTTACAGCCTTACAACGAAAACACAATCGAAATGTTTGATTGTTTTGACACGATACTTTCGGCTTGCATTATTTGCGTGTGTTAAGAACCAATTACGTTGCTCTCATTATTCCGTAGTAGGGCAATAGTGGCTGAAAGCTGTGACTCAATTGCGTAATCAGGTGATTGAACTCGGCTCAGCGCGGGCGTGTTCGTAGCGCAGTTTGTAAACAAGGTTTATAGCGCGCCGTGTTTCGCTCTTATATTTGATAATTTGAATAGTTTCCCCGACAACGCGAGCAGTTTTTTTTAATCCTGTAGTAAATAAACAAGCCTTGTCTTTGCGTAAGCACTTATTTACATTCGCCAACTGTAATTTTATGATCGAATCATGGAATGCAATTAACTTTATTTCACTCTATCCAAGACAATCAGCGATGAATGATTCCTTTAGCATACTTGCTTTTCTTACCAGAGCACGGTTCACATAGAGGTTCCTAAAAATACTCGACCATGTGTTAAACAAATCTCACAAATAGAGCTTAGCATAATTAAAAGCAGCAAGTTATCCCATGTAAAAAGTATCATCATTTGGAACAAGCTGTTTGTGGATGATAAACCGTGAGTCTGTACAAAACATAAACGACACAATAACAGCGTTCGCTGTAACAATAGCTTGGAATGCGGTGCGACGACATGAGCTGTCTTAATTACTGCCTTGTGTTATGCTGTACATGATACATATATTGATGCCGATGAGTTCCAACTTACACTGTCGGCTTCAGAAGGAATAAAAAGTTGACTAATTAATACACTGTTTGTAAGAAGATTATAGTTGATGTAATGAATTGTTATGTACCATAGAATTTTAAGAATTAGAAAATAGAGCCTTCAATAAAAGTCTAAAATTATTTTAAATAACTTAATTAGATAAGTTTAGATATAGAAGAGAATATGCCAACGGATGTTATAAGTTCTTATAACTTAAGATAGTTTGTCTAATTTTTTAAGAAACCACGTCCGATTCTAATTAATTAATATATTCTGTGCATCAAAATTCGCTCGTGAAGAATAAAAATTTGTTACTTAACTGTTGATTATTTGAACAGCACACACCTGTAAGTTTGAGGCCGGTAAAGGGTGAACAAAAGTAGCATTTCATTTGAGGGTCATATGAATCACGTTTTTCTCTACGGCTTGCAGTTGTACAATGTACAAGGCTATGTACAGTAATGCCTATTCAGCATGTTAGCGTAGTTATGGTGGTTCCAGTATATTGATTACTACAATAATCGTTACTCTTAGAGAAAGCGGTTAGAGTAATATTACTCTATTTCATAAGTCTATTTGCTCATTTTTGCTACTTATTCTATGTAGAGTTTACTTAATTTTCTTTTTTCATATTATGAATATTGGATGTCAAGTCAACATCAATATGTTGAACGTGGTTGATTTCGAAATCGTATTTTGCATTATAGTCCTACAAACATATCTGACCCGGTGTCATATAAATGTTGTCAATTTCATAGTGGCGTCCGTCTTTCCACCGGGTCAGATAAGTTTGTTTGACTATACGTTCTTTATCTGTTATATAGTTCTGGGGAATCAAAAAGGGCTTCTGGCATAGAAAGTTACTTTTTGAACTTTTGGCGCCGTTTTCCTAATATAATACAATCGTATACCATCGTATACCATGCTGGGTCATCATCTCAACTGATATATGTCCACTGCTACACATAGGTTTCTCGTAGGGATTTCTACACTGCATGATCCTGCTCTTTTTCTACATAGCTGATAAAATTATGAAGCTAGCTACTTACTCGTTTCTTTGGTGTAGAGAGCTACATCCACATGTAAAAATAAGCGTTAGTTACATGTGCGTTTATGTTTACAAAATAAAAATAGAACGCTGGTCGGTTGTTCTGTATTGTAATTAGCCATCCGTTTGTATATCATGAATGTAATGAACAGATCATCGTCGCGAGTGATCGCATAGATCTATAATATAATAAAACTGTAACAGATCCAATTCTGTACATTGAAGATATTTTGAAAATTTTTATTGGAGGGCACTCTATAATCGATACTGAAGCCAAATCTGCAATTTGTTTCATTTTTGTCTGTCTGTCTGTCTGTCTGTCTGTCTGTCTTTCTGTCTGTCTGTCTGTCTGTATCTTGGCCGCGCATCACGCCGAAACTACTGGATGGATTCGAATGAAACTTGGTACGATTTGAGTTTGTACTCCGAGGTAGGACATAGGATACTTTTTATCCCGAAATTCAGTACGGTTCCCTTGGGATAGGGGATAAAAGTTAAAACGTGTATTTAGCTGTAATTCATTGACGCGTTGTTCGATTCCACTCATTCTTTTTTTGTTAGAAAGATAGTACTTTATATATTGTCCCGTAAATATTTCAAGGTCATAGGTTTTTTAGTTCAGAAATGACAGACATTTATTGGGTTCAAATAACTTGGGACGTGGATGTTTGTACGTACGGCTAATTTTAAACTGGCGTGCATTTAAATTTATGTTTGTCGGCCTGTCTATTTGTTCCAGCTAATCTCCGAAACGGCTGGATCGATTCTGATGGAACTTTTAATGGCAGATAGGTGATGTTAAGGAGTAACTTAGGATACATTTAGTTTAGGTACAAAAAGAATTATGGGGTCCGATCCGATTCTATATAAAAACCTATATCCATGCGAACGAAGTCGCAGGGGTCAGCTAGTCATACATAATCTTGTGTTTGTAATTTGTATTGGACAATGCTTATGGAAGTGCACGCGATATCAATTACTGGTTATTACATTGATGTTATGCAAAAGAACTTCTATGCAGTAAGCTGTCTCAGACAGAAAGACAGTGGAAAGTTTATAGGTCTCTTTGCAGAGTTGCATTTCTCAGATGAAGTTTATAGTAGGTAATATTTGGTTATCTTCTGATTCGTGGTTTGGTAGTTGTGATTACTTCTGTATTTCACTGTGACTCTTGGGATCTCCCTCCAGCGACTTCTGTTGGCGGCATTATTGGAATATTGGGAGACAGATGAATTCGCGGCGAAACGTATTATTTTTAATATTATGTTAGTCCACCTTGTTGGAGACGACCACGAGAACTTCTGCCTTCCATGCTAACATAGATGATAGAACATCTAGTGGCAAATATAGAGATATTTGCCACTAGATGTTCTATCATCTATGGTACCTTTTTCCTATTTATTTGTTTCTGGTGGGAGGCTTCGGCCGTAGCTAGTTACGATTTAGTGTTCCGATACGGTGCCGCGTAGAACATGGTATGATTGTTAGGGTTTGGATAAAAACTTCAGGTTTCCCGCTTCTACCTTAGATTGCATCGTAATTCGTCACCATCAGGTAAGGTCGAAGTCAAGGGCTAATTTGTAAAATAATTTAATAATTTAAAAAATGTAGTTGAAAAATTTGATGATTCGTAGTTCTACAAAAAAAGATATTATTTAGTCATACAAGATCTTTACGCATGATCCAAAATTTAAAACTATTGGAGTTTAACGAATTTGGCCTGAGAAACCATGGCATCGATATTGAAGAAAGTAAAAACTGCATTCAAAGATTTAATAAAATCTGACCATTTAAAGTGGGTCAAAAACGCGCCCAAAGGAGTCGGTTACAAACATATAAACATACAAACATTCAGGTGAAGCAAATAAAAAGCGTGTAAAAAATGTCATGTAGAGAATAGAGATCAAGAATCGAACCACTTTTTTTAAAAGAATATTTTTTTTAATTTCAAACAGTATTTGAAATGTATGTCCACATTTTATGAATGTACACTTTTTAAATACTAAAACTTCTTGTTACCAATTAATTATTATTATTGATCCAGCTGTTTCGATCAATGTACTAAACAACCTTGATTAATTATTTTTTTTTTTTTTATTTACCCGACTGGGTACATATATGTATTTCACCTGTGTGTATGTATGTCCATTCCTATGTCCGCTTGTAACTAATCAACGGCTCAACGGATTTTGGTAAATGATACGTCATTAGATTTGTCTCGATGACGCGAGTGTTATAGGGTACCTAAATTTAAAAAAAAATCAAAATGGCGGACTTTATGCGCTTTAATGTGCGAGCTGAAAAAAAATTTTTCTTCAAGACCCTCGAGTTGGGTATCAAAATAAAAGGATTCAAAAGGCAAATACGAAAATGTATAAATTTATATATTTGGAAACAATTTGGAGTGATAAATCGTAGAAAATGACCGTTTCCTATGTCAGTTCGTAACTACTTAACGGCTCAACCTATTTTGATAAATTATACGTCATTAGATTTGTCTTGACGGCGCAAATGTTACTGGGTACATAAAATTCATAAAAAATCAAAATGGCGAATGTTATGCACTTTAATGTGCGGGCTGAAAAAAATTTTTTTCTTCAAGACCCTCGAGTGGGGTATCAAAATAAAGGGCTTTAAAAGGCGAGTACGAAAATGTATACAATCTATATGTTTTAAATCAATTTGGAGTGACAAATCATGAAAAATAAAATAAATAACAACTACACTGTAAGTGGTATGGTGGTAGTTTATTAATTTTTTAGTTAGTTTTTTAGCATGGCAGTCGGGTTTTTTTTAATTTTTAAATTATAACTTGTTCCTTTTAAAATAAAATACATATAAATGACTAACCATTTTAAATATTTGAGTTATTATTGATGTAAAAATAATAAGTAAGATTGACCTATTCTTTGGAGTGGCTCATAACAAGATCCTGAGTCGAATCTTGAGGTCACTAACTCAAATGAGTCATGCATAATTTCTTGTTTTATTTTCATTCTACAATTTATCGTTATTCATATGAGTATTTCGTTCCATTTTATCTTTCAAATTCCCTATTGTTTACTCTTTGTCCTCCATTATTTTGTCCTCCATCCTCTTTTCTAAAAAATATATCCAATGGAATATGAGTTTTGTGTAACTAGTTAGCTGATTTTCAAATTACACGTTAACATTATACAAAACGACTTGTGGCGTTAATGTAAGCAATTAAAACATATGTCATAACTAGTTCACACCTGTCAAGTAGTTAGACGTTAGTAGTTATGTAGGTACAAGGTATTGCGAGCTATATGTATGTACGAGTATGTTAGGCTCATTAGAGGCAAGGTCCTCAAGCCTCATCGTATGCGTACGGCGTCGTCGAGTCTGGAACGCTTGCTATCCAGGTCGATGCCCAGTGACCGTAATATCTACTATTATCATACAGAACACGTTTTAAATGTATGTATATGAAAGTATTTATCATTTTCCATTTAAGGGCAATAACTATGATGTCAAAACGTTGTACAGCTTTGATCTATTTATTTAATGAACGCAAGGAGAGTATGTTTTTCTAAGCGTTCTATATCTCCTCTGGATATAGGTATTACTTGATGTGCAATTCAGTGAATAAATGTTTCGGATATCAAGACGAAAATATAATAATACCTCTCTATATTATAACCATATCCCTCTTGTCTCTACATTGACTGCGTGACAAAAAAAAGCAATTCATGTCTTTTGTACTCATGCCAATGCCAGGACTCCATAACTCGTCAACCAAATTAATCTACGGAAAGCCTGCACTTATGCGTCAGTGGAAAGGCTTCCCAAATAAGACGCATATGACGTCGGAGAGTAATCAAGGCGACAAGGGCATCCGATTCTGGTTACTCAAGCTTTCGTGATACTTTCTATATTGGCGTGCAACTTTATGCGACAAATGTTAAATCATACGGACGTGTGTGTGAACACTGAAATACAATATAGTATATTTTGTGATTTGCATTCACGTCGCACTCGTTCAATTCAAAGCACAGTATAGAATGCGACGACAGTTATTTCAGATGGAATCGAGCATCGTTTCCAAGTAGTAACGGTCTATCTATTGTGACAGTTTTTCGTGATTTTAAAACTTGTTTAAGTTAAAAAAGAAACATAAGTTTTTCTAAATTTAAAGTTCTTTTAAGGAGATTTTCTGTCTATTTTTAGAAAACTATAAAATTATGCGGTTTCGCAGAGTACATATCTATAGGGCTTATATGTCGTATTGTATATAATATGTATATCCCAAAATTTATTTTATGATGTTTTAAAGGATACTAAAAGCTAGTTTAAAAACCAAAGCAAATCAGTTTTAAATAGTGACAGGACCTATTGACTGCATAATAATGACTGGCTACAATTATAACTCAAAGTAAGATAAATAATTGGTAAAAATGGGCTTGGTTAGCAAATTCTTTTCATACATCTTGGCTATTGCATATTTGCAAACAAAATTAATCATCCATATTCTAACTACATGGCTGCCTTGAACTTTTTGATTCAGGTTTGCAGCTATATTATGGCCTTCGTGTTCTTGTCCTGTTTTATTAGCCATCTAGTTTGAATGCATTTTATCTAGGTATGCTCTTAGAAACTTTGAATTCTTTACTGCGTGTCGTCAACTACCACGTACGGGTAATTCGTCATTTTCGGTTAATTAGCTGACCAATCGATTGGCAATTAAGATTTTATTTATACTTTATGATCTACATATAATAATGGTTTAATTGTCTTAAATAACAGATGTAATTTGCTTTATGGCGAACCAAATTCCGGTGGTAATAAATAGTTGTATTAACTCTTAGTTCACTTAACATAAGTTTAACACCTAATTGGAGTTTTAAAAGTTTTAATTTCTATTGCGCTGCGTTTGTGCAAATTGTCTTAATTTAAATTTTTTGTTGTTGCAGCTCCGTTCCTACCGCCATGTTCAACTTTATGAAAAAATCCAATGTCCTCACTGGTGACTCCGGCGGTTATGAAGAGCGGGACGGAGAGAAGGAAAGGCGGAAAAAAGAGAAGAAGGAAAGAAAGGAGCGCGAGAAACGGGAGCGGATAGCTGCCGGACTCGAGGAACCCTTGAGGCTGGAAGAGGTATTATAATATTATTTATCTTTAACATTGATACTATCATTTTGCCACTAGAGAGTGGCAAAATGATAGTATATAAGGCATCTTACCTTGAATCTACAGAGTACAAACTCACTTTTGTTTTTAATTTCTACTTTATCTGGGTTGATATTTAGATGTTCATGGATTTTAGATATTTTCACGAAAGCCATATTTCGATGATCTTGATTTGATTTATGCTTTTTAGATGCACCAGTCATGATATAGCTTGCGCATTTTATTTATAAAAACATAAAGACACTACTTAATTTATTTTCTGAAATATTTTCGGACTAACTATCTAGAGTCCGTACGTAATCTGTGTTACTGTAGAGCTAGATTCAAGCTCTTAGAAATGCATAATTGCATAAAATAAAAATAATTTACCATTGACTTTAGCGGTAACGAAGCCTTTCTTAATACGCACTATCTTTATCTTATTCTTTATTACGTAGGGATTAGCAATACGGAAACCATAGAACGGCTGTTCTTCAATTTAATCACTAGTACGAATTCGCACAAATCGATTCTTGTCCAATCTTTTCGCCAAATTGTTCTGTATTGTCTCGTTACTTGATTTTGATACGTGGCTGTAACATTGTCTGCCTTGCAAAGTTGTTTTGGTTGAGGCGGAAATGACCCTTTCCAAATTGGCTTACGAATGAGATTTACTTTTGAATGGAAGCTGTTGCCGGCAAAAGCTGTTCCATCCAATTTATCCCTCTGAGTAGCTAAATTAGAGAGCTTGGTCAACGAATTCAATAATTCGTTTTGGAAAGCCTTTTGAGCTTAGTAAGTTTCCGTTGTCCGTTAATTTTATCCTTGGCATTCCACATGTGTAACAAAAGAAGTTATTTACCCCCGGCAATGCGCAGATCAATAAAGTTCTCATTTGTCAAAATCGGCCCAGACTTGCGATGGGGGAACATAATATCCATGTCTCTTTATATTTAGTGACAAGAAGGTTCGTATTATTATTTATATTATCATGTAGGTACATCTTGCTTCTGAGTTCTGAGCACAGTGCATATACATACCATATTACATGGTTTAGATTAATTCGTTCAAGTTTGAAATATGCACATATATACACAAACAAAAATATTATGTTGCCGCGACGGTCAAACTACATTTAACGTCAAACTGCTGATGTACCTACTGTACCTATTTTGATTGTTCACTTAAATTGACTCTGATCGCAGAACTCTACACTATAGTAGGCAGTAAATCAACTCCAGAGTATAGTTCAAAGGTGGAGCTTCAACGGAATTCCTTTACAATGTTACGACATCGCAAGCAGTAGGTACTGGCGCAGACTTCTGTGTAGCTAATGGTCTTAGTTCATCAAGTCATCATCCTAAAAAGAGCTTTTAAAAATGTTGGTCAGATGTTATCTCGGATTAAGAATAAGTTCATTGACCATAAACACTGTAAGCACAATAGCTGTTAAATCAACATTCTACAAGGTGATAACCTCATTTAAAATGTTGATTAAACTTAATTAGCAATTCTAATATAATTTAAATCGTACATATGTAGATCCTCAATTTATGAGTATGAATTGATCTTTAAGTAATTATATTTTTTTGGTTATCATCATAGTTTATTCTTAAGTTATAATATGATTTTTTGCTTACTTCACAGCCCACTTGCATCAGTGCCATCTGTTTCTTGCTACACGACATTGATTAACTCCATCCTTTTTACATTTTTGCGAAATAACAGGCTCATTATAGCCCCTTAGTTTTCAAGTTACTATTTGAGATTGAATCAAGGATTATAAATTATCTGCATGATTGTATCATATCATATCTCGCTTAGGCTCGCGTACAAAATAACAGGTATTTAAACATTTTGCCAATTTTACAGTTATCAAATAAAGTTAGCACTGATTACGAGAAACTAGTTTTCTAATTATTCCTCAAGGTGTTCCACTGTTGTTTTTTTGAAGTAAAACGATAACTGTATTTTATATCCATTCAATCACCAATATCTCAAACGAGTCAAGGTTTTATAGAAAACTAGCTGATCCCCGCGACTTCGTTCGCGTTGATATAGGTATTTATATATGTAGGATCGGATCGGATCCCATAATTCTTTTATGTACCTAATCTAAATGTAGCCTTAGTTACTCCTTATAACATCACCTATCTGCCATTGAAAGTTCCGTCAAAATCGATCCAGCTGTTTCGGGAATTAGCTGGAACAAATAGACAGACCGACAAACATAAATTGAAACGCACACCAGTTTAAAATAAGCCGTACGTTCAAAGATCCGGGTCCCAAGTTATTTGAACCCAATAAATGTCTGTCATTTCTGAACTAAAAAACCTATGACCTTGAAATATTTACGGGACAATACTTAAAGTACTACCTTTCTAATAAAAAAAGAATGAGTGAAATCCAACTACGCGTTAATGAATTACAGCTAAATACACGTTTTAACTTTCTTCCCCTCTCCCAAGGGAACCGCGCTGAATTTCGGGATAAAAAGTATCCTATGTCCTACCTCGGAGTATAAACTCAAATCGTACCAAGTTTCATTTGAATCCGTTCAGTAGTTTCGGCGTGATGCGCGGCCAAGATACAGACAGACAGACAGACAGACAGACAAAAATGAAACAAATTGCAGTTTTGGTTTCAGTATCGATTATAGAGTGCCCTCCAATAAAAATTTTCAAAATATCTTCAATGTACAGAATTGGATCTGTTGCAGTTTTATTATATTACGAGCGGATACCCGCGACTTCGTTCGCGTGGATATTGATTTTAATAATCCCGTGTGAATCATTTTGTTTTTCCTAAGCTCCTTTGAGCTTATACCTTGCTAAAAACTGTAAAAAGTTCACTGGCGGATGTTTAGGTACATCAAAATGTAAACATCCGTCAGTAAAAGTCCCATCAAAATCGGTCCAGCCTTTCAGAGATTAGCCAGTAGTCTTTAAAGTATCTACTTTCTAACAAAAAAAGAATGAATGAAATCGGATCACCCGTTAACGAATTACAGCTATGTACACATTTTGACTTTCATCCCCTCTCCCAAGGGAACCGTGCTCAATTTCGGGATAAAAAGTATCCTATATGTTACTCCATAGTATGAACTTAAATCATGCCTAGTTTCAGTCCAATCCATTCAGTAGTTTTTACGTGATGCGCGCACAAACATACAGACAAACAGATAAACAGACAAACAGACAAACAGACAAAAATTTCAAAAATACCTTTTTTACGTTCTATTACTTATCCCTAACATCCCCCAGTTATTATTTTGCAAAAATCTTCAATGTACAGATACGGCAATTCTACGATTTTATTATATGTATAGAATAGACTAGATGATGCCCACGGCTTCGCCCGTGTGGATTTAGGTTTTTAAAAATCCCGTGGGAACTTTTGATTTTCCAGAACAAAAAGTAGCTTATCTGTAGAAACCCGTCCTCAAAACGGAAAAATCCCGTGGGATCCCCACGATTTCGGAATACAATTCCTTACAGCATCAGGGTTGAGGAGTTGGATATGTACCTACTCGAGTTCATTCAACGATAAAGTCTTTAATTGATACCCCCAATATCAATTTAAATAACCGAAAGTTTCTAAAACCCATTAGTTTTGGGGATTAGGTCCCCTACAGCATCAGGATTGAGGAGTTGGAATCCAAATTTTTTATAGAACAGGGTCGCAATGTTTCTCTTTCGATTAAAAAAAAAATTACGCAAATCGGTTCAGAAATCTCGGAGATATCGGTGTACATAGGTAGAAAAACACAACTCCTCCTTTTTTGAAAGTCGGTTAGAAAAGTAGCCTATGTTACTCCCTGGTTAATTCTCTACTTGTATGTGAAGGTCCCGTCAAAATCGGTTCAGCCGTTCCGAAGATTAGCCCGTTCAAACAGACAGACAGACAGACAGACAGACAAAAATTTTAAAAACGTGTGATTCGGTTATGGTTGTGCGCGCGTAGTGGACTGTAATTATAGGAGTAAAAAGAGGACTAAAGGTGAGATTAGGGTCAAGGGAAAACTCCACTCACTTGACAGTCTGTCCTCTCGGTGATTATAGGTAGATTTGCACCATTTCACGATTCACTATTGATGTCCCTTTGCCATGGCATTTTGGGTTTATTAAGTGTAGTTTTAAGCGTTGGATGCACTGAGTTTCACTTCACTCGCGTCGATAAGGGTGCGTGGTAAAATACGAAGGGTTGCGATGCGTTTTTCCGTTCGCGGTGCGCGTGAGTTTTTGGCGTTTTTCTTGCGCAAGCGACAGCACGTCTAGCTTGCGTCAGCGCGGAGCGGAGATCACGTTGAGACTGGGAATGGCGTCGTAGGACGGACCCGGGTGTGCGGTAGTGAGGAAAAGAGCGTAAGGAGCGGGTGTGAAAGGGTAAGGAAACCAAAAGTTACCGTTGCGTGAAAGAGAAAAAGAGAATGCGCACAGCCTTGGTCTAAAAATAACTTTTCTTATCTCTAGAGGCACAGAGGTTTTGCGTAATTTCAATGCGTTTATGAAATGAATAAATGACCGCCATATTGGCGCGTCCAAAGCTGCCGGTTCTTTTTTGGGAATCCAAAAAATAAAACAAATTATCTATGAATAGGATAGCGATTTGAGTATTAGCGTTAAGCGTAAATAAAAAATTAAATACGAAGAGAAATAAAAATAAAATTAAAAAACGCGGATAAGTTTAAGAGATTAATCATAATCAATAGGGAGCGGACATAGACGAATCACCGGTCTTTTAAGTGTACCATTTCTAGTCTTAACTAAAGCCACACGAATACGACCATCTTTACCAGGATAAACCTTTTCAATCCTGCCTAGAGGCCAATGCACCGGTGCGCAATTTTGATTTATCAGCACAACGGGACCGACTTCTACAGGGCGAGACTCGGTGTCCCACTTTGATCTAACTTGTAATGTGTGTAGATATTCCTCTCGCCAACGGTCCCAGTACGACTGGACTAGTTTATCCAAAAGCGAGAAGCGCGTAAGTAAATGCGAGGGTTTGTTTGCAACATCTACGGCTGGCAAAGCTTTAAGCGGCACTGTATTTAAAAAATGTGCTGGCGTAAGAGGTGTGGGCTCAGATGGATCCTCACTAAGGATTCCAAGCGGGCGTGAGTTGAGCAAAGCTTCAATTTGACATAAAACGGTCTGTAATTCGTCATACGTCAATATTTGTGAACCTATAGTTCTGCGTAAATGCGTTTTAAAGGATTTTACGGTAGATTCCCAGCTTCCCCCGAAATGAGGCGCATTAGGCGGAATCATAGCCCATGAGATGCGATTATTAGCGAGTTCTTGTTTAAAAGCGTCATCATATGTTGCGTTCAAAAATTCATAAACCTCGTTTAGATATGATTTAGCGCAAAGAAAATTTCCACCGTGGTCTGTCCAAATTTTTTGAATTGGACCTCGCCTGCTTAAGAATTTTTTCAGAACATTTAGAAATGCCTCAGTTGTTAAATCAGGCGCAACTTCAACATGGACAGCTCGCGTAGTTAAGCAAATGAAAACGCATACGTAAGCCTTTCGGCTTTTGACACCGCGTCCTCGCGTGGGCGTGACATAAAAAGGGCCGCAATAATCTATTCCAGTATGTGCGAATGGTTTAGATATGTCTAGCCGACACTTTGGAATGTCTGCCATGACTGGCGCTTTATAGGCTACAGGCCGTGCTTTAAAGCAAGGCACGCAAGCATGTATACGAGAGCGAACTATCCCTCTTGCGGAAAGTATCCAATATTTTTTGCGTAACAAGCATATTGTGAGTTGAGGTCCTGCGTGACAACCAATGCGATGGATATGTTCAATGAGTAAATTGACAATGTGATTTTTGCTAGGAAGCAAAATAGGATATTTCTGATCAAAAGAAATATCTTCACAGGCCGATAAGCGTTCACCGACTCGAATGAGTCCGTCCACTAATATAGGGCGTAATTTTTTAATAGCGCGCGGTAAAGATGTATTTTTATTTAAAGCGTCGATATATTCTGAAAAGTGAGTTCTTTGAAGCGAGCGAATAATAAACAGTTCGGACGTCTCTAAGTCCTCAGCTGTTATCGTACCTCGGGTTGTTAAGCGTTTAGAAAAGCGTAGAATATATACAAAAATGCGTAATAATTTTAACCAATCTGATGTGCGTTCTGCGATAACTTGTATCAATGACTTCTCTGTTGTCACATTACTCAATGTGACTGTTTTAGACTCGGGTAACTCATTTAAATTTGGCGTAAATTGCGTAACGGGCCAATTACTACATTCTGTGCGCAACCAAGTGGGTCCGTTAAACCATAAGGGATGAGAAGCGAGTTGAGCTGGAGTTAAGCCGCGAGACAAGCAGTCGCTCGGATTTTCTTTACCCGAGACATGAAAAAAGTTTTCCGGCGATAAATTATTTTGGATTTTTGAAACCCGGTTAGCAACAAAAGTTTTAAGCTTATGAGGACTAGAATTTATCCAATTTAATGCGACAGTCGAGTCAGAAAAAGCGTATATGCGTGCAATAGCAATGCGTGAGCTAAAATTTGTCATAACAGAGCGAACCAGCTTAGAAAGCAAATGCGCTGCGCACAATTCCAAGCGAGCGAGCGAAACCGTTTTAACGGGTGCAACTTTCGATTTTGCACAGAGCAAATTGACAAAAATGTCATTGGGCGTTTTAACATGCACATATAATACTGTACCATAAGCCTTTTCGCTTGCGTCTGCGAAAGCAACCAAAGTCACTTCGCAGCTCTGTGTTATCCCGATATGACGAGGAATCGTTAGTTGCGACAAAAGGTGTAACTCGCTTTGGAATTTAGACCACGATTGTTTAATATGCGTAGGCGGTTCTTCGTCCCAGTCTATTTTTTGCAGCCAGAGTTCTTTAATTAATAATTTTGCGAATAGAATGACAGGTGCGGCAAATCCGAGAACATCAAACAATTGTGCAATTACCGATAACATATTGCGTTTAGTGCATTTCATTTCTTTAGGCGAAAATTCAAAAGTAAATGAATCTTTATGAGGTTCCCATTTAACTCCCAAAACCTTTTGACTTGATTTTGTTTCAAAATTTATAGCAACTGCGGGATGCAAAAGCTCCTTTGGGTAATGCGCTAAGAACTGAGAGGAGTTACTAGACCATTTTAGCAAATCGAAGCAACCCGAAGCGAATAATTTTGACAGCTGATCGGCCAATTCGATCGCCTCTTCTACAGTGTGCGTTGTACATATGACGTCATCCATGTAGAATTGACCGGCTTTTATCACAGCTGCAGCCAAAGGATATTTATCACCTTCATCTTCAGCTAATTTCTGTAAAGTGCGAAGTGCTAAAAATGGGCTAGAAGCGAGGCCGAAGCATACGCGTTTAAATTCAAATAATTGCAAAGGATCGGTTTTGCAGAAGCGGTAAAAAATGCGTTGAAATTTCCAAAACTCGGGATGAACTTTCAATTGTAAGTACATTTGTTTGATGTCTGCGCAAATAGCAACTTTAAATAAGCGAAAGTTTAGCAATAACATAAATAAATCCGATTGTAAATTGGGACCTTTATGCAATAGCTGATTTAAACTCATGTTGTTCTCGATGGCTGACGCGTCCAAAACTAGTCTAAGTTTCGTGGTGAGTTTATCGCTGCGTGCAACACCGTGGTGCGGGAGAACGTATTGTAATTCACAATCGTTTTGTATTACCGGCGTTAAATAATCTTTTTCTAAATAATCGTCAATAATATTATTATAAGCGTCGCGTAATGAGGGCGAAATTTCTAGTTTGCGTTCTAAATAATTAAAGCGTTTTTTTGCGTTTAGCGAAGCGTTACCTAAAACGGTAGGGTCTGTCTTAAAAGGTAAGGCTACTATGTAGCGTCCCTGAGAATCGCGTTCAGTAGTGTTTTGATATATATCTTCACACTCTTGTTCTTCTATACTAAGAAAAGTATTTTTGCGGGTAGGTATTTCTTCTAATTCGAAGAAATCGCGTAAAGTTTCGTTTAAGCGCTCATTCGTTATAGCGCATAGCGTTTGCGTACGTGTAGCGTAAGTTGGTTTAGCCAGAGGGGCATCACCCATTAGTATGAATCCGAGCGTTGTCTGCAATGCGAGGGGCAGACCAGGCGGTGCCGATATGCGGCCTAACAGGAGAATTTGCGTGAAAATTTGCGCGCCTAAAATCATGTCGATTCTAGACGGTAGATGAAAAGTTTCATCTGCGAGTGGCACTCTCGCTAGGTAAGTGAGGTGCGATTTTTCTACCGGCGAAGTAGGTAAGCGATCCGTTATCTTATCTACAATTAACGGACGAACGGAGTATGAGTGGTTGCTAAACCGAGAAAATATAGTTATGCGACTTATTCCCTTTATAGAGCTAGACTGACCGCCGAACCCACTAACCGTCATAGACTGCGATAATGAGTCTCTTGTTAAACCTAAGCGATTGACACAGTCTGTCGTAATGTAATTTTGTTGCGATGCGTTATCAATGAGACACTTAAGACTGTATTCTCTTCCGTTAGAATCGAAGGCTCGGACGGTTGCGGTTGATAATAAAACAGTCGTATGAATAGGCGCTTGATGACTAAAAGAACAAAGTGAGACTGCATTTTGACTTTGCGAATTATCGGCGGGTGTGCGATCACCTTTATCTTTAGTACGCGGCGAGTCGTTTTGCGGAAAATGAATCAGTGTGTGGTGCAGGGTAGATCTACAAATTCCACAGGACCTTTCACTCTTGCAAGCTGCCCGTTTATGGAAGAATGATAAACAAGAAGTACAAGCTTGATTTTCCTTTACCACACTGTAGCGCTCTTGTGGGTTTAGTTTTAAAAATTTAGTACAGCGATAAAATTGTTGGTGCGTATCAACTTTACAAAGCGAGCATAATTTATTATTTACATCCACCGACGTGACAAAATTTTTTGTCATGGCGGGTCGCGAAATATTTTTCGGAGCGGGTACCACACGCTGCCGGCTCGTGCCGACACTCGGTGTATGCGAGGCACTAGTTGTAGGAATTCTTTCATTAATTTTAGCTTGTTCCTTTATGAATTTAATAAAATTATCAAATGTGGGTAGTTTTTCCGATCGCATATGATTTTCATACAGTCTGGCGGTCTCTTTGTCTACTTTCTTTAAAGCTAAATGTAAATAAATAAAGTCAGCTTTATTTTTTATATCTAGCTTTTCAAATGCGGATATCGATGTAGCACAAATATCTAAAAATGAGTTTAAATTTTGCGACGATTGTAATGGTTTAAAATTGTAAACTTGATCTAAGTACGTACAACCCAAAACGCGAACATCTTGATATTTGTCTACTAGCGTATTGTAAATGAGTAGGTAGTTATCGCCGGTTGGTTCAATACCTGCGATCGCGGTTAGCGCTGTATCCGAAAGTTGACCTATCAAATAATGCAGTTTTTCGGAGTTACTTAATTCCTTATTATCATGAATAGTGGTTTTATAACATTCGAAAAACACTGTCCACTGTTTGTTGTCTCCGTTAAATTTAGGTAATGAAATAGGCGGTAACTTTATTTTAGGTTTTGACGATAATACCGGTTGAGTTTTTATAGGGCTCGCTGTACTCGGCGTATTTTCGTTTATCTTATATTGTACAGCGGAAAATAATTCTTCAAATGCGATTAACGATTGAAAGTTCGGTTCGTATTCCGAATCTTCCTGCAAGCGTGTCATATTTAATTCTTTCACAAGTTTTATATATTCCGTGCGTAAAATAGTAATATTTGTCGCTTTAGATAAAAAAGACTTAAGCGCTTCGGTACTCTCAGTGTGCTGAGATGCATTGTAAATAGATTGCATGTTTGCGAAATATGCCCTAATTTGTGCTTCTAAAACTATTACATCCGCACTAACTGGAACAGGTGATTGTTGCCGTCTCGACATTTTGAATCAATATATAATATACTTTATAATTTGTAAATCAATATATACAAATGCGTAAATAAGGTATGCGTAAATGCGTGACTAAATTATGCGTAATAGATGCGTAATAAATGTGTAATAAATGCGTAATAAATGCGTTAGCGATTATATTTATAAATGCGTGAATAAACTTATAAGGCACGTATAGATAGGTACGTCGCGAGAACGGAGCGTTTGATATCACAAAATGGCGGACCGATCGGCAACTAGCGGTGCGTTGACAAATTAATAAGCCACGTATATAAATGCTATATACGTCACTTGAGTGAAGCGTTGGTTCAATGCCACAAAATGGCGGACTTAACCAAGTAAAAATGCGACGCGTAGATAAGTAAAATAGAAATGGTACAAATAATTTTATATTTTACGTTTGTATATAGCGCGAGAAAATAAGTAATAATTAATTTCATACGGCCGAAGTTACCAAAGGCTGTTTCTATCCGGGAGAAGGTACCAAAAAAAAAGCTGTGCGCGCGTAGTGGACTGTAATTATAGGAGTAAAAAGAGGACTAAAGGTGAGATTAGGGTCAAGGGAAAACTCCACTCACTTGACAGTCTGTCCTCTCGGTGATTATAGGTAGATTTGCACCATTTCACGATTCACTATTGATGTCCCTTTGCCATGGCATTTTGGGTTTATTAAGTGTAGTTTTAAGCGTTGGATGCACTGAGTTTCACTTCACTCGCGTCGATAAGGGTGCGTGGTAAAATACGAAGGGTTGCGATGCGTTTTTCCGTTCGCGGTGCGCGTGAGTTTTTGGCGTTTTTCTTGCGCAAGCGACAGCACGTCTAGCTTGCGTCAGCGCGGAGCGGAGATCACGTTGAGACTGGGAATGGCGTCGTAGGACGGACCCGGGTGTGCGGTAGTGAGGAAAAGAGCGTAAGGAGCGGGTGTGAAAGGGTAAGGAAACCAAAAGTTACCGTTGCGTGAAAGAGAAAAAGAGAATGCGCACAGCCTTGGTCTAAAAATAACTTTTCTTATCTCTAGAGGCACAGAGGTTTTGCGTAATTTCAATGCGTTTATGAAATGAATAAATGACCGCCATATTGGCGCGTCCAATGGTAGCGTTCAAATAACCATATGAGTTTAATATGAGGTAGTTATTTCGATATTACAGACAGACACTTCAATTTTATTTATTAGTATAGATAGATAAATATTTTTATTTTTTGATCGATATGATGTCTGTTTATCGAATGAAATACCACTTTATATTCATGATCAAGTTAAGTGTGACTGATAACTACAAGATTTAATCGTTATTGAAAATAGCCTTCAGTCGAAAATTAATAGCTTAGGAATTTTTGTTACAAATGCAAAGTTGTTAGATGCAGGCTTCTAATCCATTTCGATACCTTGGAATTTACTACCTGGACCTTGAGACTAAATAACTTAAAACCCTGCGTCGAAGTACAAGATATATGTAGTTTCAATTGAAACATCGCTTCCTCGTATTGCTCAGTAGAATTTCAGAAAACTATCCGCGCTACGTTTTTCCTGACTTCTAAAATTTATAAGTTCAAATGGAATGAATGGCAGTTTTAGAAAAGTGTATTCAATCCGAGATTGTGTAATCGCAATCGAGTATATCCAATAAAACCATCTAATAAATGTTAATAACAGTATCTTTTTCTTTTAAGAAAAAAATAAATTTTCAGGGTGCAGTGTTTAAAAATGCAGTCTTAATGCAATAGTTGTGTATGACACATTGAATACACATCCACAATTATCTTTGCTCGTCAAACATGTTGCAGTTAAGCGATATAATATTATCGTCACTTTTGTTATCTTAACTCGAGTTCGAGGTAACTATAACTAAGTTTAATCACACTCCTATTTATGTCTTTGTTGGTATACTATTTAACTAAATCTTTGTCAATGTCTCTACATATTGTTTAATAGCTTCTTCTCTCGTGGACATAATTAACCAACCCCAAACCTGAAAACCTTGGATTTCCAAGAAGTACGTATAACTCAACACGGTCAGGCCTGTGGCAGAATTTCCGGCATTAGGTACTTGCCCGTTGCATGATGAACCGAAACTTTTTTAGGGATTTGACATTCTAGCTATAGCCTTCTTTAGCTACACCACAGAGTACCTACAGAGGGGAAGCTTCTACAAGCGGCCCGCCGCGCTGTAGGTACACTCACACATATGCGCACAGTTTGTCACCAACTGTACCGGTTAGTGGAACGAGCGGACGTCCGTGAACCGTTGGTGAGTGTGTTTGTGTGGGTATACCTACAGCGGGCCGCTTGTGGAAGCTTCCCCTCTGTAGATTCACTACTCGTGTGGCTACACAGATAAAGACAGTTAAGTTCTAGCACAAACTTCTAGCGCTGAGAAACAAAATATATACTCAGTACGCGGAGATGTGTCTACTCTACTCTGCTCTGGCGTCTGACAATAGTATTAAGTGCCATAACCCACTGGCGCGACACGTCGCGCGCGGCAAGCCGCGGGTTGTCGCGCGCGTTTTTATTTTCTATACAAACTCTATGTAAAACTGACGTGCAAAACCCACTGGCGTTTTGCGGCAAGCGTTTGCATAGAGTTTGTATAGAAAATAAAAACGCGCGCGACAACCCGCGGCTTGCCGCGCGCGACGTGTCGCGCCAGTGGGTTATGGCACTAAAATCTTGTGTGAAAAAGATTGAATCATAGTCAGAAGAGGCAGTTTCACTTTTGTTTTGCATGTCATACTACGGAGTTACGGAGATGTCATGCTGAAGCTTCAGCGGTTCCGCTGCTTGCTACGGTTCAGCTGCGGAGGTGTTCTAAAGTCCTGGAACAATCGAAAATTATAATACATATTACTAAACTACTTACTCCTTTAGATGTAAACAAAGCAAAATAAGAATCTATGATATATTGTTGCAAAAGGTCAGTTCATGAGGTTAAAGAATATCATCGTGTGGCATTCAAATGTTCGCTTAAACTAAACTAGTCATTTGTTTAAGCTTAATTAATACACAATTTAATATTTTCAATATTTTACGAACTTTTCCTTGCACGAAATACATGGCAGTAATAATAATCAAAAGTGCAAATGTACATGTTATACCAATGTAAACTTCATTCCACTAACCCTTAATCCAAACAAGATTAGATACTCGACGCTGCAGTGGTGTTCCACATTCTAGTACCTACTATTGTATGAAAATAATAATCTCCAGTTGGTATTGCACATTAACGTACAATCCTAGTTATAAGTTATAACAAGAAAAATCTCATTCAACTGTCAGGTTCTTATTTACCAGATATATTCTCCAGTTTGTCCGCGTTCTGAAAAATAATCACTTTCAGAAAAATAACGCATATAATTTTGTAAGTCAAAATTGAAGAACACGATCTATATACCTGGTTGACCCAAATTTAGAGCCCACGAGTTCACTCCATTTCCGGTGAAATCGTGCACTGTTTCAATGAGTTACAATAATTAAAAGGCCGGATATGACGTTCATGCATCAAAATTGAGCACGCTTTTTTGCGTTGCAACGCATTATCTCCTAATTTCATACATAGATTTTTAAGTTTCTTCCTTGTTAGAAATGCATTTTGACTATAAACATAGATCACACACATACTGGAAAAATTGCTTGTACTCGCTTTCATTTTTAGGGTTCCGTAGTAAACAAGGAACCCTTATAGTTTCGCCATGTCCGTCCGCCTGTCTGTCCGTCCGTCCGTCCTCGGTTAATCTCAGAGACTATTAGTGCTAGAAATCTGTAATTTGGCATGGGTATAAATATTAATCACGCCGACAAAGTGGTGAAATAAAATTTTGATAAATATTTTTTTTAGGGTAGCTCCCCTACATGTAAAGTGGGGATGAATATTTTTTCTCGTCTACCCCATAGTGTGGGGTATCGTTGAATAGGTCTTTTAAAAATACTGTGGGTGTGGGAACATCATTTTTCGATTTCTAGATCCGTTTGTAAAATATGATGTCTTAAAGTGCTAATTTTTATTAGAGTCAAGTGTGTCCCCCCCTTTATCAGCCAAATGGCAGTATATAGGAACTTGAAAAAATTCACAGCAGTAGTATATATAATCAATTTTAAAGGAAAACTATCATGGCTAAGTAGGGTTCACAGGTTTAGGAGTTATATCTGTATTTTGAGGATTGTGACTACGGAAACCTACACTGCGCGTGGCCCGCCACGCACTTGGCCGGTTTTTTTTGACTTCACGACTATCTTTAACTCCAAATTCGAACTGCTCTCAAAAGTCACAATGCTCTTTTCGTAAATAGGTATAATACGTTCGTATTAGTTTGTGTCATCTTCTAAGGTCATTCATCCTGAAATAAATTGAGTTGGTACTTACAATATTTAACCCCCGACGCAAAAACGACGGGGTGTTATAAGTTTGACGTTAGTTAGCTATGTTTGATGAAAATCGATTCAAGATGGCCGCCGCTACAAAATGGCGGATTACATATTTTATCACAACACCGTCAATATGGGTATCAAATGAAAGGGCTTGACTAGTAGAATAGCACTATGCAAATCCAAGATGGCCACCACGACAAAATGGCGAATGTCGGGGGTTTTTTTAACCTTTAATTTATACTTGTATTATGTTTATGCCCTGCTCCGTATTTAAGAGTTATCTTACTTCCCTATTTCCTGAGCGAGCGCTTTTTTTTCAATAGCTGATCATCTGATTTAAACAACTTACGCTTTCATCAAGAAGCTCGAGAGCTACTCGGGCATACGAACAAAACTATTTTAGTAGAGCTGCTTTAGAAAACTTTAGCGTTTGCTTCAAACGCCATGACTGTTACTGAACCTAAAAGCTCAGGCGATTGTAGCCAATATGCTCTCAGCCTTATACAGTAGAAACACTAATGAATTAGTAATTATTTTGGATGGTGATGACAATCTTACAAAAATGTACCTTATCTGTGAAGCTGACCAACTGTACTTGTGTAAACACATTAGGATCTTGTAGAAGTCCAAACGTTCAACTGTCATATTATACTTAGAAGACAGTAGTTACTTGTGTACTGCAGAACTGTACTGTGCTTGTGGTTTAACTATAATGTGCGAGAGGTGATAAATCCGAAATCTAAAATGAATTTGAGTGGTTTCAATACGTTTGGAGCTAATTTGAAAACATGGGTACTTATCATTAGTTTGAGAATTGTGCATTTCGTCTCACAGACAGAATCTGTTAATTTGATAGTCCTAATTTGTGAGATCTTCAAATAACTGACCCCAATGAAAACAATCTTTTGTAGAGATAAACATATATGCATTTTAGAGAAGTTAACCGCGATGTATATCAAACCGGTTTTCAATACTACTTTGCGGGCACACTTTCATTAGCGACAGATTCGCTTAGTCGCTTTTCGGAATGCGGCCTTTTGCAACGGCGGGAACTTGATGAGTTTCATCACCGTGCCTTATACTGTTATATGTCTCGAGCAAACATCTGAAATCGAGAGTAAAATTCAATCCCGTAAAAATTACTTGCAAATGCAAGAGAGTTAAGAACTTAAGAAAGAGCACATTTATTATTGTTAAGATTTTGATTAATGTTTCAAGGTTGTATTCATGCAATTAAACCCTCGTTGGGAAATTACATTGACGTGTTTGAAGCATGATAAAGTTGATGCTCTAGTTTTAATGCTTATATTGTTAGGTTTTCATCCATTGAAGAGACTATATTTTATTAAGTGCCTACTATTACTTAAACCAGTATTTCTTTTAACAGGTTCGAAGATCGCTCAAGTTACGGGGGCGACGCAAAGAAAAAGAGAAGCTACCTTCCGGTATTACAGCTGATTATACTGCCTCACTTTTCGCTCATCTCGAACAAGACTCCAATTATTCCAACTATCCGCTAATCACTACCTCGGGATCTAATTCCAACCTTAGTGACGAAAATAACCATTTATCGCCTGGATATCCGACTCAGAGTTGGAACAAAAAGGAAGGAGTACTCCAGTCAGATAGTTCTGAAACATCTCTTAACTCCTTAAACAATCCAAATAATATAAATAATAGTCCTCGGCAAGCACCAAATCTACCTCCCGTACCACCGCGCCCACCAAAACGGGGAATATTGAAAGGTACTCGATTAAGCAATACTAGTTCTAATTCTCAAGAAAGCAACGTCCAAAGTTCTGATACCATCGACTACGTCAACGGTCAAGACCCAAATGTACTCGCACGAAATACGCAGCAGAATGAAATTATATCTTACGGCCTCCATCCTTCAAAGAGCACTTCGTCGAGTGATGATATGCAACAAATACAGAATTTTACCAAAAAAGTTATTCATAGCCCTGTTGAGAATCAGTACAAAAATTATAAAAATAACACAAATTCATCGATTAAAATCAATGATGTTGATGAGACACCAAAGACAAATGGAAATAGTTATTTAGGAGTTACCTCTACATCTCCCAGTGCGGACTCCTTAACGGATACCACAACTAACTCTTCGTTCGCTACTCCTCCATTTTCGACTTCGCCCGTGGGTGAATCGCAAGGCTTTCACAGGTGGTCTAGGACGAGCACATTTGACGATGTTTATTTGCCTCTACCGCCATTAACTCCCTTACCATTGCCGAAACCACGAATGTTAACTATTCAGCGTCAAAAAGCGCCTCGAAATGATTTCGGGTTTAGTCTTCGGCGTGCGATGATTCAAGAGAGAATATTCATCGGAGACATGAAAGACTTGACAGGATATGAAGAAAATGGGTTGCCTAATGGCGATAACAAATATAATGGGACTAATGTAATGATAAGTAAATTGAATTATAAAGCGGTGATACTGGCCGAACCAGGTTCGTATCCGGGAGCTAGTGAAACTGGCTTATTACCAGGTGATAGATTAATTGAAGTTAATGGAGTTAACGTAGAAGGAAAAAGTAGAGAGGAAGTCATAGATCTTATTAAGAACAATCAAGATTTCGTGAATATCAAGGTTAGTATTTCGTGGTTTACTAAACTTTTTAATTTTAAAGTAAAAGTTTGTTGTCGATAAAAGTAAATCTCGATGTCCTTTTATGAAGAGAAAGCAAGTTTTGCAAATGAAGGTGTACTGTTATAACAGCTTAAATGTAAAGTTCTTGAAGTTCTCTTTAATTAATACAGACATAATGTTTAAAACTGTAAGTATGGCGGGCAAAAACACCATGAATGAAAATATATCATTACTCACACAGGTGCAACCAATAGCGGAATTATGCGAACTGTCGCGACGGCGTGCGGCTGACGGCGGCGCTGAGGTCGAACTCTCAGATAGCAACGTAAGAGGAGGCACCCTTAGTCGGTCTGGGAGTAGAAGATTCACCAGTGCGCAGGTTAGTGACGATTTTACACAAAAATTCAACACAACGTAAAAATGAACTTTAATTTAAATTAAAAAATAAAATACTTTAATAAACTTTAAGTACAGTCATCGAAGAAAGTTGCAAGACTATCAATTTGTGTCCTATATAATAAAAATATCGCTTTTCAGATGTATGATTTGAAGCGCGCGAACAATATTAATAATTCTCAAAGTGCTCAGCCAAAATTCTTGGCTAAACAGATGTGAGTAGGTACATGTAGGACGACTAGTGTTGACTATCGGTTACGTCAAACCATTACGAATAATAGCGTCCCTCGAAGCGACAGCATCTACCGCAAGCAACCAATATTACGAGATCGGCGTAACTTGCCGATAATGTAGACAACGAGCGCATACCGCATACCGTTGCGCGGGTATTATGACCGGCCGATCTCTTTATTAGAGTTCCGAAGTCCGAACCACGAACATTAACTTCTGGAAAGGTCAGAGTGGTAATTGGTAAGCGGTGATACCGTTTGAGCTAAAATTCAATGAAATTGCTTTTAACGAATAACGAACCCATTTTAAGGATTGAACTTATTTTATCGCGCAGTTAATTTAATGAGGATTGAGGTTAAAGGTGTACAATGTTATGATTACACTAACTTGTTTTTGTATCATAGAATAGAATAGAAAAGTTTTTTATTCAAATAAACTTTTACAAGTACTTTTGAATCGTCAATTGAATCTACCACTGGTTCGGAATGCCGTTCCAACCGAGAAGAACCAGTAAGAAACTCGGCGGTTGCTCTTTTTAAAAATAACAATATAACGATTTATGTAAGTACATGATTGAAATGCCGTCTCGCGCATTGCTGGAACGAGTTAAATCCATGCTTTTTTATCGTTTATATAATCTTCAATTGTATAATAAGCTTTTTTTATGAGCATACTTTTAACAGAGTTCTTAAACTTGTGTAAAGGCAAGTCTAAGATTGCTTGTGCATATCATTAAATATTATTAACCTGTCCAAATATCGAGACGCACGCGAGTGCGTTAGGGCAATAATAATAATATGACTATCCTAACAGCTCCTGCTAACTTCACTCATTAACAAAAAATATTGGTTGCCCAAATATAAGCATAGCCTAAAAAACCTATTTTGGACTATACTAGCCTTTAGAAGCAGTTGTCAAGGTCATTGGCATTGGTCATCTATTGGCATTCTGATGGGGTAGTAGGTCACTTCACTTTATTGCATACTAGATGATGCCCACGGCTTCGCTCGTGCGTATTAGTTTAATCCACCCTATACGCGGTGTTAACTAAATGAAATCTGAATTAAGTTATAAGTAAGGCAGGGAATTAGTTGGAAACATTAATAGTAGACGTGATATTATTTGAAACTGAACTAGTTATGACTTAGGTGAAGGTAGCCGAATTGCTTAGTTTTCTATAAAATTGTACGATTCTTAAAATATAAAACTACTAGCGGCGGCAGACGTCGTCCTGCCCGGTGACATACCGACATCAGCGCCACCTGCAGGGTCCAATTGTGTTTTCAAACCATCCAGGAACCCATTTAAATGTACACACAAAATTTTATCGAAATCGGTTCAGCCGTTTAGGAGAGTTAGGTGACAAACACACGGATAGAAGAAATATATTAAAATTATGAAGGGTAACTCGTGAGTAAAACTCGGTTATTTCGTTAATCAGAGGCGTCTGGACGACGACGAGCACGAAGTCGCGGGCATCAACTTTTATTCCATAATATATTCTGTATAGTTAGTTACTTGTTAAAAGAAAAGGCTTTGGTCCATATTTCTCTTTTTAATAAGACCTTTAAGATATGGGCCATCATCAAGGAGTCCTTTTAATCTGTAATGCGCACGAGGTTTCATACCTACACTACATCTAGTAGTTTTGCTAACGTAACTCAAGGGTTAATCAAATGTTGATTGAGATCATGTTGAACTGATCAAAGTGAGTGGCTACACATTCATAGAATTAATTGAATTGTATCGTTAAGAGTAATTTCCTGCATTCTTGATGGAGTCAGTACTTTTAAAGTGCATTATTTATTATGGTTTCTTCGTAAAATCTAACAACTAACATACTTCCCTATATGCAATTATTTCTACTCAATATATTGTTATATGAAATAGTGCCAGTTATGATAAAAGATAAGTAAGCCCTCATACGCATTAGCGGTCAACCGCGTACGCGGCTGACCGCGCGGCTAGCCGCTTTTATATTTTTATAATATGCAACCGCTCATTTTGTAGGTACGCACTAACGAAATTCTATACAAGCAGCTAGCCACGCGGTCAGCCACGTACGCGGTTGACCGCTAATGCGTATGAGGGCTTAGTACTACAACAGAACACAAAATCCAAACAAAAATTTAGGGGCGATTTACATAATTTGCAGAGCATCCTAAGGTATTATTTTACACACCTTATCTAGTGTGACACGGACTTATCACAATATCTAGTTTTCTTTACCCTCGCATACGCATCTAAAGGCTTTGTAGACACAATCGCGCTACAGTAACGTGTCAAACGCGGCTCCCAGAAATTGTAAGTTCGGTCCCTAACAGTCCTCACACACGCACGAATACGTAAACCCGCAAGTGTAGGATGACATTCGCAAACAAAATAATATGCATGATTACATTCGCCATGTCCCGCTTTTTGACGCACATCAAACCTTGAACCTTCGCATAGTCTTTCACACATTCGTGCTTTTGTTCTATAAACCAGTGATGTGCTTCATGCACTTCATTCTATTACAAATCATAAAAGCGTTCAGTGTGAAGTTCTCCCGCAGTCGCGTGTTGTTTGTCTGGGCCTTGAATCTTTCTATGAACTTACATATGCGTGTCCCGCCACAATCCTCCATTTCAGACGAGGGCCTTGTTACGTACAGCGTCACTAGAAATTCTGTGAGCGTTAGGCTCCATTCAGGCCAGTCACTCGCCTAGGGTTGGAACACTTAAATACCCTCTCCTGCTTTATTGTTGTATCGTAAGCCTCACATACAACCTTCGATGATTTAGCGGCATGCAATTTTGAACCCATCCACCTTGTTTTGTAGGTATCTAATTCATTGTACAAACACAGTTAGGTATGTGGAGTTGATCTCACAGAGCTCATTCTGAAAGGTTTCGTTTGAAGCACTTCTTGTGTGCATGTGGTTGCACAGAATATTGTATATAAGAATGGTTCCTTTTGATGCGTTTCTTTCCCCTGGCATAGATGCTGATGTAAATAAAAAACAAAACATGCTTGTCCTGTAACCTATCTTTTATAAATGGCACCAAAATCCAAATATTAACATTTTTCGACTGCGGGACTAAAGGTTGGGCACAACGAACAAAAACCCTATTTTGCTATAATCGAGAAGAAACATGAACCAAGCAAAAGTGTACAGATCTTTAAGAGATACTCTCTACTTACTTCGCTACCAAAGCATCTAAGATGTAGAGTGTAAATAACTTTGAATCTTTTAACGACGGATTACTCGCATGAAACTTAAGCTAGGAACAAATAAATTCTGTGAGGAGTTGGAAGACCTTTACGAGTTTTTAGACTACAATACCTTTCATAATCCCTTCAAATCTAAGAACGGGCACTTTGATTATACGCAATGCTCTACCAGCTCAGGAAGATTGGAAAGGTACAGAGTTTATAACCAAGTATCGTATAGTTGTATGCACTGCAGCGACGCAATTTTGAGGTACTTAATTGATTACAGTTTCCGCTGTCGTGTATAGCTGTAGACCATTTTGCGACAGTGCTTTGTCTTGATTTCGCCAAAACCGGTCCTAGTCTTTGAAATAATGCGGGCGAGCCGTTATCCGCCTTTGTTTTAGGTATATCCTAGGAATTTTGTGAATAGGAACTTTTCCAAGCATGCGTAGGTAACCTGAACGGTTTTATTAGGAAGTAGTTCAATATTACAAAAATATAACTACGATAACAGCTTAGGTCTGCGATATCAAACTCTTTCATGTCGTGTTTTGAACATATTATGTAGATCTCTTGTAAGGAAATCCTTACAAGAGGCCTGTGTTCGTCATCTGTGGTGCTCCATCGGCTGCAATGACGTCGACGAACTAGAAAATAAAATCCCTTTTAACTAAAAGTACCATACTATGTCAATCTCCAGTATCTCTAGTTATCTATGTTCCAACTTCCGCCAAAGGTTGGTTCAGCGGTTGAGACATGCAAAAGTGCGTCCTTTTGCTGTTATTTAATTAGTATTTAAATTACCTTATTATTTGGGATTTGATAAAATTGGAAGATCGTCCAACACCCTTCGAAGTAGCTAAATTGCAACTAACCGTTCGGGGCTCGGGCGGTGAACCGTTATAGGCAGTCTAGACGCATCGCGCCGCGCCTCCCGAATGCATCCCCATTGACCTCAGACCTGTGCCACTCGTCGCATTGGCGACTCCAACGCGGTATTGACTTCGTAACGACGAAAAATTTATATTGCTGAAGGTTTGAAACAACGGGCATATTTGGCAGAAAACTTACAAGTTTTATTAGTACAAGGATTTAGGAGAGCAGTTAATTAAATAATTAATCCGTATTACGTAGGTACCTACCTATAATCGCATACACAAATGTATGACAAAATAATTGGAACACGTCAATATTATTTCATACAGTAGTTTTCCCTATTAGCGGTTTGTATATTTCCGACCTGATAAATACATTTTAATGTACTCGTGGATAATACTGTCCTGAATAATAGAATTCCGATCTTATGTATATGTGTCAAGCGGCAAGCCATGGTTAGATACAATCGTAATCAAAAATTCCTATTTATAAATAACTAGTGGATCCGGCAGACTTCGTCCTGCCCGGTGCAGTGGTGACATATCGACATCAGCGCTACCTACCGAGACCCGGTAGGTTACCTGTACCTACCCGGTAATTGTGTTTTTAAACCATCCAGGATGAAATATACACACAAAATGTCATCCAAATCGGTCCAGCCGTTTAGGAGGAGTTAGTAAAAGTATCAGCTGTCTCTTAAATTCATTATCAATTTATTATCTTAATTGATGGATGATGACAGAGACAAGAGATATTCTAGTTTTATAGCAATTACCTTTTTAAGGTTCTTGATCATTATTAAAAATATATTTATTTTTTAAAAATGATCAAGAACCTATTATTTTTGAAAATTTTCTTGAATATTTATATTGAATTGTGATATCATAATTTCCATACTACCGGTCTAGTGAGGAATCTTATAACTTCACATTTTTTTTATTTATTTGAATTATATTTTTACAGTTCAATATATTTTCTAGAGCAGGTTTAGCCTTTGAATTAAAACAAAAATAGTCATATACCTTACTGGTATTGGTTAGTCTTTATGAAAACAGAATTTAGAAACTTAACATAATTATCCATAATATATATATTATGCACAATGCACATACTATACAATTATCATAGTATACTATAGTAATATTACAAAGTAATCATCAACTTCCAAATCATGAATCAAATATTCTGTAGATTCTTATCAAAACTTTGCATTTCGTATTTTGCAATAACATTGCACACCTCCATTTTAACTTTGGGAATAAGATTTGGCTGTAACTTCTTTACACTTGCTGCCATACTTCTGAAGAAGACATCAATTTCATTCGTGTTTTCTTTAAGCATTTTTTCAATTAGCTTGTCTATGGCCTGCGACCGCTCCTCTGGTCTTTTACTATCATCTACACATTTTATTAATCTAGGCTCACTCATAATGATAGGCTTTGGTAGTATTTTAACAGGAGGTATGTTTCTCGGCAGAGGCGTGGATCTTTTTCTTCCAGCATTTTTTCTACCAATCTTTTTCTGTTGCTGTCCTGCAAGATTGTGTTCAATTTGTACGGTTTTTGGCAAAATTTTTATAATCTGAGGCTTGATGTCCACTTCTTGGTTTACTTCACCGTTGACAAGAGTGACCTGTAATTCAAAATATAACAATATATGAAAAAATTGCATATAAGCTGTATAGCAGTGGGTACTCGTATATTGAAAAAAACTCATATTATCTTTTTATAGACAGAATTTTTATGGTTAGGCTATAACTAATAAGTTTCAAAGTAAACAGACATTTTCATGCCAGGTTGTGATGGCAAATTACTTATTCTGTTAATGTAAAAAAAATAAGAATGGATTATTCATTAATCTCTATCAATTTCTCAATTTCAAATTCCAGTAACTATTGCCACCCATAGCCTAAGCGTTCAATGCTGAGTTGAGATAATGGATAAGGAAATATTGGAACACATCGAACATTCAGGAAAACATCCCAGAATTTCGGTTTTTCTACTTAAAAATTATTTTAAAAACATCCTAGAGTTTTTGTTTGTTTTAGTGAAAATTTCTTACCTCGTAATCATGTTCATAATATTCCTGGCCATCTGTAATAACCTGTTGTTCATTCTCAACTTCTTGTTCATTGATTTGTCCATCAATCTCCAAAATTTGCTCTCCATTCTCCACCTCGACTCCCTCCATGGAAAAGTTATCTAGCGGCATAACGCTAAGGAACTGCAGTTTCTCATATATTGGTACTTTTGACTTGTGTATTGCTCCCATTCTCTTGCTCCTACTGTAGCTATCGCGAAGGCCTCTCCATCGTTTTTTGCATTCATCAACTGAAATTAACAAAATATTATGTGGAATCAACCATGGAAATCCTTGGTATATTAGTGCATTCAAACAAACAAACTCTTCCACTTTATTATATTAGTATAGATTATAGTGCTATCCGATACTTTCAACTTCGTCTGCCTGAATTTAGGTTCCTTTATATTGCGAACTTTACCACACATTTTCTATCCTAATCCAAAAAGCCCTCCTTAGTGCACTTCTAGAGTGCTCAGTGCACCAGATTTCAAATCTCTAGATCTCTGGATTAGGCTGGTTATCTGTCACTCTGTCAATCAATGAGTCAGCCAGCCATGGTACTGGTTTTATAGGTATCAATGGTCTCAATAGTATAAAACCAAGTAGCCATATTATCTCATAAGTGGATTTTAATGTGGCTTTTACCATCATTTACAACATTTCTAGAGGAAGAAAGGATGTACCAACCTATAAAACATTTAATAGAATAGATAGGGCCAGGCCAAGTCAGTTAGTCTCCATATTGCATTCTGTTTTGTTACATTACTTGCTGTACTTTACCTTTCACAAATCTTTAGTAAAGAGCTAAGTAGGGTCAAAATTATTTAAACAAGCCAGATTAAATGGATTTAAGGTTATAATATTTAGTACTAAAGTTCTATATCTATGTAACAACAGATTATTATAGATGTTAACACTAATGTGATATTAAGTATAAACAATAAACACTAACCTAAATTGATTGTTTTGGGTGAAGTTCTTGATAAGCAAACGTTTTTTTAATCACAAGTTAAGTTTACAATGTAACTTACATTGTAAACTGAAACTTGTTTTTGTAAACAAACAGCTGATCTCCTAGTAGGTGCCTCAATTAAATTCTAGATATTAAGTTAATAAAATTATGAGAAAGTGTAGTCTTTGTTGTACTTATCTAAATAATTATTGCACTGAAGTAAATCTCACGTTTCAATGAAATGAATAGGAATTAATACAATTAGTAAAAAAAACTTTTTTGTTCAGCAATAAATCTTTGCTGTCGCTGCAGCACAAGGTTAACAACCAATCTCAATATTGTGACCTCACCTGGTTTCAATAATTCTTGTGAAATGATTTGCCAAGTACTTTCTCGCGCAAGGATATTCTTTCTCGAGTGATCCTGCACACAATATAAATGTTTATAGGGTTCCACTAATTCGACTAGTTTTTCGTCTTCTTCAGTGCTCCATCCTACGGCGTTCAATGGCATTTTTACTTGCTTGCGTGATGCGTCACAACATCAAAACAAAATGTCGACTTGGCTGCCTATCACGATTCACGAACCAAAACAACCGTGCTGCGCAGCACAGCGTGACGGACCCGACTGTTGCTGCGGCGCTGAGAATGAGTTGAGAGTTCGCTATGTCGCAGGTCGCTGTCTCACTCTCGTGTTGCCAAACTCGGGGTTTCCTGATATCTGATTGGTCGGTCAAATTGCTCGACACGACTTTAATTTTCGTACAGACTACAGAGCCATCTCTTGGTGGTTTGCTAATAATGCTTAGGCTGAAACGCCATCTAGTGTCTGTTTTGTGTTTTTCTACTACCCAATAGATGGCGGGTAAATCGCTACCAGAGCAGCTGTGTCCAGAGATTAGGTACTGAAACGCCATCTAGACAATGCATCTAGAGCATAATGTGTTTTTTACTGTACGATAGATGGCGCAGAATTAATAAGTTATATCTTTCCTAGATGGCGTTATGTAATCGAATAAAATATTTTCTTTTTCAAAATGTGTTTTCAAGAGTAATTTTATAAATCTACATAATTTGTGCACTAATAACTCTTGTGTAATTGGCTAATTATATAGTCTCCGCCTCAATTCAGGTCGGGAGAACAGTGGCAGTTTTTATAAACCCATAGGTAAAGTACTTTTATCTACTCTCATATCTTAAAATCCCGAATATGAAATCAAAATGTGTCATATATTGGACTACTTTATTCACATACATCTATAATATTTAAAAAAAAAATTAAAAAAATTCATTATAACACTACTTTGTTAGGAAATTATTGCAAAGTAATGTTATAAAATAATTTTTTCTACATTATAGTACAGGCGAACTGGGTTCTGGTATTTTTGAGCCATGGCGGGAAATTCGTGCGACCTCCTTACAGTAGATGTGTGTAACTGTACAAACGCGTTAAACATTGTGAATTGTGTTAAATTGCAGAAGAGTAACTACTACAAGTGTAAATTGAAAATTTAAAAAACCCCCGACATTCGCCATTCAGTGGCGGCGGCCATCTTGAATTTGCAATAGTGCTATTCTACTAGTCAAGCCCTTTCATTTGATACCCATATCAAGGGAGTTGTGAAAAAATATATCATCCGCCATTTTGTAGCGGCGGCCATCTTGGACCGATTTTCATCAAACATAGCTAAGAACACTCTCGACTAATTCACCTTTCAAACAAAAAAAACCGCATTCAAATCGGTCCACCCGTTTGAGCGCCACAGGGGAACAGACAGACACACACACACACACACACACACACACACACACACACACACACACACACACACACACAGACACGTCAAACTTATAACACCCCGTCGTTTTTGCGTCGGGGGTTAAAAAATTAAGTTTACTTAAAATTAAGTAACTACTAAAAATAACTACTAAAAATTAATAACTATTAAAAATTAAATTTTTGATAAGCTTGAGCTATTTTCCGATCCACTAATTTCTATAGGACATTAGGACTCCTCTACTACTATTAATTTCTCTATGGTAACCCAGGCTGTATGGTCAACGATGTTGGCCTGTCCCGAAAGGGACAAACCGAAAAAGAAGAAGAATCTCTATGGTAACAACTGAATTTTGGCGCCATACGCTAGTTATAATATTTAAATTTTTTATTTGTTACTCAAAACTTTACAAGACATGGTTTTTATTGTGCGGAAAAATGTCTAGCAGTGATACTGAAGAGAATTTAACTCCACCTGACCACCGACCAACAATCTTTTGCCAGCAAAATCAAAGAAAACTCACGACAAATATTACCAAGATTTTATGGTTTGGATTTTAAGATATGAGTTTAGATAAAGTAGTGTATGAAACTCTACATAATTAGTTATTAAAACACTCGTGTAATACTATTAAAAAACTCGCCTGCGGCTCGTTTTTTAAACTAACACTCGTGTTTTAATAACCTCTATTATGCAACCGTTTCATAAACTACTATTACGTGGCATCGTACTGGAACCCTAAAACTTTCGGCGGCACTAAAACTCTTTGCCGGTAGATTGCTTGTTACGGCTGAAGCTTTAAACCAGACCAGACATGAGACAATTTAAAATTATACCGACTTTTTAAATTCCCAAAACATAGGTAATATAGGTAGGTACCTAACATCGAATTTATTATTTACAAGCGGACACCCGCGACTTCGTTCGCGTGGATACTTATATACCTATTGATTTTTAAAAATCCCGTAGGAATCATTTTGTTTTTCCTAAGCTTAACTTTTAACAGTTTTTAGCATGATATGAGCTCAAAGGAGCTCATATCATATCATGCTAAAAACTGTTAAAAGTTCACTGGCGGATGTTTAGGTAGATCAAAATGTAAACATCCGCCAGTGAAAGTCCCATCAAAATCGATCCAGCCTTTTAGAGATTAGTAGGTAATCTTTAAAGTATACATATCTACTTTCTAACAAAAAAGAATGAATGAAATCGGACCACGCGTTATTGAATTACAGCTAAATACACTTTTTGACTTTCATCCCCCCTCCCTAGGGAACCGTGCTGAATTTCGGGATTAAAAGTATCCTATATGTTACTTCGTAGTATGAACTTAAATCGTACCGAGTTTCGTTTCAATCCATTCAGTAGTTTTTGCGTGATGCGCGCACACACACAGACAAACAGACAAAAATTTCAAAAATAGCTTTTTTACGTTCTATTACTTATCCTTAACATCCCCCAGTTATTATTTTGCAAAAATATTTAATGTACAGAATACAGATACGGAAAGCCTACGATTTTATTATATGTATAGAAGATTGTGGTCGCGTCACGTGTCTCCCTCTTACCACTTGTATGCGGACCAACAAGGAAGGCAGAAGGTACCGACGCGGAGAGCCTCCGAAGAGACTCCCGTAGTCCCTTAGTCTTCCACTATGCCAGGATTGTGGCCCCTGAGAGGAATTTTGTGGGAGATCGTAAGGAGATTTCCCCCTCGACCTTAAAAAGAACGTTACGTAATCTATACTTCTATACTCTATACTATACTAATAAATAAAATTGAAGTGTCTGTCTGTAATTTCGAAATAACTACCACATATTAAGCTCATATGGTTATTTGGACGATACCATAACCGAATCACACGTTTTTAAAATTTTTGTCTGTCTGTCTGTCTGTTTGAACGGGCTAATCTTCGAAACGCCTGAACCGATTTTGACGGGACATTCACAGACAAGTAGAGGATTAACCAAGGAGTAACATAGGCTACTTTTTTAACCGACTTTCAAAAAAGGAGTTGTGTTGAAATCGGTAAAAAACGCCCTGATAGGTATTTTCGCTGCGCGCGGCGGCCGACGCACGCTCGCGCTGCATGGAACTCCCCGCGCCGCGCCGCACGCCCCTGCGCCCTGCGCCCGCCGTACGCGGTACCGCGGTACGCCGCCGCGCGGCGGGGGGCGGGTGGACCAGAAATCTACTTATCCCTCAGGATTTGTGAAAAACCGAAATTCACGCGGGCGAAGCCGCGGGCAAAAGCTAATCCATACTATAATAATATTATAATTGCGAAAGTAACTCTGTCTGCATGTTACAGTTTCACGCCTTAGCCGCTGAACCGATTTTGACTTAGGTAATTTGGACTACACCTTGGAGAAGGCTACTTTTATCCCGGATAAATCATAGAGATTTTTAAAAAACCTAAATCCACGCGGATGAAGACGCGGGAATCAGCTAGTAGAACATAAACCACGCCTAAAGTGTATGAAATACAATAGTCACCGATTCGCACCGGTCCACGTAGTCATTAGGACTGACGGCCTAATAAGTCGCTCTCGCTACTGCAATTGTTTCAAATTGACCGCCATTACTGTGTTGTTTACGACATGTTATATTTGAGGATTTATGTTAGACCGCGGGGCTGCGAGTGCGGGCTGCGTCTCATACGGGACGCCGCCCGGCGATATAGGAAATTAAAAGTAAAACTTTACAAATATAACTTAGTATGAAGCAATTCATGTTACACAGCGCGCGTTGTGCGGCTTATCTTGAGATTTATAGAGCATACTCTTGACTCTACTCAGGCTCAAGTCAGAAACGAGACAGATTTATGTCAGGGACGTAATATGCATGTCCTATTTTAATTCTCTCTCAAGTTCGTGTAGAGTCCGAGCGTTTCGCTTTAAAGATCCTTTAAGAGCCGATTAGAGCCGGTCGAGTCACGCTCGGCACTCGGCTCGGCTCGTCGCATGCCTCGCTGTAGCATGAGCTGCTTTATTATGTTCATCAAGTCCGCCCGCGCCCCGTACGCGATACGGCTCGCGTCCGCCACGGTCTAACATAAAGCATCCTTAACTTTAGATATTTATGGCAATATGACTTAATATACATATTGTTGAAGACTTTTAGTTCGCAATTAGTATAGCATAAGGAACAAATGAAATAGAACTACATAGATATAATGGAGCAGTTATGACACTTCTACGTACAGAAAGAGTTCTTTTTGGCAACTGAACTTTCTTATTTGTAGCTGTTTTTCCTTTGGGTAGAGTTCACTCGCAGCGGATTTCAAATCCTCGGGATGCTTTTTAACATTTTTATGTGAAGTAACTATGGTTTCCCAAAAAAAAAAAAAACATGGTGTAACATTTTCCGGCAATCATCGGCCTACTTATCGATATCTCAGTTCCAAAGTGTATAGCAATTTAGAAACAGGTTCTTAGATAATTAGTGAATTAAATGACTAGTGATACTTTTGCCAGTGTATTTTTTAATCATTATTTTAATTAATGTGAAATGAAATATGTATGTTACTTACCAGTTTCGAAAAGTAATATATATTTCGACTAGCGGACCCGGCAGACGTCGTCCTGCCCGCTATTAGCGCCACCTACCGGGTCCAATTTTTCTACTTATAAATCTTCCTCTTGAATCACTCTATCTATTTAAAAAAACCGCATCAAAATCCGTTGCGTAGTTTTAAAGATTTAAGCGTACATAGGGACATAGGGATATAGGGACAGAGAAAGCGACTTTGTTTTATACTATGTAGTGATTAGCAACTAGGAAGTGAAAAACTTAGTTGTTAGTGTTTGAAACAAAAATATAATAAACTTATAAAAAATATTAAGTGTACCTACCTACTATCTAAACTGCTTTTACTTATCGACTTGTGTCTTTTTGAAAATGTTTGGTAATAATTTTTGGAACCATTCCATCATCTGAAACTCGCTTATTTTCAGACTTGTAATACTTTGGAACTGAGGTACCTATATCTAATAATCTAATCATAAATTTATAAGTTCTTAGAACTCACTTTTAAGAATTATTAGTTGGTGTTTGGTTGGTGCTGCATAATCTGCAGTTTTACATCCAAAAATCGAATAAGATCCAAAGCAACGATAAAAAATCCGATCACAAAATACACACAGCAAACTAAGCGCAGTAAACAACTAAACACTTAAACAGTTCAAAATCGTACCGCGATCTCTGCGCACGCGCACGCCGTATTCAGGCGATACGTTATCGATTTCGAATTTTAAATTCCAACGATCGAATTTTGAATATTTAAATCGATTCGAACTTGTGGTGGTGAAGTTAGTTAAAAAAACATCAGTGAGTTTTAATGTGGTGAAAATCAGTACAGAAAAAGTATTGATTTGATGAATTTTTGACAGTTTTGTCCAATTTGTTTACAAAAGATTGCGGTTTGGGCTTCTTAACAAAATGTTGGATATTTATTGATTTGAAATCCATTGAATCATTCCTAATAGATTTATTATATCTTTTCATTATGTTATAACTAACTAGCGGTCCGCCCCGGCTTCGCCCGTGGTACATATATAGCCTATAGCAATTAGCACTCCAGGATCACTTACATATCCAACAGTGAAAGAATTTTTGAAATCGGTCCAGTAGTTCTTGAGATTAGCGCGTTCAAACAAACAAACTCTTCCGCTTTATTATATTAGTATAGATAACTTATAATTTACGTATAAGGAATTGTTAACGTTTGAACTTTATACCTACGCGTTAAGTTAAGCACTTACCTACAAGTATAACTTCGTGCTCTGTACATACTAAAACTTTAAATTATATTACTTTAAACCTCTAGTCTATCATGAAATTAAGCATTTATTATGAAGTTACTAGTTCTTTGTCATTTCTAAACTGCAATATTAGAATATATTTTTAAGGTGGTACCACAGTAGTGGTGGTTTAACAGTAGGTACTCCTCTTCATCAAAATAAACTACAGATAACGCTGACGAATTTCACATAATAATTTCCAAAAAAAAATAAATGTGAAAATAACAATTTCGCAACATAAATACTCTAAGGAATAAATAAATAAACAGGGAGCGTTATTTCATAGAAAACGATGCAAACATACTAATTATTATTTAAATCTGCTTCGATTTACAAAAGACTTGTTTTGTGTCTATGGCGGTATCTGACGACAAACATGCATCTTTTGTGGGTTTGAAAACAGATTTAAGATAACTGTTTCGATTTAATTATTGCAAAGAGTTATTATACGGTCCTATTTAGAGCAGATATGTCCTTAATAATATTTTGTTATGTTCTCTTTTAGTCCAATTTTTAGTCTGTAATCTACATTATAATATGGTGAATGAGAAAAACCGGCTAAGTGCGAATCGGACTCGCGCACGAATGGTTCCGTACCATTATCTATAAAAACGGCAAAAAAAAACACGTTTGTTGTGTGTGAGCCCCACTTAAATATTTGTTTTATTTTAATTTAATTATTTATTTTTAATTAAAGTAAATATACAGGGTGTAAATGACATCTTAATGAAAACTTTGAGGTAAGGTTGCATTTAATGTGTTATGTGAAAATACTGAATTAATTTATGTCAGAAATGATGATGTCATTTATGTTATAAATTCAAGGTCAGTACGAATGTAGGTTAACGACCTGTATTCACACTAGTTCACTAGCAATCAGCTGTTCGACGAAAATCTTTTTGATAACATTACCGTTTTAAGTGAAAATAATGAAATAATTACTTTTTCATTTATAATTGCGTTGAGACAGATAGTAATAATGATTTTATACAGTATTCAGTTAAAAAAGAGGTAAAAAATATCGGAAATTTCATGGAAAATTCGACGAAAAATTTCACCACTGGGGAACCTAGAATCATGTACTGAATCCGTGGGACGCGTTTTGGAAAACATGTCTGAATACACCCTTTATAACTAAAAATTCTGTGAATATTTCTAGCGTCTACCTGTTGCCGTTATCAATATCGAGCAAAAACGAGCAAAAAAAAACACGTTTGTTGTATAGGAGCCCCCTTAAATATATATTTTATTCTGTTTTTCAATATTGATATATATATAGCTGCTCGTGCTGATTCATTGACTGACTCACTGATTGATCACCCCTCCTGTAAAATTTTGTATGAAAAATTTTTTTTTCACTAATGGTATCGTATAGAGGACAAAAATTCATTCGGAACAAAAATATGGAGAGAGCTGATGATTGAGGATTTCAGAGACGAGCGAATGGCACGCTTAAGGTATTGAAGATAGGTGGGGGGTGCTCGAACAAATGTCACTCGAAACGTCATCCAATTAGCAGTGAGCTGAAAAAAAATTCAAAATGGCGAAAAAAAGATGGCCGCCATACAAATTTCGTCGGTCTCCATCTCGGAGGGTATAAAAGATGGAAGAGTGGTTTCTTCGCAAAAGATGATGAGAATCCAAAGGTCTACTTGATGAATTGAAAAAAAAAATTCAAAATGGCGGAATTTATTTTTCCATAGAAAATGTATGGCGAATATTGAAGAGACTACAAGTTGTAAACTATGCAAGACTTTGATGCGGTTCTTTGGAGAACTCTCAAAGAAAAATATGGGAAGACATGATGATTGAGGGTTTGGAAGATGGTTGAGGAGCCCGGGCAGGGTATGGCAGATAGATGGGAGGTGCTCAAACAAAAATTACTCAAAACCTCATCCAATTGGCACTGAGCTGAAAAAAAAACAAAATGGCGGATTCAAGATGGCAGCTATACAAATTTCGTCGGTGTCTATCTCACCAAGTATAAAAGATGGAAGAGTGATTTCTTGGCAAAAGATGATCAAGAACTGAAGATCTACAATTTGATGAACAGAAAAAAATCAAGATGGCAAAATTTATTTTTTTCACACAAAATATATGGCGAATATTGAAGAGACTAAGTTGGGAAACTATACAAGACTTTGATACGGTTCCTTTTCAAAATTTGTTTTTATGGAAGAACTCTCCTTCTGGCAAATGATTCGGAGAAAAAAATTTGGAGTGATGATGATCGAGGGTTTGGAAGATGGATGAGGAGCACGGCCAGGGTTAACCTTTAACTATGGACACTTATTTTTTGTAACACTATCATGGACATGGGGTGTCACAGACCCCTAAATTGATTGGCGTCATTTATATTAATATGTAATAAAATTTATTTTAAAAAGCAGTTAAAGTGAATGTAAGGATTATAAATAATAAGATTTTAAAAATATATCAGAAATATTTATTACAAAATACAAATTATTACAATAAAAACGAAAAATATCACTTTTCAGGCTAAATTGGCAGTGAGATCACTTAAAGTTCTATAAAATAATTTTTTCTTTGAAAAATCAATGTTAATGTTATTTTTTATTAAAGTTTGATAAATTTTTATTAAAAAAAATAAAAAAGTTCATTCTCAACTGTAAACAAAAATTTTTTGACAAAGAGTCAATTACCCTTTAATTATGGACATTCAATGGGGGTTTGAGCATTGCAGATATTCACACATTTGTTGGCAGTCTTTCTATGTAGTTTTGGTGGACTAAGGTTACATTTTCTTGGTCTTCTTCTTGAGCTTCGACATCATCTGGAAGAACTTCATCATCAGGCGGATTATCTAAATGCAATGTTTTTGTCGTCTTCTGCTTCCCAATCGTTTCTTATACAGGCATTTTTGAACCAGAAGTATTTGGTTTATTATTTTTGACCATTTTGAACCTAAAATCTAAAACAAAAGTAAGAATATAAAAATATTGTTTCAACAAGAACTATGGACATGGGGTCTCACAGACCCCGTTTAAACTTTAAATACGTGTTACTTACGTATATGGCACCGGATAGCGCAACTTCTTCCTTCGTCGAGCGTTTGGTGACTTAACTCGAAGCTACTGAAACGGTCACTCGCGTGGGGTGGCGGGAAATATGTTATTTTAAGAAATCAACAAGAGCCAAAGGTCTGTGAGACCCCGTGTCCACAGTTAAAGGTTAAAGATGCTGAAAATGATAGAAGGTGGAGGCTGCTAAAACAAAAATAATACTGAAATCCCCGCGGTCCGCTTTAGCGGGCCGCGCAGCCAAGCGCCCTACTAGTTTATTGTTAAAGCGGCAACAGAAATACATCATCAGTGAAAATTTCAAGTGTCTAACTATCACGGTTCATGAGATACAGCCTGGTGACAGATGGACAGACAGACAGACAGACAGACAGACAGACATATGGACAGCGGAGTCTTAGTAATAGGGTCCCGTTTCGGTACCCTTTGGGTATGGAACCTTAAAACTGAGTCAGCTCTTATCTCAAAAGAGGCTGAGACAATATTTTGATCAGTAGGTAGATTTATATGTTTCTTATCAAACTTTCCTCTTACATGTAGATGATATGATATTATGCTATGTACAAAATTATGTAAAACAAACAAAGATTACGATTACGGTATCTTTAACGTGGAGATTATAATTTTTGAGTTACAACCGTCGGCGTCCTCTGTGACGCAGTGGTGCCACAGCAGAAGTCAGAATGGGGACACCATTGGTTCACTGTCTGATGTGCAACTGGCCTTTATTCAATTTAGGGAAAGGAACATTATACAGATAGTACCTACCTGTTTTATAAAAAAAATGTCACTAACAAACAAAACGCAGCAATTAATCCATTAGAGTAGTTTCAATGTTAGACTGTCCGCACCGTAACTTTGGTTCTATAAAAGGCTTTGGAATGGATGCGGTCGGTTATTTTCGTATCGAATGTGGGATGTACGGAGTACGGACTGAGTCGAGCTCCGACCGAACGTGTCCGTGGAAACATTTGAAGTATTAATGCTCTGGACGATTATTGATTGTAGTGCGTTCAGATTTACTTTGATCTGCATACTACGCATTATTTTACTATTTTTTATTGAATATAATGATTGCGCTAGACGTTGATGGCGAAAGGCCGATAAGGAATTATTAATTGTAGCGTATACAGAATTACTTTGATCTATCTACGAGTAACATGCAACGGGAGGCCTAACGCTGTAATTTACCAACTACAGTATGACAATCGCAATCACCTCTGATTGGCTGACACTTTCTCGCTACTGGCTAGAATGCACTGCTGCAACAAGAATACTATAAATTCAGCCAGTCACAATAATTTTAATTGTAGCAATGTGACTATCACAACTTTGGTGCTAAGGGGACAATATATTTAGCTTTTTATTTTATAGATGGAAAGGTTGCGATTGATCTGTCTCATTAAATGTTAAGCGATGATGTAGAGTACTTTATAGATAACAATGTTATAAATCCCCAATTTTCGTAATAGGTTAAAATTAAAATCTCAGATGAAAAAGAAATAATGTCTCGTTAAAGTCACAATTCTTAGGAAAGGACAGGAGAAATATAGGGCTCCGATCAATCCAGTTGGGAAGTAGCTCATATCCTAGTAGGTATTTCTTCCAAAATAAATACAGATAACGCAACGGTCCTTGTCCCTTTAGTAAGAGTTCACGCGTTGCAATCCATCCACATAGAATAGATAATAACGCCTCAAAAATGATTACATGATAGCTATTTGTTTAGAATTTCTCTGCACTAGACTTCTGCCCACACAAACGACAAAGTAAACTGGTATTGCGCATGCGTAACTTATTTCACCCGGCCTCTCTGTGATGCTGATTTGTTGCCTATTATTATACACTGTTCAAATTGTTACCGGCTTTCTATTAATAACTTAGGAAATAGACGATTGTAAGGAAATTATTAAATAGTACCTATTTAAGCGTCACTAGCTTAAAAATTAAGACGTTGACTGAAATATTACAGGTCCACAGTTCACAAACAAACTCCAATCTGAAGGCTACCAAATAAGTTGTACCTTTAGTTGTTTAGCACAAAACTTTTAATTAATGTATCAAAATTGACTAGGTACATGTTATAAAGTACTAGTTTTAAGACAACGATTGAGATCGATCTAAATAAACAAGGAAATAATTTTTATTGATTGAGAAACGCAGATTGAGAAACTTTTAAATATGAAAAATAATGTGTTAAATTATCGAATATAAGGAATAACCAAATAATTCATACAATTTAAACTAATTGTGTTTAAAAACATGTAGTCACTGCCCTCGAATATATGATAACGCAGCCATAGTAGGGCAAACTATAAATATCTAAATTTGCAGGCAAACTCAGTTCCGACGCTTTCACGGTTACAAAGATAAGGCACATGGCTATATGTACTTAAACGACATTGTAATTGCAAGGTTTGCTATCTAAAAAGTTTAGCCATTTGTAATATAACTTGTCATTCAATTATTGTCCTCGTGTAGAAAGGTTAAGAAGGGCGAAAAACAGACTGACAAAAGATTATGTGAAACGAAAGGTGAAATATAAGACTTATTCCCATAAATCCTGTCCTATAGAGAAAACAAAGACTTATTAAAGAAAACCTTCATCGTTCGTTCGTTCGTTTCAACCAATGGACGTCCACTGCTGGACATAGGTCTCTTGCAAGGATCGCCACAGCACACGATCTTGTGCCGCCTGATTCCAGCGGCTGCCAGCGACTCGCTTGAGATCGTCTGTCCAACGAGTGGGGGGTCTACCTGCGCTGCGTTTACTGGTGCGAGGTCGCCATTCAAGCACCTTGGGACCCCAACGTCCATCGGTTCTTCGAGCAATGTGCCCCGCCCATTGCCACTTCAGCTTTGCGACTCGATGAGCTATGTCGGTAACTCTGGTTCTCCTGCGGATCTCCTCATTTCTGATTTGATCCCGCAGGGATACTCTGAGCATAGCTCTCTCCATCGCCCGCTGAGTGACCCTGAGCCTTCTTATGAGGCCCATTGTCAGCGACCATGTCTCAGATCCGTAAGTCATCACTGGCAACACGCACTGTTCGAAGACTTTCGTCTTCAGACACTGAGGGATATTGGACGAAAAGACATCTCGAAGTTTCCCGAACGCTGCCCAGCCGAGTTGGATTCGGCGGTTGATCTCTTTCTCAAAATTGGACCTACCTAACTGGATCGTGTGTCCTAGGTATATGTACTCGTCTACAATTTCGAGTGCAGAGTTCTCAACGATTACCGGGTGGAGCGGAACATGAGCGTTAGACATGATCTTCGTCTTACTCATGTTCATTTTTAGGCCCACTTGTTGAGAAACTCTGCTGAGATCGTTGAGCATTGTATTGAGGTCTCCCAGAGTCTCTGCCATCACGACTATATCATCGGCAAACCGTAGGTGAGTGATGTACTCGCCGTTTATGTTGATGCCAAGTCCGTTCCAGTCCAGAAGCTTAAAGACGTCTTCCAGTGCAGCGGTAAATAGCTTCGGGGAGATAACATCTCCCTGACGCACTCCTCGCTGTAATTGGATTGGCCTCGTATTCTGATCCTGTATACGGACTGACATAGTGGCGTTTTCGTACAAACACTTCAGCGCTTTGATGTACCGATAGTCGATCCGGCATCTCTGCAGTGATCTCAATACAGCCCAAGTTTCCACCGAATCAAAGGCTTTCTCATAGTCCACAAACGCTAAGCAAAGTGGCCGGTTATACTCTTCGGTCTTCTGTATAACCTGCCGCAGCGTATGGATGTGGTCTATGGTGCTGAAGCCTTTTCGGAACCCGGCCTGTTCGGGAGGCTGGAAGTCGTCGAACCCACGAGCGAGACGATTCGTAATGACTCTCGAGAACAACTTATAGACATGGCTCAGCAGCGAGATGGGTCTATAATTCTTCAGCAGGGTATTATCGCCCTTTTTGAAGAAAAGAACCACCACGCCTCTGTGCCATGCCTCTGGCGTTATGCCCTGGTCGATGACGGAATTGAACAGTCGCTGAAAGACTTTAAGGACCGGTTTTCCACCTACTTTCAGGAGTTCCGCTGTGATTCCGTCATCACCTGGCGCCTTGTTGTCCTTAAGTTGTTTGAGAGCCATACTAATCTCGTATAGGCTGACGTCCGGGATATCTTCGGTATAGTGTCGGGTCAATTTGGCTCTGGGATCTTTAGCCAAATCTTCAACAGGCTTCTGTGTTGACGTGTACAGCTGTCCGTAGAACTTCTCAACCTCTCTCAAAATCTCAGGTTTAGACGAAATGAGACTACCGCTGTCGGTCTTCAGTCGCGTCAGCTGGCTTTGACCGATAGACAGATCTCTCGCGAACACCTTTGAGCCTTTGTTCCGCTCAATGGTTTCTTTGATACGCTCGGTGTTAAAGTATCGCAGATCGCGTTTCTGTGATTTAGAGATCTGTCTATTAATCCGCCGATAAGCAAGGGCGTCTCCTGAAGACTGCAGTCTCATTTCATGTCTCTGTTCCATGAGATTGAGAGTATGGTCTGAGAATTTTTTGGTTCTACTTCTACGGTGGGTCTTAAAGAACCTAGACCCGACCGCATGGACAGTTTCCACCAGCCTGTTGTTTAGTTCGTCCACAGAATCGCAATCTGCCAGGCAAGCGAATTGGTTTTGCAATTCGAGTTGGAAGCTCTCGGGGTTCTGGATATGGGCGCGAGAAGGTCGGAGCGTTGACTTCATCAGTCTGGCCCTTTCGAGCTTTATGTTCAGATTCAATGTGCCTCGTACCATACGGTGATCGCTGCCGGTTTTTACCCTATTGATCACAGAGACATCATTGAATACATGCCGCTTGGTAGACATGATGAAGTCGATCTCATTTCTCGTAGAACTGTCGGGGCTCATCCAGGTCCACTTCCTGTGTGGCCGCTTTTCGAAGAAAGAGTTCATCATAAAGAGGCCCTCTTTCTCCATGAAGTCGGCCAACATTTGGCCCCTATGGTTCCGTCGCCCATAGCCAAATTGTCCCACTTTCAACTCTACACCGCTTCGCTTACCCAGCCTTGCGTTGAAATCCCCCATCACAACACTGTAGTAGGTATTAGAGGCATGCATGGCTTTTGATATGTCCTCATACATGACCTCTACTTCCTCGTCGGTATGTGTCGATGTCGGTGCGTAGACCTGTATGACCTTCAGCGAATACCGTTTGGTTATTCTGAGTATAAGGTACGCTACCCTGCTCGACACACTTTCGACTTGCACAATGTTGTTAACGAGGGACCTGTGGACGAGAAACCCGACACCACCCTGGGATTTTTGATCGCCCTCCCGGTAGTAAAGCAAGTTGCCGGATTTAAGGGTTATCGAGTCCTCCCCCTCTCTTCGGACTTCAGATAACCCTATGACACCCCAATTCAACTTGCTCACTGCTTCTTCCAGCTCGATGATCTTTTCGTCGGTCCTCAAAGTGCGTGCGTTATATGTTGCCAGGTCCAGTCGTCGGGGTTGGCAGCGGAATCTCTTCCGGAGATTCTTGACACCCCCTGCCCCGCCGTTACCGTAACCGCTGCCAGAGCTAGGAATAGCGGGGCCGCCGGGGACTAGGGGCTGTGGCTTTATTGTGCAATCCATATGCAAAGGGTTATGCCCTTAATCGCCACGCTGGGCAGGCGGGTTGGCGATCGCAGGGCTAGACTATTGTACCGATGTCGCTGCTGCCCGACATCGGCCCTTGCCATTTTGTAGTCTAGCCGATGTGAAATGGTTATACCGCCATTTGTCGGTCGTCAGAGCCTCGTCTGTTGATTAGCAGGGGGCACCACGTGCAGGTGAGGTTGACAATTGGAGTGCTGAGATGGAGGTGCACTCCCTTACCCCCCTTCATATGAACCTTCATATGAAAGTAAAACATGCTGAATGAGCAGGTGAAACATAAGTGAATGAATGAGTAGAAAAGAGAAGTAATATTGTCAGCATTTAACTGATTATTCGAAGCTAGCCTGACGAATCGAAAATGCTCTCAGCGAAATCTCCAAATGACAGATGAGTAACATAACTCTCCATATTAGCTGAATAACCGTGAACCGCACATGTTATGCAGTCACTCATCAACAGTGGGTGTTGCGAAGGTGTCTGCGTTTTCACTTTCTGTAATTTTTTGTTAATTTGATATTTAAACGTCAATAATAAATGCAAATAAAATGCATCTATAGTAATTTCCGGCCTAAGTATATCTCTTACAAAATTCGAAATGGATTAGCGCTTTGCTACGTTTTGGCCGTTGATTACTGTGAAGAAAAATACAAACTAAATAGAAACAGTATTTAGAAGGGTTATGTCAGTTGTTCTATTTTCTTTATCGGATAGATCCTCATTCCAGATGAAATCATGCGTAAGCCTTGGATTGTTCGGTTTCGAAAAGAGTAGTAACGTCTTCCGGCTGCCCTCCACCTTAAAGGGGGAATTAAGATTCAAAGAAGGCAGATCAGTTTCATATATGTCACTTACCTGGGACTCCTAAACGCTTTTTGTGGATCTAAAGTCTCATGCTGGAATGGTTTTCGGATCGAGGTGCTGTAATACCTACTTTTAAGACATTGTGCTCTATAGCACTGTCGTACACTGAGTTTTCCATGTTTTAGATATTGTACGCAATGGCGTTTGAAGTCTACCAATCCACATTTGACCAGCGTGGTGGACTATTGCCTAAACCCTTCTCATTCTGAGAGTAGACCCGTGTCGTGTATTTGGCCGGTAGTGGGTTGATCATGATGACTGATTTTTCTAAAACGATATATTGTGGAAGAATTTCATTCAATCAGAATTACTGCAATTATAATATCATTGATAGGTATAGAGTTCCAGTTAAAGAAGTAATCTATGGTTCCACCAATAAATAATCCTTCGGCTGTACATGCCATGTAAATAGGAAATATGTTTAACGTAACTTCTTGACCTACACTGCATAGATAGACTTTTTCTGATGAATGAATTCTAAGATTTTATCTTATCTCTACGAAATCTTAAGATATCATGCCGGGTTTGGGATGAACATACCGGTTATTGGTTTTGTGTTAATTTAAGTTTTTTTACCGTGTGAGTGAGGCGACTTAAAATGCCAATATCATTATGAAATATTAAACGAGAAAATATATTAGCCATAATAAGTTTATAAATAGATTAAGTTGTTTTAATAATTATTCATATATGTTTATTGTTTAATATAATATGTCGTAAAAAGAAACAATAGGTCATGTATTTTTGGATAACTTCATATAAATATTAGTAAGACCAATGAAAAAATGCAATACCTACTTCTTGTATTGTGTAACAGTAAGCAGTTCTAAACCACATTTTCGTGTCATTGATTGATTTGTATTTTTTTTTCAGTTTGATTTGTATTTTTCATTAATAATAAACCTTTATTATTTATAAAATTAACCTTCGCGCATAATCAAGCTATAACATAATATTTAAACTGAATGAAAATCCCTACAGTAGTTTGTGCGATTAGCGCGCATATATATATATAGTAGGTAGTGAAAAATTATAGTTCCTGTTTTCATAAGATTGCTAATCTTATAAATACCATAATTATTCGTTTACAAAATAACTTATTTACTTATTAGTATCTTGTGCTCTAAAGTTCGATTTAGATTATTGTATTAAATAGATCTATCCCATTGTTAATCTGTTTTTTTTTTTGGAAAAAAAGGTTACCGAAAAAAATTATACCTATTTAAAGAAGAGAAGAAGTGCAATGATAAAAATGAAAACTTTGTATTCGTAGCATCAAAAGAATCAATGCAGCACGAATCGTCCGTTTTAATGTAAATACATGTATCATTGGAACTATTATATACTCGCATCTGCGAGGTGTTGTAAGGACATTGTCGCCGGCATCACGATCCCGTGACTTGTCGGAATACTAATTGCCACCATTTGTATGTTGGTCTTCACCGTTGGCCATTGTGTTCTTGGAATTGCGCGGTAACTTGGAAACATTTCTAAAAGGTTTCTTCCTTAATACCGCAAAATATCCATTATGCAAATGGGGTTGTTTTATTGAGGCCATCAACGAGAGACGTATGTATCAGGCTTCGTAGATTAAAGGACTGGAAATTAAAAAAAAAAAACAAAGTCCCGAGGTCAACCATTTATTGATCTTAACTCATCAATTATAACACCTACAACAGTTGCTAACTGTTAAAAAAGAAAACCTCTGTCAAAAATTAAGTACCTACCTACATATAAAGCTATTATAGACTTCGAATCAAGACGAAAAATTCCAAGAACAAGAAAGCTTTTTTGTGAATTTTCGTTATGATTTAGGTTTTTATACACAATGTTAGCCTTTTTTAATACCGTCCATATTTTTTTGCTAATTGTTGAGTCTTCAATTAATTATTATTTTTATGACAGACAAGTGGAAACCCGCGACTTCGTTCGCGTGGATATAGGTTTTTAAAAATCCCGTGAGAATCATTTTGTTTTTCCTAAGCTCCTTCGAGCTCATACCTTGCTAAAAACTGTTAAAAGTTCACTGGCGGATGTTTAGGTAGATCAAAATGTAAATATCCGCCACTAAAAGTCCCATCAAAATCGGTCCAGCCTTTCAGAGATAAGCCAGTAATCTTTACAGTATTTCCTTTCTAACAAAAAAAGAATGAATGAAATCGGACCACCCGTTAACGAATTACAGCTAAGTACACATTTTGACTTTCATCCCCTCTCCCAAGGGAACCGTGCTGAATTTCGGGATAAAAAGTATCCTATATGTTACTCCATAGTATGAACTTAAATCATGCCGAGTTTCATTTCAATCCATTCAGTAGTTTTTACGTGATGCGCGCACAAACATACAGACAAACAGATAAACAGACAAACAGACAAAAATTTCAAAAATAGCTTATTTACGTTCTAATACTTATCCCTAACATCGCCCAGTTATTATTTTGCAAAAATCTTCAATGTACAGATACGGCAATTCTACGATTTTATTATATGTATAGATTAAAAAAGATGATTAAAGATTTGGTTTGGTTAAATCGTCATCTTGACCTCTACCGTGGAACTAAATATAAGGTACATAAATAGCAAACAGAATCAATAGATTAAACCAAGAATAGGTACGAAATTATTAATCAGTTGTTTATTTCATATTTTTTATTATACAGCAAAAACTCCTTTGGGTCCTCCAAACAACGTCTTATGCAAATCCTAATAGATGTTGCGTATAAAATTTGCATGTTTTGAATACAAAACACTTACATATTTTACATTCTGATAAGTGATAACAAATACTCGTTTGCAATTAGGTGTCCTTTTTGACTGAAGCTTATCGAGGCACATTATTAGCATGTTCTTATTTTTCGTGAATAATAATAAACGTGAAACGGCAGCCTTATTTCGATACAAGCGGATACCCGCGACTTCGTTCGCGTGGATATTGGTTTTTAAAAATCCCTCTCTTTGAGAATTCTTTGTTTTTTCTGAGCTCCTTTCAGCTCATTCATACCTTGCTAAAAACCGTTAAAAGTTCACTGGCGGATGTTTAGGTAGGTAGATCAAAATGTAAACATCCGCCAGTGAAAGTCCTATCAAAATCGATTCAGCCTTTCAAAGATGAGCCGGTAATCTTTAAAGTATCTCCTTTCTAACAAAAAGAATGAATGAAATCGGATCACGCGTTAATGAATTACAGCTAAGTACACATTTTGACCAGCACAAATAGAATATCTTTGTGAATTTTCATTTGATCATTACCTACTAAATATACATATCCATACTACTCATACCAATTTTATAAATGCGAAAGTGTTTCTGTAATCTGTGTGTCTATCTATCTGTCTCTTTAATTTCTTGACCTAACCGCTTACCTACTCTATCAGTTACTCTTCCATTTGCTGGGATAAAAAGTAGCCCATGTCCATATCCAGGATGCAAGCTATCTCTGTGCCAAATTACGTCAAGATACATTCAACGATTTAGCCGTAAAAAGGTACCAGACAAGTAGACACTTTCGCTTGTAAAATATTAGTATGGATATAGCACTAAATCACATTAAAGTATTTGAGCAATCACAGCATACGTGTTAACTTATCAATAACTGCTTCGAGCTTTTAATGAACTTAACTATAACCGGCATCTACCTACTCGGCAGTAAACGTGAAATGTTAATTGATTTTAACATATAAATCTGCTATCGCCTATCACTATTCCAATGCATTATAAACTTCCGGCTGCAATATGAATGATGCTTGGGATTTCTTCCCATTATAAGAACTTTTCAAAAGATTTATCTGGTCTATGGAGATAAATAAATTCTTGTCTAGATCAAACATTAAACATTCCCTATACTTACAAGATGTCTAATAAGAAGTTATCTAGACCTACCTATACAAGATGTCTAATAAGAAGTTATCTATACTTATACTAATTCATAGCTTTTCACGATCCAACGATTTAACCGATTTTGTTGAAATTTGGTACAGAGTTAGCTTACATCCTGGGGACTGGCCTAGGCTAGGTACTTTTTATCCCGGAAAATTAAAGAGTTCTCACGGGATTCTTAAAGGTCCAACCGATCTATACGGGTACATTGGTAGCTTGCTTCCCGGAAATTGACATATACTACGGGAGCTCGATGACCAATTGAAAAAGTCATTTTATACCGACTGGAAATTTTAACAACAATAGTTTAGACCGAACCCATCACAGCTCCGAACGTCAGCTGCCGCACCAGTGGTGGAGTTAAGAGTGAGAGCATGTGAAAGTGCTTGAAAATCAAAGCGCTCCGAGTGATTTTATCCCGGACAAAAATGGTCTTAAATCATTGTTTCGATCATTTTTGATACAGAAACAATCGTCAGCTGCGGCACCGAGGGTGGGTTATACGTCCGCTACGCGCATGAAGTGCATTAAAATTTTGGCAAATAAAGTTATTTTATACCTTATGAAATTTATGCAGCAGAATTTTCACACTTTTAAAATAATAAAGAAAAGCGTCAGCTGCACTTCTGGTGGGGGAAAGACCGTCAGTCAGCGTGATAAACATTTTGCGTGCTCAGTACATTTAGCCTAGTAAATCTAGGAAAAATATCCTATAGTTTTAAAAATTAGCCAAATGTATTCTTTGGGCCTTCCTCTTGAATATATCCAAAAACCCCATATGGGGGATGCATAACCAGCCGCCATTTTTAATTTTGTCTTTTTTTTCGGTTTTTTTCTCGTATCACGAAAATCTCTACGAATAGCATCATAATTACTTCTGACAAAAGTTTTAACATACAATTTGCCACAAATGTAGTCTCTTACAGTTTTACTCTAAGTTTATTACTTTAGGAGCTATAGGGTATTTTAGGTCCCTTTTTCGTTTTTTTTGCTCATATCTCGAAAGTCTCTACGAAAAGCATTATAATTTTTTGTGATAAAAGTTTTTACATAAAATTTTCTTCAAATTTGGTTCCATGCATTTTTACTCTAAGTTTATTATTTTAAGAGCTATAGGATGTTTAAGTTAATATTTGAGGTCCATTTTTTAGTTTTTTGCTCATATCTCGAAAATCTCTACGAATAGCATTATAATTACTCCTGTAAAAAGTTTTTACATAAAATTTTGTACAAATTTGGTCATGGTAATTTTTACGCTAAGCTTACTACTTTAGGAGTTATAGGGTGTTTAAGTTTATATTTGAGGTCCCTTTTTCAGTTTTTTGCTCATATCTCGAAAATCTCTACGAATACCAATAAAATTACTTCTGACAAAAGTTTTTACATAAAATTTTCTACAAATTTGGTCCTATTTAATTTACGCTGAGCTTATTACTTTAGGAGCTACAGAGTGTTAAAATTAACAGAGAGATAAACTAGTATAGATTAAACCCCTGACATTCGTTATTTTGTGGCGGCGGCTATCTTGGACCAATTTTCATCAAACATAGCTAAGAACACTTCCGACTAATTCACCTTTAATACAAAAAAAAACCGCAATGCGGTTTTTTTTGTTTGAAATGCGTAAAAATGAACAGGACAAAATTTGTAGAAAATTTTATATTAAAACTTTTGTCAGAAGTAATTTTATAGGTATTCGTAGAGATTTTCGAGATATGAGCAAAAAACTGAAAAAGGGACCTCAAATATAAACTTAAACACCCTATAACTCCTAAAGTAGTAAGCTTAACGTAAAAATTACCATGACCAAATTTGTACAAAATTTTATGTAAAAACTTTTTACAGGAGTAATTATAATGCTATTCGAAGAGATTTTCGAGATATGAGCAAAAAATTAAAAAAAGGACCTCAAATATTAACTTAAACATCCTATAGCTCTTAAAATAATAAACTTAGAGTAAAAATGCATGGAACCAAATTTGTAGAAAATTTTATACGAAAACTTTTATCAGAAGTAATTATAATGCTATTCGTAGAGACTTTCGAGATATGAGCAAAAAAAACGAAAAAGGGACCTAAAATACCCTATAGCTCCTAAAGTAATAAACTTAGAGTAAAACTGCAAGAGACTACATTTGTGGCAAATTGTATGTTAAAACTTTTGTCGGAAGTAATTATGATGCTATTCGTAGAGATTTTCGTGATATGAGAAAAAAACAGAAAAAAAGGACAAAATTAAAAATGGCGGCTGGTTATGCATCCCCCATATGGGGTTTTTGGATATATTCAAGAAGATGGCCCAAAGAATACATTCGGCTAATTTTTGAAACTATAGGATATTTTTCCTAGATTTACTAGGCTAAATGTACTGAGCGCGCAAAATGTTTATCACGCTGACTGACGGTCTTTCCCCCACCAGAAGTGCAGCTGACGATTTTCTTTATTATTTTAAAAGTGTGAAAATTCTGCTGCATAAATTTCATAAGGTATAAAATAACTTTTTTTGCCAAAATTTTAATGCACTTCATGCGCGTAGCGGACGTATAACCCACCCTCGGCGCCGCAGCTGACGATTGTTTCTGTATCAAAAATGATCGGAACAATGATTTAAGACCATTTTTGTCCGGGATAAAATCACTCGGAGCGCTTTGATTTTCAAGCACTTTCACATGCTCTCACTCTTAACTCCACCACTGGTGCGGCAGCTGACGTTCGGAGCTGTGATGGGTTCGGTCTAAACTATTGTTGTTAAAATTTCCAGTCGGTATGAAATGACTTTTTCAATTGGTCATCGACCTCCCGTAGTAATAGGCAACTTTTATCGAAGTAGCGGGCATCATCTAGTAAATTATATAAAGTAGCCCTTCCAGTTGCATTAAGAACGATCTTTGAATCACAGTGTAACGATGCTCAATCTCGATGCGTAAAACATAGTGATGTGCATAATAAGTGGAGTGCACGCAGAATTATAGATATTTTGTGCCTGGAGTGCATCACGTATCCAAGTACCTAATGTTTGTAATCTACTAAGAATATCCATGTTGCTGAGAATATCAGAGTAAGGGTATAATATTAATGCTATACTATATTTCTCACAGTCAGTGATGCCTCATACGCTTAGTAATTATAGTATAAACTAGTGTTGCGCTCGGTGCGCGAGCTGCAAGCAGCTCGCGGGCCTTGTAGTCTCTTCAATATTCGTAAAATAAAGAAATGGGAGGCCATACCAAATACCAGAATATTCTGGAGAGTCTCTTGAAAGATAAAAAGAAATATTGGTATCACGTTTCGTATTTTTTCTGAAAGAACACTAATAAGTTCTATGCATGCGTTTAGTGGCAAAAAGATCTATACAAAAATATTCTGGAGAGCCACTTGAAAATTAAAAAGAAATTCTGTATGGACTCGATTTTTTTTTGTTCCCTAGCTATCTTTTTTTTACTGGCTCACCAAAGGGCCTAAGGTCTTGAACATTTTTAGTTTCAGGACCACGCCTCTATGATAGATAGTTTTTGAGGGCCGTTAGGGTACTCTGGTAATTTTTCCACATTCACTACGTTTTGTATTTTTGTGAAAAAAATCTTTAAGTTCTATTTATACGTGTAGTGGAGGGAAAAAGTTTCATACAACAATGTCTAAGAGAGCCTCTTGAAAAGAACCTAAAAAATTTGTATGGAGAAAAAATTTTTTGTTGGGCGGCCATCTTTTTTTTACCAGTTCACATAATGGCCCAAGGTCCTTAATAACATTTGTTTGGGACCATGCCTGTATGACTGGTAGTTTTAGAGGACCCATGAGGTACCCTGATAAATTTTCCACATTCATGACGTTTCATAATTTTCCTGAAGGAAGACCCATAAGTTCTACGTATATAAATAGTAAGGGGAAAAAGTTCAATACAAAAATGTTCTGGAGAGCCTTTTGAAAATTAAAAAAAAAATTTGTATGGTCACGAAATTTTTTTTTGTTTGGTACCTATCTTTTTTTTACTGGCTTACCAAAGGGCCCAAGGTCTTGAACATTTTCAGTTTCAGAACCATGCCTCTATGATTGATAGTTTTTGAGAGCCGTTGGGGTACTCTGGTAAATTTTCCACGTTCATGACGTTTTGATAATTTCTTTGAAGGAAAACTCAAAAGTTCTACACATATAAATAGTAAAAAGAAAAAACTTCCATACAAAAATGTTTAGGAGAGCCTTTTGAAAATTCAAAAAAAAAAATTTGTTGGGCGGCCATCTTTTTTTTACCGGTTCACCAAATTGCCCAAGGTCTTTAACAACATTTGTTTGGGAACATTCCTGTATAACTGGTAGTTTTAGAGGACCCATGAGGTACCCTGGTAATTTTTCCACATTCACTACATTTTGTATTTTTTACGAAAAAAACTTTTGAGTTTTATATATACGTGTAGTAGGGAGAAAAAGTTTCACACAAAAGTGTCCAGGAGAGCCTCTTGAAAAGAACCTAAAAAATTTGTATGGAGAAAAATTTTTTTTGTTCGGTGGCCATATTTTTTTTACCGGTTCACCCAATTGCCCAAGGTCCTTAATAACATTTGTTTGGGACCATGCCTGTATAACTGGTAGTTTTAGAGAACCCATGAAGTACCCTGATAAATTTTCCACATTCATGACGTTTCATAATTTTCCTGAAGGAAGACCCATAAGTTCTACGTATATAAATAGTAAGGGGAAAAAGTTCAATACAAAAATGTTCTGGAGAGCCTTTTGAAAATTAAAAAAAAAAATTGTATGGACACGAAATTTTTTTTTGTTTGGTACCTATCTTTTTTTTACTGGCTCACCTAAGGGCCCAAGGTCTTGAACATTTTCAGTTTCAGAACCATGCCTCTATGACTGATAGTTTTTGAGAGCCGTTGGGGTACTCTGGTAAATTTTCCACGTTCATGACGTTTCATAATTTTCCTGAAGGAAGACCCATAAGTTCTACGCATATAAATAGTGAGGGGAAAAAAGTTCCATACAAAATTGTTCTGGAGAGCCTCTTGAAAATTAAGAAATTTTTGTATGGAGACGAAAATTTTTTTTGTTTGGTGGCCATATTTTTTTCACCGGTTCACCCAATTGCCCAAGGTTTTGAACATTTTTTGTTTGGGGATGGTACCTCTCCGACTGATAGTTTTCGAGATCCCTTAGGGTACTCTAGTCAGTTTTCCACGTCCAGCTCTCTCTATAATTTTGTAGACCTAAATTTTTTGAATTCTACACACACGTAAAGTATGGTGAAAAAGTCCCATACAAAATTGTTCAGGAGAGGTGATCAATACGTAACTTCAAGTAGCTTTATATATATAACTAGTATGGCGCGTGGGTGCGCGGCCCGCTAAAGCGGACCGCGAGGTTTCGCTTTCGGGTATTTTGGTGAGAGCAGCCTCCACCTATCTCTCCCATATTCCTAACCCTCCATAATTATCACTCTCCATATTTTTCTCCGAATCATTTGTCAGAATGAGAGCTTTTTCCATAAAAACAAATTTTGAAAAGGAACTGGAGACACCGACGAAATTTGTATGCCCCCCGTCTTTAATCCGCCATTTTGGCCTTTTTTTCAACTGACTCTCTCACTCACTGACAATTAGATGAGGTTTCAAGTAATTTTTGTTTGAGCACCTCCCACCTATCTTTAATACTCTGACCGTGCTCCTCATACGTCTCCAAAATCTTCAATCATCAGCTTTTTCCATATTTTTCCTCCGCATGGAATTTTGTCTTCTATACGAAACCATCAGTGGAAAAGATTTTGTGTGAAAAAAATAAATTCCGCCTTCTTGATTTTTTCTGTTCATCAAGTAGATTTTTAGGTCTTGATCATCTTTTTCCAAGAAACGACTCTTCCATCTTTTATACTTGGTGCGATAGACACCGACGAAATTTGTATAGCCGCCATCTTGAATCCGACAATTTGGGTTTTTTTCGCTCATTGCCAATTGGATGAGGTTCTGAGTATTTTTTGTTTGAGCAGCCCCCGTCTATCTACAATACCCTGCACGGGCTCATCAACCATCTTCCAAACCCTCAACCATCGTATTGTCTTCCCATATTTTTCTTTGAGATTTCTCCAAAGAATCGCATCAAAGCCTTGTATAGTTCACAACTTGTAGTCTCTTCAATATTCGCCATACATTTTCTATGGAAAAATAAATTCCGCCATTTTGAATTTTTGTTCTATTCATCGAGTAGACCTTCCGATCCTGATCATCTTTTGTGAAGAAACCACTCTTCCATCTTTTATACCCTCCGAGATGGACACCGACGAAATTTTTATGGCCGCCATCTTGAATCCGCCATTTTGGTCCTTTTTTTTAGATCACTGCCAATTGTATGAAGTTTCGAGTAATTTTTGATTGAGCACCTCCCACCCATCTTTAATACTCTAAGCGTGTTCCTCACCTGTGTCCAAAATCTTCAATCATCAGCTCTCTCCATATTTTTCCTCCGCATAAATTTTTGTCTTCTATACGAAACCGTCAGTGAAAAAAACTTTTTTGTGTGAAACAATAAATTCCGCCATCTTGATTTTTTTTCTGTTCATCAAGTAGATCTTTAGGTCTTAATCATCTTTTTCCCATAAATCACTTTTCCATCTTTTATGCTTGGTGAGATAGACACCGACGAAATTTGTATAGCCGTCATCTTGAATCCGCCATTTTGTTTTTTTTCAGCTCAGTGCCAATTGGATGAGGTTTTGAGTAATTTTTGTTTGAGCAGCCCCCATCTATCTACAATACCCTGACCGGGCTCCTCATCCATCTTCCAAACCCTCAATCATCATGTCTTCCCATATTTTTCTTTGAGAGTTCTCCAAAGAACCGCATCAAAGCCTTGCATAGTTTACAACTTGTAGTCTCTTCAATATTCGCCATACATTTTTTATTGAAAAATAAATTCCGCCATTTTGAATTTTTTTTCTATTCATCGGGTAGACCTTTAAATCTTCATCATCTTTTGCGAAGAAGCCACTCTTCCATCTTTTATACCCTCCGAGATGGACACCGACGAAATTTGTATGGCGGCCATCTTTTTTTCACCATTTTGAATTTTTTTTCAGCTAACTGCCAATTGGATGACGTTTCAAGTGACATTTGCTCGAGCACCCCCCACCTATCTTCAATACCTTAAGCGTGCCCCTCACCCATCTCCGAAACCCTCAATCATCAGCTCTCTCCATATTTTTGTTCCGAATGAATTTTTGTCCTCTATACGAAACCATTAGTGAAAAAAAAATTTTTCATACAAAATTTTACAGGAGGGGTGATCAATCAGTGAGTCAGTCAATGAATCAGCACGAGCAGCTATATATATATTAACTAGTATGGCACGTGGCTGCGCGGCCCGCTAAAGCGGACCGCGGGGTTTCGAGTAGTTTTGGTTTGAATACCCCCCCACCTATCTTCAATAACCTGGTCGCGGCCGTGGTCCTCACCCATTTCTGAAATCCTCAATCATCAGCTCTCTCCATATTTGTCCTCCAGATGAATTTTTGTCTTCTATTAGAAAACATCAGTAAAAAAAAAATATGTATGGAAAAATAAATTCCGCAATCTTGATTTTTTTTTTGTTCATCAAATAGACTTTTGAGGTCTTGATCATCTTTTGCCAAAAACCACTCTTCCATCTTTTATACTCAGTGAGATAGTCATCGACGAAATTTGTATGGCCGCCATCTTGAATCCAGAATTTTTGACTTTTTTTCAGCTCAGTGCCAATTGGATAAGGTTCTGAGCAGCCCCCATCTATCTACAATACCCTGCCCGAGCTCCTTAACCATCTTCCAAATCCTCAATCATCAGCTCATTCCATATTTTTCATCCGCATGAATTTTTGTCTTTTATACGAAACCATCAGTGAAAAAAAAAATTTATGTAGGGAAAAATAAATTCCGTCATCTTGATTTTTTTAATGTTTATCAAGTAGACCTTTAGGTCTTGATTATCTTTTGTCAAGAAACCACTCTTCGATCTTTTATACTTGGTGAGATAGACACCGACAAAATTTTTATAGCGGCCATCTTGAATCTAGAATTTTTGACTTTTTTTAAGCGCATTGTCAATTGGATGAGGTTTCGAGTGACGTTTGTCGTTTGCTCAAGCACCTCCCACCTATCTAGTAATATTTGTTTTAGCACCTATCTTCAGTACCCTGTCCGTGGTCCTCACCCGTCTCGGAAATCTTCAATCATCAGCTCTCTCCATGTTTTTTCTCTGCATGATTTTTTGTCTTCTATACGAAACCATCAGTAAAAAAAATATTTGTGTAGAAAACATTAATTCCGCCATCTTGTTTTTTTCTATTCACCAAGTAAAACTTTAGATCTAGATCATCTTTTGCTAAAAAATCACTCTTCCATCCTTTATACTTGGTGAGATAGACACTGACGAAATTCGTATAGCCCCCATCTTGAATCCACCACTTTATAGTTTTCTTCAACTCAGTGCTAATTGGATGAGGTTTCGAGTAATTTTTGTTCGAGCACTTTCCACCTATCTGCAATATCCTGGCCGTGCTCCTCGCCCATCTTTGAAACCCTCGATCATCACCACACTCCGTATTTTTTCTCTGAATCACGTGTCAGAATGAGTGTTCTTCCATAAAAACAGAATTTCAAAAGGAACCGTCTCAAAGTCTTGCATAGTTCCCAACTTCAATATTCGCCATACATTTTCTACCGAAAAATAAATTCCGCCATTTTGAATTTTTTTTTCAATTCATCAAGTAGACCTTTAGATCCTCATCATCTTTTGCGAAGAAACCACTCTTCCATCTTTTATACCCTCCGAGATGGAGACCGATGAAATTTGTATGGCGGCCATCTTTTTTTCGCCATTTTGAATTTTTTTTCAGCTTACTGCTAATTGGATGACGTTTTGAGTGACGTTTGCTCGAGCACCCCCCACCTATCTTCAATACCTTAAGCGTGCCATTCGCTCGTCTCTGAAATCCTCAATCATCAGCTCTCTACATATTTTTGTTCCGAATGAATTTTTATCCTATATACGAAACCATTAGTGAAAAAAAATTTTTTCATACAAAATTTTACAGGAGGGGTGATCAATCAGTGAGTCAGTCAATGAATCAGCACGAGCAGCTATATATATATTAACTAGTAGGGCGCTTGGCTGCGCGGCCCGCTAAAGCGGACCGCGGGGATATCAGTATTATTTTTGTTTTAGCAGCCTCCACCTTCTTCTATCATTTTCAGCATCTTTAACCCTGGCCGTGCTCCTCATCCATCTTCCAAACCCTTGATCATCATCACTCTCCAATTTTTTTTCTCCGAATCATTTGCCAGAAGGAGAGTTCTTCCATAAAAACAAATTTTGAAAAGGAACCGTATCAAAGTCTTGTATAGTTTCCCAACTTATAGTCTCTTCAATATTCGCCATATATTTTGTGTGAAAAAAATAAATTTTGCCATCTTGATTTTTTTCTGTTCATCAAATTGTAGATCTTCAGTTCTTGATCATCTTTTGCCAAGAAACCACTCTTCCATCTTTTATACTTGGTGAGATAGACACCGATGTTTGTATGGCCGCCATCTTGAATCCGCCATTTTGGACTTTTTTTCAGCTCACTGCCAATTGGATGATGTTTCGAGTAATTTTTGTTTGAGCACCTCCTACCTATCTTCAATACCCTGCCCGGGCTCCTCAACCAACTTCCAAACCCTCAATCATCATGTCTTCCCATATTTTTCTTTGAGAGTTCTCCAAAAAACCGCATTAAAGCCTTGCATAGTTCACAACTTGTAGTCTCTTCAATATTCGCCATACATTTTCTATGGAAAAATAAATTCCGCCATTTTGAATTTTTTTTCAATTCATCAGGTAGACCTTTGGATCCTCATCATCTTTTGCGAAGAAACCACTCTTCCATCTTTTATACCCTCCGAGATGGAGACTGACGAAATTTGTATGGCGGCCATCTTTTTTTCGCCATTTTGAATTTTTTTTCAGCTCTCTGCCAATTGGATGACGTTTAGAGTGACATTTGCTCGTTATATATATAAAGTCAATGAGTACCCTGCACTCACTCTGCGGAGCTAATTAAGTCAAAATTCAGTATGCTGTTCCATTTCAAGTTAGATTAACCGCAAATTTTTTCCCAAGAGGGAATATTGTAATTTCAACATTGACTTTTAAACTCAAAGTGAACCCATGATCTGTATTTCTGTATGTACAGCAGTGAATACATTATTAACACTCCATTCTCGAGCGAATACTATTTCTATCCATTCCTTCGACCACCAATATCGAGGAAAAATAAAATGTAAAAACAAACTAAAATAATCCCGCCGAAGCAGCGTGTAACAATTCCAAACAGCCAACAAAAAGGAAGGAATCCCGTAATAAAATGAGTTAAAATAAAACGTGCGTCCGTCCTTCCATTCCGTCTGGTTCCGAGTATCTCTACAAAGTAGTAATGTTCCTAATAAATCTATTCAACACTCGACACTTCATTTGTTTCCACTGGGCAGGGATACCCACTTTTTAGGCCGGGATCGTGGCGTCTCTTCTTTTGTCTGCCCTTTTTGACGTGTAGAATTGTAAGCACCATTCCGAACCAGTGGTAGATTCATTTGTCGATTCAAAAGCACTTGTAAAAGTTTATCTGAATAAAAAATATGTCTTAGACTTGCCTTTACACAAGTTTAAGAACTCTATTAAAAGTATGCTCATAAAAAAAAAGCTTATTATACAATTGAAGATTATATAAACGATAAAAAAGCTTGGATTTAACTCGTTCCAGCAATGCGCGAGACGGCATTTCAATCATGTACATTAATAATAATAATTGTTATAATGTTATTTTTAAAAAAAGAGCAACCGCCGAGTTTCTTACAGGTTCTTCTCGGCTGGAACTGCATTCCGAACCTGTGGTAGATTCAGTTGACGATTCAAAAGCACTTGTAAAAGTTTATTTGAATAAAAAACTTTTCTATTCTATTCTATTCTATTCTTCTCTTACTATAACTTTGGACCTCCAAAAAAATTTATTATAACATAGCAGCAGGTTAAGTCTCCGTTTCGAGTAATGTATACTAATATAAAGAGGCTTGTCCTGACTGAGTAACTGACTGATCATCAACGCACAGCCTAAACCACTGAAGTTAGAAAGTTGAAATTTTCACAGTAGCTTCCTTTTATGACGTAGGGGCACACTAAGAAAGGATTATTGCAAATTATAAAAGTCCGTCATGTTTCAAGTTATATTATGAAAATCGGTATTTGTACCTACTGTCGGTTAAAAATAAAGAAATACGTATTTCATGATTTTTGAAAAGTCTACCCCCAAATGGGTTAAATAGGGGATGAGGGTTTGTATAAGAGTCCGTCATCTGCTAGTTCTGGAATAAAATGAGAACTGGCATCTAAGATCTATACTCAAATACGTAAGCTTTCTTAAATGTTCTTCTTGGTAGAAAAGTTCCGATCCAGCAGATAAGTTTTTATTTTCAGAGAACTTTTAACAATTTTTGAGTAAATCTGGACCAGTCTATTGATATATACCTAGACGAAAGTATTTTGTAATATTCTGAGATATTTCAAAATCATTTTGGCATGCCAGGCGTCGATGTTAGCAAGTGGGAAACTCTTCATAGAGGCTTTGATCCAAATACCTAATGTACAAATGTGATTCTTCTATTTTTATGCACCTTTACATTAAAATTAAGAACTGTCATGTTTTGGTATAGTCCGGCTTAACGTTCTAGATAATTATAGTACTTAATTGTTTATATTCATATACAAAAAAACGACTGCGACATACATGATTTGTTTGGTCATTACGTGAATTAATTGATACTTTCTGGTGATATATTGTAAGGACAATGCTCAAATATGTAAGTGTGAAATGCTTAGAATAAATAGGTAAAGAAAGGCAGTCGTCGACGCGGCGATAAGCCGTTTTTAACGGGCCTTAACAGGCTCGATACGTCTATCGTCGCGTCAGTGCTCAAGGTACTCATGCGCTTGTGTGCGTGTCGGCAAATGTAATTACAGGGCACACATGGGTTGGTTTATAGCTTACGTTTCGAGCGGAAATTTGTTAGAAACTTCCATTCTAAGCGTAATAGTTCGATGGTGAAATGTATATCCACTCACTAGTGCCTGAAACAAATACATCACTATAAGCTTTTAATCAAACGTTGTTAGCGCCCATGTTTTGATAGTGTAAGATAATGTATAGTTATTACCACTTAGATTTTAATTAAGAAGAGAAACCGTTTGTACGACCACCGTGGGCAATGGCGCGAGTTAATTAACAGAGATATTAACATATGATCTGTTTGCCTTTCATTATGTTTATAATCTGTAATAGAACTTTATTAGTGAAAAATTACGTAACTCTACATTAATCGGATTCCCTTTGCTTTCTATTGATTCAGTCTATCAACTTAACCATAATATTTCGTTAATTCTAATTTTAAACATTGCTTATCTAATTTAAATTTTACCAAATCATTAGGTACTTACAAAATAATTTACAAAATGGTCGAACCAGTTCCGATCACCTACTTGATTGACATCAAATAAACAGGTTGAAATACTCTTATCTACATTTAAATTGTAAGAATTGAGAAAAAGAGACTTAACGCTATCTTTAAACTCACACAAAATATCTAGGTTAACAGAAGATCAAATAAAAAAGGTCAAATAAAAAAATATAAAAAAATAAAAAAGGTCATAGAATATGATTTCATATTAGTAATACACTTGAAGTACCTATATTAAGGCTTGATGGAATTATATATTATTATCAATGTTAATAGCATTACAACTCAAGAGTTGCACGCGTCAAAGAAAACATGAAAATATGATTAATCTTTCCAACGAGTGTCTTTAGTATTATAGCTGAAATTAAAATCAAGCGAATTTAATTAATAAACGTTACTTTAAATCCGTGGTCCTCAGTAGGTACTCGCCAATATTTTGAAACAGTGGAATAAGATAACGTCTGGAGATAAATATAAAGTCGACGCTAGTCACGAACATTTTGACCAATTGACTGACTGGTATACATATAAGTGATGTTAGAATCTTGCAACACTAGCTTTTCCCCGCGACTTTGTTTAAGAGGAGTTAAGTTTTTCAGTCGGATGAGTAGGTAGTTTGAAATCCAAAAGAAAAATCAAAAAGTTTTTAAAAAAGATACTTATTTAGATACACTTGTGGAAAATGAATGTATGATACTTAGATACACATGTACCTATTACAGATCACAGGCATTCGTAAGAAAAAGTTGGAGCCAAAAATTGATATAAAACAATTGAGTCATTATTCCGCATTTGTTAATTCAAGAATTTCCGATGAAAATTAAAGACCTTTCGACCAACTAGGGAAGACAAATTGCGCAATAAAAATTTCAATATTATCGAATAGGTGGGATCTGTGTTGCTAAACCAATTTGTATGCGCTGTTGACCAACGTGGTTTGTATTTTACTGTATTTACTCACGTACACAACCTAACAGATTCGTCCATATTTTCAATCATACTTTGACTCTATTACAACTAAATAAAGTGTAAATTTAGAAGAAATATCTTAAGATGACAACGATGCTAACTTTGGTTTGCTTCACGACTACTTATCGTCGTTAGAGATAATATGTTTATTATAATATGTATGTATTTTTACTCAAAATATTAAGATGAAATTAGTTTTATAAATTCTATCATCAGTGTTTTGATATTTTTGGACATCGAATTTTCAAGTGTATTTATAACGTATTTATAACGAACTATAAGAAAGACTTTAAATAATCATAATAGAAACACAGATAATCAACAAAAAGCAAAACACATCGACACAGACACATCTCTTTAGTACAATTTAAGTCTAAGTAAATAGAAAGTGAAACCTCATTCCCACGATCAGATGTGTGTAAGCGCTGATAAAGTTAGTCCAAATATTGACACAACGATAAGTGATAACTGAATTAAAGACTAACTCGGCCAAAATGGAGTTTGTAAAACTGCATTATGACCATTAGGCTTACTTAGAACGTAAAAATATTGATTCTTTAACAGTGTATATCGTGATTATAGTTTTTTACGTCGATGTGAAAATGCGTCCAGACGAATGGTATCCCTTTTGAGTTTCAAGTGTCAATGCTTTAGATAATTTACCTACATTTGGTTACCGCTAAAAGTTGTTGTGCAATATTCAGAAGTATCTATTGAATGTTATAACTACATTCGAGTAGTTGTACCTGCGAGACGGCACAACTGCGGAGGTAGACGTTTAGTCACTGTAATCCGACGTTGACACAAATTGCACCATGAATATTTGATATCTAAAATATCAGTTCATATGAGTCTACAAATCGGTGCGTTTCTCTCTGTAAAAGTAACATGATGTTTACATAATTTTTAAGTTAAGTGGATAACTTTTAGTATTAATGAAGGTGAACATTAGCTTTCGGTTATACTAGATTTTAAAATTGTTAAGGAGCCCAAAACTATTAAAATTAAATAAGTGTGATTTTTAAATAGTTTCTATGAGCATTTTTTAACTTCAAAATGTCAACTATGCGGTGAGTTGCAATGTGAATAAGATTTAAGAAGAAAAAGGAAGATAATGTTTCATATACAGGGGACATTTGAACAATCGCTCCGATGTGGCGACGACGTTTCGCCCAGCGGAAACAAGACCCTGGCAGCCCTTGCAAAGATTCACAAACATTGTACCGGCAAGTCGCACGCTCACGGATGTGTCGATTCCAAAAATCCACTTGCAAAGTCTGATTCTAATACAAGCCTGCAGTCGAAAAAGTCCTTTCGGAGCGATTGCTATATAGAAATTAAGGAGGCCGTCAAAAATGACAACAGTTTTACCAATAAAAATGGATTTATGACTAAGAGTTTCAGTAACAGTACTAGCTCCTACGAAGGACATAGCGACACTGATTCAGAAACTGCTTTTAAGTCTCGCGTAGAACTTAAACTGACCGATCCTTGTGAACGGCTTTTCGCCCAAAACACTAAAGCTTCTTTGATGAAAACTGCTCGTATGCGTTATGCTGAAGATAGTCTAATTCCATCTGTTAATGATGAAATCGATGGCGAAAAATGGAAGAGTAATTTTGGGACAACATCTTCTAGAGGAAGCTTCAGAGATAGAAAGGCAGGTGTTGTGACTATAGAAGAAGTAAAGTCTGATGGATTGAACAATCCCGAAGTTGACAAGACAAGAACAACTCCAAACAAAAATACAACATGTCGTAAAAATTCATCAGGATCGATAAACGGCAAACCTGGAAGTAACGGTACAAAACCTCCCTGGCGTAGTGCAAGTAAAAATGGAAGTTCAAATGAGCCATTCGTTCGTTCGCCGTCGCTCCGGGGAAGCATTAGAAAAAAGAAGTTTGACGGTGTTTCATGGCGGAGGCTGTACGATCTTTCACTGTGGAGAAAGTATGGAGTTAACTTCGCTTTAAATGGAGCGGATTCAGAGCGTGCCCTATTGAGACCCTGGAGCGAATTGTCTTCGCAGCCCCAGCCACTTTACGAGGTAAGTTCGCGTTGATTCGGCAAGCCCTCGAGCAGGTCAGTCCTTTGATATTATTCTCTACATGTTTGGCAACATTTGATTACCCCTCTTATCTACGCGAGCTGCACGAATTTGAATATCATTATATTGGGAGAGGCAGTCACGCTGTCGGTACAAAGTTTGTAAAGATAATTGTATTTTATTGTTACTCTGTTAAGACCAAGTAGATAAAAGCCTTTAAATCTTTACGTAGAGCTAGTTTTGAAATAGTTCACGTTATCTTATCCTACCGGTAACTGAGATACTGCACCTTTGTTTGTTCCGGCTATCTTTAGGAGATAATCAAAGGTAACCTTTTGTGCTATTTGTCTAATAAAAAATTATTTAATATTTTAGATCACTTGTGTTCTCTTATTCTTATCACTTTGTTGATCTCGAGATACAAAAAAAAAAATTCTGTTGTAAATTGCTGTTTCAATTTATCAGCCTTTTCATTTTTGAGCATAGCAAATATATAGGTATATTTGCTATTCTCATAAATGAATTAGCCGCACTTCTCACTCAACACATAATACAATTATTACTAGACCACTGGATGACTACAATATTTCATAATATACCATTATAATGCAATGAACTAATGGACAGACTTTTCCAAAGACTATAATAAGGGCCAATTCTTCCTCATCCAGCTATTTCACATCACCGTTCTTTATATCGTTAATCCATCGTGCTGGATGGTGTGAGGCACCATCCTTATTTTAACGCACACACGCAAATTAGCTCCAACGTCATTTCATCTTATCTCCAGCACTGGACGTCCACGAACTGATGAGTGCTACGGTAATATTCATCAAGATATTAAAATGCTATCACAAGTATCAATAAGATAACAAAACTTCTGTTGAGCAAATGTAATTCATGTAAATGTATTAGCACTGCGTTCATTACTAAATCGGCATTGTCGTAGCTTTGTCACAAGGCGTTCTTACATAACCGGAGTTTGAGACATGAATACAAATGAATTGCAGATGAAGCTGGGCCTGACGATGAGAAACACAGGCGTGGGCATTTGTGACCTGATTGACTCACTAAGGGAATTAATTTCTATTGAGAGTAGATGTAGGTGATTAGTCTTGTAAGTTCATAATACTCGAAAGGGTCACATCTTCTAATTTATTAAACAGGTTAGATGTTTCTGATTTGAGTTTTCGATCTTCGGTCCACCATTACCTGTAATATTCAAATCTAAAGAAGCATCATAGTTAATTGCAGTCTCTTGAATGTTTGTTCTATTACGTACCTCCAAGTTGTAATGGTTAATGGAAAGACTTTGATTTATTTCTTCTGCGTTGCTTCAATTGATACAATTAATTTGCGTTATGGTCACAAGGCCTCCATACAGCTGGGGTGCCATTTACTGTGCGAAAACGGCTCCCTCGGCTTCTAATTGATTGGTCCAGCGGCATCCGCAAACAATGGTGGTTTCGTAACATCTTTACCATGTTAATCTTGCGTATAATTTGTCTCCTACGCCGGATCGCCTTGTGCAATTTAATCTGTTTGCTCTTTGAAAAACATAATTATTTTATTACGAGCGGATACCCGCGACTTCGTTCGCGTGGATATTGAATAATCCCGTGGGAATCATTTTGTTTTTCCTATGCTCCTTTGAGCTTAAACCTTGCTAAAAACTGTTAAAAGTTCACTGGCGGATGTTTAGGTACATCAAAATGTAAATATCCGCCAGTGAAAGTCCCATCAAAATCGGTCCAGCCTTTCGGAGATAAGCCAGTAGTCTTTAAAGTATCTACTTTCTAACAAAAAAAGAATGAATGAAATCGGACCACCCGTTAACGAATTACAGCTAATTACACATTTTGCCTTTCATCCCCTCTCCCAAGGGAACCGTGCTGAATTTCGGGATAAAAAGTATCCTATATGTTACTCCACAGTATTAACTCAAATCATGCCGAGTTTCATTTAAATCCATTCAGTAGTTTTTACGTGATGCGCGCACAAACATACAGACAAACAGATAAACAGACAAACAGATAAACAGACAAACAGACAAAAATTTCAAAAATAGCTTTTTTACGTTCTATTACTTATCCCTAACATCCCCCAGTTATTATTTTGCAAAAATCTTCAATGTACAGATACGGCAATTCTACGATTTTATTATATGTATAGATCTATCACTATCAATACATTGTAAAGAATCCTAATTAAACATGATTATGTAGCATGTTTTTAATCAATTTTAAAACATTATTTTTAAATATTTCCTTGCCGCAAAAATATGTTCTAAGTATTGTGAAAATAATTGAACTAACAAATCCTCAACTCGGTTCGATCAGTCGAATCGTTTGTATTAAATTGCCATTGCTCAGTATGACCATTGCTTAGTAGTTAGTATAAAACAAGAATCCGTATTTGTTGAAAGATGTACAGATCGTCAGACGCCAATAATAATTAGAAGGGAGGGCGTCATTTACAATATTCCAAGGTTACAATTAATGTCGAGTATAATTATTTATCTCCTACACAGCAAACGTCTGCTAGTAAACAAAACATCAGATATACGAGTATTTGTTGTATTCATTACCGACGACTGCCTTTGTGTTTCCAAAATCACTTAGCAATTCGCGTATGCCTTCAAATATCAACAGCTGCTAAACGCTTTTCGTGTGTATGAAACACACTTTATTGAGTTTTACACACGTTTTACAGAACACCTTTTATACACGTCAAAGCACTGTTTTTTTATAACTTTTTTTTTCCAAATTGAGCTTTTGACGTGATAACGTCTTATAAATCGATTAAGGCCGGCCGTACCCACGAAAAACCATGACTCAGTGTCACGTTCCGCCTAGCCGAGCGTGTAAGCGAGAGCGCGTAACAAGCGATAGAGAAGCAATGTTTTCTTATGACATTATCACGTAAAATTATCGTCCGTAAACCGACTTTACAGAGAACCATTTTTTTTTTCAATTACATTGTAAGTTAGACATTAATCCGTATGAAAAGCTTTTAACCGTTAAGTTTTTGCTGGTATTTGGATAATATGAACTCTACCAGCTGACGATTCGTCTCACAAGTAACGTGTTTTTCTAACGTGTTCAGTGTTTATTTCAATATTTAACACTGACAACATCGTAAATCTTTTTCTAATTTGTTTCATTAAACATTAGCTTATTAGCTATAAATATCGGTTCTGTAAGTAGATGGAGTTCCATTAAAAAGTGGCTTTAATCAAAAACGGCTTGTGAATCAGGCTATGAAATTTTCATTTTACTGTTATCTATAGCCTGGTAATAAAACAAAACAATTATATACTAAGAGTCATTTTTATTCACGAAGAAATTAATATGAGCTTAAAACGTTAGAGGTTGTTTGTGCATTTTTATGTTACCATTTCCCTGAAAATCTACTGAGCCGATTCTGATGCAGTTTTTTTCAATACACAAGTACCTATTGCCTCAGGACAGGTTCTTAGATATATTTTAAGGTTAGAGGCTACCAGGGGCCGCTGCAGTGCTTCGTGGTTTTTTTTAATTTCTAATCACTTGCTACAAATCTAATATTATTGTGTTTCTTGTTTCACTATGAGTGGATTGGGCGTTAGAGATAGCGGATGTGGTTTCATACAAAATTTAAAAACCCTATACATTTTATATGAATGCTTTTGCTGACCGCAAATGACAGCACGCGACGAATATCAACCAAGGAAAATATCTCGATGAAGTTTTCAGAACTCATTTTCACTACTAAAAAATGTGTCTTTTGCGGCTCGTCCATTTATTTATGTGCTATCAACTTTAAGCCCATGCAAATATCGAAGAACAAACCTGAATGGTTTCAGTTGCTCAATGAGGCTCCGCAAACAGATCTCTATCATTACGACCAGTTATCGATAGTTAGATACTCCGACAAGAATCCAACGGGATCACCCATATACGGTCGTGGGCTACATGCATATGACAGCATGATTACATTGCATTGACATTAACTAGCTGTTCTGTTGCAAATGATGTAGTGGTATCTCTCTCTCATTAGAAATTATTTGTGACGTTGATTTAGTAAATTGTTTTCTAACAGCCGTGCAGTTCTCTGAAATCTCGACTTAAGATTTCTCTTAACACAGATCCTAGGAATGTCAATATTTGGTGTCAGTGCAGTTTTCATCGTTGAAGTCGTCAACTAAATTTATTTTGATACAAAGATTTGATCCAAATTAATTATGATCCGAATGTTATATATATTTCATTTCTTCGCTGCCTTCTTCTAAGTCTGTGTTTAGAAAATACCACTGCATCTTGTTTCAAATTATGCAGTTTTAGAATTTTTTAATTCTTCATTACATGGTTATATGTGTAGCTACTCGTAGATCACTTTTATTGAATTGTCGTTTTGAGTGTCTAAAGTAGAATAAAATGTTATTTTATTAATGTCAACATCGTTGCCTTACATAAAGTTGTAGTAGGTAGATCAAAAATATAAACATAATTTTATTTTCCTATACGTAGAAGTTACATTACACGTACGAATAGATCTAACAGTTGTCTAGCTGATTACTGCGATTTTGTCCGAGTGATTTTATGTTATTTAAAAATACCGTGGAAATGTCCGTTACCGAATGAAAATTGTCTCTGTCCCAAATCTCGTCATGAGCGATTCTGTTGAAAATGTAGTAACCACATTTTTTATCCTGCTACAAAAAGTAGCTTAAATCGCTCCCTGTATAATCCTCTACCTGTTTGTGAAAGTCCCGTCTAAATCGGTGTTGCTGTTTCGAAGAATAGCCCTTACAAATATAAGGTAAGATAGATATATAGAAAAATAAATATAAGGGTAGATAAAAAAATAAAATTTAAAAACGTGTTTGGGTTATGGTATCGTTCAGATCAGAGGCAATTTGGGAATCACAGACGTACACTTCAATTTTATTTATTTGTATAGATTATTTCATAGATTAAAAAACACCTTGACCTGTGTACGAGTCGCTTGCAAAGATTATCCTGTATCTAAGAATAACAATTTTAAGTAAAAAAATATGTTTAGGTTGTTCCTCACCACGTAAGGATATCTTGTCGAAATTCTAAAATATGTCAAAATTACCTAAAACATTGTATTGCTTGTTGCATGAGCAATTATGTGGTAACATATATGAGAAAAGTTCAGAAATGTAAGGAATTACAAGTGGCATTAATAAAATCTACCGTCACGCCCACGCAACGATTCGAAAGAGCAACGCGGATCGAATACTTTAATCAAACAATTTGCAGACTGCAAAACGATGCTGATTATTTACCCCCGCTCTTGTTTGACATTTAACGAGCGTTTAACGATTGAGCATCCTCGAAACTGGTACCTAAGCCTATGAAGAGACTATCCGCAAGTACTAGAAGATTTCTAAGAGCCTCCAAAGCCGCAAAAGGGCACGCAGCAAATTTTAATACAGAGACTGCGTGCGTCCGTAGATTCGATGTCGATGACGTCAGCAAAGATCATGTCAGCCCGTAACTCTGCTAAGGTCTTCAGTATTTCTGCCATGTTAAGCCTTTTGCCATTAAAATGTCTCTCCCACTCCCCTCCGAAGCCATCGTCGATCGATTAAGGCAGACTTCGAAGTATGCCACGGTGACACTACTTCTGTCTGTGGCTTAGTGTCCTTAAAAATATGCTTCATACATTTCTATACAGAGCAGCGTGCAAGTGTCGCGTATCGTGATCGTCTTCCTCATAATTCCCGGTTCCGCGTTTCGATGTCAGAAGCAAATCGTATGAAGATGTGAAATCATAACGTTTTACCAAGTTAGTTTCCATATGGTTTCCATACGCACGGTTAAGGTTAACTTCAAAAGTTAGGTACACTAGAGCCTCGGAATTCTAGTCCGTTGACAGTAGAATCGACTACTGAGTTATAGACTAGTATTCTTTGGACATTGATTAATGATTAGTGATTCATTTCACAGTAGTTCAGTTTACTTAGCAGAGAATTTTGAATAGGATGTACAACTACCTTAAAGTTCCATGAAATAGTGACGTCATCACGTCTTAATCACAAAACATGGGATTAATAGTTAGTTATTAAAAGATAGTCTGCGAGATCGATCGATGTTTAGAGCGATTATTATTATTGCTTAAAATTACGAGACGAGTGGTTGAATCATTCTCAGGTAGGTATCTCGTAAGAGTAACTAAGAATTTTAAGTGAAATGCTTATATTAGGGGCCTCTTCATAATGCAATACCGTAACACTTCTGTTTATTTAAACCTCGAGTGGCTATCGCAATGTTCTTGATATTTGTAAACCATACGGTCATAAAACTCGGTTTAGCTTCCTAAATAAATTCCGTCCGTATTTTGTATTTCTTGAGACATCTTTGAACTTCAGTTAATGCTCAACCGAAATAGGATCTATTTGGTATTACTACAAAAGTCTTGGAGATTTAGTTATAACTTAAAAGTAAAGAAAGACATCAAAGATCCGTGTTTCCGGAATCTGTCTTACTCAGTGGAGACTGTGGTCTTATTTATAGTACAAATGTCTTTTAACAGTTTGAAATACTGTGATTAATGTTATTTCCAATTTTATTTTACAAAGAAGTATCAAATTAATTGGTCTGAGGAACTAAGCTTAAAGGTACGTACATCAAATTTTGTTGAATCTTTTAGAGCTTACCAATGTTGGCTAACAGAGTGTGTGGTCTTCATTACTACCGTTTTCCTGGTTTCGTTCATTACAGACTTACTGCAGAATATTGAAAATTAAAATTTTTAATTAATGGGTAAGATGCTGCGATTATTAAAATCGATATTGGATAAATAAATACTTAGGTACTTAAGTTTTTATTAATATTTGAACCGTATAATAATAATTTTGGACAAATCTCGTCATACAAAGCAAACATTTTAAAAGAGTTGATTTTGATGTAAGCTCTTAAAAGTTTCCATTTCAAGCATCATTTTTATCAACACCGTCGCTTCACGCTTGGGCTCGCGACTCGCGAGTAGCGAGGCAGCAACTAAGGCAAAGTGAGCCCAAACTTATACCCTGAGCATTTCCACAGCGACCGAGCGATTTACTTACGAGGCAGCTTTAAGGTTGCTCTCCTCACGCGCTTCTCCATACAAATGTATTATGCCTATTATTCTAATATTTGTCGCAATAGATCTAAAGTTAAGCCAGATATCAATTTATATCTCCATTATCTATGCCAAAAAATAGAAAAATTAGTAAAATTATATTTATTTTGAAAGTTATGACTCTTGAAAAATCACTATTTTTGGGCAAATTTTGAGGCAACTTCGTGCGTAAATAAACTATATAAGAAACTAGAAAATTGAAAAACGACCGAAGTCTTATCATACGTTACTTCATAATAATTTCAAATGTCTTTAGTTCATGTAAAAAATTGCCAAATATTTGCTAAAATAGGCGTAATTCCAAACCTAGATTTGCATCTTTTTACTTTGCCGTTTTTCACTAAAAATCATGATATCTCAAGCAAAATTTATTTATTTAATTAATTAATTATTTATTTATGTATATATTTTTAGTACTCTTCTTTACTGAAGACGTCTCGCTCTCTAAATGCAGAAATCACTGTTTTAGACTCTACCTACCAACGATTTGTCGCTCCCATGAAGAGGGCCTTAAATAGCCTTTGCCCAATGACAGTTGCTAACAATTGGCACTAAAATTCTTAACGGAAACATCAATTTCATACGCATAAACTATAGAGTAGGTACTTTAGGTTAGCGGTAATAAATATGCACTTCGATTATGGGCATCGTATTTCCTTGTTCTTATGAAAATGCATTTTAGATCGATATTCATTCGCTGCACGGAGGCGTTGACTACCAGTCTTCCTATACCTACTAAATGTTGCATTAGTGATCGCATCTAATATCTTGATTAAGGGCGTGTACATAAATCGTTGACTTGTAATCTCAATCTAATGGTAAACAATGATTTTATCTTTATGTAATACCTGTTTCTTATGTGGATAAGTGGTAGAATAATTATGTATAATAGAGTTTTTAGCCGTATAAAACTCACTTCCAGGTTTATTTTCGTAAATAGTTGAGATTCAAATTCTAATGTGAATAGAAGTAAAATAAAAAAAAAATACAATAAATAAAAAACAGTATAGTAATTTAAAAAAATACAAATGTAAATCGACCTATTTATCGTTGATAATCCGCATCCGGATTTTTGAAAGTGAAAAGTATTAAATTGTATTTATCAAATGCTTAGCAACCAGATCAAAACTTTAATCAAAGCGTTTTTTTTACTTTTACTGATATTTTTTCTATCCGCGTTTTGATAAGCCTTTAAACTAGTATTTTGGGACATATTTTCTTCTAGAATTAATTTTAGAAAGAGGTTTTTAAATTCGGATTAGGTACGGAAAAAACGTTTATATCTTTTATGCGGCATTTTATCACATATTCGGTTATCATGATAACCAATCTGAATTAAAAACCTATCCAGTCACTCGGTGTTCTATTTAAATGAATGTAATTCTAAAAATGGCCGCGCTGTACCGGCTTATGGGGAAGGAATGCTAACGTCCCCGCTTCCTGTCTCCACCTTATAAGTATTCTATGGACGCTTACGCTCGTGCCGGGATTAACTATGCGATAATAATAATCCTTCAAGGTGATATTTGACTTTTTAACATGACACCAAAGTCTCTTGTGTGACGTTCAACTTTCAAGTTAATAATAACTGTGCGTGAATCCGTCTGTTAGTATGGTGATGACAAATCATGAGGTTTTCCCAAAATTTCATTTCCGTAGTAAATGACATATTTAATGTTAACTGGAAAGTAACACTGGACTCAGAATGTCGCTTCCTTTAAATAGTTAGTAGTTGAAAGATTACGATGCGTGAAACGAATTCAATGTCAGCCCGGAGTCATTGACGAACATTACCCAATTAGTAAAGATTTAGTAAGAAAAAATCCCTAGTCAATAGAATGGAATTTCTAGTGAGGAGTTTATTTACTCAAAAACAAGCAATCAAAGCTGATGATTTGATGAGTCTTTATTAGACATGTATAACATTATAATTGTAACGGATTAAGTGAGCATCTAACTAAAAGTTCTTTTTTTTTTACTTAACAGTTAAGTAACCCGAGAGTTAAATGTACAAAATTGGATACATAGAAAATCACGATTTCGAAATCGTTTATATTTATTGACGTGCTGTATTTGAAAAATTTTAAAACACTTTCACACGCGTGTGCTAATGCTTATTTGTCTACGTTTCACCTTTTTCAATAGGCTGATATAAATGCGGCTTTTACGATACATTTTTTTTCCATTTCATAGAGTAATAAATACTGTTTCTCTGTTCATAAGTTATAATAATATTACCTCATTATTATGCATTAATTATTATATACCAGTGGACCCGGCAGACTTCGTCCTGCCCGGTGACACACCGACATCGGCGCCACCTACTGAGACCCGGTAGGTTACCTGTACCTGTAATTGTGTTTTCAAACTATCCAGGAACCCATTGAAATATACACACAAAATTTCATACAAATCGGTCCAGTCGTTTAGGAGGAGTTAGGTGATAAACACACGTACAGAAGATTATCTATCTATTCTATACATATAATAAAATCGTAGACATGCCGTATTTGTACATTAAAGATTTTTGCAAAATAATAACTGGGGTATGTTAGGGATAAGTAATAGAACGTAAAAAAGCTATTTTTGAAATTTTTGCCTGTTTGTCTGTTTATCTGTTTGTCTGTTTGTCGGTTTATCTGTTTGTCTGTTTGTCTGTATGTTTGTGCGCGCATCACGCAAAAACTACTGAATGAATTGAAATGAAACTTGGTATGATTTAAGTTCATACTACGGAGTAACATATAGGATACTTTTTATCCCGAAAATCAGCACTGTTCCCTTGGGAGAGGGGATGAAAGTTAAAATGTATACTTAGCTGTAATTCATTAACATGTGGTCCGATTTCATTCATTCTTTTTTTGTTAGAAAGGAGATAAAGATTACCAGCTAATCTCAGAAAGGCTGGATCGATTTTGATGGAACTTTTACTGGCGGATGTATACATTTTGATCTACCTAAATATCTGCCAGTGAAATTTTAACAATTTTTAGCAAGGTATGAGCTCAAAGGAGCTTAGGAAAACAAAATGATTCCCACGGGATTTTTAAAAACCAATATCCACGCGAACGAAGTCGCGGGTGTCCACTTGTAACTATATAAATACGGGTCAGATTGTGATAGAGTTTACCGTATCCACGCGACGGGATGTTTGACAGTTACGAAACCCGTGAACATTTTGTATGGGAAAATGTTTTTTCTTTTATTTTATTTTTCGGCAATTTTCCAATGTTTTTAACCCCCGACGCAAAAACGACGGGGTGTTATAAGTTTGACGTGTCTGTGTGTGTGTGTGTGTGTGTCTGTCTGTTCCCCTGTGGCGCTCAAACGGGTGGACCGATTTGAATGCGGTTTTTTTTGTTTGAAAGGTGAATTAGTCGAGAGTGTTCTTAGCTATGTTTGATGAAAATCGGTCCAAGATGGCCGCCGCTACAAAATGGCGGATGATATATTTTTTCACAACTCCCTTGATATGGGTATCAAATGAAAGGGCTTGACTAGTAGAATAGCACTATTGCAAATTCAAGATGGCCGCCGCCACTAAATGGCGAATGTCGGGGGTTTTTTAAATTTTCAATTTACACTTGTTAATAGTTATTCTGCTATTCGGGATGGAGACATCATCATGATCAACCCATTACCGGCTCACTACAGAGCACGGGTCTCCTCTCAGAGTGAGAAGGGTTTTGGCCATAGTCTACCACACCGGCCAAGCGGATTGGCAGACTTCACACACCTTTGAGAACGTAATGGAGAACTCTCAGGCATGCAGGTTTCCTCACGATGTTTTCCTTCACCGTTAAAGCAAGTGATATTTAAATACTTAAAACGCACATAACTCCGAAAAGTTAGAGGTGCGTGCCCCGGGATCGAACCCACGGCCTCCGATTAGAAGTCGGTTGTCCTAACCACTAGGCTATCACAGCAGTTGGGATGGAGACAAATACAACAAATCAAAATAACCATGAAAATCGCTCCAGCCGTTCTCGAGTTATAAGTGTTCGAACTAACACGACTTTGTTTTATATATGAGGAGCGTTGTTTCAAAACTCATTTTGTCCAAAAATGTGTATTTTTCAAAAATAGCTGTTTTTAATTTATGCCTTTTTCTTAAAGTTATATGTAGAAATAAATTTACCATGCTAAATATAAAGCATAATATAGCATGTCTGAATAAAAAAACAAATAGTGTTCTATAGTTTTTTATTAAGTTAATTAAGCATAAATATTGGACAAAATATGTTTTGAACCATTTGTATGGACATAATACATTTTGAAACACTGGTTTATGGACACAATACATTTTGAAACACTGGTTTATTTTCAAAGCATATTATGTACAAAGAAATGATTCATATTTTGTCCAATAATACCTACTAAAAAATAAAAAAAAAACGCTTATGGCCTATACTTTATGCACAGAGTATGCATAAAATAATGTTTTCACTGTATTAAATCAAATTTATATATAGCACAACATATATTAAATCTTGAGTTATTATGAATGCATGGAATTATGAATGACAAAATTGTTCAGTTCAGGTTCCTTTATTTCATAACTGAAACAAAATAAATTCATATTGTAGCCAGAATCTTATAACTGCCGATAAAATACAGTTAGAGTCGTATAATAGTACAAAGAAACAATAAAACGATAATTTAAATATTCCTCGCCTCTTTGTTTTGATGTTTTGTGTCTTTTTTTCTTGAGCCAACTGAATGATTTCCTACTAGGACTCCTTGCTCCATGCTTGTACAACAATATTAAAACAATTTTGTTTAAATTACTAAGGGCTTGTTTCACCACCTTCTGATAAGTGTCGGATTTTCGGATTATGTCAAATGACAAAGACAAAAGTTGTAGATACTTACCTTACTTATCAGAAGGTGGTGAAACGGGCCATTATTTAAATAATCGTACAGTTTGCCGCCACAGACAGACCATAATAAATTGTTATTTTGCTAACAGGTGGACAGACTATGTTTTGAAACACCACTTCACACGGACAAAACATATTTTGAAACAGCGCCTCATTTTGACATTCGATTATTTACTTGACAAATTCGGTTTTTATGCACTAACTTTTGCTAAGTTAGTTACTCTTGCATTTTAAGGCCATATACAACGAAATCTCATATTTTGATTACTATGGACAAAATACGATTTGAAACAACGCTCCTCATATATAGATATATTAATACAGAATGTCATATCTATTCCTGTTCCGTTTTGGCATTCTGTTAAAGTTCTGATGATGCGGTGGATTTTGGAAGGTTTACTGTGTAATCGCCTCAGGGTTACTGTTATGTAAACGCTTGCTTTAATTTATAGACCCAATGGCTCAATGCTATCGATCATCTGCATTTATGCAATTATCTAATTTTGATTCGGCGTCGGCAGCAGCTGCCGGCGATGTTGCAATCTGCGAGTAGCGTTCTGATATTGAACGGTTGATAGCGTCCGCTTGTACGAATCTGACCGGTGCGCGGTGTCAGGGGTCACTCGTGTCTGTTTGCTGTTTCACTTTGATTTGATTTAAAGTTGAAGTTCTCTAAACGTTGAGAGATACAACTCATCTATACTATAGCTAGTATGTGTACAACCTCTTCGCAATATTGCGATGCGGTCATACTAAGGTCGCGTATAGTTTCAACGTGGTTTCAACACTTCAATAATTTTTTTCAAAGAAAAATGAACCGACTTCAAACCATTCGAACTAAAAAGTTTAAAATAATTTTTGATTCATTTAGATTGACGATTTAACTACCTAACTCAAATGATATATAATTTTTTGAAGTCGACGCCAAATGACTCATACTTTTCAAGTCGAAAATATGCTCCCCGAATTCGATTCCGACGAATTGAATGTGGTTTGGCGCCGACTCCAAAAAATTATATATTATTTGAGTTAGGTAGTTAAATCGTCAATCTAAATGAATCAAAAATTATTTTAAACTTTTTAGTTCGAATGGTTTGAAGTCGGTTCATTTTTCTTTGAAAAAAATTATTTTATGCTTTTTAGTGATTTGTTTTCTTTACATTAATAATAATATAAATGAGAACTATGTAAAATAGATTATGACCTATATATTATTAATTTTATTATTAAATATCCTGTGACATATTACATACATTTTATATGTCATACTAAGTATAGGTGAATGGTTTTATAATGTTCTAACCCAACCTAACCTAACTTCCGATCTATGCAAGATTAGTTTGTATGCGTACTATTCTTGTATAATTTGGAAGACCTTGATTAAAAAGTAATTTACAATCTATACGCGACCAGTTTCACACCCTTGTGGTTTGGCTTTGTATAGGATGGAAATACACGTAACCGTGCACTAAGTCTGGCAATATCAGAGATCATATTAGTGACATATGTGGTTATAACTTCGTATGTAAGAATGATAACTCGATGTGTTATACTAAAACCTTCCTGAAAGTATGTAGATTACGATAGTGAAACAATCATCAAAATCGGTTCATTAGTTGCGGAGATAATCACGAACATACTTACATACATACATACATACATACATACATACATACGGGTCGAATACAGAACCTCCTTTTTTTGAAGTCGGTTAAAAAAGCGCTTCCTCTAGCTCTTAACAAAATAACTATAGACGTTTTCAAATAATACAAACCAGTCGGGATTTCTGAGTTAGATGACTGCAGTTTAAAATGAAAATTGAAATATCGTTCTCTATAAAAACTATGTCATAGTTAGTTACGTTTATAGAGAATGTTATTTATCATCGTCGAACTTCAGAGACGTTCACTGAACATAGGTATCACTTAGGTACATACCATAACCATAGGACATAGGTAGGGACTTCACACGCCTAGGCCTTGCGCCCCTTGTATCCATGTTTCATTCATCCATCCATCCATCCATGTATCCTTGATTATGATTTGAATGCTTTACTAAATATTTGGATTAAATCGCACATCTATCTATAGACTTTGGATAAGATAGATTATTCATTTCATTCAAAGAAGCATGGTTGATGTATTAGCAAGTTCATATACCTACCTACAGGAACTAAATTTCTCTAAAAGTGACAAGGTCGTTAAGATGTAGAAATCTCGAGTACAACCGCCATCTAAATATGGTGACTGGATCCCTTGTTATGGCGTTTGTTGCATCGACTAGTAATTAACTTCAATTATAACTTCATTTTCATTCAGATGTCATTAAAGTAAAAGATTGAGTGACCACTTCGGGATTTCTTATTAAATATTTGTTGATAAATAATTTAATTGATACGAAACTTTTATGCAAGAAACTAATCAGCCTATACTAAAGTCGTACTAGATAGAGTAAGAAGGTTTCCCTTCTCTTCCCTTTGTGGTTAAACCTTGTTATAATTCATCATCATCAACCCATTACCGGCTCACTACAGAGCACGGATCTCCTCTCAGAGTGTGAAGGGTTTTGGCCATAGTCTCCCACGCTGGCCAAGCGGATTGGCAGACTTCACACACCTTTGAGAACGTTATGGAGAACTCTCAGGCATGCAGGTTTCCTCACGATGTTTTCCCTGATATTTAAATACTTAAAACGCACATAACTCCGAAAAGTTAGAGGTGCGTGCCCCGGGATCGAAACCACGACCTCCGATTAGAAGTCGGTCGTCATAACCACTAGGCTATCACAGCTTCATATGTTATAATTATTTATTACTAGCCGACCCCCACGACTTCGTCCGCGTGGATATAGGTTTTTATATAGGATCGGATTGGATCCCATAATCCTTTTCTGTACCTAAACTAAATGTAGCCTAAGTAACTCCTTATAACATCACCTATCTGCCATTGAAAGTTCCATCAAAATTGATCCAGCCGTTTCGGTAATTAGCTGGAACATATAGACAGATCGACAAACATAAATTTAAACGCACACCAGTTTAAAATAAGCCTTACGTTCAAAGATCCGGGTCCCAAGTTATTTGAACCCAATAAATGTCTGTCATTTCCGAACTAAAAAACCTATGACCTTGAAATATTTACGGGACAATACCTAAAGTACCACCTTTCTAACAAAAAAAGAATGAGTTAAATCGAACTACGCGTTAATGAATTACAGCTAAATACACGTTTTAACTTTCTTCCCCTCTCCCAACGGAACCGTGCTGAATTTCGGGATAAAAAGTATCCTATGTCCTACCTCGGAGTATAAACTCAAATCGTACCAAGTTTCATTCGAATCCGTTCAGTAGTTTCGGCGTGATGCGCGGCCAAGATACAGACAGACAGACAGACAGACAGACAGACAGACAGACAGACAGACAGACAGACAGACAAAAATGAAACAAATTGCAGTTTTGGCTTCAGTATCGATTATATAGTGCCCTCCAATAAAAATTTTCAAAATATCTTCAATGTACAGAATTGGATCTGTTACAGTCTTATTATATTATAGACTAGCTGACCCCCGCGACTTTGTTCGCGTGTTTATAGGTTTTATATAGGATCGGATCGGATCCCATAATTCTTTTATGTGTACCTAAACTAAATGTAGCCTGTTACTCCTTATAACATTAAAAGTTCCAATAAAATCAATCCAGCCGTTTCGGAGATTAGCTGGAACAAATAAACAGATCGACAAACATAAATTTAAACGCACGCCAGTTTAAAATAACCAGTACGTGTAAAGATCCGTGTCCCAAATCATTTGAACCCAATAAATGTCTGTCATTTCTGAACTAAAAGACCTATGACCTTGAAATATTTACGGAACAATACTTAAAGTACTACCTTTCTAACAAAAAAAAATGAGTAAAATCGAACGACGCGTTAATGAATTACAGCTAAATACACGTTTAACTTTCTTCCCCTCTCCCGAGGGAACGGTGCTGAATTTCGGGATAAAAAGTATCCTATATCCTACCTCGGAGTATAAACTCAAATCGTACCAAGTTTCATTCGAATCCATTCAGTAGTTTCGGCGTGATGCGCGGCCAAGATACAGACAGACAGACAGACAGACAGACAGACAGACAGACAGAAAGACAGACAGACAGACAAAAATGAAACAAATTGCAGTTTTGGCTTCAGTATCGATTATAGAGTGCCCTCCAATAAAAATTTTCAAAATATCTTCAATGTACAGAATTGGATCTGTTACAGTTTTATTATATTATAGATAATTTTGAATAAGAAACATAGTAGATCAATTATTCGAACAAACGTACGAGATAAATTGTGAGTAGTATAGTACATTAGTAGAATCACGTTCCTGGCAAACGAAGTACGATTGTTCATGCCAATTGTTGTTTGATGATATTTTTTTTGTTAAAATACAAATTGTTTGTATGCAAATTACAGATAATGGTGGAATATTAATTGATAATGTAGAATTTACATAAACATCGAAGTAACCTGAATAAATAGGAGTTGTGGCCGTGTCCAGATTCCAGATAGGCGCAGCGACAGAAATCCGGTCGTAATTTACAAGTTTGTCAACGCTAACATTCTGTATCTATTGTTGAAATGCAGAATTGGGGCACGCTTTGGACAACGGAATAAATTAATGTCCCTTTCTGTTAAAATTGACAATGTGAATTGCTGTTCCTTAGCCATAATATATTCCGTTGTACGTAAGGTAAAGCTTTCAATTTTCTTAGAAATACATTTTGCTGATAAGAAATACTCAAAGAAACCAATATTTCCGATAATGCTGCCTTTAGGCCTCTTGTTTATACACACGTTTTTTTGCCGTTAAAAATTATGGTTTATTCGCTGTACGGTAGATACTGCAAACACGCCGTACGGTTAAGAAACCGTGCTGTGAACAAGAGGCCTCATGGTTGTAAACACAATGCATGCCACGCACAACTCTACATATCAAGAGATAATTATCAAATATATTATAATCTTAAAAGATGAATTTGTTTCTAATATTCTCACTATTCATTTCCATAAACAGTTGCTTGTATCAGCATAACAAAGGCACCGCCTGGACATTGTTAAACGATTGTTTGTTTATATATAATAAAAGTTCATAGCCGGTGTTTATGGGCTTCGTATGTTAATTTTGATCGAAGATGACATCTTCAGAAGTTTGGAGGTCGAGGTTGTTCAAGAACCGTTACATTCTCAAGAGCTCAGCATCTTTCTCCAGCAGAGATCACAGTTCGTTATTTTGTGTGCGGCACGCTTTTGATCACCGTGAATTCGTGATGTCTTCGTATTGACAAATTACTGCTTTCATTAGTAATATTAAATTTGATGAAAATGATAACTTTTCTTTGCACTGCTTTTAAACTGCAGTGTTGTCCATACACATAAATGTATGTTTGTGATTTTATATAAGTGCCACTTAATAAGCTCATATAACACGATAATTTGAATGGTAGTATAATAGTACCTACGGTAGCCCTGGAACAATTTTCTAGTGATTAATAACAAGCTGAATTTTCGTGAGTAGGTTCGTTTCGACGAGACGACCAACTTTTTTATCTATGAAAATTCTCGATGAAGGTACGTACTCGAGTGCGCAGGTGTTAAAAATTTCGATTCGCTCGGTGGGAAATCGTTCCACTTTTGTAGGACTATATGGCCATTTCATTATACAAATATTTATTAGGCTGCAGCATACAAAAAATCAGCTGGTTATTAATACAATTTTACAGCGTCCTCCACTCCGAATATTTCCAAATAATGAGGTTATAAAAATGATTAAACATTATTAATAACTAGCGGTACGCCCCGGCTTCGCCCGTGGTACATCTATCTATATCTATAATATAATAAAACTGTAACAGATCCAATTCTGTACATTGAAGATATTTTGAAAATTTTTATTGGAGGGCACTCTATAATCGATTCTGAAACCAAAACTGCAATTTTTTTCATTTTTGTCTGTCTGTCTGTCTGTCTGTCTGTCTGTCTGTATCTTGGCCGCGCATCACGCCGAAACTACTGAATGGATTCGAATGAAACTTGGTACGATTTGAGTTTATACTCCGAGGTAGGACATAGGATACTTTTTATCCCAAAATTCAGCACGGTTCCCTTGGGAGAGGGGATGAAAGTTAAAACGGGTATTTAGCTGTAATTCATTAACGCGTTGTTCGATTTCACTAATTCTTTTTTTGTTAGAAAGGTAGTACTTTATATATTGTCCCGTAAATATTACAAGGTCATAGGTTTTTTAGTTCAGAAATGACACACATTTATTGGGTTCAAATAACTTGGGACCCGGATCTTTGAACGTACGGCTTATTTTAAACTGGTGTGCGTTTATATTTTATGTTTGTCGGTCTGTCTATTTGTTCCAGCTAATCTCCGAAACGGCTGGATCAATTTTGATGGAACTTTTAATGTTATAAAGAGTAACTTAAGCTACATTTAGTTAGTAGTACATAAAAGAATTATGGGATCCGATCCGATCCTATATAAAAACCTATATCTACGCGAACGAAGTTGCGGGGGTCAGCTAGTACATATAATAAAATCGTAGACTTGCCGTATCTGTACATTGAAGATTTTTGTAAAATAATAACTGGTGGATGTTAGGGATATGTAATAGAACGTAAAAAAGCTATTTTTGAAATTTTGTCTGTTTGTCTGTTTATCTGTTTGTCTGTTTGTCTGTATGTTTGTGCGCGCATCACGCAAAAACTACTGAATGGATTGAAACAAAACTTGGTACGATTTAAGTTCATACTACGGAGTAACATATAGGATACTTTTTATCCCGAAATTAAGCACGGTTCCCTAGGGAGAGGGGATGAAAGTTAAAACGTGTATTTAGCTGTAATTCGTTAACGGGTGGTCCGATTTCATTCATTCTTTTTTTAACCCCCGACGCAAAAACGACGGGGTGTTATAAGTTTGACGTGTGTGTGTGTGTGTGTGTGTGTGTGTGTGTGTGTGTGTGTGTGTGTGTGTGTGTGTGTGTGTGTGTGTGTGTGTGTGTGTGTGTGTGTGTGTGTGTGTGTGTGTGTGTGTGTGTGTGTGTGTGTGTGTGTGTGTGTGTGTGTGTGTGTGTGTGTGTGTGTGTGTGTGTGTGTGTGTGTGTGTGTGTGTGTGTGCGTGCGTGCGTGCGTGCGTGCGTGCGTGCGTGCGTGCGTGCGTGCGTGCGTGCGTGCGTGCGTGCGTGCGTGCGTGCGTGCGTGCGTGCGTGCGTGCGTGCGTGCGTGCGTGCGTGCGTGCGTGCGTGCGTGCGTGCGTGCGTGCGTGCGTGCGTGCGTGCGTGCGTGCGTGCGTGCGTGCGTGCGTGCGTGTGTGTGTGTGTGTGTGTGTGTGTGTGTGTGTGTGTGTGTGTGTGTGTGTGTGTGTGTGTGTGTGTGTGTGTGTGTCTGTGTGTGTGTGTCTGTGTGTGTGTGTCTGTGTGTGTGTGTCTGTGTGTGTGTGTGTGTGTGTGTGTCTGTGTGTGTGTCTGTGTGTGTGTCTGTGTGTGTGTCTGTGTGTGTGTCTGTGTGTGTGTCTGTGTGTGTGTCTGTGTGTGTGTCTGTGTGTGTGTCTGTGTGTGTGTCTGTGTGTGTGTCTGTGTGTGTGTGTCTGTGTGTGTGTCTGTGTGTGTGTCTGTGTGTGTGTCTGTGTGTGTCTGTGTGTGTCTGTGTGTGTCTGTGTGTGTCTGTGTGTGTGTGTGTGTGTGTGTGTGTGTGTGTGTGTGTGTGTGTGTGTCTGTCTGTCTGTTCCCCTGTGGCGCTCAAACGGGTGGACCGATTTGAATGCGGTTTTTTTTGGTTGAAAGGTGAATTAGTCGAGAGTGTTCTTAGCTATGTTTGATGAAAATCGGTCCAAGATGGCCGCCGCTACAAAATGGCGGATTACATATTTTTTCACAACTCCCTTAATATGGGTATCAAATGAAAGGGCTTGACTAATAGAATAGCACTATTGCAAATCCAAGATGGCCGCTGCCACAAAATGGCGAGTGTCGGGGGTTTTTTAAATTTCTAATTTATACTTGTTGTTAGAAAGGAAATACTTTATAGATTACTGGCTTATCTCTGAAAGGCTGGACCGATTTTGATGGGACATTTACTGGCGGATGTTTATATTTTGATCTACCTAAACATCCGCCGGTGAACTTTTAACAGTTTTTAGCAAGGTATGAGCTCAAAGGAGCTTAGGAAAAACAAAATGATACTCACGGGATTTTTAAAAACCAATATCCACGCGAACGAAGTCGCGGGTGTCCGCTTGTAATATAATATAGCCTATAGCAGTCAAGGATCACGTACATATCCAACGGTGAAAGAATTATGTAAATCGGTCGGAATTTTGTAAGTAGTTTCTGAGATTAACGCGTTCAAACAAACAAACTCTTCCGCTTTATTATATTAAGTAAGTATAGACTAGCTGATTTTTTGTATGCAGCTTAGTAGTAATAACTCTAACTAATCGTTGCGCGTCGGTTTCGTCGTTTCTTTTTATGCCTGCCCGACATAAATCGACAGTTCCTGAATACCCTATGCTGCAGGGTACAGGAGTGCAGTGCCTTGCAGCATCAGGATTGAGGAGTTATAACGATTTTTTAATGGAAATCGCAAACTTTCTTTATCGATTTAAAAAGACACGCAAATCGCTCCAAAATTCAAAGTCAGTTAAATATTGTAGCTAACTAGCTCACGTAAAATTGTTATAGTAGTACCTAGTAAATTTTAAGTCGAGCAGTTTAAAGATAGTAAATGCATATAAAAACAATGATGGTACTTAGAGGCGTTGAAAACAGATGCGTTTAGTAGGTCAGACATACTCGTAAGTCGTAACGTTACTAAATACAAACTGAACTGTTAAACGTTATCGTAAATCTGCTGGCCCTAATTGTTCAATAGGAACCGATTAAAGGATTATTGAGACTGTGCCAGCTGGATCACTGAAAGAAGAAGTTTAGTAAGAGATTGTCTTTAAATACAGTGTAATAATAAAAAGTGTATCTGGGATAGTAATAATAAAAAATCAGCCAAGTGCGAGTCGGGCCTCGCTCTTTCAGGGTTCCGTACATAATTATGAACAATATAATATTTTGGGTCTAAGAAATATTTAATTTCCGAGCTAGACATCGCAACAAACCGTGAAAGAAAAACCCAAAAAAATGTTCGTTTATTTTGGTCACAGCTTATAAACTATTTAATAAATCGTTGTTTTCAGTATTTGTTGTTTAAATAGAGCATATAGTACATAATATACTGAAATATCATATTCCCAACTAGTTTAGTTTTTGAGATAGCCCCCGTCACAAAAATGGTCTAAAACTGACAACTTTGATGGCCTCCCATTCCCTTATTTTTTGAGATAAAAATTAAAAAAATATATATTTGTACTCTACTTAATGAGCTCTAAACAATGATACCCCACAAGCTAGGGTAAAGAAAAAATTTTTTTTTTCCGGCTCCTTTTTCATGTATGGGAGCCCCCCTGAAAAATAATTTAATTCAATTTCTAATTCAATATTTGATTTTGGGTTAACGTTTTACACTAAATACCAAAATTTCAGGTTTGTAACTCATTTCGTCTGCGAGCTAGAGACCTGTGACCGGCGGACAGACGGACAGACAGACAGACAGACAGACAGCCGAGTGACATTAATAGGGCTCCGTTTTTTACCCTTCGGGTACGGAACCCTAAAAATTTAGGGGCGTCTATTACAACCTATCAGTACGCCTCTAAAATCAAACCTAATTGGGCACACCCCCAATGAAATTTAAAAATTGAAATTTTTTACCTATTTTTGATCGAGTTATTTTTAACGTTGTACATTATTTTAGATGTCTAGAGATGGAGATTACTGTATTCAATCAATTAAGTAGAACCTGTGAAGCCACAGACTTAATAAGATAAAGATAGAATAAAGACAGAAATATTTTTTTTAACCCCCGACGCAAAAACGACGGGGTATTATAAGTTTGACGTGTGTGTGTGTGTATGTGTGTGTGTGTGTGTGTTTGTGCATGTGTGTGTGTGTGTTGTTAGCTATGTTTGATGAAAATCGGTCCAAGATGGCCGCCGCCACAAAATGGCGATTGTCGGGGGTTTTTTTAATTTTTAATTTATACTTGTTGATTAAACTGAAATGGCCGTCCCTGGGAAGGCGTGCCCCGTAATAGAGGGTGGTTTAAGACGTCTTCAAATTTTCGCTAGTAGGTATTATCCCGGACATTAATGTTTTTAAAGACAATAATCTGTTTCTAAATTCTAATTAAATAATTGGATTTGAAATTGCGCAACGCAGATGTGCATGTTCTATAAGCATTTAATGCTTATGAAGCCCCACAAGTTTTGAACTTTTGAATTGACATTGTTTGACCCAATAGCAATATTCCGGTGAATATTAAATTTACCCTTGCGGGGTTAATGTATTCACGTGGCTCGTTTAATTTTATTGGTTCTTAAATATTGTAAGCGCCGGCTCTAATACTAATTTAGCGGTAGTTTATTGCTTCTTCGCATCAATAATTTGAATATCTGTTGTGGCTAATATAATGGACACGCAACAATAAAATGTAAAATCGCGATTTTATTGTTTTTATAAAAATTTCCCGTTTTTATAATTCAGACATTTTGTATTTTCAATTCGCATAACCTTTCGTATATACCTAATATATAACATTTGGTGAAAGAAATCTACCAAAATGTTAATAGTGCATGTATAAATGTACTTCTCAGAATTTCAGGGATTCCTATGGCAAAATAAATATCAGGTTTTAGAGTTTTTTCGTGCGTAAATAAATTATTATTAAATGATATTCTGTGATACAATATGACTTTGTTATGGGTACTCAATGTGAATGTGTTGTACGTATAGATTATGAACGGATAATTGGTTTTAATGAGATTTGTTCGATACATACAAACGCGTAGGTTTTCAATAGGCGATACGAACTTCCTGGTGCGCGTGCGTGGAACGTGTGGGTGATGTTACTAACTAGTTGGATACAAACAACACAAGGAATAATTAGGTATTATTATACCAAGAATGTCCATCATAACTAAAATCGTTGATTTTATTAACTGGCTAAAGATGTGGTACTTGAGGATCGTATTGAAGCTTATATTTTTTGAGATTGCCGTCTCGGGCGATGAACCGCCAACCGTCGATCTTCCTTTGCCGATGGTTCAAAGGGACTTAAGAGATGTAATCTGTGCGCGCCAAAATGTTTTAAATGACCATGGAAGTGACTCCAGTAAGGGGTGTGAGAGGCGTTGGTGTCGTAAGAAGGTACGATGAAGATTTTTTTTGAGAAATTTTTAATGTTTACTATTCGTACAGTCGTATTCAGTACCTACACTGCAATGGAAGAAACTTTATCAATTCTAAAGTTCGCCGGCGAATATCGAATCGGTCAAACCCCCGGACTGAAATTTGAGTTTGTAAATTACGTTTTAATTAAAAGTTTTCAATATAGATTATTATAAAAAATGTTCTTACACTGAATTTAATTTTTTTTGGCAGCACCTTTTTTAACTAGACGTCCTTGATGTATTTAATCAATGATTGTGTTATTAAACGGTCTGATGCTGTGTAATGGGCTGTATAAATATTTTCGACGTGCCTTCATAAAATATACATAAATAATACGTGCATAGTGATGAAGGCCGTTGGAACCAGAATGTCCTGAGCATTTATGTGTTACCGGCTAGAATATATAGAATTCATAATAGAAATACAATATCAATTATAATATAATTCTTGGACCGAATTCTAAACCGGATTGAACAATAGCTTCAAATTATTTGTGTGAAGATATATTTTGTAGCTACCATAAATATTATAATCAATCAAAATATGTTAAATCCTAATTTATGGATATAAGCTTGATGATAGTTCTCAGATATATGCTTTTTATATTTTAAGTATAAATATAAAAATATTTTACGACCTTGTTTGTATAAACTAAAATAAAGTCGTTAAACTTTATTCAATCACAATGATTGAAGAATAATCATGATTAACTTATCTGTTGTTGTACATAAATTATGAACAAAATTATTTATTGTCCACAGGCAAAATCCGAGGAGCAACTAGCTTGTGAAAAAGAATGGCTTCAAGCTGGTCACATGTGGTTAGCTCATCGGGGTGGCTTCACCGCCGTCGTGAGAGAAGGCGACGCGGACGCAGGCCGCGCCAGGGTGCGAGTGCTGCAGACCGGGGAGGTGATAACCGTTGATGAAGATGATTTGGAGAAGGTAAGATATTAATAGTTTGTCCAAAGAATGGCTTCAAGCTGGTCACATGTGGTTAGCTCATCGGGGCGGCTTCACCGCCGTCGTGAGAGAAGGCGACGCGGACGCAGGCCGCGCCAGGGTGCGAATGCTGCAGACCGGGGAGGTGATAACCGTTGATGAAGATGATTTGGAGAAGGTAAGATATTAATAGTTTGTCCAAAGAATGGCTTCAAGCTGGTCACATGTGGTTAGCTCATCGGGGCGGCTTCACCGCCGTCGTGAGAGAAGGCGACGCGGACGCAGGCCGCGCCAGGGTGCGAGTGCTGCAGACCGGGGAGGTGATAACCGTTGATGAAGATGATTTGGAGAAGGTAAGATATTAATAGTTTGTCCAAAGAATGGCTTCAAGCTGGTCACATGTGGTTAGCTCATCGGGGTGGCTTCACCGCCGTCGTGAGAGAAGGCGACGCGGACGCAGGCCGCGCCAGGGTGCGAGTGCTGCAGACCGGGGAGGTGATAACCGTTGATGAAGATGATTTGGAGAAGGTAAGATATTAATAGTTTGTCCAAAGAATGGCTTCAAGCTGGTCACATGTGGTTAGCTCATCGGGGCGGCTTCACCGCCGTCGTGAGAGAAGGCGACGCGGACGCAGGCCGCGCCAGGGTGCGAGTGCTGCAGACCGGGGAGGTGATAACCGTTGATGAAGATGATTTGGAGAAGGTAAGATATTAATAGTTTGTCCAAAGAATGGCTTCAAGCTGGTCACATGTGGTTAGCTCATCGGGGCGGCTTCACCGCCGTCGTGAGAGAAGGCGACGCGGACGCAGGCCGCGCCAGGGTGCGAGTGCTGCAGACCGGGGAGGTGATAACCGTTGATGAAGATGATTTGGAGAAGGTAAGATATTAATAGTTTGTCCAAAGAATGGCTTCAAGCTGGTCACATGTGGTTAGCTCATCGGGGCGGCTTCACCGCCGTCGTGAGAGAAGGCGACGCGGACGCAGGCCGCGCCAGGGTGCGAGTGCTGCAGACCGGGGAGGTGATAACCGTTGATGAAGATGATTTGGAGAAGGTAAGATATTAATAGTTTGTCCAAAGAATGGCTTCAAGCTGGTCACATGTGGTTAGCTCATCGGGGCGGCTTCACCGCCGTCGTGAGAGAAGGCGACGCGGACGCAGGCCGCGCCAGGGTGCGAGTGCTGCAGACCGGGGAGGTGATAACCGTTGATGAAGATGATTTGGAGAAGGTAAGATATTAATAGTTTGTCCAAAGAATGGCTTCAAGCTGGTCACATGTGGTTAGCTCATCGGGGCGGCTTCACCGCCGTCGTGAGAGAAGGCGACGCGGACGCAGGCCGCGCCAGGGTGCGACTGCTGCAGACTGGTGGTGATAACCGTTTATAATTCAGTGTGCAAGTCAGTATATTTGTTATACGTTTAGTATTTTAGAGGTGCAATTAAAAATGTCCCATTAACAATAAAATTGTTCCTCAGGCCAATCCACCGCAACTGGAGCGCTGCGAGGACATCGCGTCGCTGCGTTGTTTGAACGAGTGCGGCGCTCTGCACGTGCTGCGGGCGCGGGTGGCGGCGGCGCTGCCGCACGCGCGCGCCGGACACGCGCTGCTGGTGCTCGGCCCGCCGAGGCGTACCACCCCTGCCTATACGGAAAAGGTTTGTTGCGATTTGAGGGAACCGACAATGTATTACTCGTATCATCGTATGTTAATGTGCAAAGGATACGCTGCGAGTTCCGCAAGTCGCAACGCTATGGGTATAGTTCTATTACAAGCAGTTCAGTTAGATTTGCGAAGAATTAGTTTCACTGTCCACTGGTACATATTAATATATATATAGCTGCTCGTGCTGATTCACTGACTGATTGATCACCTCTCCTGTAAAATTTTGTATGAAACATTTTTTTTTCACAAATGGTTTCGTATAGAGGACAAAAATTCATTCGGAACAAAAATATGGAGAGAGCTGATGATTGAGAATTTCGGAGACGGGTGAAGGGCACGCTTAAGTTATTGAAGATAGGTGGGGGGTGCTCGAGCAAATGTCACTCGAAACGTCATCCAATTGGCAGTGAGCTGAAAAAAAATTCAAAATGGCGAAAAAAAGATGGCCGCCATACAAATTTCGTCAGTCTCCATCTCGGAGGGTATAAAAGATGGAAGAGTGGTTTCTTCGTAAAAGATGATCAGAATTGAAAGGTCTACTCGATGAATAGAAAAAAATTCAAAATGGCGGAATTTATTTTTCCATAGAAAATGTATGGCGAATATTGAAGAGACTACAAGTTGTGAACTATGCAAGGCTTTAATGCGGTTTTTTGGAGAACTCTCAAAGAAAAATATGGGAAGACATGATGATTGAGGGTTTGGAAGTTGGTTGAGGAGCCCGGGCAGGGTATTGAAGATAGGTAGGAGGTGCTCAAACAAAAATTACTCGAAACATCATCCAATTGGCAGTGAGCTGAAAAAAAGTCCAAAATGGCGGATTCAAGATGGCGGCCATACAAACATCGGTGTCTATCTCACCAAGTATAAAAGATGGAAGAGTGGTTTTTGCCAAAAGATGATTAAGACCTTAAGTTCTACTTGATGAGCAGAATGATTCGAAGAAAAAATATGGAGAGTGATAATGATCGAGGATTAGGAATATGGGAGAGATAGGTGGAGGCTGCTCAAACCAAAATACCCGAAAGCGAAACCTCGCGGTCCGCTTGCGGGCCGCGCACCCACGCGCCCTACTAGTTAATATATATATAGCTGTTCGTTCTGATTCACTGACTCATTCATCGCCTCTCCTGTAAAATTTTGTATGAAAAATTTTTTTTTCACAAATGGTTTCGTATAGAGGACAAAAATTCATTAAGAGGAAAAATATGGAGAGAGCTGATGATTGAGGATTTCGGAGACGGTTGAAGAGCACGCTTAAGGTATTGAAGATAGGTGGGGGGTGCTCGAACAAATGTCACTCGAAACGTCATCCAATTGGCAGTGAGCCGAAAAAAATTTCAAAATAGCGAAAAAAAGATGGCCGCCATACAAATTTCGTCGGTGTCCATCTCGAAGGGTATAAAAGATGAAAGAGTTGTTTCTTAGCAAAACATGATCAGGATCCAAAGGTCTACTCGATGAATACAAAAAAAATTCAAAATGGCGGACTTTATTTTTCCATAGAAAATGTATGGCGAATATTGAGAGAGAGTATAAAGTTGTGAACTAGGTATGCAAGGCGATTGATGCGGTTCTTTGGAGAAATCTCAAAGAAAAATATGGGAAGACATGATGATTGAGGGTTTGGAAGATGATTGATGAGCCCGGGCAGAGTTTTGTAGATAGATGGGGGCTGCTCAAACAAAAAATACTCAGAACCTCATCCAATTGGCACTGAGGTGAAAAAAAAAAAACCAAAATGGCGGATTCAAGATGGCGGCTATACAAATTTCGTCGGTGTCTATCTCACCAAGTATAAAAGATGGAAGAGTGGTTTCTTTGAAAAATATGATCAAGAACTAAAAAACAAGATGGCGGAATTTATTTTTCTACACAAAAAAAATTTTTGATGGTTTCGTGTAGAAAACAAAAATTCATGCGGAGGAAAAATACGGAAAGAGCTGATGATCGAAGACTTTGGAGACGGATGAAGAGCACGGCGAGGGTATTGAAGATAGGTGGGACGTGCTCAAACAAAAACTACTCGAATCCTCGCGGTCCGCTTGCGGGCCGCGCACCCACGCGCCGTACTAGTTAATATATATATAGCTGCTCGTGCTGATTCACTGACTGATTGATCACCTCTCCTGTAAAATTTTGTATGAAAAATTTTTTTTTCACTAATAGTTTCGTACAGAAGCCAAAAATTCATTAAGAACAAAAATATGGAGAGAGCTGATGATTGAGGATTTCGGTGACGGGTGAGGGGCACGCTTAAGGTATTGAAGATAGGTGGGGGGTGCTCGAGCAAATGTCACTCGAAACGTCATCCAATTGGCAGTGAGTTGAAAAAAAATTCAAAATGGCGAAAAAAAGATGGCCGCCATACAAATTTCGTCGGTGTCCATCTCGGAGGGTATAAAAGATGGAAGAGTAGTTTCTTCATAAAAGATGATCAAGATTGGAAGGTCTATCTGATGAATAGAAAAAAAATTCAAAATGGCGGAATTTATTTTATCATAGAAAATGTATGGCGAATATTGAAGAGATTACAAGTTGTGAACCATGCAAGGCTTTGATGCGGTTCTTTGGAGAAATGTCAAAGAAAAATATGGGATGATATGATGATTAAGGGTTTGGAAGATGTTTGATGAGCCCGGGCAGGGTATTGTAAATAGATGGGAGCTGCTCAAACAAAAAATACTCAGAACCTCATCCAATTGGCACTGAGCTGAAAAAAAAAAACCAAAATGGCGGATTCAATATGGCGGCTATACAAACGTTGGTATCTATCTCACCAAGTATAAAATATGGAAGAGTGGTTTCTTGGAAAAATATGATCAAGACCTAAAGGTCTACCTACTTGATGAGCAGAATGATTCGGAGAAAAAATATGGAGAGTGATAATGATCGAGGATTAGGAATATGGGAGAGATAGGTGGAGGCTGCTCAAAACAAAATACCCGAAAGCGAAACCTCGCGGTCCGCTTTAGCGGGCCGCGCACCCACGCGCCCTACTAGTTAATATATATATAGCTGCTCGTGCTGATTCATTCACTGACTGACTGACTGACTGACTGATTGATCACCTCTCCTGAACAATTTTGTATGATTTTTTTTTTTTCAATAATGGTGTCGTATAGAGGACAAAAATTCATTAAGAGGAAAAATATGGAGAGAGCTGATGATTGAGGATTTCAGAGACGAGCGACGGGCACGCTTAAGGTATTGAAGATAGGTGGGGGGTGCTCGAGCAAATGTCACTCGAAACGTCATCCAATTGGCAGTCAGCTGAAAAAAAATTCAAAATGGCGAAAAAAAGATGGCCGCCATACAAATTTCGTCGGTCTCCATCTCGAAGGGTATACAAGATGGAAGAGTGGTTTCTTCGCAAAAGATGATCAGGATCCGTAGGTCTACTCGATGAATAGAAAAAAAATTCAAAATGGCGGAATTTAATTTTCCATAGAAAATGTATGGCGAATATTGAAAAGACTACAAGTTATGAATTATGCAAGGCTGTGATCCGGTTATTTGGAGAAATCTCAAAGAAAAATATGGGAAAACATGATGATTGAGGGTTTGGAAGACGGTTGAGCAGCCCGGGCAGGGTATTGTAGATAGGTGGGAGGTGCTCAAACAAAAATTACTCGAAACCTCATCCAATTGCCACTGAGCTGAAAAAACCCCAAAATGACGGATTCAAGATGGCGGCTATACAAATTTCGTCGGTGTCTATCTTACTAAGTGTACAAGATGTAAGAGTGGTTTCTTGGAAAAAGATGATCAATACTTAAAGATCTACTTGATGAGCAGAATGATTCGAAGTAAATATATGGAGAATGATAATGATCGAGGATTAGGAATATGGGAGAGATAGGTGAGGCTGCTCAAACCAAAATACCCGAAAGCGAAACCTCGCGGTCCGCTTGCGGGCCGCGCACCCACGCGCCCTACTAGTTTTATATATACATTGTGATTTATTATAATTAATTTATACCCGATGGCTAAGTGAAGATGCAACCTAAGATGAAGCGCACTTGTTAATTAGTAATTAGATACATATTCAGCCTTGCTTTAAAGGTACCCAAGTTTAAGTTAGAAAATGGAAACTTCAGGCATCCATTTTCAATCTAGGTAAAATTATTAGGTTGACACAAAAGCGCTCAGTGGACGTCCGGGGGATATGAATCATGTAGCGGTTGCATACATACAATGATTTTTAAAATCAGGTAACACATAAAAGTTCAGAATTCGAATTCTACATAGGTAACTATAATAAGTATAGACCAAATATTATTAGTTAGTAGTATTAGTATTAGTAGTTAGTAGATTTATTTGGTTCAGAAGAAACGTATGAAACGTTCCAGGTGGCGGCTATGTTCCGGGGATGCCGCGTGGACGACATGCCGCCGCACGTGTTCGCCGCCGCGCAGTCGGCGCACCGCTGCATGCTGGCGTCGCGGCGGGATCGCGCCGTCGTGTTCCTGGGAAGGTAACGCTCCATTACATTCAGAACATCTCATGATTCGGTGACTATCCTATGAACTCGTAAATGTGACCTTGAAATGTCTCTCTACCATTCATTATACTTAATTTAAAGCATACTAATTTTTGGAATCGGAGCTGGAAGCACACAGAGGTAGAAAAGCTATAGGAACCGTTTATATCTAAAAGCCGTATGAATAGGCGAAGTTCTTGAAGTCATCAGGGAAAAAAGTACACCATGGAGTTCACCTGATCTTACTATCTAGGTTTGGATATCTAGCGGGGACGAATGCCGAATTAATTTCACACGGATATCCTAGTAAAATGTAAAGACAAAAAACGTAAACAAACAAGCGATAGATCATAAACAGGTCTGTTTCGCCGCGTTTCATTCACGATAGCCAATCAAATAGCGGTCCAACAAATTGCAGGAAACGCTCGATCACAACTTATGCATATTTTATATCATAAATGACAAAACTCGTGAGTTAGTCGGTCGTTATAATATAAAAACTATAGACGTTAATTTATTCGCTCTTATTTTAATTATGCTAAGATCCAAAATCCAATGCATTTTTGTTATGATTGATATCGTAAATAATAACCTCAACGGACCCTAAAGTGGCAATGATTGGACTTATTATAGAGAAAGGCTGGTCTATTCTAGTTCGTTACTAGATTATCGTTATTTTATGTTAAGATACAAGTTTCTATATGCGAACTTGTTAATATTAATAATGCTATTTGAGAAGTTCAAGGTTTCTAATTAGTTTTGCCCGATAAAAACTATAATAAAAACGTTCATCTATACATGTGAATAAAGTTGAAGTATCTGTCTGTGATGATTGATTGCTCATATGATTATTTAAACGCTATAATAAGTCAAACACGTGTTTTTAACTTTTTTGTCTGTTCGTCTGTATGTCCGGGTTAATCTTTCGAATTACTTTTGTTAGAAATTAGGTAAATAATGATGAATAATGTGATAATTGTGTTAAACAATGACAACAATGTAATGATGAATTGTACACTAATATAGATAATTAACAGAGTTTATGAAATAATAATAAGAAAACATATTGATTGAATGTTTATCATTGTATTAATGCTAAAAGTCAACCATTCAATCAAATGCATAACCGTAAAATGTATAATTATTTAAGTTGATAATTATTAAGATCGATAATAGTTCAAATTCCGTAAAATGTTTATCAAAGAAGTATTTTTGTTTGTTTAGTTATATTTTAAATAATTAAGATATTCCAATGACGAATTTTGACGAATGAACATATTATATCATGACATTGTTACGAAATAGCTTAGTTCGTTCATGACGAGATTATAAAAAGCATGGTAGTTGAAAAGAGGGAATCAGTCTTCCCACGAAAATTGGTGAATAAACTTGTGAAATAAGTCTACGTGTTGTTATTCTACGAAGTCTTCTAACACTTTCGACATAAATTTTACAGGCATTTCAAAAAAAAAAAAGAAAAACCACGCGAATAAAGTGGCGGTGATCAGCTAGTTGAAAATAAAATGTGTTACAATAATAATTGTATAACATAACAGATAATTTACATGGTACAGGACCACCAGCAATACTTTTAACAACGTCATAATTGATTAAGACCTTGTCATTGTGAATATTTAAATATTATATTGTAATAATGTTTATGTTTATATTATAATAATCGTATATATCTCGGAAAAGATCAAACATTAGTTTGTATTTTACTTGCAAATGCCATTCAAATATAATTTGCTTATTAATTGTTGCTGAAGTTCGTGAGGACACGTAACTGTGTCGGTAGTTAAAATGAGAGATCTTGAAAATGTAGAGAATACAACACGCACAGTGTCTCTCTCTATCTCTTCCCCCCCCCTCTCTTCCCCCCTCCCCCCCCCCCTCTCCCCCCCCCTCTCTCCCCCCCCTCTCACTCTCACTCACTCATTGTCTCACTCGCCCTACCGTAAATCATGCAGAGTCTCTTACGAGTACTACTTGCAGTATCTTAAGTAAGATAGGTGCAGCCGGCAGGCCCGGCGTGAGAAGCATAGCTTCAATATATAATTAGAAACGTCACACACACTCATCCATCAGTAATCCGTATTATGTGCTGCAGGTCTGGCTCCGGTAAAACGTCAGCAATGCGACACTGCGTGTGGTACCTCGCTAGCGCTTACCCCGCGCAAGGGTCAAAGCTGACTGCAGAACGACTGGACGCAGCCTTAGACGTGCTGCATGCTTTTGGCTCTAGTCGGTGAGTATTTCACTTGCGTAGATTAATACTTACTTCCTGTGGCTTGGCTTCCTCTATAACCGATCCCCATTTAGGTCTATAATTTACGTATTATTTTAACTTACTTTCACGTGCCTCGTCCGACGTATTTTATATGAAATCACAGTAGACCGTCCATTACTACATATAATATTGTGATCTGTGGCTCATCCGTGCATCGAACACAAAGCTACAACAGCATTTTCAGTACAGAAACACAAACACTGGTTTTTTTGCTATAGTGATTTATTTATAAGAAATATTGGCGTTGCGGGCGGTTCCGAACCAAACTACGCTACTGAATACAACCCAAAGTGAACTAATCTTTCAATTTTGTTGAATATTTCAGGACGGGTTCGAATCCGCACGCCTCACGCTTCGTTTCGCTGACGTCGCTCGACTTCGACGGCGGCGGCGCTCTGGTGTCGGCGTCGGTGCAGATCTTGTTGCCGGACTTAAAGCCTGATCAGAACGCCCTTCGAGCTCTGCATACGTAAGTGTTGTTGAAAAACTTTCTTCTTGTCTATATTTATAGTCTGACTAGGTTTTGTCAGTGGCTTCGCTCGCGTGAATTTCGGTTTTTCACATCCCGAGGGTTTTCGGTTCCCGTTCCCGCTCCCTTTTCCAACCTTCAGGCTACTTTCAAGGAAGTTTGCTATAGTAATCTACCTAATACCTATAGCTGTAGCTATAGATCGCTATAGAAAATTTCGGTTTTTTTAGAATGTCGCGGAAACTGTGGATTTTTCCGGGATAAAAAGTAGTCTGTGTGTTATTCCAGGTTATAAGCTATGTATGTTTTAAATATCAGCCAAATCGGTTCAGTAGTTTATGCGTGAAAGAGTATCAAACATACAATCCATACATCCATGCATCCATGTTTATAAACTTTTGCGTTTATAATAATTATTAGTAAGGATGTTTGTCCTATTACAGCCTGTTCCACGGATGTGACGGCCGCCTCCGTCGAGAGCTGTTGCTCGACCAGGCGCCCGTCAACTCTGCGAACCTGTACGTGGGCGCCGCCGAGAAGGCCGACGCGCCGGCGGAATTCTCCGCTCTCAAGGACGCCTTACAACTCCTGGCCGTGACCGAACAAGAGCAAATGGCCATCTGGAAGATCTTAGCCGCTATATGCCATCTCGGATGGGCTGGAGTTGTGAGAGGTGTGATATTTTCACTTATCTATACTTTGTTATTTTTCTCTGCTTCTTAATGCTTCATTACCAAGGTTTGTGCCCTTTTTTCAATTTCATGGAATAAAATTGAATATAAACTTTTTGTATAAAAAAGGCCTTGAACAAACAAACAAAATAATCAAATTAACCTACCACTTGTACCCACCAAAATGTCTAATAGAAAGTAACTTGAGTGACTGCTCCTCCAGTGAGAGACCGACTATCCTCGAGTCATGGCCAGACTTTAAATAAATCTTTACGGCCTGTTTCACCACCTTTTGATAAGTGTTGGATAGCCTAAACGTAAGTTTTGTCACTTTCTTACTGACTGTCAAGTGACAAAGACAAAAGTTGTAGATAGCTATCTAATACATATCAGAAGGTGGTGAAACAGGCACTTAAATCTACTGATTCTGGATACCTGACCGATAAGTAACTTGAGTGACCGCTAGTCGCGTTAGAGAACGACCAGTCTCGTGTAATGGTTAGGCTTTAAATAAATCTTTAATCAGGTCTTTCAAATAATCGTTCTATGTGTTACCTTCCAGCGAATACGGGGTCGGGTCTGAAGTACCAGTTCGCTAACGGCGGGAGCGCGAGCCGCGCGGCGCGCTTGCTCGGCGTGGGCGCGGAGGAAATAGCGCGCGCTGTGTTCACGCCGCCCACCCCGCCCTCGCCTCAACCCAATGCGCCGAGGTAATATCGTTTTGTAGGGTATTGTATATTATCCAGTGTTTAGTACATAATCTGTTAGCCTAAGATCCGGGTTATACTGTGTCAACAGAAGCCAGATCTTGTACTATTATTACGTTACGTTGATACGCTTGCCAAACCTCAACAAGCATCAACATTTCAACATCTGGATCAAAGTCAAAGTATATTTATTCAAAATTGGTACACTGAACAATTTTCGAACATCAATTTAAGAACATGAAAATGAGATCAATAATGGTAAATATTCAGGTAATTGCTCAAATATAAACTTTATCTGCGAACACGGTCGATATGGTAGTAAAGGCTTAAAAGCCATCTTTTCCATTGCATACAAATTATAGCTTTCCCTAAATCGATTTCGGTTTAGCTCGGGGTTACGTCGGTTTTAGAAATGATTTTTTCTCATTGATTTTTATCTAGTCTGACAGGACAATCGTAAGCCATTTATAATTGGTGTTTTTGTAAGATAATTATGTTCTTCTACAGAACTCCTTCGCCTTCAAACGAGAAAGAAGCGCCGGGTTCCGAGGCACTGGACGCCTTCGTGACCGGACTGTACAATGAGACGTTCAACATCGTCGCTGCTCTCGTCAACAGGTAACGTTTTGGCTATTTCTATTAATTATTATTATTATACTTATATTTTCTTGCTGATGTCAACAACTTCGTTCGCTTGGATTTAAGTATTAATGTAATTCATACCAATTTTACCACCTCTAAGGATGGCGTGATGAATTTATATAGGGCTGGCGTGTCCCTGTTGGATAATAGCCCCTTAAAAATAAGGTTTAAAATAAAAGTGAAATTTCAAAATGCACCTCAAAGGTATTCAAGTAATATGTCCTCTAAACTTAAATTCAGATGCGCTGCAAGGGGGCGGGGGCAGAGCTATGGGGAGGTGGCTTTGCGTCATCCCCCCGAGGGTCCTTCTAATACCCTTGCCGTTTTCCATGCATGAAGAACTAAATGTAGTGTTCTAGTCAAAGTAATATGAATATTATATAAAAAAAATTGCAGAAGCCTATCAACGTCGGCGAGGACGTCGGCATCTATTCTGCTATTGGACACGCCCGGCGCGGACAACCCCATGTGCGCCGGACAACAGAGCGGCGCGCCGCTGTCCAAGCTATTGTCGAATTACTTACAGGTATGTTGGTCTAGCGTTTTAAGGTCATGCATTCTAATGGTTCCTCTTCACGTTGGCCAATATATACGTATGTGCCAAACTTTGTAACCAGTATAATATATGGCCTACATGTAGAAAGGGGGTTGGGTAGTCAGTTTGGTAGGTGTTGGAGTGTTGGCCCACACGTTGTCGAGTGATCGGAAGGAGTCGGTTTTTCAACACAGTTCAAAGGGTTTTGACGGGGAATGATGATCGCCGCGAGCAAGCTGCAACAGAGATACCCCATTAATTTTTCGCCTTTTTTCCATTTCATTACACACTTTTAATTACACACTGAGGTGGTTCTTATTCGTGCAGTGACTAAATAAACAGCAGAAGCTGTTAGCACCACTGTATTCAGTTTTACGGCCTGAACCATGCTTGAACCGATGCAAACTAAACAACCCACTAAGATGTAGACAACTTTATTAATTGTGGACCAATATGTTTGCCACACCATTGGTAGATTGGTTTGATTGGTCAACACAACGTTGATTATTCTAACATCAGCTTATTGGCAGGAGCGTCTGCAAGGCGTGTTCCACGAGGCGATGCTGGTGGCGCCGCGGGAGCGGTACGCGCAGGAGGGCATCACGCTCGACGACGGAACCGAAGAAGGTGACGCTGTACTTCGTGTTTTTACACTTCATTATTGACATGAGTGATTCAAATGTTGAATAAAAGCAGGCGTTACTTTGCGGAAATCCATGATATACCTGCAATGAGAAACAAAATTATTTTGGTGTAATCCGCTAAAACAGATAGATTTGTATGGTTGAGTACCACAAACTCGAAAAAGGTTTCATTCCAATACAGATCCTCAGATGTAGATTCCACAATGCACGATTGCAAAGGTTACAAAGGAGAACTTTTGCTTTTCATTGAGTGGTTCATGATGTTTGTTGTAGACACGTTGTAGATAATTTACAGTTTGAGAGACGAATTTCTTTTGTTACAGATTGGCTCTCGGAAACAGTGAATCCTGGTCCAATGGTGGACTTGCTGGACAAAGCGCCTCAGAACACTATCGTGCGCAGCTCACAAGCGGACCTGCGAGATTGCGATCGACGAGGATTGCTGTGGTAAATATACTTACCTACAACAAAATTACAAAACGGAGATTTTTTAATGAAAACAAAATTCGTAGTTTCTTTGAAACCACCAACTTTTTAAAGATACTTCTTCAAGAAACTATATTTTAGGTAAAATTGATCCGACTTCAATATACCATATTTGAAGAGTTCCCTCGATTTGTCCAGGATACCATGATCAGATTCTGGCCTGATGACCATGGGACCACTCGGAAAGCATACCCTCTCAATCAAAAGAAAAAAATTACAAATTGCTCCAGGAGTTTAATTTCGGGGAACATACATAAAAAAAAATTCGACGAATTAAGAACTCCTTTTTATGAAGTCGGTTAAAAATGGGATATTTTAACGCTTATAATTTGCTTCAAGGTTACTAGACGAAGAGTCCATGTACCCCGGATCGTCAGACGACACGTTCCTAGAGCGCGTGATGACGCACTACGGCGCTCCGCATCAGACGCACTACCTGATAAAGAAAGCGCCGCACAACAGACAGTTCATACTGCAGCATTTACAGGTAAGGTTAACAGAAGCCTAGTGGTTAGGACGACCGACTTCTTATCGGAGGTCGTGGGTTCGATCCCGGGCACGCACCTCTAACTTTTCGGAGTTATGTGCGTTTTAAAAGTATTTAAATATCACTTGCTTTAACGGTGAAGGAAAACATCGTGAGGAAACCTGCATGCCTGAGAGTTCTCCATAACGCTTCATCCGCTTGGCCAGCGTGGTAGACTATGGCCAAAACCCTCACTCTGAGGGGAGACCCGTGCTCTGTAGTGAGCCGATAATGGGTTGATCATGATGATGATGATGATGATGCTTGTAATAATGTTCAAGAAAAGTCCGGTCTTTTGGTTGCACAAAAACATTTTTTCAATTTAGAGTAGTTTGGAGTTATTTTGTGTAATAATACGTTGTTTTACAGGGCACTAATCCTGTGCTATATGACGTCAGCGGGTGGGTAAAGGCAAGTCGAGAGAACCCCGTCACGAAGAAGACTCACACGCTACTGCAGGAAAGCCAAAAGTAAGTTGATCGTTTACTTACTGATGTGACTTTACAATTTAGTGTATAATTAATTAATTGTAATAAAAAAAAATTGTAATTTCTGCATACCGAAAAATCCTGTCATTAACAAAATTAAGGAAGTTATGATCTTGTCAGATCGTTCTACACATAGTTAACCTAACCGCAGCACGAAAGCTACGTATTAACAAATAGCTACAATCGCACTGTTGTGATTGGTTGAATAGAATAGAATAGAATAGAAAAGTTTTTTATTCAAATAAACTTTTACAAGTGCTTTTGAATCGTCGATTGAGTCTACCACAGGTTCGGAATGCAGTTCCAGCCGAGAAGAACCTGCAAGAAACTCGGCGGTTGCTCTTTTTTTAAATATAACATTATAACAATTATTATTATTAATGAACATTACGCCCATTCCCACAAACGACCTTTGGACCTTTTTGAGGCGTAATCGAGGAATCACGAGTCTATTTCTATTTCTTAATTGCCTATCGTGTAATTCACACTTTTTATTGTAACTGTGAATGTTTTGCTTAACAAAAATTATGTTGTTATAAATATATTGAGAAGCTACTGTAAGAATACCTATTTCTTTAAATTTCTCTCGAAGGGAATCCCGCGGTTTTAAATTATAAATTGCACGAATTGCCCTTTTTTGTAAAATTGAATTGAATTCAAGGTATCGCATGCAGCAACCGTAGGCAGATTGATAGATCAGCATGATACTAGAAGGTAGAAGCTTTAATGCGGAAACGAGTACACGTACATCAAACGCTGAACAAACTGGAGGGGTTAGCTGCGCATGGGTACTGTCGCGCACGTAATACAATCATTTCTTTAATTATTTAATAGTACCTATTTAATTTACTGCATATTCACTGTTCAAAGTCACAAACAAACTTAATAAAAAACAAATTAACAAACTCAATCTTAACAAAATATAACAACAAAAATTAACCGCAATAACAATACAATTAAGAACGCGACTGTACACTGGACGTGCGCGGGGCGTCCTAGCTAACCCCTCCACTTTCCTTCAGCGTTCGATGTACGTGCCGATGTTTATGAGTGGGTACACAGAAAGCAAATGTGACTAGTGTGTATCACCATTGAAATTCTGGCAATGATTGATGCTGCTGGCAGAGGTGATTGCGCTAGTGGTGGTGGAGCTGTCAAGTGACCCTGGTGTTTGTCAGCAGTGAAGACATCGGGCGGCTGTCGTCGTGGGCGCGCGGCGCGAGCGGCGTGGGCGCGTGGTCGGCGGCCGTGGGCGACGCCTCCACCCTGCGCCGGGCGTCTTCCATACGCAGGACGCTCACTACTGGTAATTCGTTTTTATTCGTCCACAAGTTAGCCCTTTATTGCGATTTCACCTGATGGTAAAAGATTTCCGTTAACAATAGTGTTACTTCGTGCGTTTGATAATGTCGCAACCGTGATGACGCGCGATTATTTAAAGAACTAATGAATCTATTTTGATGTTTTTTTTTTACCCCCGACGCAATAACGACGGGGTGTTATAAGTTTGACGTGTCTGTGTGTGTGTGTGTGTGTGTGTGTGTGTCTGTCTGTGTCTGTCTGTTCCCCTGTAGCGCTCAAACGGGTGAACCGATTTGAATGCGGTTTTTTTGTTTGAAAGGTGAATTAGTCGAGAGTGTTGTTAGCTATGTTTGATGAAAATCGATCCAAGATGGCCGCCGCTACAAAAAAAAGGCGGATTACATATTTTTTCACAACTCCCTTAATATGGGTATCAAATGAAAGGGCTTGACTAGTAGAATAGCACTATGCAAATCCAAGATGGCTGCCGCCACAAAATGGGGAATGTCGGTGGTTTTTTAAATTTTCAATTTATACTTGTCACTATCGTAATTTACATACACCTAATTATCATTCTTATGTACATAGTTATACATATAAATGTACCCAAATTATGTCACTAATATTTTGGATTAGTACACCGATTTCTATGAGATTGCTGGTACGAAATAAGCTTAACTTTTCTTAAAATATAGCTTGTAAGACTCCTTGATTAGGACTAAGACTTAAGACTTATCAAGACTCTTGATTAGAAGTTGATTCATTGATAATGATCAGGGACCGATGATGTTTTTGTTACACAGAGTTTGTACTCGTTGGATTAGTTTCGAGAAATAATTTGTTGAAAAATTGATACTCATATATTGTGTCTGACAATATACCAGGATGGACAAACATATCAAACATAGACCTATTCATTCCATACATCGGGGCAAGATTTAAATTTTTAATTTATACTTGTCGCTTGTAGGCGATGCCTCCCCATTTTGCCGAGCCTCAATAATTCGGCGATCTCTTAATTCCGGTAAGAGGAAACGGAGCCAGCTATATCGTGAGCAAGCTATGCTGTCCCCGGCTAGTCATTCATTGTTATATTCATTGAGATCATATTTCGTTTGAGAATATCAAGTAGATATTGTATAGAACACAGACTCTTGTGATACATAAAAAATTTCGTTCATCGGAATACAGTTTCCAAAACGCAGTTACGTTTTGTAAACTGTTGTAAAGTTTTAGCATTCCATTTTCATTTATACCAATATTCCGTACAGTTTTTTTCCAATAAATTTTTTTGGTTAAAATTTCTATTTATAAATCTTCCTATAAACTTTAGTTTTTTTGTTCAACATTTTAATGTTCTAGAAAATGTACTGTAGCATTTTTAATAGTATCTAAAATCTATCTGTATAGCTATAGAAGTGTGCTCGTAGAATGTTTCCATATTGTTATATAAACTACAATTATTTTCTTTTTTACGTTTTCATTAGGTCCCTCGCTTTTTTTCATCTCAGTTTTTCAAGTTGAAAATGTAATTAGAATTCTAATCAAATCCCAAGCCTCAATAGCGCAACGGTCGTCGGGCGTGCACTGAGAACCGAAAGGTTGACGGTTCAATTCCCCAGCTGTTGCACTATTATCGTACCTACTCCTAACACAAGCTAAGCTTATTTGGAGGGCAAAGGGGAATATTAGTCATGTTCAGCATGGTTATTGGCTTATATCCTTTTTTTTTTTTCGAAAATAAGATTAATATAAGTTAACTATCACAGGCACGGCGGGTATGAAACGTCGCTCAACGGCGCTACAGGCGAAGTTCGTCGCCGATGGCATAGTGGACACGCTGCGACGCTGCGGCGCCGGCGGCGTGCAGTTCGTGTGCTGCCTCGTCACCAACCAACTGAGCGAGGCCCAGGACGACGTCAACATTCCCCTGCTGCGCTCTCAGGTAACGGTATAGTGGACACGCTGCGACGCTGCGGCGCCGGCGGCGTGCAGTTCGTGTGCTGCCTCGTCACCAACCAACTGAGCGAGGCCCAGGACGACGTCAACATTCCCCTGCTGCGCTCTCAGGTAACGGTATAGTGGACACGCTGCGACGCTGCGGCGCCGGCGGCGTGCAGTTCGTGTGCTGCCTCGTCACCAACCAACTGAGCGAGGCCCAGGACGACGTCAACATTCCCCTGCTGCGCTCTCAGGTAACGGTATAGTGGACAAGCTGCGACGCTGCGGCGCCGGCGGCGTGCAGTTCGTGTGCTGCCTCGTCACCAACCAACTGAGCGAGGCCCAGGACGACGTCAACATTCCCCTGCTGCGCTCTCAGGTAACGGTATAGTGGACACGCTGCGACGCTGCGGCGCCGGCGGTGTGCAGTTTGTGTGCTGCCTCGTCACCAACCAACTGAGCGAGGCCCAGGACGACGTCAACATTCCCCTGCTGCGCTCTCAGGTAACGGTATAGTGGACACGCTGCGACGCTGCGGCGCCGGCGGTGTGCAGTTTGTGTGCTGCATCGTTACCAACCAACTGAGCGAGGCCCAGGACGACGTCAACATTCCCCTGCTGCGCCCTCAGGTAACGGTATAGTGGATACGCTGCGACGCTGCGGCACCGGCGGTGTGCAGTTCGTGTGCTGCCTCGTCACCAATCAACTGAGCGAGACCCAGGACGACGTCAACATTCCCCTGCTGCGCTCTCAGGTAACGGTATAGTGGACACGCTGCGACGCTGCGGCGCCGGCGGCGTGCAGTTCGTGTGCTGTCTCGTCACCAACCAACTGAGCGAGGCCCAGGACGACGTCAACATTCCCCTGCTGCGCTCTCAGGTAACGGTATAGTGGACACGCTGCGACGCTGCGGCGCCGGCGGCGTGCAGTTCGTGTGCTGCCTCGTCACCAACCAACTGAGCGAGGCCCAGGACGACGTCAACATTCCCCTGCTGCGCTCTCAGGTAACGGTATAGTGGACACGCTGCGACGCTGCGGCGCCGCCGGCGTGCAGTTCGTGTGCTGCCTCGTCACCAACCAACTGAGCGAGGCCCAGGACGACGTCAACATTCCCCTGCTGCGCTCTCAGGTAACGGTATAGTGGACACGCTGCGACGCTGCGGCGCCGGCGGTGTGCAGTTTGTGTGCTGCCTCGTCACCAACCAACTGAGCGAGGCCCAGGACGACGTCAACATTCCCCTGCTGCGCTCTCAGGTAACGGTATAGTGGACACGCTGCGACGCTGCGGCGCCGGCGGTGTGCAGTTTGTGTGCTGCCTCGTCACCAACCAACTGAGCGAGGCCCAGGACGACGTCAACATTTCCCTGCTGCGCTCTCAGGTAACGGTATAGTGGACACGCTGCGACGCTGCGGCGCCGGCGGTGTGCAGTTTGTGTGCTGCCTCGTTACCAACCAACTGAGCGAGGCCCAGGACGACGTCAACATTCCCCTGCTGCGCCCTCAGGTAACGGTATAGTGGATACGCTGTGACGCTGCGGCACCGGCGGTGTGCAGTTCGTGTGCTGCCTCGTCACCAACCAACTGAGCGAGACCCAGGACGACGTCAACATTCCCCTGCTGCGCTCTCAGGTAACGGTATAGTGGACACGCTGCGACGCTGCGGCGCCGGCGGCGTGCAGTTCGTGTGCTGTCTCGTCACCAACCAACTGAGCGAGGCCCAGGACGACGTCAACATTCCCCTGCTGTGCTCTCAGGTAACGGTATAGTGGACACGCTGCGACGCTGCGGCGCCGGCGGCGTGCAGTTCGTGTGCTGCCTCGTCACCAACCAACTGAGCGAGGCCCAGGACGACGTCAACATTCCCCTGCTGCGCTCTCAGGTAACAGCATTTGTGTGCTGCCTCGTCACCAACCAACTGATCGAGGCCCAGGACGACGTCAACATTCCTCTGCTGCGCTCTCAGGTAACATTCTTACTTTCGTACTTACATACGGAAATTCATCGCCGATTGTAACGTTATCACGCTGAGAGGCTGCGGCGCTAGTAGCGTGCTGCTTCGTCACTAACCAGATGAAAGAATCCCAGGATGACGTCAGTATTCCACGGCTCAGGTAACTTAACATAATATACTTAATAAATATTTGCAGATAAATTCAAGCATTTTAAGTTTTTCAGCAGTATGAAAATTGGTTCGCGAATTTATTTTCCACTTACACCTTTTAAGTGAAACTTCCTGGCGCTTCATGGTCTGATGGGAGCTTTCAGCCGTGGCTAGTTACCACCCTACTGGCAAAGCCTTGCCGCCAAGCGATTTAGTGTTCCGATACGATGCCGCGTAGAAAACCATTATACCCCTGTATGGGTTTCATAAATAACTGCCATACGTCTTCCAGGTTAGACCGCTTGTGTATCGTCACATACCTACAGGTAAGATCGCAGTCAAGGGCTAACTTGTAGATGAATTAAAGAAAGCTACTGCATATCTAGTACGTTACTAATCGAACACAAGTACCAGCTTCAATGTCAAGCCACTGGAGAGTCAATTACTCAAATAACCAGTGCATTGTTTTCAGTTCCGTGGTTTCCAACTGCTCGACGCGGCCAGGCTGTATAAACAAGGATTCCCTGAGCACATGCCGCTCTCCGAGTTTGCTAGAAGGTGAATGACATTCATTTGTAGGTACAAAAAAAAATCCAACACAAAAATATAAAAATGTTTCTTTAAGAACACAATGATTATTAAATTCTGGTGCACACAATCTCTAAACTAAACTAAATTTAAGGTCTAAAAATAGTGGTAAAACCTGACAGTTTAATTATTTAAGTCTCAAATGAACATAATTCTTACACACAAATTAAATTTGATTAGTGCCTAAAGCTTTCAAGATTCCGATAATGATTTTTTTTCTAGATATCGACTCCTAGCGATATCGGAAGGCGAAAACGCCGATACATCGCAAACTGCTACGATATCGGACCGACAAATCGTCGATGACATGCTGTTAGCGTTAGACTTAGACGTCACCAGCTACCGACTTGGCCTATCACAGGTAAGTGCTTATTGGGTTCACTTCGTGTTATTTTTTCTTCCAGGTACTTTATAATAATAGCAGCATTATTTCCTCTGAAAAAAATATGTAGCTAACTTTTTATCGTCCGTGCTATTTCTAACGGTAGGTATATAATATGTCTCAAGTGGAAGTTTAATTAAGTCGCAATCCACATTTCGCACGTCTCAGAAAACTAATTTAACGGGTCCGGTGCCGGTCTTACCATTAAAAAGTGCAGTCACTCGTTTTGAAAGTCTAGTCTAATTTTCTGATACCTAGTACAATAATTACCTATTATGATAGACTCTTATAAGAATGAGATTGCCTTAGTTCTTTTATTTATTTATTTTTCTTTTGTGATTTTCCAATTATTCGAAGAGGACATACCATTATTTTTTGTTATGCTATACGTGTCCATAATAAGTCGAAAGCTGGAGTGACCTTTCATCATTAATACCATGGATATCAGCCATATGGTCATCATATTTCACATGTTTGAATTCTTAATATGACGCTTACAATTCGGCCATACGGCCCACAAATATTTAATACCGGCTTAAGTACTTCTTTTTATTATTTCCAGGATGAAATATGTAGTAATGAAGTCTCGCATAAGATTTACGATCTTCATTATATGCGGGTTAATAAACACATTTATGCATATTATTGTATATTATTAAAAAAAATTAGCTTTTTTTAATCACTTTATTTTAAAGCGCCTCAAAATATCAAACGGTAGCTGAGCCTTTAGGTAGCCTACATTGTTGCGTAGATAAGTTTGCATTAATTAATATAAAATAATTAATGCAAAATATAGAATGTTCTACCAGTGTACCGTTAGACGTGCGACATATCGTGTGGGTGTGCCCAAGAAAGAAGAAAAAACAAGTGAATGAGAACATGAATTATTATATATAAATACTAGTGGACCCGGCTGACTTCGTCCTGCCCGGTGACATACCGACATCTACCGACATACCGACATACCGACTAACCTAACCTACCCGGTAATTGTGTTTTCAAACCATCCAGGAACCCACTGAAATATACACACAAAATTTCATCCAAATCGGTCCAGCCGTTTAGGAGGAGAGATGACAAACGCACGTAGTACCTACGGAAGAATCATATAGGTACAGGTGAGAGAGTTTACCGTATCCACGCGACGACGTAGACCGGTCAAATTAGACTAAAAAATAGGGTTGAGGTTACAATAATTCACACTCGGCTGAAAATTGGTAGGATTGTTCGAAACACTATTACAAATGAAATGTGAAAAGTCCTCATCGATCCGACACCTGGAAAAAAAATTACTCGGGGTCAAACACGGGAAGTTTTCTGCAGCAAAACGGTAAGTCGTAATACAATATTACTAAAAATTCTTTGGTTCTGCCAGTAAATGACGGGCATCTAGCCAGGTTAAATACCAAATACCTACAGGAAGTACCTAAATGGGAAAATTTCGTGAGAAATATCAATGTCAATGCGTGGAAAAATACCAGAAACCAATTATTTCCGCCAAAATACCACAATCAAGTTGTTACGCTTATTAGATGAAAATAACATTTCAAGTAGAGATAACTTTCACGACGATACTGTTAGGTACCATCATTGTTTTGATGTTTTAAATTACACACTCGTGTAGATTGGCGGGTTACAATTGATTTTTTCTGGCATTGATTTGAATCATATACAGCTACAGCTGAACACAAGACTTCATAAATAATAATTCTTGCTGAACTGTGGTTCTTCTCGGTAATAACAATGTTCCAAAGTCATCGTAAATTCCATATTTGACACTGGACAATGAAAATACCTGCGTGTCTATTCAAATGTTTGATCCTTTTGAGATCTAAGGATCAACTATTGAAGCAGATTTACAGTCTGTGTTTCCTTAGTTGTCCTAAAAGATAAACAAGTCCATCATCGTAGAAACGCATAAGCAACGCGCTTTGCACGTCGCATAAGACGTTCTTTTCGCGAAGTAACAATGAAGTCATGATTTAAGTGAAGATTCAAATACAAGAACGTCCAAAGCGCCGGGGAAAAGAGCGTTACTTACGCGTTTTCCGAGAAGATTTTTGCGATCTGTTTATCCTTTAAGACAACTAAGGAAAAATATAATATACGTCGTTATATTATCTTATATCTACTTAATCTACCTTAGATTATAACGATGGTATTTTAACTTTTGACACTATAATGTACATTCCTGGGCAATCTTTATGACCACTCTAAACATAGCCGTGTTTCAATGTGCACGACGCTTTTAGGTATCAGTTGGTCCATGGACGAAGCCTCCCCGCGCGCGTTGTACCATGCGCGAGTTCGAACTCGTTGATTGGTCGATGGCTCAAAGCACCAGGAGTCCAGGACTGTAATTCACTTCAAATTAAAAACTTACCTCAATGGATTGTTTTCGTATCTATTAAACAAAGCTGTTGTAATTCAAAGTGCTATAATTCAGTAGTAAATTAATGCCACTAAAACAGTGGTAATAAACCGACCCATTGACTTGCAGTGAAAGCGCCTTTGACGTAACATGTCTTCAGCGTTGTTACGAAACCCGCGCAGGCTTGATACTTGAGAAGTAATGCGGATAACGTCAGGTCGCTTGCGTGCATCGAAACTAGATAATGATCACACAATGTCTGTCATTAAAAAAACCTTTTATAAACACTTTTAATCGGTTACATTAACATTAAAAATTGTTACATTACATTAACATACTACTTATGTTACATTAACATACTGACGCTCGCGACTTCGTCTGCGTGGATTTAGGTTTGTTTAAGAATCCGTTGGAACTCTTTGATTTTCCAGGGTAAAAGTAACCTTTGTTGCTTGCTAAACGTCAAGATTTAGCAGTTAGGCAGTGAAAACGTATTAACCTACATAGCAATGTCTTTAATATCGTCAGTTTTAATTTTTTATGGAGGAACCATAAATATTCAAGTAGTGGAAGTAACTCCTTATAAATAATTCATCTACGTGTCTACAAAATCGATTCAGACGTTCCGAAGATTGTCCAGTTCAAGCAGACGGACAGATTCAAAATTTCAGCTAAATCGGTTTAGTAGTTGCGGCGTTAAAGAGTAATAAATATACACACACACACAAATTTTCGCCTTTATTATATTAGTGTGATGGCTTATATAAGCTGTGATAGCCTAGTGGTTAGGACGACCGACTTCTAATCGGAGGTCGTGGGTTCGATCCCGGGGCACGCACCTCTAACTTTTCGGAGTTATGTGCGTTTTAAGACGTATTTAAATATCACTTGCTTTAACGGTGAAGGAAAACATCGTGAGGAAACCTGCATGCCTGAGAGTTCTCCATAACGTTCTCAAAGGTGTGTGAAGTCTGCCAATCCGCTTGGCCAGCGTGGTAGACTATGGCCAAAACCCTTCTCACTCTGAGAGGAGACCCGTGCTCTGTAGTGAGCCGGTAATGGGTTGATCATGACATGATGATGATGATGGCTTATACACATTTTTGACTTACATTTTAATCGTCATATATGTACATATATTATGTAGTGTATAATTTTTTATCAGGAGGAGAAGGCCTAAATGTTATATGTCAAACTTGTCAAGTTGGAGCAGCCGCCATTAATGAATATGAACTAAGCAAAAAAAAAAGATCACTCAGAGAACGATTGTTGAAACCACTTTAAAATCACGCCTTACAAAGCAACATTGACAAGCGGAAGTTATGAATGTATAATAATTCTATTAAAAAAAAATGTGCCGCGGGACTGCATCTCGCTTGTAAAAATATCATACCCAGTGAATGCGGCAAGTATCAAAGTAACAATGACTATGCTAAAATTATAGTTGCCCATTAAATGACCAATGCACATTATATAATCTAACACAACTAGTTATACGTTATATAGTTACATTTAATGTACTAACACGACTAGTTACACGTTATATAGTTACATTTAATGTACTAACACAACTAGTTACGCGTTATGTAGTTACATTTAATGTACTAACACGACTAGTTACACGTTATATAGTTACATTTAATGTACTTACTCAACTTTTAACACGCTACAAAAATAGTAGTAAGTGAATCATCTAGCTTGCTCAAATAAAATTTGTCGCGTCATAAATTTTTTAATCACAAATACTTAATTGGTTTAATATCAGAAACGTATTTTTTACATTATTAAATCTAATTCATCCAGATAATGCGTGGTTTCTCAAATGCATTATTCCATATACGTATCCTTGATACCGCGCGCTGTTACTTGATATACCCTAATTACTATAAGCGTGGCAAAATAAAGAGCGTAAGAGATGTGAGGAAGTTCTTTTAATAAGTAAGTATCATTTTAAGTATACTGATTAAAATCACTAATAATTTCAGTAACTTTTTTTTAAGTTCAACTTCGCTGTCAATAATGGCAATGAACTTCAAATTACTCAACGATTTCAAGTATCAAGTCTTTAATGTCGCTTTAAGAGCCATTACGACTCACCACAAAGTACGTACGTAAATTATGCAATAAGTGCATTGAATGGAATGAGAGTAAAGGCCTGATCAGACGCACAGCGCAACGGCAGCCACGCGTGGGAGCGATGCCACTCGGCACATTGCAATGCTTCTACGACGCCGTCCGTCGCGGCGTTTCTCTTAGAAAAATATCCGTGTTGTGGGCACACGGTGCGCTGCAAAATGCTTCTTGTCACAATACTATTGTCATTTGTCACAATACAATTGTCACTTGTCATTATACAATTGTCACTTGTTCATTCTTTTTCATCCTGTCTGTGTTGTGTGAACGTTACGAGTGATCTCGAGTGAAGCGTATATGCTATCACTTATCACCTTTATGCACGGTCGTGAATCGTGACGTAACGTTACATAAACTGCAGCATTATTAGTTACAATTCTCGGGTACATTTCAAATATCAAATTGTAGCCGCTTCGACTTTCTAATTACAATATTATGTAAAGAAACGTCTACTTTAGACACATTAATTAAATTGTACGATAGTGTAAAAGTGCTGTCTGTTCAAGATTTGGTGGCTTTAATGATAGAACAAAATATCGAATCTCAAATCGCTTTGCTGATGATTCTGATGCCAAATCACTTCGTAATTCGTACCTATTCGATGATGATAATGGAATTATTTTGTTCCAGAGTTTCAATTTTGTGATTGTAAAAAATTGGCATGTAAGAGTCTATGCAGGAGATTTACTATGGACTGCAAGCTAACTGCACAGTTGGAATGCGGTTTTAGTACAGTTGACATAATTGCAATGCAATTGTCAACAATTTGCGCAGGCTGCCTGCATTTCACACTGTGCGTGTGAATGCGCGAACTGCGTGTCGATGTCGGTCAGCAGACAGACGGACAAACCAAAAATTCACTTTCTATTTGGGTTAAGCTATGGTTCAAATAATCATATGAGCGTAATAAGAGAGTTATTTGGAAATCACAGATGGACATTTATTTGTATGGTTAGGTACATACTTATGTTATAGACTCATCTTCAGTATTACGAAGTTCATGACATCATGTTCTTGTGTAACACTTATTTGGCTATATTGGTCTCAGTGACAAGTTGATGGTCGCCTTGCATATTGTATGCGTCCTCACGGATTGTGGGTCATCTTTGTTTTCAATACCGCTGGCAACGGCGCTGATGTAACACATTATGTCACCGTGTCACTTCCGAACTGGCTTTCACGACCCGCTTTACGAAAATCTCCAATTATAGCCGATCCGTGGCCTCCTTTAAAAGGTTTCGAACATGTATGAACCCTTGTAGCTGGCGATATTCATGCCCGATACGATTATGTAACCGATTTTCAATCTCGTGAGATATGATAAATAAGGACAGACGAGGAACTATTGCTCGCGGTGTTCCATTACGTAATAGTCCTCGTACTGTTTGTCTGCAATTATGTGCGTTACACAGTCTCTGATCTATCTTTTTGATCTAAGTATTTTTATTAATAGTTATGGTCTAAGATCCCGCTATACAATGACCTTCACCGAGATGTTTATTTGATGAAACCTATTTTATATTTAATTTAGCATGTCAATAAATATATTGCATATGGGTTGCCTAACAAATTTCAGTCCAGGATATGATTAATTAATAAATAAAAAATAAAATTATTTTTTTTAACATTTCACCGGTTTGATTATTAGACAAATTCTATACCAATCGAAAGTATGATGCCCACAGAATATGCAAACGCTAGGTTGGTTATTCTTTTCCGGTCACAACTCTCGGGTAGCCAGGTGTAAACAGGTAAATCGATACTAGCATTTTGCACCGGTCTGATTATTGAATTAAAATTAAATGAAAATAAAGATGATTTCATTATGAATTTGTTAAATAATCAAACCAGTGAAATGTTTAAAAAACATTTTTTTTTTTCAATTATTAATTAATTATATCCTGGACTGGAATTTGTTAGGCAACCCATATGCAATATATTTATTGATGTATGTATTAAATTAAATATAAAATACGTTTCATCAAATAAGCATCTCGGTGAAGGTCGTTGTATGGCGGGATCCTATACTATTAGTGCGCCGTAGGACTGACCTTCGTCTGTGCAAACCCTTAAGGTCTTATATCGGTCTTCTACATATTATGAATTTATTGAGCATTTTGTTATACGTCGTCACTTTGACATTCTATTGCAGTAATTGAGGAACGACAGGTGGGCTGTAAGTGGCCCAAATTCCATCTATGTGGCCAAAGTCAACCTCACCTGCGCGCGGTGCACCCTGCCAATATGCTAACGAGGCCCTGACGCTCTCAGTCCCCTCTACGGGTCATTGTGCCTGATACCACACAACGTAATCTGGATGGTATTACCGCTTTGTGGTAGGATCCTACCCCGAATCCGCCTGGCTAGCGACCACACTTCAGCCGTAATCTGCCGCAAAGTATCCGTGTGTTCCGGCAGCGAGCTGAAGAGCCAGTCCCCTTCCTCAAAAGCCGGCAATGCATTAGTGGTTCCTCAGGTGCTGCTAATGTTCATGGGCGGCGGTAATCACTTAACATCAGGTGACCCGCTTGCTCAGATGCCCGCTATTCCTCTAAAAAAAAACGACAGAACGCAAGCACAGAATAATAAAATGTATGTACCTTCGCAGACATTTCACCTTTTTAGGATAAAAACGGAACCCAATTAATGTCACTCTGCTGTCTGTCTGTCTGTCTGTCTGTCCGCCGGTCACAGGTCTCTAGCTCGTAGACGAAATGAGTTACAAACATGAAATTTTCGTATTTGGTGTAGAACGTTGCCCCAAAATCAAATATTGAATTAGTTTAATTAAATTATTTTTCAGAGAGGCTCCTTCTTCATGTAGGTAAGTAAGTATGGGAATACTTACTCGAAGGAGCCGGAAAAAAAATTTTTTTCTTACCCTAGCTTGTGGGGTATCAATATTTAGAGCTCATACAGTAGGTAAAGTACGAATATATTTTTTTTTTGCTTAAAAAATAAGGAAATGGGGGGGCCATCAAAGTTGTCAGTTTTAGACCATTTTTGACGGGAGGTATCTCGAAAACTAAACCAGTTAGGAATATGAAATTTCGGTATATTATGTACCATATACTTACTCTATTTAAACAACATAGTGAAATAAACGATTTAGAAAGTAGTTTGTAAGCTGTGACCAAAATAAATGCACATTTTTTGGGTTTTTCTTTCACGGTTTTTTGCGATGTCTAGCTTGGAAATTAAATATTTTTTACACCCAAAATATTATGTAGTTCACAATTATGTACGGAACCCTAAAAGAGCGAGGCCCGACTCGCACTTGGCCAATTTTTTTAAATAGTGGTGGCTTAAAAGGGAAAATCTCTCTGAATCTCATGTTTTATTCAAATAACTTGTCTTCAAACATCAAGCTAACCGCATGAACTATAAATTATTATATTTACCGTTTCTACAGAAATATTTCTAATGTTAGATAAAAGATGGCAAAAAAGTTAAAAGTACTTTTAAGGACTGGTATACGTTACTGGATTTACTGGTACGAGACATTAGAAAAATGATGAACAAGTTGCAAACAGGATGCTATACGATAAAAGTTTACTCTAGGCATGTTCGATATAGCCATAGGACTGCCATACACAGTCAATATTTATCCTGATCTGCGATCAAAGTCACAGACTACATAAGACACCATAGATTTCAATCCAAATTTTGATTCTGGCCAGTGATTGGCTAGCCATCTCATGAAAAATAAAGGCAAAAAATGGCAGGCTCGAATCATACGGCACAAAGTCCTAGGTCAGATTGTATACTGTTGTCTTGTGTAATCTGAGATTTTGATCGGGGATCACGATCCAGATTGACTGTATACGACGAATACGTTTAAAGTGCGTGAAGTAAGTAGGTACCATGAAAGCTTTAAAGCGCAATTAATATTAATAATTATGAGTTCTGACGAATTAATAATACATTTTGAAGACGATTTATTTATTCATAATTATGCTTTTATCATTGAGTTTCACCTCATCGCTCTAAAGGTATTAAGTATTTCAGTTTGAGAATTAATTCCGTTACTTGAGCTCTTGATTTATAAAATAGCCGGTGCCGTCACATAGCGGCCGCTATATTATATAGTATCGAATGACATCACTGAAATGTTTTCCAATGAAGATGGCGTGGATTTCTAGAGAGCGAGAGTATGAAACCTTCTCTCTAACTTTGTCGTCTCCTTTTATTCCGTGGTCTTCGCCGCTATGTGATCACATGAAGGAAACCAGCAGGTCTAGCACTACAGTGGGATGACAACTACAATGTGATGATTGCGAAAACTTCCGATTGGTTGACACTATAACTAATGCTTATAAGAAACACTGCAGCCAATTATAACAATGGCTATGGTCGCAGTGTGATGATCATCACGACTTAGTGCTAGCCCTCTAGCTAGTGTTTTACCTACTAAATAGGATAAGATCGTAGTCATTCTGTTCATAATATATTATCATTAATAAATAAAAATATTTTGCTTCTATATTGACGCCGGATTGTCTCAGAAAGGAGATGTTTCAAATCTGGCTAAGTCTTGTACAGTACCATACAAATTAAGAAAAATCTGTTGTTCTCGGGAAAAATAAAATTATTGAGTTAAAATTAATACTTTAGTAAAAAATATTTTTTATTCATTAATTATTGATCGATTTTCAATATGGCGTCGCTGGCGTCGTATGGTTTGACGTAAACTGACAGCTTGTCACTTCAAATAACAATTGTCATTGTGATTGATATTCTGTCAGTCAATGGTGGACTGGTGGTCAATTGCAATCGATTTCTGTTTGATTTTTGAGTTCTTTTCAACAACTTTGCTTTCGTTTTCTGGATTTTGGACCGTTTTGCTCATCTGTTTACCTGGCTTTCAGTTTTGGACTGTTACTCATGCCATCTGTTGACCCGGCGTTGTGCTACACGGACTTCGATTTTGCTTAGCGATTTGGACGGTGTTGATACGATCTAATGACATTTCTGTCAAAGTCAAATGTCAAATCGAAATGAAAGACATTTTACCGCCATGATGATTTTTTATTACGTGTTGCAATCCTAAGCAGAAATACTTGTTTTGTACAACCAAACAAAACCATTTTATAGAAAATATATAGTTAAAAACTGTTCAGTGTTTTCTGGACTATATCCAAGTATACTGTACCAAGTCCTAACCAAGGCCTCATACAGTGATGAAACATCTCCTTTGCTAAGTACATTCACAGATATATCTAATTCAAGCATCCAAGTTTTTATACATCCAAGTTTCACTATATGCAAAAAAGTGCTTGTAATATCTATAAGGGCCTCGTTCTCTCAATCCTTTTGTGCACTTTCAAATCTCATAACAGCTTGTGATGATCTCATAGGAGATCTGACAGCCTGATCATGAGTCACGATGAAGCGTAGGAGTTTTTATACCAATTTCGTTTATATTTTTCGATTATCGGCTAATGATATCGATGATTTTGTTCTATCATATCTTTTGCTTTCAATACTTTGCAGGTCAGAGAGCTGCCGTATGCTAGAGAAGGCGATGTCCTTACCCCTTAGGCGCCCTAAATCTTTTTGGTCAGTAACGTGCTTTTTGTCATGTCCAGGGGTGTCACAAGATGCTGCTTTTAAAGACTGTCAATAACTATCTTGTTGTTATATGGCGCTATTTTTATGGTATTGTAACAGCAGTAAAATAAATAACTACTTAGTTTATATAAAATATTTATTAGTTTGTTATGACCACGGGTATGCCTCCTCAGCACATCTCCACTTACGCCGTGAACTCGACATAAAAAATTACCGCTGCCTTCCTTCACCGAAATTGGTCGGAACAGACTTATCTAGGTATAGTGTTTAATATTTTATTTTATACCAATTTATGTAAAACCATTTAATTACAAGAGATAAAGTTCGTAAACTAAAACCCGACTACGCTTAGTAATAATTTATTTTAACATAAAATAATAATTTAGGTTGCAGAACGCGGGGCAAGCAGCTAGTGGCGCCATCTATTATGTCTATGCGAAACTAAATATAAACTTTTGCCGCTCGCACATAGCTTCTCGATATTTTATCGTATATAAATTGTAGCCTATGTCACCCAGACAATAACTAAAGAATTAATTGACACCTCATTCATCAAAATCGACCCAGTAGTTTAGGCGCTACGGTGGTACACACAGAGTCTCATACTAAAATCGGCCACATGCGTGCATACATACATAGACTGCTAAAATCATAACCGTGCCGTGCCGTGCTAACGTAGTTTGATTATGTATTTGTATGACAAATTGCTTTGACGTTTTTTATGAGATCTGCATCTCTATGCTCTTTAACTCTATGCACAGTATTTTTGATTATATTTTTTTATATCATTGATTGTAGATAGATATTTGATTGAGAATAAAAATAATAGTATAGAGAAAGTGATATTACATTTCGATTTGCCTTGTTGGAATAATATAGGGCATATGATATTGTTGAGAAATACTTGGAGATTATAAAAATATTAAATAACTGTAAACAAATACCCACACAGCTGTCAATGTTGGTTTAGAAAAAGAAATGAAGATATAGGGTCAAAACACAATTTCGCATGAGTTCAGTTCGAAATTATTTTTATAGAACTTATTTTTAAACAACAACAAACTTGGGTGTAAGTAGTTTGATTGCAAGAATACCTACATTCTTGGAGGAAAAATTATTTTCCCTCAAAATAAAAATGAATTGGATAAGAATAGAATACAATATTTATTAATGCAGATTTTAACAGTGCTTTTAAATGAATGAATGCCCGTGCTCGATTACTGGTTGCTAATGATACAAAAAAAAAAATTAAGTAGCTATTTGTAGCTGCATGATGAGAATCAAATCTACGGTTCTTATTATTTAATACTTAATGCCCACGATCTGTTCCTGCAGGAATCCCTTCCCGGGATGAAAAGTAAGTACATATCCTATGTTTTTATCTCGAGGATGCAATCTAAACTATTAGGCCAAACAGCTCAATCGCATGATATAAAACATGAACATACAGGCAATTTGATATGTATCTAATTTTTATATGTTAGATAGTTATTTAGCTCAAAAACCGATCTTTCGCGGACCGCGCCGTAATTACCGTTGAGCTATCAATTTACGACCGTAGCCATAAATCGATTTATGTAGATTAGTGTCAACAAATCGTAGTGAGAAAGTAATATCGTAGGATATTGACTACTTAATAATTACTTGTAGGTACATCGATGACAAACACCATTGAGATTATCAACTACGTACAGTCGACTACAAAGAAGATGAACTGTGTGCTTAGTCTAAAGCGGAGCACTCGAAAACGAACTCGAAAACTATTGATCGATTTCAGAGTAAAATAGACCTAAAATGTCTTGTATTAAGGTTTGAGTTCGCCAATACATTCCAATGCTGAATGTATTGGCGAACTCAAACCTTAATACAAGACATTTTAGGTCTATTTTACTCTGAAATCGATCAATAGTTTTCGAGTTCGTTTTCGAGTGCTCCGCTTTAGACTAAGCACACTGTACTTAAAAGCCAAAAAAAGAGTGGCTGATATCTCTGTGCCCATATCGTCAGTAAAATAGAACGTTCTCGGTTTGATGGGATTCACAATTAATTTGGAGTTAGTTTAATTATGTTAGCTATAATGTATCTGTCGCACATATTATACGTATCTGTACTTTTAAAATACATTTATAATTTAGTATTTGCGACCGCCTCAAGATTTTTCTAGTTCTCGGTCGAATGGGAAAAACCAATGCGAGATTCATAATTAACTACTGAAAATGAACTTTGTTTCAATGCAAATATGGTATGATATTATTTCTATTCTATTTTGTTGCATTATTCATTAATTATCAATAAGAAAACGTAGATGGTACGTAAAAAATCCGGTATGACTTATTATTTTATACGGATTTGTAGAGCGAATATTTAAGGTAACTAACTAATATACTTAATAGTTTCACACGATTGTAAAGCAATTTCGTAAAGCTTAAATACTTAAATTATTTTTCTTAATTCTAAATTTTTTGGAGTCTTTGTATCTTAATTAGATTATGGTAGACCCAATGCATAGAAATCCCAATTAAAACTTATCACTAAAACTAATTAAAAATATTATTAGTAACACCTGTTTAAATATTTTTTAATATAAAATCGTAAACAGATCTCGCGACGTTGACATTCTTGTATATTTACTTTCGTTCAAGCATATTAAAAGGTAACAATTATGTGCCAAATTATTGGTGGTGATTCCATCGTACAAAAATGAAACCCATTGCTATCTATCCCTTTCACAATTTTCCCTACGAGAAACAATTGTAATGCTTTAAGACATGCCAATTGTCAATTTAGTTTAGAGATTACGTACACCGAATTAGTACCATCGTTTCCATACTCGATATTTCCATATGACTATGCCTGGAATTCGCTGCAGCATTCAAATACTGCAGTAACTTTTTCAGCTTAGACACCAGTTCTTTTTCGTGATATATAAATACACTTTGTATTATTAGCTCGTCCATTTGGCCTTGATTTTAGTTATGCAGTTCGTTTCTCTATTAATTTATTTTTCTATATTAAAGCTTCATTTATATTTAGTTGCTGTAGCATTTCAAGTTCCTTCAATAGATATTAGATATTTTCTAGTTTCGAATTCACATGAATATAATTGTTTGCTGTGACTAGTTTAGGTAATAAATAAACTTTCACAGCGACAGCTTACCATTCGCCACAAACATAGTCGTAGGTGCAGCGTTACTATGTTAATGTATTGATGATCGTGGCATAACCCGCGCTGTAAAATTTATAGCCTATAATTACAGCAATAAGCATGTGAACGATGATATATTAGTATGTATAACGGAGTTTTTGCTTGTATGTCACGATGAAATTAGCCAAACATATAAATAAGAAATCTTTTGCCGTTCAGCGAGAATATTTATGTAAAATAGAGTTTCTACTCTAGCTTTTGAAGTCTAGGTGGTATTAAAATAAATGGTTCAAGGCATGGCTATTAAGAGACGTTGGAATTAAGTCCATTTAATTTAATAAATTTATATAATGCTAATAATTCTTACGTTTATCCCATTCAATATGTACCTACCTATATTTTAACTTTAAATAATGTGAATGTGATTATAATAAATTATTAGGTATGTCTTTCCCGTTTTTAAAGTTTTCTGGTAATGCGCGTATAGAGACAAAAGTAATTCGTCGACCAACGGTTTAGTCGTGACAGTGCGACAGAATTTTTTATTTTTTTTACTTAAATTATATTTGTATTTCTGTGAAATTTTCTCTGGTTATATTATATCTAAGAAATGTTCTCAAATTGTAAGGAGAAAGTCCTTTCTGTCCGAATACGCGACAGGGTCGACCGCAGTGTGGCTCCAAATTTAGAGATTTGTGCCGTTGATTACTCGCTGCCGTTGCCCGCTGCACACAAGTCATTGAACGTCCCGAGTTTCGACAATTTCATTCACGTATTATTTTTTGTAGTATTTAAATATCACTTGCTTTAACGGTGAATGAAAACATCGTGAGGAAACCTGCATGCCTGAGAGTTCTCCATAACGTTCTCAAAGGTGTGTGAAGTCTGCAAATCCGCTTGGCCAGCGAGGTAGACTATGGCCAAAACCCTTCTCACTCTGAGAGGAGACCCGTGCTCTGTAGTGAGCCGGTAATGGGTTGATCATGATGATGATGATTATTTTTTGTATGAGACAACCGCTGCACTTTCTTGTCAGCTATTGTTGTTTTTCATAAGAAACCACTTTCCGAACCTATGTTCGTTTGAAACCTGCAACAAACAGATTTTATGATCCAGTGTCGATAATGAAGCCTTTTAATAAAGCTATTATATTTTTTATTAGCTGCACTACAAATTAAGTTATTTCACGAGTTTGTTTTTGAAATCAGATGAACCATGGATATGATTGTCTGTCAAAGAGATCAAATAATAATTTAATATCTTTGGTATCCGTATAATGTTTTAAGTGTTACTGGGTCGGTTTTAATTATTGGCTGCATTGGAGCGCTGTCAATCACTCTTTGTCAAACGAACTTTTATCTGTAATTCGATTAGCAAACCAGAGCTAGTCAAGTTTGATAAAGATTTAAAAGTAGCGTATAAATCACGATTTCAGTTCATTTATGTGCATGACGAGTTTGTATGCACATTATGTTCAGTAGGTATGTTTGTATACTGACGCTAGAGAGCTACATAGAGAGCTTTGATCATCCTTCCCTCTTTTCGTTGATATGAAGCTTACGAGTAGATAACTCATTCGTAGGCAAGCAAACGTTTGCGCGTATTGGCCCTATGCTTTCTAGTCTTTAGCTCTCAAAGGTTATTTTAGTAATCTTTAGATCTTCCGTAACAAATCAGGTTCTAGATTTATGTTCACTTGACAAATCAACCATTGATGTTGAAGACAGTGTGTACGGCTGCTGCCGTGAAAGCCATCAGATAGCAGAATTCGTTTCGCAATTATCCACTGTTAACTTGTGAAAATTATCTCGAGTCTATATCTTTTGTGCGATAAGATATCTTCGCTACTTATTGAGCACTAACTTTTGCTCTCGACTTCGTACCGCGGAACAGTTTGTTTTCCTGAGATGTTTAAATTAGACGAGGTCACTCTTTGCATAGTCCTTTAACTGCCTGCTAAAGACTCGGATAAATCAGTACCGCTGCTATAAAAATTTTAGTCCAGATATAATATATATACTTACCTAGACAGATAAAAAAACGGATAGACACTTTTTATCTATTTGTACTATATCATGAACTTGAAATTTGATAAAAGGATAAAATGTATACTATACATCGTGGTTTTTATATTGCGTTTGCTATTGATACCCAATATCAATTAATACAGCTATACAAAAGAACTGCGTAAGTGCGTTAATTTAAAGTATATATTATCAGAATTATATGATATGTACGTATGCTTAGGTGCCAAATTGGAACACATATTTGTGTATTAAGTTTTTGAGTAAACAATATTAGAGTTATCGCACTATTTAGCACCAGATTCTCAGATCTATTTGATCCGGTAGCGGGCGCTGTTTTACTATTTCCTAAGCAACTTATTTACTTGCAACATTTCCGTCGAACGTGCAATATAAGTGAGAGGAGAAGACCTTTTGTTTTATATACACTCATCTCGCATTCACTTTTAGTGAATAATTAATGTTTTAATTGTTGTTTTAACGTACCAAAATACATTCGAAGAAATGCTAATGACGAGCAGGGGACCATTAACCCTGAAATGTTCGTATTTAATACAGTTATTCCAGTGTTAAAATATTTAAATTGCATGCATGCTTTTGCTTGAGTGATTCGCTTCACTTACATTTTTAACGTACCTACTACAATAAAAATACTTATCTCATATGTTTATAAGTAAATGAGAATTGCAGAGAATAGATGTGCGGTTTTAGGGCGAAAAAACATTATATGTATATTGTACACCTTTACCTGTGTATATTGTAATAGTTACACATTCTATTCTTATAATATTCAAACAGGCAAAGGTTTACTAGCATCTAAACGCGATCTCTACCTACATATTAAAATCACTGTGTTTCGTATTAGGCGAGTTGATTAAAATTTAAATTAGGAAAGCCAGAAATACCACGATATCGTATTCTGGATTTTGTATCAAAGACAATGTGGCCGATTCTGTTGTACACAATCTCTAAATCTAAACTAAAATGACAGGCCTAAATATATTCCTATCTCTATCACAATGCTCCCTGCAGAAAAGGATAGCGCTATTTTTAAACCTGTCAATTTAGTTTTAAGTTTAGAGATTGTGTACAACAGAATCGGCCACAATCACTAAGTAACTTACCTATTTTCAAATATACCACTATTTGTTTTACGATCTGTGTGTGATCGAAGAACACGTAAATGAAGACAATAGTTAGGTTATTACAAAATTAAGGGCGTTATATGATCAATGATCATTGATCATGCAACATCAAGGATGTGGCTTACTGTTTGTACGTTCAAGTTCTGTGAATGAATGCATGATGAACATATAAATACGCCACGAGTATGTAAATCGTGTTTAGAAAAAAAAAACTGTGATAGCCTAGTGGTTAGGACGACCGACTTCTAATCGGAGGTCGTGGGTTCGATCCCGGGGCACGCACCTCTAGCTTAACTTTTATATAACTTTTCGGAGTTATGTGCGTTTTAAGTATTTAAATATCACTTGCTTTAACGGTGAAGGAAAACATCGTGAGGAAACCTGCATGCCTGAGAGTTCTCCATAACGTTCTCAAAGGTGTGTGAAGTCTGCCAGCGTGGTAGACTATGGCCAAAACCCTTCTCACTCTGAGAGGAGACCCGTGCTCTGTAGTGAGCCGGTAATGGGTTGATCATGATGATGTAAATCGTGATGGTGCCTAAGGTGGCACGCATTGGCCTGAAAAATTCATTATTGATTTGCAAGTTCTGTATAGGTATACCTACTTAGTAAGTCGTTTGAAAAACCTTTCAAGTATGAAGCGTTTCGAGCATTTCATATACGTTAGCGGTGTGAATAAATAACGTGGAATCGAATCGCTTCATTGTTCTTAAAAGACAAAGCATAAAAAAGAAGTTCTTATTGTGGGAACAGAACAATATTTTGATAAGTATTATTATATTACATTTAAAACTATATCGAGTTCGACGCATTGTTTACTTGCTTGACAAGGTCTGAACTCTGAACACCCTTGACCGAGTTCCTTGCTATTAAACTAGATACACTGTATTACATATACATAAGTATAACGTAAAATCACCCACCGTGTCTGTTTGAAAACACTCATCTTAAAAAGTACTGTCCGAATTTTATACCAATTCTACCAATACACATGTGTCTCCCGGAGAAGGTCCCCGTGAGTGAGTTGCCTATACTGCCCATCGATTAGGAGAGAGTGTGAGAGTTGAGAGCCTGAGTGAGTTTAAAAAAACCAAGTTTATAGTTGTATGTAGGTATGTACATTTTTGTAGGAATGTAATAAATAGGCATGTTTTAAACAGTCCCTATACAACGTAGAGTCGTAGAGGTGGTGCTACGAGTGGGTGTTGCTACGACTACATTCTAAACCCTACAAAATCTTCGATTTACGCTTCGATTTTTTGACAGAAAAAAGTACAAAATCCATTATGACGTTGAATTCCGTGGTCTGGTGATTTTACATTTATTTCGTGGGTTAACCTACTAATGTACACAAACTACCAAACGTACCAAAAAATTGGTTCCTGGCATTGACTTATATATTACTTCGGAGATTTTTTTTATATTTGGATTTTCTTAGACAGTGAACAAATCAGAAGGGTGCTTATATCGATTTTTGCCCGTGACACTTCAGCTTTATGTCCCATCATTGACACAAGCCATGCATCAAGATCAAAATTTGAAAAAATCTTCATAAATAATAAATCCCGTGGTGTGTAGTTGTTCATCGGAAGTTTTTATTCACCGGTAAGGACTACTTAATGTGTACCTATTCAAGGTATTTTAACCTTGATTTTATTATACATATTTATATTAATTAGTAAATACTTGAGGAATTAACCACACTCGGAAAAGTCGGCAATCTATGTAATGATTTGTTAAGGTCTTCTTATCTTGTATATTGAGTAACTCATGTATTTAAGTATTTTTTTATGAATAAATAATTTGAATAATATTATATGAAGTTTCGAAAAATTCTTTGCTGTCGATATAAATTCAATAAGCTACAAAAGCTGCTAAGCTTAACGTCATGATTTTATCCTTACTGTTTGTCTCATCAACGTGTAAACATCATCATTACAGAAGCAGCATATCATTTAATATTAAAACTAAATAATCATGGTAGATTCATCTGACTATTCAAAAGCACTTGTAAAAGTTTATTTGAATAAAAAACTTTTCTATTCTATTCTATTCTAATCAAAATATTATTAAAATATCTGCGTTTATCACTCGCACAAACTCAAAATATCGAATCAGTTTTAGATTAGATTAGTTTAACTGAGATGTCTGTTCAAATCATTTTATTACACGCTTTATATTAGCTTCACCTGTATGTATGTTTGTAACCGACTTCTTTGAACGCGATGTTGACCAACTTTAAACGGTCAGATTTCATTCAAACTTTGTAGATTTATCGAGGACCGATGACAATACACTAATTTGATAAGATTATTTCATTATTCAATTTGGAAAATAAGATTTTGTGTTCATTTATCAAAAGTCATCGGTAAGGAAAAACAATAAACATTCAAAATCGCACGGTAACACGGTAACTAACTGTAACTAGGGTAAACAGAATAGATGTCACACACAACTAAAATCTAAGCACAAAACGCACGAATGCGAAGATAAAACAATATTAAAACAAAATAATAATATTATTAATTAGTACTTATATTTTACTTTAATCATATTGTACGATTTACAATAAAAAACAAATAAAATAATTTATTAATAATTAATATCTGTTGTATTTTAAGTGACATGATTTTTTTAGTGTTTTATAAATAAACCAAACTTAAAAGTAGAAAATAAATAATAGTTTAAAAAAACTAAAAAACACGCTTTTTTAGAAAAACAAACTAAAAAATAGAAAATAAATTTTAATAAATATAAATTAATAATAGTGTGCATAAGAAATAAATGTATTTTATTTAAAAAAAGCGTGGGGTGCTTTTAAGATGTTATCGAAATGATAATCCTCTATACACCCATGCACCCCACGCTTTTTTTTAATAAAATACATTTTTTTCATATGCACACTATTATTAATTTATATTTATTAAAATTTATTTTCTATTTTTTAGTTTGTTTTTCTAAAAAAGCGTGTTTTTTAGTTTTTTTAAACTATTATTTATACTAATTAATTAATTACACACAGCAAAGTCCAAAATGACAGCATTTATTCGATTAGGGTGTAATTGCTATCGCAACCCTCATTCAAATATCACGACCTAGACGCTGAAGCATCTACTAGTCGGTTGAGTCTCTGGAGGAGACTGAATTTGTAGCTTCAATCTACCCGTATTTATACCAGTAATTCAAGATGGCGGTTTGTCGCCACTGAATGAATCAAATGTCAGTTCATTCTAACCTGAAATTAATAATCTGTAAAACATTTCTAAAAATTTATATCAATTTTCAGCAATAATCTGACAAACGTAACTTCTGTGTCTTGGTTAGTTATCTTGAAAACTAACACTAGTAGTACTCAATAAATAGAATCAGTGGACACTTTATAGTCAAACGAATAAATTATAAATTAAAAAAAAAATTAAAATCAAAATTAAAATTAATGCCCAGTAGTTTTTCTAAAAATGGTAAATGTAGTAAAAAACTAATTGCAGCTAAATTAGTGGTGTAAAACATAATAATATGTAAAAACCTGCCTAGAATTGAATCGCACCTAATCTAAAAACCGGATGGCCCAGTAGTTTTTCAAGAAAACGGTACCAATAAAACTCACAAACCAAAAACACAATCTCTTACACTAAACGTACATGTACTATGCGGTATATACCGTTTCCGTTCTATCGTGGGTAAAACCAAAAAAGTCGATATTCATTCCTAATCTATGGGCACTATTATCATAGTTAAGTAGGTAACGCGATTGTTATAGATTTCGGAGGTCAATGTGATCTACCCGTATGCAGATTAAATAAGCCGGTTACGTGAGCGGGTGGTCCGCGCGCCGCCAGTCTCGAACCGTAACGCGACTCGCGCGCACTTTCGCTATCGAACGCCGCACTTCCGCACAGCCCTACACTTTGCAACCGTTCGCATTTGTTACGACTATTTTTTAAATTTCGAAAAAACTGCTATATTTTAAATTTCGAAAAACTAATTTTTTATGTATATTTTTCCGGTTTTTTTTTTTTTGGTTTAAAGATTCATGTTTTTTCGTTGATGCGGATTGTATTCGACTATTATTTTAAAACGTCTAATACACGAGAGCTCAGATCAATTATTGTGTTGTTTAAGACAGTTTATAGATTACATTCTCACGATGATACAGATAAAATAACTGACCATTGTTAAACATCTAATATGAAAATAAAGAAAAAGTGATCGTATAATTAACAAAACCCCTTGTTTTCTTGTAATGTTTGTTTGGTTAAAACGGATCTCTATTTATATTCAATGTCAAATAATGACAGGTCAAGCCTGTGATTTGTTTAATTAGTAAAGAATATAATCAATCGAGTTTTGTTCAATCGAATGTATTATAATATATAAACAGGTGCTTTTTTATAGACACCATTTGAATATTATAATTCGTGATAGACTTTTTTATCTAGCATATAGCATTAATCCAGGCCAGTTATTGTTTATAGTAAGCAATATTTCGATTTGTATTGTTACAATCGTACTTGTGATGATTCGAATTCGATTCGTGAATCTAGATTATATTTAATCTTAGATTAATCTTGTTTCTAAAAGTGAACGTTGGATTTTAAAAGTTAATTAAACTTTGGATATCGGACAGTGAAGGCGTACTTTTTGTGAAAAAGTGACAATTAGATTAATCGCCAAAATATTAGTGACAAGTGTGTGACTTAGGAGTAGATAATTTCATTGATTCGTATATAATTTTGCAAAATGCAAGTCTAATTTATGTTAATGATCAGAAAAAGTGATAAAAAGTATTATCGGATAAAATAAAGTTTTATTATTTGAAGAAATGAATTTTAATCTTCATTAACGGAATTATGTACTATAATAATAGTTATAGTGTCGAATAAAATAAATTTGTATTGTAAAAATATCTGATTATTCATAATAAAGTTTAATTTTATTGATCAAAATACGTGTTGCTGATCGCAACAACTTAACGGGAGGAACTTGCAGTGAACTTAAGTGTTGTGTCGTCGAGTTTGAGGAAAACTCAGGAACATGATAGTGATCCTGGCGTTCATCGGTGTTCGATTCGCCCTCTATGTGTCCCGGCAGAGCGGCCGCGCGCTCGCGAACGAGTGCTACACAAGAAAGTAAAAACCTATTCCTATTGATTACCATTGATACAAATCCCTAGGTAGAATTTGCGCGAAAATGTAAGATGAAATAATTTCTCAAAATTGGTGCTTTAAAAAAAAAGAACCAATTTTTAAAAGACATTGCTGATAGAGGTTAACTTTTAAATCTAAAACAGTAAGGAACATTTTTTCTTTGTTCTATCGTAACTCCAAACTGAAGGACTGATTGTAATATGTATGTGGTTTCTTGTTTGAAAACTGGTTAAACCAGAATGTTTCTGAATCGTTATTTTGGTATAATGATAGAGAAAGGTATAGATTAAAGGTGCTCTACGATAGTTAACAGTATTAGGGGCTTCACAGACGACAGAATTTTTGTGAGATCTACTCCGCATCATACAAAGTCTGCTAGCCGGACAAAAAGTCCACCAAGGACTTTTCATAGACTCAGAACACACGACGAATGTCTGCGTTCATTTTGTCGGCAGAACTGTAGGTTCGGTAGGAGCGGACTCGTCATCAACGTGCAGAGACTGCGGTGTAATATTTTGTACTTGAGGTATAGAAAAAAAGAAGATTCGTCTTGTTATTTCGTAAAAATTGTTCAAAGGACAGTTCGTAGGTATTACTTCCTCTTTTCTTCACATAAATTAAATACATAATAACATATGTAAATAATAATTCATAGATGTCCAAACATAAGTGGTATAAATATTGCAGCACATTTCATAGCACACTGTTCTTTTTAGACTCCGATCATTATATTCTACCCTGAAAGTATCATACAGTACTGGTCTTTTTTGTTGTTCTTGTATTAATGTCGATGCATCAATTTCAAGCGCCATGATAGCGTAACGCGTACGCCATTAATGATAGGGGAGTAGCGATGTGATTAGCGTGTGACATCTGCGTTAACGCGTGTTGAGGCGAACGTTATATATATTTTTTAGATTTTTTGCATACTTTGTGCGGCACGGTGCGATCCGAACTGTTAAAGTTCTATGGATACTTTGTGTGTCATATGTTTTCGCATCTTGTGTTTTACTGCAGAATACCCTTTGTGTTCTATTTCCACGAGTTAAAAAGTGCGCTATGAATTGTCCGTCGTCTGTGCAACCCCTTATATCTATGAGTGCACATTTTGTTTGAACTTATTTAGAATCATCTTTTTTAGAAGATACCTCGTCCATTTGCTAATAGGATTATTTTGTCATCTGCTAACTTCACTCGCAACTTCGTTATTATTTCATTTGTGAATGAAGTTTTAGCTGTAGCTGCCAACTGAATCCTCTTAGCATTTTGATGACGCAATGAGATCGAATCATCCGTTTGGGGTCGACGGTTTACTTTATACTTGATATCCGAGGGATTTCGTATCAATGATATTTACCTTTTACTTTTTACGTTACATGTGGTTGTTACATTTTTATTTTATTACATAAGTGTTTGATTGTAACTTTATACATTGTATTTGATGAGAGAGGAGAGAGTGTTATCGTCTATCGAATTCGTTACTAAATGGACGTACAAGTATGTGTATGTATATGTAACTTTATAAAGCAAATCACGACTTTAATATTTTCAAAGTTACGAGACATACGCTGCAATTAGGTACTCATCACGTAACTTTAAACTTTATATGAGGTTTTTGTGTTTCAAATTAGTTGAAGTTTTGTTTCGTGGTCATTTCTTCCGCGCACTCAAAAATTGCGGAGCCAACTCCCTTCGGAGGTGTTCCCACATAACTTTGACATAGGGTTATTCAAGGGGCGGATCAACAAACTCCTTAAAATCCGGCAACGCATTAGTGGTTCCTCTGGTGCTGCAAATGTTCATGGGCGGCGGTAATCACTTAACATCAGGTGACCCGCTTGCTCGTTTGCCCGCGATTAATATAAAAAAAAGTTCTCATTGTTTGAGCATTCAAACACATGCAAAAAACTGTCTAGCTAAACAAACTTAGGCACACGGAACTTTAAAACGCGTGATCTAAGAACTATAATGCTCCCTTTGCTTGCTCTTGTCTTTTAGATTAGATTTTGTCCTTAGCCGCGTGAATTTTTATTCTCGTGTTCTCGTAGACTGATTGTGACGATAGCTGGAGCAGCAATAATTAATTCTGATTGATACTCTTTCTTATTGCGGAACTAATGCCTCCATTGGCTTCCAATCGGGTCCATTGACTTATATGAATGTGCATGTACATAAGTCAATGATCGGACCAGCGGCTTTTGCGTGATGCGCCATCCATGAAATAAAAAAATATATTTCACATAATAATTTTTTTTTATTTGAAAATATAAATAAACTTAAAATCGGGTTCATTGACTTATATGAATGTGCATGTACGGAAATCAATGATCGGGCCCGCGGTTTTTGCGTGGTGTGCAAACAAAAAATATAGTTACATATTTACTTATTTTTATTTGAAGATATAAATAAACTTAAAATCATAAGATACGACTAAAAATTTTTATTTACATAAAGTACCTATCAAACGATTTATTTAACAAGTTAATACCATGCTCGAAGTATCTGCGTGCTTGTAAGGCCTTCGCCCTACTACGAAGCGAGGTAATGTCAGTTACGTGCAGTGTCAGAGTCAAACCTTAATAAACTACTATAACTTCGTTAATTTTCAATACCGACTTATTTCGCAAAAATAGAACGAACAGAAAATAGAAATATTTGTTACGCTATTATAGCAATTAATAACTTTTGCAATTTACCTATTCATTCAGCATTAGGTACCATCATTGTCAACTTGATACCGGGCCACACTACAAGTCACAGGTCTTCTCTCAGAATGAGAAGGATTTGTTCATTATGCAATACTATCTCCTTTTTAGGGTTCCGTACCCAAAGGGTAAAAAGCTGTGATAGCCTAGTGGTTAGGACGACCGACTTCTAATCGTAGGTCGTGGGTTCGATCCCGGGGCACGCACCTCTAACTTTTCGGAGTTATGTGCGTTTTAAGTATTTAAATATCACTTGCTTTAACGGTGAAGGAAAACATCGTGAGGAAACCTGCATGCCTGAGAGTTCTCCATAATGTTCTCAAAGGTGTGTGAAGTCTGCCAATCCGCTTGGCCAGCGTGGTAGACTATGGCCAAAACCCTTCTCACTCTGAGAAGGAGACCCGTGCTCTGTAGTGAGCCGGTAATGGGTTGATCATGATGATGATGACCCAAAGGGTAAAAACGGAGCCCTATTAATGTCACTACTGTCTGTCTGTCTGTCTGTCTGATTCATAAAATAGTTTATAAGCTGTGACCAAAACAAACGAACATTTTCTGGGCTTTTCTTTCACTCGTCTAGCTCTCACATGTCTAGCTCGGAAATTAAATATTTCTTAGACCCAAAATATTATATTGTTCATAATTATGTACAGAACCCTAAAAGAGCGAGGCCCGACTCGCACTTGGCTGATTTTTTACTTCTTATTGTTAGTTTTTAAACAACTTTAAAAATGATGTACTTACCTACCTTCCGTGTATAGATAGGTATGTGATGATATCTCTAGAGATGGAGGATGGAATCTTTCGCAATAAGTGTGATGCTTTTGTAAACCGATAAACTTAAGAGCTCTTACGTATAATCCCTTAACACGTTGAATTCAGTTTCATTCATTTAACGTGTCTTATATACAATTAACAACATTTTACTATTAGACTATTCTTGCTCTATGTTACAAAGTTTTCATTCTGCAAAAGAAGCTTTTGATAAAAAACACAATTTTTATTTGATTGTTTACTTGCGTCCAATAATATTATAATCTGCCACAGCACTCTCCAACTGCCTTTGCACAAAATGTGGGCCATCTAAGTACGTTGAATCTGATAATATCTTGCATCTCAAAATGGTTCAACTCAAGAGATAGTAATTGTAATCTTCAATTGTTATTACAAGATCAAAAGCGCCACTATTTTGAGCCTAAGCTTTTCTATTTTCCGTGGAGCATTTAAGGTATAGGAAATATTTTTTTATTAATGTTGCGATTTATAAGCGGCACCTATTTTCTTCTTAAATAAAATTGATTGTAGATACATACATCTCTAAATTACAGGTTAAAAATTATTGCTAGCTTTGTCCGCAGGGCTAAAGGAACATTGTTGATAGTACAGCACTACTCTTAGAACTGTGGTTAATCACACTAATATTATAAAGGCGAAAGTTTGTGTGTATGTGTGTGTGTGTGTATGTTTGTTCCTCTTCGCCGCCGCAACTACAGAACCGATTTGGCTGAAATTTTGAATGGTGATAGATTATACCCTGACTTAACACATAGGCTATCCCGGAAAAGTATTCCCGTGGAACTAAAATAGATATAGATTTCCAAAAACGCCGTAGAGGGCGCTGACTGTTCTTAGGTAAATCACGCTCACATAACACATTATTGCAATAGTTTGCTGTGTTGCATGCATTGGCAACACATAGGCTACTTTTTATCCTGGAAAAATGCACAGTTCCCCGAAATCTATAGCTACAGCTATAGGTAGATTACTATAGCGAACTTCCTTGATAGTAGGTATAAAGGTTGGAAAAGGAAGCGGGAACGGGAACCGGAAATCCACGATTCCCTCGGGATTTTTTAAAACCGAAATTCACGCGGGAGAATCCGCGGACAGATGCTAGTGAATCAATAAATATCGTGATACCATTCAATATCTAATTATTCATTGGCGGGATCACGAATATCATGATATACGAGGTCGAGTATATTGATCGTCTGAACTTTGCCTAAGATCGATATATGGCAGTCGTTATACATATTATGTGCATACCAAGTTTCACACGCTTACCAAAAATCCAAAGTGAACGGCAAAAGGACGAAATTAAAGACAATCAGGACAAGGCTAGAATCCCGTATAATGTATCGCTTACTAACTAGAAGGTATTAAGAGATACTGAATAACGGAATGCAATGGACCTTGGGGTCCGGACTGAGGCCGACATCTTTGCGTAGAGGTCAATTTAATGTCGAATATTATATTTTGTATTGAACTATTAGCCACACGCGACGTTTTGTGTACTATAATTTAAGAATCACTGATGCAAACGGTAAACTTTGTGTCGGATGGGATTAAAATAATCCTATAATATATCTGACTCCAGGGTGCAAACGTATAAATCAGTTCAGAAGTTGAAGCTTATCTAAAGAAGTAACACGTATATGTGATATTATACTGTCAGATTCTTAGTACCCACTATGGGTTTTGTTAATAATCAGCTTATATTTTAATATTGTATGTCACAAATCAAACAATTCGATGGCTAAAATATACAAGTTATAATGCAATTATGAATTCATTGCGACACCTGTAAATGGAGCTGCGGAGTAGAGTCTTGTTGAATAACAATTAATTTAGCTTTATTGACTTTGGCATACGGTTGAAATTGGTATAATGAAAACAAAACAATGCCTCTCCTTCAAGTGCACCTCGCCGCCGCTATGTCATCTATACTAATAAATAAAATTGAAGTGTCTGTCTGTAATATCGAAATAACTACCTCATATTAAGCTCATATGGTTATTTGAACGATACTATAACCGAATCACACGTTTTTAAAATTTTTGTCTGTCTGTCTGTCTGTCTGTCTGTCTGTCTGTCTGTCTGTCTGTCTGTTTGAACGGGCTAATCTTTGGAACGGCTGAACCGATTTTGACGAGACTTTCACATACAAGTAGAGAATTAACCAGGGAGTAACATAGGCTACTTTTTTAACCGACTTTCAAAAAAGGAGGAGTTGTGTTTTTCTACCTATGTACACCGATATCTCCGAGATTTCTGAACCGATTTGCGTAATTTTTTTTTTAATCGATAGAGAAACATTGCGACCCTGTTCTATAAAAAATTTGGATTCCAACTCTTCAATCCTGATGCTGTAGGGGACCTAATCCCCAAAACTAATGGGTTTTAGAAACTTTCGGTTATTTAAATTGATATTGGGGGTACCAATTAAAGACTTTATCGTTGAATGAACTCGAGTAGGTACATATCCAACTCCTCAACCCTGATGCTGTAAGGAATTGTATTCCGAAATCGTGGGGTTCCCAGGGGATTTTTCCGTTTTGGGGATGGGTTTCTACAGATAAGCTACTTTTTGTTCTGGAAAATCAAAAGTTCCCACGGGATTTTTAAAAACCTAAATCCACACGGGCGAAGCCGTGGGCATCATCTAGTGCTAAATAAATAAGTTGTTATCCAAGAAGACGCTGCGTCTTGACTCCACTCTACTCCGTAGGTGGGCATTGCGCCTTATGAATAGTAGAAATGTTTGTGTGTTTATGAACAAAAACGATTCGTTTCTAGATAAGACAAATCTATAATGGTGTCGTTTTCCCTTTTCTGCAATCCCATCTTATTCCATCATCTTTCACGCTAAGTCATATCAAATGTCTGTTACAAAATATTTTTTATATGCTATATAATTTTTGATATGCAGTTGATGGGAGACAGTAAAACTAGCGAAGGCCAGCTAGAGGTCAAGACGTTTAAAATAAAGCGTTAAACACACTGTGGCTGACTGGAGCGAAAGAGGCCTGGGAGTGAGGAGTAATAGTAGTAAAAGCAGATGTGAGTGCGACGTATGGGGTGCGTTGAGCCGCTCGCGTTTCCCGCAGTCCTCAGTCCCAGGACAGGGATTAATTGAAGCATGCGGGAAATACGGCGCGTTCTGCCTCATACGTGGCCTTCCTCCTTGTTGCGTACTATATAGATTTTGTATGAAACGTGTTACATCAATACAAACACAGCGTAGAAAACATTTTCTGAGTGATATGATGCATATCTTTCACCAATTTATGATGCATCCACCAATTCCTAGACCCGTCCCGCCCAGCAACGTTCCCGCGCTAGTTTCTGTGTGTTCAGTGCTTTAAATTTGAATGTCTAAATGGATACTAAATTTTAATTATTGCTGTATTCAGAGGTTTTTTTATTTTGCTTCTCAGTTATTATGAGTCAGATTAATTGGGTGTATAAATTTTAATTTTGGTAAATTAGTGAAACTGGTCATGTAGGTAGGTGGTACCTACTCGTAAAAAAAAACGCGACGGTCTTGAGGAATTTAAAATCAAGGTTGAAATTGAATATAGACTAATGTTGAAATTCCTAACTATTTTGTAATCAAAGAAATATAATTATTGAGTATATTAATGACGTTAATTATTTCGCTATTAAGAGTAGGAACTCACGGAGCGGTTTTCACCCGCGCCCACCGCGGTTCCGGGACCGCAACACTTGTACGATCACGAAATACATGGAAATGTAGAGAGCAAAACTCACGACGCGATTTGTTCCCGCACAAACAAGCGGTCTCGTGAGTATAGAAATAAAACAGCTCTCCTGCAACCGCGGCGGGCGCGGGGGCAAACCGCTCCGTGAGTTCCTCGGACTACTCTAAGACAAGCAACACATAATGGTGCCAAATCAACTGCACACAAATCTCTAAACTTTTAATTGATAAGTCTACTGCTATCCTTTGTCTTGGGAATCATTGAGAAAAGGACATTACATGTAGACCGGTCAGTTTAGTTTAGTTGAAGACATTACCGATTTGGCACCATTGCTATACTTCACAACACAATATGGCCTTTGATAAAATTAAAGGAAAATAAACTCTTCTCGCACGACAGGAAGTAGGAAACGCAGGGCAATCGCTCGTGACTATAGAATCACGATTTGTGAAATTATATCCGTAAATTGCGTGGATACACGCAGAGACTACGAATAAGATGGTTTGTTGTTCGTTTTCAGTTTAAGGTTCAGTAAATTAAAAATACTAATTTAATGTTCCTGCTCATCAACCCCAAGAGTACCTATTTTAATCACCTGTCCTTTACCAAAACCAAATCTTTCTGTTGTAAATGCGTATTTTATTGTGTTATTTGTTTCTATTTTTGTTTCTTTTAAAACCAAGATTAAATATAGTGTCCCTTATCACGAAACTGATGTGATTGATGCATTAGACCGGAATCAAAGGTTTCCTCGACTGAGTGAATAATATGAGTTAGTGAATGAATGAATATGAGCACAAACGCGTCTATTTCATCGTTCACTCTTTTGTGACGTTCTACTTTTTCTGTTTCGCTGACAGCCCTAGTCCTACGTATAACGTACCTACTCGTTTTTAATTTTGACTATGTAAGTACCACAACTTTATAACAACATTTTTATGCTTGATATCTTGATCCTCAGACTGGTTATGAATCCGTTTTAGTGGTACGTTGATCACGTCTACTCTACGATCCTTATCAATTAAGAGAAACTACTGATATATCAAAAGTGTGACCCGCTATTTTTGAATGTGATACTTATTTAAGCGACGAGTACCTAACTCAAAGCCGTTTGCGGACTACATCTTATAAAGATTATTATTATTATTATTATTTATTAGTGATAATTTAAGTTTAATCGTGTTGATGATTATGTGTATGATATCGTCACTTTTAATTTCTTAACAAGTATCTATATTTCTATATTCTATATCCTTTTTTCTTTTTCAAATGTGTTGTAATTTTTATAAATATATCTCCGATTCGAATGACGTGTCAATAAAATGAAAAGGAGTTAAACTTGTTACGTAGTTCTTTACACAAAGAACAAAGAGAAAGATCACAACAGATACTACCAACGTAAATAAAAACTTACTATTAGCCCAGTCAATTTAGACTTTCAAGGCTACAATAACTCCCACCTGGCTGAAAATTCGTAGGATTGTTCAAAACACTATTATAAATGAAATGTGAAAAGTCCTCATCGATCCGACACCTGGAAAAAATTTACTCCTGGACACGCACAGTTTATTCACACTTAGCTGAAAATTTGTAGGATTGTTTGAAACACTATTATAAATGAAATATACAAAGTCCTCATCGATCCGACACCTGTAAAAAAAATTACTCGGGGTCAAAGTTTTCACGGGAAGTTTTCAGCAAAACGGTAATTCTTATCATAAAATTATTTTAGACAAAATTGTAGACCAGGTAAAAAGAGATCAGAATTTCAGGTAAAAAGAAATCCAGTCCCTCATTTTTATTTCGACACTTAACTTTTTGAATCGTTATATCTCAAAAACGGTGGCTTTTAAGAAAAAAAAGTATTTAGACATTTTTTATAGATAATTATCTGATCTACAATTTTGTCTAAGCTACTTTTATGATAAAACTTACCGTTTTTCTGAAAATCAAGAAAAATCCGTTTTTGTGAACTTTGACCCCGAGTAATTTTTTTTCCAGGTGTCGGATCGATGAGGACTTTTCACATTTCATTTATAATAGAGTTTTGAATAATCCTACAAATTTTCAGCCAAGTGTGAGTCAACTGTGCGTGTCCAGGAGTAAATTTTTTTCCAGGTGTCGGATCGATGAGGACTTTTCACATTTCATTTATAATAGTGTTTTGAACAATCCTACCAATTTTCAGTCAGGTGGGAATTATTGTAACCTCACCCCTATTTTTTAGTCTAATTTGACCGGACTATATATATAGTTAAAACTAGATGATGCCCACGGCTTCGCCCGTGTGTATTTAGGTTTGTAAAAATCTCGTGGGAACTTTGATTTCCCAGAACAAAAAGTAGCCTATCTGTAGTAAGTAGTAACCCGTCCACAAAACGGAAAAATTCCGTGGGATCCTTACGATTTCAGAATGCAATTCCTTACAGCATCAGGGTTGAGGAGTTGGACATGTACCTACTCGAGGTCATTCAACAATAAAGTCTTTAATTGGTATCCCCAATATCAATTTAAATAACCGTCAGTGCCTAAATCCCATTAGATTTGGGGATCAGATCCCCTACAGCATCAGGATTGAGGAGTTGGGATCCAAATTTTTTGTAGGACAGTGTCGCAATGTTTCATTATCGATTAAAAAAAAATTACGCAAATCGGTTCAGAAATCTCGGAGATATCGGTGTACATAGGTAGAAAAACACAACTCCTCCTTTTTTGAAAGTCGGTTAAAAAAGTAGCCTATGTTACTCCCTGGTTAATTCTCTACTTGTATGTGAAAGGCCCGTCAAAATCGGTTCAGCCGTTCCAAAGATTAGCCCGTTCAAACAGACAGACAGACAGACAGACAAAAATTTTAAAAACGTGTGATTCGGTTATAGTATCGTTCAAATAACCATATGAGCTTAATATGAGGTAGTTATTTCGATATTACAGACAGACACTTCAATTTTATTTATTAGTATAGATATAGATATAGATAAATATACAGGAGCTAAAAAAGGTCACAATAAAGATCAAAAATAACAATCAAAGGTATACATACGTTTCAAGTTTTGAACTAACAATTCTCTGAAGCAAGTTTTTGCTTCTATTAGCTAGGTGATGAATTAATCCTTAAAGATTAAGATTAATTTAAATGAGAGGATCCATCACTCAAACCGATATATGTACTTAAAATAAAAATATTGTGCTGCCAAAATTATAATGGCCACTATAAATCATAAGTAGTTAGAGTCAACAAACTGGTTTAAATTGGGACTTCCTCTTTTCGCCGGTTGCCTGTTTTAGAACAACTTTTGTTATTATACACAAGCTTGCGCTTTATACCTTCTCTTTTAGATAACGGCGGTAATTTTTCCGTCCTCTGTGGTAATTTCAGCTGTTCAAAAGCTATCCTATGTTTGGCTGATACGATTATCTCTAATTCATTCATTAATAACGTATTCCTTTCAATAGCCCATAGAACAAACTTCATATGTGGTGCACCTAACTAGAGATAAAAGTGTCACCTAGATTATGCGTAAATTACTGTTCACGCAAATGTAATACTACGTTAATGATGATGATCTCATCTGGGTAAGAAATGAAGCCGGAAAAATTTCATCAGATAGATCGTCTATCTCGGATCTCTAAGTCCATGAAGATCTAACTGAAAAGTAAATGAGCATTCTTAACTTTGACGATTATGTATTATGTGTTTGTAACTTGACGTATGAGAATGGCCGGGTCGAATTCACCTCAAATCAGGGCTAAGCCTGTCCAGATGAGGCGTACCTATGTCTACGCGCGTAGACACTCGCGCGTTCCCGAGATACTAGAGCTACATATATTCCGTCCAGATGATGACGGACGCGCGTTCTGGACGGTTAAAACGCTGGTTCTGGACGGAATATATGTAGCTCTAGTACTATCTCGGGAACGCGCGAGTGTCTGCGCGCGGGTCGACTCGCGCGTAATACGCAACATCTGGGCAGGCTCTAATAAATAAAATGGGATTATGTTCTTTTATAACGTCAATAATAAATAATAATTAATTATGTCCAGCATGCCACGAGTAGCGACTCTATTAATTATTATTAATTCTTAAAGCAATGAATCGTTTTACTCGACTACGGAAAGGTGCTATGTTTCGAAGTTATTTGTGTGTGTGTTAATTAGTTTGTTTGTCAGTTCATCGTTTACTTCATAATTGCTAGACTACTCATATGATTTTGATAAAGGTCCGAATTTCATAAGCCTAGGATGAAATTATATTTTCTCTCTTCTAATAAGCTGATAGGTAGTAATAGAATAGGAATAGGATATAATAGGGAAGAAAAAAAACCGGCCAAGTGCGAGTCAGACTCGCGCACTGAGGGTTCCGTACTCCAGAAGTACAATCCTGTTTTTCATTAGTTTGTCTTAAAAGGTAAGGTGCCAATTAAGCTAGGCCTCTAAATTGTATTAGCGCTCATATAACTCAAAGGTCTATCTTAATTGGCGTAACTATTTACATATGTATGGGGACACCCTTTAATTTCCAACTTTTTTTGGAATTTTTCCTTTATTTGTGCTGTAAGACCTGGCTATTTGCCTTTCGTAATTCTAGGTCAACTGGAACTATCATTTAGGTTTTCGACCCAAAACCTGTAGGGTACTTCTGGTTGACTTAGATTTGACAATTTTGATTAAAGGCAAGGTCTTACAGATCAAGTAGGTAAAGAGAAAATTCCGAAAAATAAAAAAAGTTGAAATTTAAGGTAAATTTTGGTAGGTACTTACAAGTTTTTGTAAAAATCTAAAGCTTCTTATTAATCTTTTTATTGTGTGAACTCAGGACCTTAATTTTTATACACCCAATTACATTTTGAAATCTTATGTAATTATAACTTTACATTTTTACCATAATTATCTTGTAGGCAGCTGAATCACCATGATTGACTAATTGCAGAGAGATTGGTAGGCAGGGTCTCTTAATTTCGGGTGTAAGCTATTAAAATAGAACCCGATCGGAACGGGTATTTGATTTGTACCGCTGGAATGGGTATTATAATTGCGCCAGCACTTTCATATCTCTAAAAGCTACACTCAAGTATTTTCAATGGAATTTGTGTATAGTCCGTTTCAATAGAGTTGAGCTAAACTGTAAATCAACACACCTTTTCGCTAAAAAACTACAGAATAGATTGAAATGAAATTTGGCACGATTCAAGTTTATACTTCAAACTTAAATCGTGCCAAGTTTCATCTAAAACTACAGAATGCATTGAAATGAAACTTGGCACGATTTAAGTTTATACTTCAAACTTACCTACCATCGGCTTGTGGACTCGATGGGCAAGGTTTTCCGCAAGATCCGAATTTATATATAATCAATAAATAATATAATCTATAGTATCTGCTTCAAAAAGCACACCTAGCACATGAATATATTATGTAAGGTATTGCTTTTTTTACACGCTTTATATTAGCTTCACTTGTATGTTTGTAACCGACTTCTTTGGGCGCAATTTTGACCCATTTTAAACGGTTAGATTTCATTCAAACTTTGTAGATTTATCGAGGATCGATGACAATACACTAATTTGATAAGATTATTCCATTATTCAATTTGCAAAATAAGATTTTTGTTAATTTATCAAAAGTCGTCGGTAAAGAACAACAATAAATATTCAAAATCGCACGGTAACTAGCTGTGGTAACTAGGGTAAACAGATCACTCACAACTAAAACATTGACATGTCATTGCTTACGATGAAATTGCTTACGATTTTAAAGAATTATTGCTTAAGAATTATTGCTTCGGCCATTACCTGCACATGGTGGCGAGGAGGGAACTGACCCCGTCGTGCCACGAGTGCGGTGCTGGGGACGACACGGCAACACACTGGATGAGTGCAGCCAGTGGGACCCCCAGCGGCGCACTCTGGTGGCGACAATCGGCGGAGACCTCTCGTTGCCCGGCGTTGTACTTGCCATGCTGAGCAGCGAACGGGTCTTGGGATGCTGTGGCCGACTTCTGCGAGGACGTTATCTCGCAGAAGGAGGCCGCGGAGCGGGTGCGCAAAGAGGCTCTCGACGCGCATCCGCTCCGGCGCAGACGGGGGTGAAGAAGAAGAAGAAGAAGGCGGTGGTTGTTTGCCGCTCGCCAGCTTCCCTCGGGAGACGGCAGGTAGCTATTGGGCTAGCTACCCGTCACTCGTAGTCTCCTCACCGGCTGAGGGGGGGATCTCGCTGTCCCGATCAGCTTCTCTTTAGCGCGGGAGCCCCGGCATGTAGCTGGGGCGGCTGACAGATGCCTGGGACGTATACAACGGGTTCCCCAGGCGTCCAGCACAGTCAGCAAGAGGGACATGCCGTGGTGATTTTTAGTGCAGTATACCCCCATTTCCCACATAACCCTCGATCCGTCCAAGGAACGGGGGTAGCCATAAAGCTTTTCCACCACCACCAAAAAGGGTGGTAAAAACGTTATCGCCCGAAACCATACTTCAGTAACGAAATATAGGGAAATCTCAGGACTTGCAACTCTATCACACAATACGGAGCATTTTTGAAAATACCTACTCCTGCCGCGTCTCGTCACTACACGACCCTCTTAAAACAAAATAATACTTAATATTATTAATTATTACTTACCTATTTAATTTAATCATATTTTACGATTTACAACAAACAATACATAAAAATATAATGTAATAATAATAATTAATATCTGTTCTATTTTAAATGACATGATTTCTTTTTGTGTTTAGTTATATATAAACCAACTAAAATATATAAAATAAATAATAGTTTAAAAAAAACTAAAAAAACACGCTTTTTTTAGAAAACCAAACTAAAAAATAGAAATTAAATTTTAATAAATTTGAATTAAGAATAGTGTAAAATTTTTTAATAAATATAAATTAATAATAGTGTACATAAGAAAAATATGTATTTTATTTAAAAAAGCGTGGGGTGTTTTTCAACATATTATAAAAATGATAATCCTCTAATATATATATATGTATAATATATGTCGGCTCGTTGATATTGTAGTGTGAATGGTCCTAGCGTTGCGCCATTACGTCATTCCCACTACCAACATTTTATTGTAAGAGGAGAGAGAGCGGTGGCGCGTGTGACACATTCCGATCTGGGCTCTCGACGAGAGCGCTGCTTCGTTCGTGCGGTGTACTGTGTTATATAGGTTGTGTTGTACAAAATAGGTCGTATCGTGCGATGTGTGTCATGTAGCTTAGATTAGATTAGATTGGCTGGCGATGGTTCGGTAAAGGGGAGGTGGTGTACCGACTAGGTAGGTAGGGCAAAGTCAGTTAGTGTGTCAGTTAATGAGACGGCTTCTCAATTAGGCCCGTACCCATGTGACGCCCACAGCAAAGTAATTCGATCTACCTGATAATGAATAATGATAATACTAGAATAGCCTTCTGATGTCGTCTCTGGTCCATCCGCTGGTCATCACTGGCGACATCAGAAGTGGGATCTGAAGGGCTGATTGATGAGCCGGAGCCTTTAGCTGCATTTGCGTCTGTCGGTCTCCTTTGTGGCACAAAAGCCTTGTAGAACCGGTGTTGTGTGCGCGACGCGGGTCGTTTTCATTTTGTTAAGATTTCGGTGCCGCGATTCTTCTCGTTAAAGAAAGTATTGCGAATAGGCTATCGGGTATGCGTTATAATGAAATCGAATTACCGGTATTGAGAATTCAAGTGTTAATAGTACCTTGCAAATTTTATGTGAAATTTTTAATTGATGGACACACCCACTTTACGAATTTTTGTTTCACGTTATATTAGATGAGTTTTTGCGTTAAGTCGTGATATTTTAAAGGCAGGTTGTGCAATGACTGCGGATACTTTTTCTATTTCAAAGTGTAAAATAGTTTTCGGATATTGATACGGATATACCAGATGAGGATAAATCGCGACTATTGTCATTGCTTAACGAAAACTCGGATTTCTCGATTAACGGATTACCGCATTTAAGGGTCACAACCGGAAAACTTAAGATTAGTTTAGTTGAATCCTCGTAAAACGGTTTAGCGTCATATGCACCGCCTTTGATTTAAGGCAGGTGGTTCGTGATAAAATTAGCGAGATGTTATATGCGGGTAACCGACCCAAATGGAAATGTGAACTCAATTGTTCACCTTTTTCTAGGAATTTTTAGTTAATAAAAGCGTGACGGTACTGAGCGATTGTGTGTGGGTTTCCGAGAATTGATCGGCCACACTGTTACCGATTGTATCGGATCAGATTGCGCGTTTATGTGGGGCTAACTGTAACTAGTGTTTAGATTAGGAACCGGGTTAGCTTCAGGGGCCTGGCGGGCCGCCTAAGTTTTTGAGGGCTTTTTGAAGTAGGGCTGGCGATCTCGGGTATACCGATTGCTGAGGATAATTAATAGTCGCTCGAGGACGATCGAATGTCAGGGGTTGGCCGTGATGGCTGGCGAGTTGTATGTCGATAACAACTGACAGCGCTAAGCTGATAATAAAAACCAACTAACAAAAAAAAAAACAAAAAAAATCGCGATTAATTGAAACTAAAGTTAGAAATACTCGCAGAATAATAAAATACCCGCTATTGAGATGAATGATTAGTTTGACAAATGGTTTTGGTTGCTAACCAAATTCTATGGTCCAGGTACCTTCATCGATGTTCAAAAGTAAGCAAGTTCGAAACGTGGTTGTGATAAAGCCGTAAAGAGGTTGTAGTTCTTAAAATGGTTCATCAAGATGATGATATGATAAATGATAAATGGTTTGCACGATTGGAACTAAAGAAATAGGATTGCGTTTACGGGAAGTAGTTTTTGATCAGTTATGTTAAAAAGTTAGACGCCGCCGAGTTTCTTACTGGTTCTTCTCGCTAGGTTGCGGCATTCCGAACCAGTGGTAGATTCATTTTAGTTTGAAACTGTAATTGTAAAAGTAACTTTAACCGTGATATTTGATTGAGGGTTTGCGATAGCAATTGCACCCTAATCAGATAAGTGTTGCCATTTTCGGGACTTGGCAGGGAAAATGACGAGTGCGTGTGTGATGTAGTTAGTTAAATGGACTGGCCTATATATGGGTCGACGTTCTTGAGCAGATCTTGAGCAGAGACTGTGATTATTATTTTGACTATGACAATGACTTTGGCCTTTGTTATTGGAGGGCGAGTGAATAGTCTAAGGAGCTGGCTCATGCGGGTTGAGGTTCCAGATCACTTCATTTACGGCAGTGTGTGAACGTGTGACGTTCGTTGTTGGTGTGAGCTAGATGGTGAGTGAATGGTCTAAGGAACTGGCTCATGCGGGTTGAGGTTCCGGATCACTTCATTTACGGCAGTGTGTGAACGTGTGACGTTCGTTGTTGGTGTGAGCTAGGTGATGAGTGAATGGTCTAAGGAACTGACTCATGCGGGTCGAGGTTCCGGATCACTTCATTCGTGGCAGCGTGTAAACGTGTGTTACAAGTGGGAAGGGCGCTGACTAGTTGTGTGTGTTTCATGTTGTCTATCCTGGGCTTTGGTGGTGACATCCGGGTCATACACACTATTTGTGTTGATTGAAAGGATTCACTAGTGCCTCCCAGATGAGTTCCGGAGTCTATCCTGGTAAGAGTGTCGTCCGGGCCAGACTCGTAGGAGTTGGTTGAAGGGACACACTCCTTCCAGATGTTGTGTTATAGTAAGTTACTGAGTCTATCCTGGTAAGAGTGTCGTCCGGGCCAGACTCGTGGGAGTTGGTTGAAGGGACACACTCCTTCCAGATGTTGTGTTATAGTAAGTTCCTGAGTCGATCCTGGTAAGAGTGTCGTCCGGGCCAGACTCAAGGGAGTTGGTTGAAAGGACACACTCCTTCCAGATGGTATTGCGATTGACAGCTGAAGTGATAACTGACAATTGACAGATTGAAGTACTGACTTGTTGGGTGTTATATTAAGTTCCTGAGTCTATCCTGGTAAGGAGGTGTCGTCCGGGCCAGACTCAAGGGAGGTGGTTGAAGGGACACACTCCTTCCAGATGTGTATTGCGATTGACAGCTGAGGTGATGACTAGCAATTGACAGATGGTTGGGTTGGGTCTGTTGTACGTCATCACATGAGGTGGTGGTTGGTTGATGCGATTGACAGCTGATGTGATGATTGACAATTGATGCATGACGGACGGAGGTGACCTAGAAGCGGTGAGGTGTCAGGGATGGGCGAGCGTATTTGGAGGTGTGCTTCACCTGTGTGTTGTTCTTTGTAGACATCCTTGGACGCTGGCAGTCGCACGGGGACGTGCGAATGTCAGTATGGCCGTGTCGGCTCGTTGATATTGTAGTGTGAATGGTCCTAGCGTTGCGCCATTACGTCATTCCCACTACCAACATTTTATTGTAAGAGGAGAGAGAGCGGTGGCGCGTGTGACACATTCCGATCTGGGCTCTCGACGAGAGCGCTGCTTCGTTCGTGCGGTGTACTGTGTTATATAGGTTGTGTTGTACAAAATAGGTCGTATCGTGCGATGTGTGTCATGTAGCTTAGATTAGATTAGATTGGCTGGCGATGGTTCGGTAAAGGGGAGGTGGTGTACCGACTAGGTAGGTAGGGCAAAGTCAGTTAGTGTGTCAGTTAATGAGACGGCTTCTCAATTAGGCCCGTACCCATGTGACGCCCACAGCAAAGTAATTCGATCTACCTGATAATGAATAATGATAATACTAGAATAGCCTTCTGATGTCGTCTCTGGTCCATCCGCTGGTCATCACTGGCGACATATATATACGTTAATATATATAATATATATACTAATATATATATACTGTATAACTATATTGACGCCATGCACCCACGCTTTTTTAAAAATAAAATACATATTTTTCTTATGTACACTACTATTAATTTATATTTATTAAAAAAATTTACACTATTCTTAATTCAAATTTATTAAAATTTATTTTCTATTTTTTAGTTTGGTTTTCTAAAAAAAGCGTGTTTTTTTAGTTTTTTTTAAACTATTATTTATTACAACAATGAGTCATTTGAAGAGCATTTCCATGAAACCGTTATTCAATAATAGCCTACCGTAACTTTACGGTAGACTATATTATAATATACTTACTTTTCTATTTATATATTCATACCTGGACTCAAAAATATCTACACAATTTCAGTTCGCAAACCGCTATGCTGACTTTTAAGTGCTTGTATTGCCTTAATTATCTACTTTTTATCTACTTTCCTTTTAACTATTATTTTTCGTAGTGCAGCATTCTGAAATTAATTCGAATTATTATTAGCATATTATAATTATTATTTTCAATGTGCAAAACTGACCTCCTTTGAGCTTGGGTAAGCTGAGATAATTGCAATAAGTAATTGAGACTGTTAGCATTTAATTAATTAAATCAAAAATGTAAGTGTACCTGCACTATTATAAGTTAACTACAAACGTCTACCATTGCTTTAAGCCCAAATTAGACGGTGCCCCGTTCATCGTTCATTTTTGCGGTCAACGATGCACGATACGATATTTGCTATGGCACAAAGCCTGTGAACGATGAACGGTCGGTGTTTAAACGGTTAATTTATGATAACTCATCGATGAAGCCTCGAAAATGAAAGCAAAAATCCCGAAAAATTAACCGTCTAATTTGGGCTTTAAGGTTTCCCACACGGCAACCGTGTGGGAAAACTTAAAGCCCAAATTAGAAGTGGGAAGGGAAGTGGCAATGTCCGCAGGAAGCTATTGCGCCTCCTGCAGACATTGCCACCGTGTGTATCCGCCATTTTTTTCGGTATTAAAATTGAGAGTGACTTCGACAGCATCGGGCACGCCGAAAACATTTCGAGTAGATGTGACGATGCAGCTGGAGCTTGTTGCTAACGTCACACGCCATTCAGGGGATGGATAGGTAAATTGATATAATTTCATATCGATCAGTGAAAGACCTGGATCTGCTACTCATTTGCTCGTTACTTATATTTGAAAAAAACTACCTAACAAACGGTAAGATAAAAAGCATAAGGGAGTGTAGAGATCATTTATAAAAGTAGCTATCTATCGTCGAAAATTAATGATATTATGTAAATTTCAAATTATATTTTGTTGTTAAGCATAAGCAAAGAAAGTATTAATCAATCACTGTTTACAAATAGTCCGCATTTCGAAACATGTTCAACTTCAAACTGTTATTAAGGGCCCCCGCTGTCCATCTGTCCGTCCATCCGTCGGTCTGTCTGTCAGCGGGCTTTACCTATGTCATGAACCGTAGTATACCAGACAGTGAAAATTTTTACAGAGTGTATATTATATTGCCACTATAACAGTAAATAATTAAATTAAATTGAACTAAGGGGGGCATAATAGCAAATGGGGTGAAATATTTTATCTTAACAAAGGATAGTGGGGTATTGTAAATTTTTTTTAAGTGGAGCTAAAATGCAATCCGATCGGAAGCTTAAAACGCCTCAATTTTTGCGCGTTTTCATGTCATGTTTGCTGACATCACACATAAAATTTTTCGCTCCTGGTTGGCTGAAAACTATTGCTTATATATGCATGTTGAAATTACGTTCATTGTAACCAATGATTTAGGTATGTTATTTTTTGCAATTTTGTATTAAGACGCATAATATAATATGTAATTATTTATTATTATTGAAATAAAAATGTAGGTATAATTTGGATATGATTTCCTATCAAGAAAAAATACGGGTGAAAATATTCGTACCCAATTTTAATAATACGCACATTCCGAATTGTATCAATGTCAATCATCAAATGTTGTTGCGGTTATAGTGAAATTTGGGCACAAACCCAACATTCTAAGTATGTAGCATGAAAAACGTTAACGTCTTTGTGGTCCACTGGTTTAATCATTGGACCGTATTGGTAAAGTTTTCCATTACGTTGATTTGTCTCACGCGAACAATTTCTATTTCGTTTCAACTTTCAATCGACGAAAAGGGGCTAAGGGGCATTCCGAACGTACCTACTCAGTAAAAAGTAAATTACCATAAATGATAGTAATTACTTTATTTATATAGTCTTTCAAGTGATAATAATCGGTAGATCCTCACGATTTATACGTGCATCTTTATTATTTATATGGACATAACCCATGCAGCATCAGATCAGATTGAAGGGGTGGAAGCTTCAATTGAAAGAAATCTTGAAGTCAAATCTGAAGAATTGTTTTTAATATCTGAAGATTTATTATGAATCGACCCGTAAGAGCCCCGGCGGTGACATGACTTCTTTTCACGCATTTTTAAGGCGCGTCCTATGCTACGGATATAACATCCTAGATCATCTCCAGCAAATGACGTGATTTAATTAAGCACTTATATAGTTCATGGTGACTTCAGATGCCGAATTAAACATTTTTTGTGCCTTAATAAATACGGTTTTGCGGAAATACGTTACGGTTCTTAATATTCCTAATTTCTACTTTTACGTACGAGTTTTTAAAAGTCACAACATCATCAAGATTGTAGATGTACCTACTGATAAAGTGCAACCATGTAGGTTATGTCTCACCACACCGTGGGTACTTAGATCTCATTAATAGATTCGAACTACTTTCTACCCAAGTGTTTCTTATACACTGGAAGGCGAGCTTCAATGTTGTGAACTGATCCCCCTCTCCCCCCCATTGTCAACCTTGGAACATTGACATTAACTGAATAAGTTGCGATTTGAATGATGCTCGATGGCTAGGTCAAAGAGGCGACCGTTCGTCATTTTCGATACAAAACGTCTTATTAGGTGTTGTAAGCAATCCATGAACAACGGCTGGATGCGGACAAATACTAAATCACTATCTAATCTAATTTAAATCATAAAGCCCAACGATATCTCATGTCATTTTCTATTTTGGATCATGCACTCTCCAAAGTTGTTACTTAAATAAAAATCAATGCCACTTTTCGTTGTAATTTTATAACTCAAGAACGGGTTCACCTATCCAAACCAAATGTTTAGGCTTTCTTCGGACTATTTAGTAGATGGTTTATGTGAAGTTTGCACAAAATCGGTCGAGCGGTTCCCTCAGGATTTGTAAAAAACCGAAATTCACGCGGGCGGAGCCGCGGGCAAAAGCTAGTCACTTCTATAAAATCTAGGTTCCCTTAAATAACGATTTAACCTCTTCTTGGTAGGAGCGTTGCATCTGAACCATCATCCCCGCACATCATCTTCAACCATCCCTATCAACATTGTAATACGAAAATGATGCGAATGTCGCCCGCCGCATTGGAGGAGCGTGGCGGATCTAGGTTCTAAATCCCTCTCGCCTATAAGAGAGGAAGCCTGTGCCCAGCAGTGGGATGTTGAAAGGGCTGTAGTGGTTGAAAATATGTCTGTTGATTTGTTACAAGGGTAGGTATAGTTGAAGATCTATAGAGTGACATATTTAGGCTACTTTTAGTCCAGGAAAACAAAGGTTTTATCGATCTCCATTTACGATCAAATCTTGATCGCAACCCAATTATAATGAAAGCTTTTATAAAATCTACAATATTATAACGGCCTGAAAAATTAGAATGTAGTGTGATTACTTTCCCCTCGTCACTGCAATACATTACAAAACAAATAATTTCACGTTACTTATACAAAAAGTGCGGAGCGCTTTTTACGTTGAAAGGAATTGTTTTTTAGTCCACCAAAAACATGTCAATCTTCCAATTTATAGAATGTGAGCGGTAAAAGCACTTTACGCTCTTTATAAAAAATCAAATAATACAAAAGTTACAAGTACATAATTTCATTATTATTAGGTTAGAGCAATTGGGAAAGGCACTATTAGGTGGGCGGATGACTTCGGCGGCACAAGACAAGACCAATTCCGTGGCGATCCTCAGTGGCACAGCAGATTCTTGCAAGAGACCTATATCCAGCAGCGGACGTAGCTACGTCGGTTAAGACGATGACAACCAATTTTTTTTGTATTATATACGTCTTGTGAAAATTTGTGTTTCCTAATGTAACATTGAGGTATACGTAGGTACTGTTAATATGTAAATGAACAGTGAACTGGTACGTATTTATTTTACTAGGCTCGGTCACCTGCCGTGTGGCACAGGGCACTCCGAAGCTTTGTTTGCTCGTAAAATAGAGTTCGTGTTTGCTCCCACGGACGCTTTACATACAACGAGATCGTCTGTAAATACGGCAATGTATCTTGACATTAATATCTGCATTTCTAGCACGCCTTATTACTGTGTGTAGAGCTCTACTAACTAATATTATTGTGAAGCTTTACCCGTTGTTTTAATGTCCACTCATGACCCATCTCGATCGTACATTGTTCATTATTTATCTTTCGGACCGGTGAAGCAGTAATCTAAAGAATTAAAACCAAACTACTTTTATTTTCTTTCCAAAAATTTTTTTCAAGATTGTTTCTTTCTTTGAGTTTGACTTTGTTTGACTGATTTTATTTCAAACTAGCAGATTTCCGCGACTTCGCTCGCGTGGATTTAGATTACTAGAACCCGTGGCACCATGAATCATGATGCTGAATAGCCTATAACCTTCCTCAAGAATTAGGCTATCAAATGGAAAGAATGGAAAAGAATGGAAAGAAAGAAAAAGATTTTTTCAAATCCGACTGGTATTTCCAGAGATTAGCGCGTTGAAACAAAAAGTAACATAACAATATAAATAATATAATATATCAGATTGTGCGATGTTCTTTGTAGTGAACCGATCTCCTTACTAAATGATAAATAGGATGAGTATGTCTGTCTGTAACCCTTTAACGGCTCAACCGCTGAACCTAAATCATGACGGAAGGCACGCACAGGGATAACTTGTATCGTAAAGACGGACATAGGATACTTTTTAAGGGATTTTAATTAACTAAATACATGCGGACGCAGTCGCGGACATTAGTTAGTCACTCATATAAAAGAGAACAAAAAATAGAAAGTTGTTTCCAAATTCGGTTATAGGTTAATATTCTCTTTGAGACCTTCATTTCTAATTGATTATAGTTATAAACATCGAATCAATGAATTTTATTGAGCGTACATTTGGAATTAGTGGTAGGTATCAGATTGCAAGCCATCAACCATTAAACCTTGCAAAACCGGTTTCTATATGAATTTTACTAATTGATTGTGCATTTGAATAGTTTTTGCTTTAGTCGTTATAAATGATTGATTTTAATCGAATGCTGAATCGATTTAATTAAATGTACAGGAGAAGATAGGTTTCTTCTACGTTACACAAAAGCTATGTTCATAGAATTTTTTTTTGCCACGTGATTTTGCAGTCAAGTCAAGCTCTAGTATTTCTTCTCTTAATTCTCGTAGTACAAAACAAAGTAGTAATCTACTAATTAGTCTTAAGTATACGTATATGTACCTGTAATGATGTTGTTTGTGTATTCGTTTTTTTCTTATTGTTAGTGGATATCAATGCATATTTCATCAAAACATTTTAAGAAGCATGGAAACCCACCGGTGCAATGTCAGTGCGAGTAATTCTGTCTCTCACAATAAAAAGAAAAGCTCTTTTGTTTGAACCAGTAGTAATTTCACCTTTCAAAGATTTATTATGAGGGCCTATTAAATAATATTTTTAACCCCCGACGCAAAAACGACGGGGTGTTATAAGTTTGACGTGTCTGTGTGTGTGTGTGTGTGTGTGTGTGTGTGTGTGTCTGTCTGTTCCCCTGTGGCGCTCAAACGCGTGGACCGATTTGAATGCGGTTTTTTTGATTGAAAGGTGAATTAGTCGAGAGTGTTGTTAGCTATGTTTGATGAAAATCAGTCCAAGATGGCCGCCGCTACAAAATGGCGGATTACATATTTTATCACAACGCCCTCAATATGGGTATCAAATGAAAGGGCTTGACTAGTAGAATAGCACTATGCAAATCCAAGATGGCCGCCACCACAAAATGGCGAATGTCGGGGGTTTTTTAAATTTTCAATTTATACTTGTATTCAATGTAATAGGTATACAGTATACACCTATTACATCTATTACATCTCCTCCTAAAAGTAAAAGTTATTTGGCACAAAAGTGCTAGACTGACAACTATAGACTCTAATTTGTGGTTGGTGTGATTCTATTGGTGTTGTGCAATACACATTTTCTTAACGAAAAACAGAATCAAAGAAATGTCAAAGATAGTAAGGCCTAGGCCGCACTGCGAAATTTATTTGCGCGAATTTTTTCGCAAAATTCTGTGACATATGGGAATGTATGAAGCTGCACGGACATGCGATTTAAAATTCGCGAGAAAAATATATTAAAATGCGGAATATAAACCGCGCGAATAAAATTCGCGCGAATAATTTTCGCAGTGCGGCCCCGCTCTTAATACTTCGCACGGTATTGTTAAGAGCGAGGCCGCACTGCGAAATTTATTCGCGCGAATTTATTCGCAGAATTCTGTGACATATGGAAATGTATGAAGCTTGCGAATTAAAATTTGTGAAAAAAATATATTAAAATGCGGAAAATAAAGCGGAATATATTTCGCAGTGCGGCCCCGGCCTAACGCACTATGGAAAATGGTAGAACAACAGCGGCTCATAAATAGTTTTATCAATGTCGCAATGGGCATAATTTTTTAATTTTATTTAAAAGTTGAATGGAAACAGGCGTTACTTTGCGGAATTCCATGATATACAATGAATATAAAATTATTTTGCTATAATCCGCTAACAGTGACAAATTTGTAGGCACAACACCACACAATCTTGTAGGCACAACACCACACAATCTTGTAGGCACAGCACCACACAAATTCACCACAAAACAAACTCGACGATCGTTTCGCTCCGACACCGGAGCATCTTCAGGAGATGTCGACTTCACAACGGACGATTGCAAAGTGAGTCTCTTTGCAACTCACTTTGCAATCGTCCGTTGTGAAGTCGACATCTCCTGAAGATGCTCCGGTGTCGGAGCGAAACGATCGTCGAGTTTGTTTTGTGGTGAATTTGTGTGGTGCTGTGCCTACAAGATTGTGTGGTGTTGTGCCTACAAGATTGTGTGGTGTTGTGCCTACAAATTTGTCACTGTTAGCGGATTATAGCAAAATAATTTTATATTCATTGTTTATTTAAAAGCTTAAGAGTCAAGCTACACTATAATGTGGAAATTTTGTACTAGTTATGTAAAGTTTTTTTTTTTCAAGGCCAAAATCTTTTTTCTTTTCCACGTTATGCCTGTTCACTTCATCACTTTCAAAGTGATTTTTAAGCAAAACTTTGTAGGAATATATCTAAAGTATTATACATTTCCAGAAAGCTTATCTTCTGAAAATATTAAATCAACTAAAAATTTTGTACTTTTATGTTAACGTTAATGTTAAAATAATTGTTAAATAAAATAAGGTGAAAAAAAGTATTTTTTAAGTTCATTGAGACTTTTAGCAGTTACCCACGTCTCCCCACGCTTTACATTTGATGTTAGTTTGTAGCCTAGTTATTCATAAAAACATTTATTTAAAAAAAAGCTGCGCATATTTGCGCCTTTTGAAGCTATCGGTGAAAATATGAGAGAAGTCAGAAAACAGGAAACCATTATTAGTCTAGTCACCACGTTCTTTTCAGGCCAATTTTTTTCAGGAGTCTTGGAAAAATATGAGTTAGGTGTCGTTAGATTCGGAATAGCATGTACCTAGTTGGTTTAAAAAAAAAAAACAAGTTTCGTTTACAAAAATTGCGAAAGTTGTAAATAATTAACTTAAAAAAGGAGGGTTTAGTTTTTTGCAAATATCTCAAATCTTATTAAGATTATTCCAATATAGAAAAAGATTCAAAAAGAAGAAGAAATTTCCTAAAAAAAATTGTTACTTGCAGAAGTGTAAGACCAATATTTATAATGTTCCCAGAGGAATGCAAATTATACGTCTAAAAACGGATGCGCGAGCCCCGCCTACTTCGGACACTTTATCAATAACAATTATTTAAACATACTAAATGTAAAATTTAAGAAATGAAAAAATTCAGGGACTTACTGAATAGCTAAATGAACAATAATCCGCGGGAAATTTTTTTTTTAGTTATGCAATAATTTAATTAATAAATTTTTGCTGCTTGAAAATGAACATTGCATGTGTGATAATTGCTAAACTTTAAACTTGAGATTTTTTTCCTTTCTTGGAGCTAATTTTGAAAGTCTTCAAAATAGATCTCCTTTGGATAAATTAAAAAAAAACATTTTTCAATTTTTTACTAAAAATTTTATTAGTTGCAAAATTAAAAGCTTAAATTAATCATCGAAAAAAAAAACGATTATTCAAAGACGCCTGGACCGATTTGGCAAATTTTTCTTTTGGTTTAAAGAGTATACTTCATAGGTGGTTCCACAATCATCAGGTTAGGATCTGATGATGGTATCCTATAGAAATCGAAGGAACTCTTCAAATTTTATGGTATATTGAAATCGGTTTTTTTTTTTTAATATAGCTTGTAGTTTTGGAATTAAGAATAAAATAATTAGGTTTTGTACACATTATAAATAGAATTTATATAAAAAAAATAATAATAAAGGTAATTTTTGGCACTCTGAATTTTATTTTAATTTTTTAATATTTTTTATTAAAATCAATTATATTATAAACACATCACATTTGAAGCCTTATATACTACTCTATATTTGTGCAAAATCTTTAGTAATAAAAAAGTTATCGATTTTTGATCCGAAACACACCTTTATTTTCCATAGTGTAACGGTTTAGTTCGTGTGACGCGATTTACATCGTGCTTATCGCTATAGCTCTACTACAACCCATTACAGACCATTTATTGCGATAATTTATTATGTCTGGTTGACTGTTGACTTTTTTTTGAACTTACGCAATGACGCGCTTTTGCTGTCTCAATTAGTAATTGGTGAACAGTTTTTGAGTAATACATATTTTATTCTTTTTATGTTTGTTTTCCCGCGAGAACATTATAGTTTTCCAGGATAAAAAGTACCTTACGTCCGTATCCAGGATGCAAGACAAACTTCATAAATATCGATGTAGCAGCAGAGCAGTGCAAAGACGACAGGCTATTATTGGCCGATCGAGTCAATAAGCAACTGAAAACATCAAATAGTTTAATGAAACTTTCTGAAAAAACTTCAGGTGGAAGAGTGTCCTTTGATTTTCAGTACCTCGATCACCTAAATATATAAAAGGAAAAGGTGACTGACTGACTGACTGACTGATGTATCAACGCAGAGCTCAAACCGCTAGATGGATTGGGCTGAAAGGCATGCAGTAAAGGCATAGCTATTACGACGTAGACATCCGCTAAGAAAGGATTTTTGAAAATTCAACCCCTAAGGGGGTTAAATAGGGGTTGAAAATTTGTATGAGATGTGTATGAATCCACGCGGTCGAAGTCGCGGGCATCAGCTAGTCTTCTATAAAAAAAATAAAAACACATTGTGATTAATTTTCCTCCATCATACTGATATTTATTTTATTTTACTTTTTTATATCTCCTCTAACTTCAATTGACTGCCAGATCCATTGTAGATATAAATCGGCCACTGAAGATTGATCGTCAGCCTTCTCTTTTCGTGGTGTACCACTATCAAATAATCTTAGTTCAGCGATGTGTGTTGGGTCTGATCGTACGTAACCTACTCGTAGCAACATGATCTCAATGATTGAGACAAGCATAACTAAATTGGTTCGTCTGGTAGTTAAAGGTTGGAACTTGGATAAGTGAAACGCGTGACAAGTAGGCGTCAATTTTGAAAACAAACACGTGACATTATTGAGTACTTATCTAGGGAAGTGGTTTGCGATAGTTTTTAGTAACTAATTATTCGTATGTTGATTTATTAACTCTTATAACTTGTAGGTACACGTTAATATTAAATGCAAGCATACTAATGTTTTCTTCAGTTATCGAGTCACCCTAAATAGGGCTTCGGGCCGAATGTTTGCGTAACAGTTACACAAGGTGAAAGTGTCCATTTAGTTGTTAACTAGGTATTTGCGAGCGCTTACGAAAATAGATCGGCGAATTTATACTACAACAATATTTTGATTTAGTAAATGTAATAAGCGAAAACAACATTTCAGTGCGATCTATGTATTCGGAGTTGGATTCTTTTACCTTTTATTTTTAAACGTAGATAGGTATACGTTCATTAATATCTAATGATTCAAAACTAATTTTATTTCCCACAACAAACAACTTTCATATTTATATGAATTTATGAAGCTTATAAAAAACTGTACACGGACCCAAGAAACTGGTCTTAAACGATCTTATCAGCCTTAAAGAAAATCTCTCTAAAATCGCAGTAGGTAGGTAGTTCTTTGTATCTATCAACATGTAACAGTTTATAAAAAGGATAAAAAATAAAATGTATACAAAAGTCTGAGTTTTTAGTTGCATGAAATAAATCATTTCGAATTTTAAATTTGTCCGCCTCGCCGGATCCATTTTTTCTTAAGTCTTGGTCTGAAACTTACTCACAGATTACTGCACCAATATAATTTGCGACGTCAAGTACTCAGGGTAGTTGCGTGGCGGGACGCGTCTTGAAAGTGCTAAAAAGCAGTATGCTAATCCGCGTTGTATATAAAAGCATGTCTCAATCGAACCGCCCATCGCGCAGTCCGATCTGTTTCTATGTGTAGTGAACTAACATTAGGCCAAAAACGCTTCAGATCTTAGGCCGTTTTAAAGAAAGTACCGCACGCACCGACCACTGAAATTATTTCGCTGCTTTTGACGTGTTTTCGAATTTTTAACGATTTTTTTACTCGAATAATCTCTACTAATGTGCACACATTTTAAAATACAAAGAAATGCTGTTAGAAAGTTAAAATAGTACTGCGATTGAAGTGAGCGCGATGACAATATTGACTTACGAGAGCAAATAAAAATCTAGTTGAAAAAAGACGCGTACACCAGTATGCGTGTTTACTTACTTTTCCTTATTCATAGGAAATAAAGAATGTCACACACCGAAAAGCAAATTATTTTTTGTGCTGTGTCATCAGATTCGCTCAATTCAAGAGTCACTGATTTCGATTTTCCTAAAAAATATATCTGGTAAAAAAACCTTAGGCACAAGCGGACAACCGGCGACAACGGATGCGGCGCGCGGCGCGGGCGTTTCGTCCGCGCAGATTGGGGCTCCCCTGACATTTCAATTGACATGTGACATTATAGCGCGAATTTCTGTGCCCTGAAAATCTCTTAGGTGTTTTGTCCGGCAAGATATGATGCGTTCCTGAATGCCAAAAAAAAGTTTCGCGAATTTGTCCCTAGCCTAATAGATAACCACGTGGTAAATTTACCAACCAATCACTGTCCATTCCCTTTCTTTCTACTTGCCCGAAACGAACCTGTCAATGTCAACATTAGTTATTGAGAAAAGAACGTCTATCACGTTCGAAGTTTAAGAGAACAAGTCGGTTCTCTTAATTTCAGTTGGAAGAACATAAAACCTGCCACTGTTAACTAAATAGTGGAATATGAATAAAATGAATTAATCTTTTAGGATTACATAATTCTGTTTATACATATTAATTTGTCTATTTAGTGGGCCTATAGATATATCTTAGAAATCTAAGATAGGTAGGTACTCGTAGATACCATTAGCTCCAAAAATGTAACCATAATTCGGCCAGTATTAGCGATCTCGGTGGAGCCAGTAGTGTTCAGCGGTAGAGAGCTTAGAGCTTACAAGTAAAAAGTAATTCGTCAAAGTATACAAAAAATAGTGGGTACCTAATGGTTACTATGTGCATAGTATTTAGCTTGATAGCGTTGAATTTCTTTGTTTGGAGAGAGCACCTTGTTACTCAAACTTTGATGTGTGAATGTCACGTGGATAAAAGTTTACATTTGTCTAAACTAAAAACCGAGTCTTTAAAAGTGACTCTCCTTAACGAAGATTTAAATCGCCATCTTAAGTACCTATTGCTGTTATTTTAATTCTCACACGATTTCAAAATGACTCGCTTCAGCGATGATAGCAAAAGGGTTTTATTGTAGCCGTTTAGCCTGATATATGAAAATTATTTTGGAGCAGATAAAACCGACAAGAAGCACGCACCGCGATTAAACGCAAGCGGTTTAGAAAAAGCTGAAATCGCCAAACCGCATACAAACACGCACTTCGGTTGGCGTTTTGCTTAATTATATTTCAGTACCACCATGGATTTCTAGCGAACAGCATGTGTTGTGGCTCTGCGCTCGCCTAGTCGAGACGGAATAAAAACCGAATGCGATTAATCACAGTGCGTGCGCCCCTCATACTATTACTATGGAACACAAAAAAATCGCGCGTTAACAAACCGCGATCCAAATGTAGCAGGTTACATTTTTAAAATCAGTTACTGAAAAAAGTCGCTAATGCGTGCGCTTGTATACCATAGCAATGTGTTACATTTTTTTGTGCGGTTTCAGACTTGTGATTAAACGCGTGCGTTTAATCGCGGTGCGTGCTAATGGTCTGGGATTCCGTCTTAGAAATTTATACCCTCATCTGTTATTTAAACGAATTATATGTCAAATGAAAGGTTATTTTATTCCCAATCGAACCGTATTTGGTTGCCTGGTCAGAAGTGGTGCTAAATCATGGTTGTCTGGATTTTAAGATATAAAATTTTCGGTGCGAGTGTTGAAAGTGACAGAAAAGTGTTGCGCGCGCAATTTCATTTGACAGACAAAGATGCAGTGAGGCAGGCGTGCACTCGGCAGGTGCTTAGTCTATACATAGATTAAAACCATAGACTTTCTGTGCCTGTCCATTAAAGATATTTACAAAAAAATAAGTGAGCGACGTAAGGGATAAGTAATAAAATAAATAAATAAAAAAAAATAAAAAAATAAAAAAGCCTTTTATTTCTTGCAAAGTAGTAAGTAAGTATTACAAGTAATAGTTAGTAAATAATAAAGTGATAGTTGGTATAAAAATTTTAAGATAAACTAACCTAAATTTTAACTAACCTAATTATTTAAATAGTAAAGTGCGCAAGAACCCCTCAGGTGAGGGTGAAGGCCTCCTCCAGAGAAGACCATCTGTCTCTGTCTTGTGCTACCTGGAACCATCTTTTGCCAGCGCATTTCATCAGGTCATCTGTCCACCTTGCGAACGGTCTGCCTACTTTCCTGTGACCTGCAGGACCCGGCCACGACGTCAGCCTTGACGTCCAGCGGTCGTCACCCATCCTCGCCACATGACCTGCCCATCGCCATTTTAGTTTTTTAGAGTAATGGTAGAGATAAGTAATAAAACGTAAAAAAGCTGTTTTTGAAAATTTTGTCTGTTTGTCTGTATGTTTGTGCATGTATTACGCAAAAACTACTGAATGGATTGAAATTAAACTTGGCATGATTTAAGTTCATACTACATAATAGCATATAGGATACCTTTTATCCCAAAATTCAGCAGAGTTCCGTTGGGAGAGAGGATGAAAATCTAAATATGTACTTAGCTGTAATTTACTATCGCGTAGTCCGATTTCGTTCATTTTTAGGGTTCCGTACCAAAAGGGTAAAAACGGAGCCCTATTAATGTCACTCGTCTGTCTGTCCACCTGTCCGCCGGTCGCAGGTCTCTAGGTCGCAGACGAAATGAGTTACAAACCTGAAATTTTGGTATTTAGTGTTAAACGTTGACCCAAAATCAAATATTGAATTAGAAATTGAATTAATTATTTTTTTCTATATATCTTTAATGGACAGGCACAGAAAGTCTATGGTTTTAATCTATGTATAGACTAAGCACCTACCGAGTGCACGCCTGCCTCACTGCATCTTTGTCTGTCAAATGGAATTGCGCGCGCAACACTTTTCTGTCACTTTCAACACTCGCACAGAAAATTTTATATCTTAAAATCCAGACAACCATGATTTAGCACCACTTTTGACCAGGCAACCAAATACAGTTCGATTGGGAATAAAATAACCTTTCATTTGACATATAATTCGTTTAAATAACAGATGAGGGTATAAATTACTAAGACGGGATCTCCAACTATAAGCTTAAGCCTAAGTGTGTCTCAGATTCGCGACTTCAGACTCTTCAACTTGGTTAAATTAATTATTATCCGATCGCCTCTAAAACAAAAAAAACCCTTTTGTTCGGAACTGCATAACCGATAAAAATTATTGCCGAAAACTTTTTCTTTGAAGTTGATTAATGTTAATTGCATTAAGAAGCAGCTGCGACAGATGGACGAAATTGTACCGTAATGGTTCTTTTTACCATTTTAGTACTGAAGCTGAACGTTGCGTTTAGTCAATCATCTGGGTCCAGACTGCAGACTCCGACAAAACGCGGCCATGTTGCTACTGCCTCGAATGTCCATTGTGTTCATGTGCATAACTTCGCCTACTAACCTGCAAAATTTTACTATAATATTTTCCACAATTTTCTGATAATTTTTTTTTTGACGTGATTACGTCTTATAAATCGATGAACACTGGCTACACGCACGAAAAATCATGACTCAATGTCACGTACCGGTGCAAGCGAGAGCGCGGATAGAGAAGGCACGATCGGCTTAAGCGTTCGGCTTGTGACGCATCTATCTCTTTGTTTTCTTATGATATTGTTATCACGTAAAATTATCGTCCGTAAACCGACTTTACAGACAACAAGTTTTTTTAAGTTGATATAAATTAAATTGTATGACAGTGCCTGAAAAAGTAATAATAAAACATATCTACCTAGGTACATACATAGTATATTCTTATTAGGACACAAGCGGAAACCCGCGACTTCGTTCGCGTGGAAATTGGTTTTTAAACATTCCGTGGGAATCATTTTGTCTTTCCTAAGCTCCTTTGAACTCATACATTGCTAAAAACTGTTAAAAGTTCACTGGCGGATGTTTAGGTAGATCAAAATATAAACATCCGCCAGTGAAAGTCCCATCAAAATAGATCCAGCCTGTCAGAGATTAGCCAGTAATCTTTAAAATATTTCCTTTCTAACAAAAAAAGAATGAATGAAATCGGACCACACGTACGAATTACAGCTAAGTACACATTTTGACTTTCATCCCCTCTCCCAAAGGAACCGTGCTGAATTTCGGGATAAAAAGTATCCTATATGTTACTCCGTAGTATGAACTTAAATCAGACCAAGTTTCATTTCAATCTATTCAGTAGTTTTTGCGTGATGCGCGCACAAACATACAGACAAACAGATAAACAGACAAACAGACAAAAATTTCAAAAATAGCTTTTTTATTATTACTTATCCCTAACATCCCCCAGTTATTATTTTGCAAAAATCTTTAATGTACAGATACGGCAAGTCTATGATTTTATTATATGTATAGATAGATAGATACAGATCTATATAGGTATATAGGAAACAATAAGCACAGAGCAGCAGCTGCGGTTATGTTTACCGGAAGAAGTAGTTATGTAAAGATCGTTCGTCATTACCTCACACGGTAGAATGTCGTTACCGCTAAAGGCTTCACAGGGTGATGTTTTTGTTAGCCTGTTGGTATAACGCAACCGATGTAAGAAGTCATAGACTTATTGCTACGGCATTGTTTTTGTTGTTTTAAATTGTTAATGTTGTGTATTTAATATTTTAACTTATAAATCATTTTAACTAATATAATAAATATAAAACTTATTTTAATAAAGCATTATTTTTTATAGTAAATTTTATTAATCTATACTAATAAATAAAATTGAAGTGTCTGTCTGTAATATCGAAATAACTACCTCATATTAAGCTCATATGGTTATTTGAACGCTACCATAACCAAATCACACGTTTTTAAAATTTTTGTCTGTATGTCTGTCTGTCTGTCTGTCTGTCTGTCTGTCTGTCTGTCTGTCTGTCTGTCTGTCTGTTTGAACGGGCTAATCTTCGGAACGGCTGAACCGATTTTGACGGGACCTTCACATACAAGTAGAGAATTAACCAGGGAGTAACATAGGCTACTTTTTTAACCGACTTTCAAAAAAGGAGGAGTTGTGTTTTTCTACCTATGTACACCGATATCTCCGAGATTTCTGAACCGATTTGCGTAATTTTTTTTTTAATCGATAGAGAAACATTGCGACCCTGTTCTATAAAAAATTTGGATTCCAACTCCTCAATCCTGATGCTGTAGGGAACCTAATCCCCAAAACTAATGGGTTTTAGAAACTTTCGGTTATTTAAATTGATATTGGGGGTACCAATTAAAGACTTTATCGTTTAATGAACTCGAGTAGGTACATATCCAACTCCTCAACCCTGATGCTGTAAGGAATTGTATTCCGAAATCGTGGGGATCCCACGGGATTTTTCCGTTTTGGGGACGGGTTTCTACAAATAAGCTACTTTTTGTTCTGGAAAATCAAAAGTTCCCTCGGGATTTTTAAAAACTTAAATCCACACGAGCGAAGCCGTGGGCATCATCTAGTTAATAATACGTCGTTAATTTTTTATTACCTGCAATGCAAGTCATCGTTTATTACATGTCAATAACGTAATCTATTACAATAATGTTAATTAGCAAAACCATATCCCATTTAAGTGGATTAAACTGCCAAAATATAAACATAAACTGTTTATGTTTTCTTTTCTTGTAGCTAAATCTAACTTTGTCTAAATGAAAGCGTAGGAATACATCTGAAACACACTAGTATCTCAATCCATCTCTCATCTCTATGTATATACGAGTATTTATCCGTCACGCGAACTGCCACAAATTGGTATTTTACTTTGACTGATGTAATTAATACAAAGTATGCACTAAAAATTGTAAATATGAAAAAATAACTAGCTAATGTCCATTGCCCAGGACTTCGTCCGCGTGGGTTTAATTTTTTGAAAAAATCTTCTGTACCTACACAAATTTTTCCACCCCGTTTCATCACTTGGTATGGAATTACAAAAAAATCTCTTCTTGGTGCACTTTAAGGGTACTCAAGGAATAACATACACTTGACACTGAACAACCACATGTAACGTACATAAGGTGTAGCACTCGTCCGCCGCACGTCGCCAATGACCGCACTTGCGCAGATGCACCACGGCCGCGGTGGACTTCTCCGTCCCGGAATGGATGCACTACTTCGCCGCCGCACTTTTCCTGCTGTGGGTCGTGTTCGGACGGCGACGGAGCAGCGTCCAAACTACTGTATCGACATGATTATGTACGTAAATATTGATATTTTTGACTGTTACATAGTTTTACGAAAAAATATGGTGGATCCGTTATTTCTGCCATACAATTGTGGCCGAATGTTTTTTTTTTAATGTAGGGAAAAGATTTATTTTCATCATTTTTACCATTTCTCTTTTTGTCAATTATGGCTTTAAATCTTATCTATGTTAAAAATCCGTCACCTCTAATCCACAACAGATTTTAAATTTCAAAATCGTGTTTTGTGACATACAGAAAGTGAATTTTTAACCAACCTTTTTAATTCAGTAGCATTACATCGTTATCATTGAAAAAATGAACACGCTGTATATATCCTGACTGACAAGATAAGCGACCGCAATCTGTTGAATGTTTTACGTCACACTTTGTTACAACTCAGTCGCGTCGCGACCGCCTTTGCTGCAACATGTTTTCAGCTAACGATAATGTTGTTACAGATTAATTATCTGTACTAGATATCTGTTCTTAGAAGATTTATCTTTATGAGTACACCAATATTTCTTCGACGACGGGCTCGTTTGAAGTTTGAATACTGGTCATTCGCCCGCCAAGGATGATTCCCAATGTTCCTTTTTAGTGCGGAATGGCAACTCTAGCAACTTTAGGGACCCAAAGGTCTATCGGTTCTGCGAGCTATTTTGCAGCAGTTTAAAGATGAACCCGCTCACCCTTATTTGGTATGACTGCTGATAGCTGATAAGTGATAATATAGAACAACAATATAAACAAGAGAACAAAATGATGACTCATTTCCGGAAAAAAAAAATTAAAAGAGCTGTAGGTACAATAAAAAATATTATTATAATAATTAATTTCAATCGATCGATCGATATTTACAATCATTACGATATTTATTTATTGATTGATAAATTATTTTTATCTAAGATTTGTTGTGCTTTCTCATGACTGTATATTTTTAATTATGTATGTTACTTTACAAAAAAAAACTGCTAGCGCCATCTGTGTGAGAATGTGCACATTGCCAAGCGAGTCAATAAGCAAGTGCGAGACAACTCTAAGAGATGGCGTTATAGATTTATGTGATTGAAACTTCTAGAAAGTTTCCATAGAGGTCAGTGCTGTGCCTCAAAACTTTTGAGTCGGAACATGCGCAAGAGTGCCGAATTACTTAGCTTACGTTAGTATGTACTTACTAAAAATGTGTAAATTTAATAATAATAAGTCATTGTTTAAAGTATTTAATATCGAATTAGGTAGTTAGGTTTTAGGTGAAAAATTATTGAATTATTTTATTATCTATAGGTACCTACATATTAAAATAAAATTTTAGATTTGGCGTGTAGGTATGTTAGGTACTAAGTACATTAAAGAATTTTGCAAAAACATATCTGGGAGATGTTAGGGATAAGTAATAAAACGTAAAAAAGCAATTTTTCAATTTTTTGTCTCGGAAGATGTAGGTAGGGTTTTCTTACCGGTTATCGTCCATTTAGTGGAGTTACTGAGTTTGAGAGGGTGAAAATAATTATATGTTCTATAAAAAAAATTAAACAAAAACTTGTTAAAATATACTTCTAGTATAGTCTATTTTCATTGCATGTTAGTATTTTTTTAGTCAGATAACTAGTTTTTTTTTAATCCTAATAAAAAGCTCAAAATGCCGATTTCACCGGTTATCGTCCACTAAATCTAGTTATCGTCCACCCTTGTACCTGTTATCCGTCCACTGATTTCTATGAGAAATTTACTATGAAAAAGTATGCATGTAATGAGTAAGTAATTGAATATGTAATACTAACACCACTTTAATATGTATTTAATATCTATACCAATTAAAATTAACTTCCTGTCCGTCTTTACGAAATATATGGGTTTTTATTAGTGAACTTATGTTTATACATTATTAAAAAGCCACATAATCGTTTATAAAAAAATTGTTTTCTGTTTTTCATCAATCAAAATTCGCCTAAATAGTAACATAATATTAAAAAATATATGTTTTTCATACAGTTTAAAATATAGGTGGACGGATAACCGGTGCACTTCAGATTCTCTATTTTAAATTTCGTCCACAAATTATAATGATCGACAATACTATCTTAACTTATAAATATATCAAAGTTCCAAGGAGAAACACATAAAATATAAGGTAATTCTTTTGTCAAACAAGTTTAATTATTTATATTTTTACTAAATCTATTTATTTTCAAATAATAGCTTGGTGGTCGAGACTTAGAATATTTATTCAGTGCTAATTTAGATATCGTCCACGCGTGATTTTGAAGACCCATAGTTTTATATACAATGAGAAAAAAGTGGACGAAGACTAGTCACTAACTATTGTATGTGTATAGGATTCGAATTAATAAACTTAATTCCAATTTTGTGCACACCTCGATTGATAGCAAGACTACCTAAAATTAAGACGCTAAACCTGTGTTTGACCACCCGGACGATAACAGGTTTTCTTAAGAAAATAGTGAACTAGTTGTCGTCCACCCCTTTTATTTGTATTCTAATGTAATCAAAAGTAAAAAAACACGTTCACAGTATTTTATGAAACATAAGTAAGTGCTACAAACAAGAATCAAACTAAATCTTATAGTAAAACTAGATGATGCCCACGGCTTCGCTCGTGTGGATTTAAGTTTTTAAAAATCCCGAGGGAACTTTTGATTTTCCAGAACAAAAAGTAGCTTATTTGTAGAAACCCGTCCCCAAAACGGAAAAATCCCGTGGGATCCCCACGATTTCGGAATACAATTCCTTACAGCATCAGGGTTGAGGAGTTGGATATGTACCTACTCGAGTTCATTAAACGATAAAGTCTTTAATTGGTACCCCCAATATCAATTTAAATAACCGAAAGTTTCTAAAACCCATTAGTTTTGGGGATTAGGTTCCCTACAGCATCAGGATTGAGGAGTTGGAATCCAAATTTTTTATAGAACAGGGTCGCAATGTTTCTCTATCGATTAAAAAAAAAATTACGCAAATCGGTTCAGAAATCTCGGAGATATCGGTGTACATAGGTAGAAAAACACAACTCCTCCTTTTTTGAAAGTCGGTTAAAAAAGTAGCCTATGTTACTCCCTGGTTAATTCTCTACTTGTATGTGAAGGTCCCGTCAAAATCGGTTCAGCCGTTCCGAAGATTAGCCCGTTCAAACAGACAGACAGACAGACAGACAGACAGACAAAAATTTTAAAAACGTGTGATTTGGTTATGGTAGCGTTCAAATAACCATATGAGCTTAATATGAGGTAGTTATTTCGATATTACAGACAGACACTTCAATTTTATTTATTAGTATAGATAGTATAGATGATTAATAACTTCCCGTGATAGTTGAAGCATGCCACTAATTTTTTTGCTCCACACGGCTCATTTTCATTCCTTAATTGCATACTCAAAATTCGATCGCTTTGTTTTCAAAGAAACTTAAGTGAAATAGACTTTTTTCTTTCTCTGTGTCTTGATAAGACATTCAAGTTGGCATAGAGATGCATTATTTTTATGTAAGTCTTATAATGTTTCTATTTTTAAGCGTTTCTTAAGAGTGATCCGCTCGGTGGACGATAACAGGTGCGTGTCCGGAAACCGGTGTTCCTTCCTAGGGTAAGTAGGTAACCCTATTTAGGTCGATTTTGCGATATAAAGGTAATTTTTTTTTTGATATAGGTACCTCCCTATAAAATTAGTTTAGGAAAACTTGTACCTACTTGAACTTAATTTGCTATGTTTTACGTGGAAAAAAAACTTTCACTTGCTCATAAAGTTGCTCTAGTTTCCCCGCAAGTACAATTCTACGGACTAGGACGATATTGATAAAATTATAATAGATGCTCCAGATACCCAATATCTGGTTACTAAGGTTAGTTAAAATAATTTTTTAGTAAGTATTATTTTCTTCACAAGTGTGTTGAAAAACGTCGTATGATACACGTGTGTGTTGATGATTACCGTCCTCGCCTATCTAAGACCCTCACCTAACGGCTCGGTTCTCAATAGCGCCTCAGTGGTAGTCACCAACATTATACACTTGTACCATAATGTACTATAAAAAATTCTACAGTATCTTCTTACACTTGTAACGCTATAATATAATTAAATTCTTGAAGTCCAGAAAGTAACCGTCAGTCTATGTAGTTTCCAATGTTAAGACTTGTTAGCTAGCAAGCGTGCAAACTTGAACACTGCCTAGGTAATAGTGTGAAAGTGCATGAATAATCGGAATTACATTACTCTTGCCTTCGTATATGTTCTCATCGTAGAGTTATTCATGCCTATTGTAATGGCAACCATAGTCCAAGATCCAATAAATACTTAATATACAAATAAATTGAATTAAAGCATGTTTATCGCCTACTGCCAATGATTTTATACGTGCCAGCTATGGACTAACTTTTTAAGAAAATCATACACTGCCATGCGTGTGCAATATATTAACTAACTAGCTGATCCCCGCAACTTCGTTCGCGTAAATATAGGTTTTTATATACGATCGGATCTTATAACATCACCTATCTGCCATTGAAAGTTCCATTAAAATATATCCAGCCGTTTCGGAGATAAGCTGCAATAAATAGACAGACCAAAAACATAAATTTAAACGCACACCAGTTTAAAATAAGCCGTACGTTCAAAGAGCCGGGTCCCAAGTTATTTGAACTCAATACTGAGGGTTGTAGTGTCTGTCATTTCTGAACTAAAAAACCCATGACCTTGAATTATTTACGGAACGATATATAAAGTACTTAACTACCTTTCTAACAAAAAAAAGAATGAGTGAAATCGAACAACGCGTTAATGAATTACAGCTAAATACACGTTTTAACTTTCATCCCCTCTCCCAAGGGAACCGTGCTGAATTTCGGGATAAAAAGTACCTATCCTATGTCCTACCTCGGAGTATAAACTCAAATCGTACCAAGTTTCATTCGAATTCATTCAGTAGTTTCGGTGTGTTGCGCGGCCAAGATACAGACAGACAGACAGACAGACAGAAAGACAGACAGACAGACAAAAATGAAAAAAATTGCAGTTTTGGATTCAGTATCGATTATAGAGTGCCCTCCAATAAAAATTTTCAAAATATCTTCAATGTACAGAATTGGATCTGTTACAGTTTTATTATATTATAGAAGACGAGCGGATACCCGCGACTTCGTTCGCGTGCATATTGATTTTAATAATCCCGTGGGAATCATTTTGTTTTTCCTAAGCTCCTTTGAGCTTATACCTTGCTAAAAACTGTTAAAAGTTCACTGGCGGATGTTTAGGTAGATCAAAATGTAAACATCTGCCAGTGAAAGTCCCATCATAATCGGTCCAGCCTTTCAGAGGTTAGCCAGTAGTCTTTAAAGTATCTACTTTCTAACAAAAAAAGAATGAATGAAATCGGACCACCCGATAACGAATTACAGTTAAGTACACATTTTGCCTTTCATCCCCTCTCCCAAGGGAACCGTGCTGAATTTCGGGATAAAAAGTATCCTATATGTTACTCCGTAGTATGAACTTAAATCGTACCGAGTTTCGTTTCAATCCATTCAGTAGTTTTTGCGTGATGCGCGCACAAACATACAGACAAACAGACAAACAGATAAACAGACAAACAGACAAAAATTTCAAAAATAGCTTTTATACGTTCTATTACTTATCCCTAACATCCTCCAGTTATTATTTTGCAAAAATCTTCAATGTACAGATACGGCAAGTCTACGATTTTATTATATGACATGTATAGATGTATAGATATAGATAGATATAGATTTAGGCTACTTTAATTCGGACTTACTACGGCATTAAAAAACTACACGTATACAAAGCCGCGGACATAAGCTACTAGCTAGTATTCCTATAAAATTGTTCTCAGGAGCATATACACATATATATATCTTTGATCGTACACGGAGTTTGACCACTCCTATGTTATTCTGTGCCTATATCTTGTGCATCTAAATTTTACAAGCTCTTAGAAAGTTCCATTATGGAAATGCAGCGGTTGTTGATAGCATGCGGCTATCCGTTATGAGACGCTAATCGTGAAGCGTATGAAAATTTCTTCTATAAAATTATAAAGTAAATACGTAATTCAAACCGGTCACAAAATTACAATTAAAATACGAACAGGTACATATACGTCTACAGTACCTACGTACTTACATTTTAAGTATCCTCGTAATATTTTTACAATAATTATAGAAGCAAATAAATTAAATCTTTATATATTATATCCTGATGGAATTTTCTCCAAACATTGACGGTAGTCTTTTTATTTTTTTATTTCTAAACGGCAAGACAGAAAATACGCTTGTGCTTTGTGTCAAGAATCGGAGTTATTTCAAAATTGCATTAGGTATTTTCCCTGATTATTTATTAATGAATAGGTATAATCGGCACATTATGAAATACACTGATCTCTATAATTATGAATTAAGTTCTATAAATAACATTAGCAACATTAGTTAGTTAATTATTTTACTTTATGAGTGACTTCATACCTTTCAACTAATCTCTGTAAGATAACAATCTCACGGGAAAAGCGCAACGTCGTTGTGGTGAAACCGAGCGTGCAACTCCACTCACGAATGCTCTCTCCGGGAATCGAACCTCGCATAAATCATACGCCTGTCACTTTGCGCGTACAAATTGCAATTCCACCTCTGTGAGGTCAATCCAGCTTGTTGGAATGAAGTGCGCTTTGCTACAAAATGCCAATTTTATACACGGTATGATAGAGCAGTGCAAACAATAGGGTTTGTACCGTAGAAGTTTCGAATTTCAGCTCCTTTAAAACTTTTGAAGATTATTATTAGTGTAAATCTAAGACTTCCGTAGAGCTTTTCATGTAGCCTTGCCTTAAATCTATTTTTTTAAATTATGTGCCTTATGCTAAAGCCATATTATAGAAGCTGCATAGTAAAGCGCAAGCTTGAGTAAATAATAGTACTTACTTGAGACAGTGAAGGAGGAATCGCAATAGTGACAGATGGCGGCGGCGGCGGCTCGATGAATGTTAATGAGTTGTGGGCAGAGCGTTGAACCGGCCGGGGTACACTCATCATTCACTAATTAGTTAGACATTTCACCACTCACCTGTATGGTTATTCCGAGCTAGTACATCTCGAAATCTTTCATCTTCTTCTCGTGCCTCTCCACTATTGGAGGTTGGCACTTGGCCGTCATCTCGTCATATGTAACTTCCTGTCTTTCGCCAAACGGAAAAGTTGTGCTACGTTGGCTATCCCAGTCCATTATCGGATGTTTCTAAGCCACGACTTTCTTCTTCTACCGAAGTCGTAAATCAGTACTTCGAATATTTTTTTTACAACATTTCCGCTTAGGGCGCTGGTTGTAGATGAATTGCTGAATGTATTGGCGAACTCAAACCTTAAAATAAGCCAGTTTAGGTCCATTTCACTCTGAAGTCACTGTGTTTCTTTATGTAGTATTTAGTAAATTCGAGGTGTGCAAGCTCGGACTAACCATACTGTTAGGCCTATCGCACACGAAAGCTCGTATTCGAACGACTTTAGACAATGGTGAAATATAAAAGTAACTACAATATAATTAATGTGAACTTTCTGTGCACTATTATAATAAAATAACTACCTACCTAATTAGTGAAAAACTTTTTAGACGTTCTTTCACTTCGTGAAACTTGTAGATTCTGTGGTTTTGTTGTTTAGGTCAGTCGTTACAATGGCTCAATTAATAATGGCAGCATGCGTTCGGCGGGCATGATCGGTCCATTATACTTTTTAGGAGTTGCACTTGTAACATGCAGCTCATACGTAACGTATGACGTATGACGTATGACGTGTAACGTAGGACGTATGAGCTATACGTATTACGTACGTATCAATAAAGATATCATTCATCACTTCTCAAGTGTGAGAAATACTACATTTTTAACCCCCGACGCAAAAACGACGGGGTGTTATTAGTTTGACGTGTCTGTGTGTATGTGTGTGTCTGTCTGTCTGTTCCCCTGTAGCGCTCAAACGGGTGAACCGATTTGAATGCGGTTTTTTTGTTTGAAAGGTGAATTAGTCGAGAGTGTTGTTAGCTATGTTTGATGAAAATCTATTCAAGATGGCCGCCGCTACAAAATGGCGGATTACATATTTTTTCACAACTCCCTTAATATGGGTATCAAATGAAAGGGCTTGACTATAGTAGAATAGAACTATGCAAATCCAAGATGGCCGCCACCACAAAATGGCGAGTGTCGGGGGTTTTTTAATTTTAAATTTATATACTTGTATCTAATCAGAACACATGTTATCCTTCTTACGGCGACGCAGGACTACGCGTTCCGGCGCCGCTGCGTTTCTCCTGCGGTAGCGCTAGGCGTCAAGGCCAAATTAGACCATTTTTCGAGATTTTTGCTTTCATTTTCGAGACTTCATCGGTAAATCATGGAAAATGTACCGTCTAAACACCGACCGTTCATCGATCACAGGCACTTTGCCATAGTAAATATCGTATCGTGCATCGTTCACTGCAAAAATGAACGATGAACGGGGCACCGTCTAATTTGGCCTTTTCGCACGCTAGCGCTGATTATTATAGGAAAATTCGTAAAATAACATTTAGATGTTATTTTACGAATTTTCCTATAATATCGTATATATATTTCCTATATATATAGTATGACCATCGTAGTCACCTCTGATTTATTTATTTATTTAGGAAAGCCAACAGTTGAATACACTATCTAATACAATTATAATTAAATAGCAAAATTACGAGTGTCACATAATTAAATGCTTAACTAATTAAGTATAGGCTTACACAACATGCATACAATATTTAATGATCATTAATTGATTTCTGATCTTCTGATCATTGATTGATTCTCTGATTGGAAGACACTCTCTCGCTATTGGCTAAAATGCATTATTGCAGCAAGAATACTATAAATTCAGCCAGTCACCACATTTTCGATAGTGCAGCCAATGCAAATTTTATAGTCTCAATAGCGCAACAGTCATCGGGTGCGGATCGAAAACCGAAAGGTCGGAGGTTCAAACCCCACCCGTTACACTGTTGTCGTACCCACTCCTAGCACAAGCTACACGCGTATTTGGAGGGTAAAGGTGAATATTAGTCATGTTCATCAAAAAATGGTTGATGCAGCTGTTGGACAATAGACCACCTGCAGAATGGCATAGAATCAAACTAAATTACTTACTACATTGAAGTGCAGCTCACTCCACCACCACCATCACCACCACTACAGCCTTTTAACGTCCCACTGCTGGGCACAGGCCTCCTCTCTCCACGCTACTCCAATGTGGGTTGGCGGGCTTTAACGACTATTGTCATATGATAGTGATAATAACCAGGACCATGCGCAAGAGTAGCGAACGTGCTCTCCGAGGCACAGAGGTGAACCACCGCCAGCTTCCAACTTCGGGCTGGCACTGAGATTTTCTTGACAGAAAAACCCAATACCTAACAATAATTGTTTGCCCGACCTGGGAATCGAACCCGGGACCTCGTGATCTGCGGTCGAATATGCTAACCACTAGAACAACGAGGCAGCTCACTCACTGAGTATGATCTAAAACATCAGCGTATGCGTAACCATTACCAATATTACAATATGTACGTACAGTAATGCATATGAAAAATACCTACGCTTAAAAACACATAATGAATATGAAAAGTACTTACGTTTACTCGTATGTTCGAACTATTTGTGTATTCAGAATATACGCAAGAAGGCGTAATCTATTTTGACACACACATTGTGATTTCCACAAACTAGTTTGTCCGCAAGCTACTGTCACAAAATAACGGTAGTACAAGGAATGCTAAAACCATCGTTTAGAAACTTATGTTTTGTAGGTTTAACTAAGAGAGTTATATATATGGAACACAAACATTCATGCTGTTTTTGCATAAAGAGATATTCAATATTCATAATAATATGTCTCTCTCTTCATTATTTTCTTTCACACTTGTGGTGCAAAGGGCCCAGATAATTTTTCTCAATCCCCAGTTGTCGATTTGAGTGCGATCATCATCCGAATAATCTGGCGGCCATTATAGTTTCTAGAGACAGTTGCTTCCTAATATCCTTAAACAAAGTAATGAGCCCATAAAATTAAAATAAATTCAAAAGGTCATATAGATGGAACTAATAAAATTATTATAGATCATTTTTATCAGCCTTTCTCAGACCCACCCCCAAATTAATTTTAGCACTGAAAACTACCCCATAGAATGTAAAACTGGCTACGCTCACGTTTATTGCGAATGTCTACGTAGATACTGTATTTCTCTTCGCAAGCGAGTCGGTCGCATAACGCATTTGTCGGGCGTTGCTCGGCGCGTGCAACGCATAAATCTTCGTCAGCCAAACGATACCGAATGCTCTTCCTGTTTGACTTCGAAATTAGAGAACGGCTGGAAAGGAATTTAATTTTCGGTTTCCGCTCGATGTCTACTACTTTAGATTACTTTTGTAAGTACAGTTAATAAGAGTTTTTATTTCGCTCGTAATTTTACAACAATTCATTAGAGGCTGAAAGTTCAAAGGTTGACTAAAATCTCTTATCATGTTACCAGGTGTAAAGATTGACTAGTTTAACTTGTAGGGGCGGTGTAGCGTTAAGATTTTCATTATAACTTATAGACTTACATCGTTTCGGAACTTTAAAGAATAATTAATTATCACTTACTTTGTAAAGCCAGAATTATTATCTACTATCAGAGGGATACACGACTGAGCAAAATTATTATGCAGTTGTTATAACTTAGCTACGGTAAGTCTGATTGAACCTACAATCAATCATAATCAACTAGAGTGAGCCTACAAACAAGCATTCTCAATATGCCTCCTGTCCTGGCCAACCCAACGAAGACCTTTACCGCTAAGTCAGTTTATGTTCCGACCAAGCCGTAAAATAGCCACATAGGAGGAAATAACCTTTCTCTTTAAGGTTCGGTTTCCATTTTAGACTCTTCACTTGCTGCTACTAGATGCAGCGATGTCTTTTATACATAAACCTGTCTTCCATAGAAAAATCGGCTTCTTATTGTTAGATATTAATAGGCAGGTACCAAACAGACAGCTTTTTACGTCGTCGTCTAAGCTAATCGACGTCAACTGCACAGTGCACATTGGTCAATTTCAGAGTCCACAGTCATGTACCGCTCGTGTCCAACGACTCTCTGTGACCACACGCTGGTTCATCGACTAGATCCACCGACTGCGTTATCTGGATCAGAATGACAGAAAAGTGCTGCTTCCTGCCTCAACATCCATCAATTCTCCGAGCTGATGTGTGCTCTGTCTTCGCCGAGTCCATCACTGCCACATCAGCATCAATTCGTTGATCCATTCCATATAGATTACCTACTCTAATTCTTCTGCGGATCGTTTGTTTATGTAGAAGAACCTCGGAGCATGGCTCTCTCCATCGCCTGTTAAGTAGAGCTATCTTATGAAGCACATATTATTGTAGCATCACTATAGGACACAATAAAAAACAAACGATAAGATTAAAAAAGCGCACGTAGGCGGAAGCAAGAGTTTCAAATGATTTCTGACTTTCACGCGTCTCTGGCGCATCTTAATTCGCTCATATCGAATTCTTGTTTACGGATCTAGAGTATTCCGAATATGGAAAGACTAGACGATTAATCGCCCACAAGCGTATTGTTCGATTACAATTTGATTTATACTACACCTGCTCTGAAAGTACCTTCTGGTTTTTCTCATATCGAAAGTCAAAGTACGTCATTACTGTCAAACAAATAGGCGGGACGAAAAAATATATGGAATTTCATTGTTAACGCGCTAGAGCGGAAGTTCCATTTATGAAATTCCATTACTAACGTGCTTTTTTCTTTTTAATTTTTGATCAAATCCGATCAGTACATGAAAAAAAACCTATATCGACAAACACGACGTAAAAAGCACCCAATAAATAACAACCGTCACGGTAGGCGGCGCTTATGTCGCTATGTCACCGGGCAGGACCGGGGTCTGCTAGTTTAAATATATTTAATTTTAATTATTATAATTACATATGAACATAAAATAAAAGTAAAAAATACAAAATAGATTTTTTTTCGCGCTATTTTCTTTTTATTTTGCGAGTCGCTTTCTTTTGTTTTACCTATCCAAATTTTCAATTTATAAAATTACAAGTAGCTATTAAGGAAGTCAAAGTGTATAGTAGTGATAGTGAAGATTTGATGACGCCGCCCAACGCCGCCAGAATTAAAAATATGTGGCTAAGTAGTTATTTTTATATTGAAAATCTTTTACCCAAGATATCTAAAGATAGATAGAAATAGTTACAACAAAGCATATGAAGAAGAAGACAATGGAAACCCAACCTCTTCTTCTGATTGATTTACGGTAATAATTTGAATATTTTTGATTATTTTATTATTTTCCTCGCAGGTGTAGTATAAAGCACTATGTATCCCTTCGGGAGAAAGTGCGATTCCTCTCGGGCGTATTGCGGCCCTACGGCCTACGGCCTCGGGCCTCAAACTACACCCTCGTAGTAATCGGTCACTTTCTCCCGTCGAGGAACAATGTACTATTCTTGCTTAGATACTCCGTTTGCATCAGGTTTACTCGTGTAGTGAAGCACGTCATATCTTTTCATGTACATAAGGCAATTCTTTACTTTTCATGTATTGCCTGATTAAAACATACACAGTATTTACCTCCATTTTGAATTTAGAGTTTGAATATTCATTTCATGAAAGTGGCGATACTTTCACATATGTATTTTCAAAATGATTTAAATATACTGTACCAACAAGCTACTTATAGACTATTCTACTCACTGACTAGAATAATGTGAACTGGGTTATGGATATTACTGCACTCGTGAAAACTTGTCCAAATTAATAGATCAGTGTATGTTACATGTAAAATGCCTGGGAAAAGCTGTATTCAATCCTGCGCTGGAATGAACCTACCGGGTCCAGCGGCTGGAATAATGTAAACTGGACATTACTACTCTCTGAAAACTTGTGCAATTTGATAGCTTAGTGTATGTTGCATGTAAAATCTCTGGGAAAAGCTGCGAGTACTCGTAATAAAACTGGTTAGAGACATTATTGGAAATGAGGTACTTACCACATAAAACACGAAACTTAACGGCTTATCCGCTGACTGAATATACTAAAACCATCTATGGTAACTTTAATCTACCTGGGCTACGTCGCGCAGAATTAAAACGCCTAGTCTATCCAGTATTATGTAAAAACTAGCTTCTGCCCGCGGCTTCGCCCGCGTGAATTTCGGTTTTTCACAAATCCCGAATCGTGGATTTCCAGTTCCCGTTTCGGCTCCATTTTCCAACCTTTATACCTACGTTCAAGGAAGTTTACTATAGTAATCTACCTATATCTGTAGCTATAGATTTCGGTTTTTTCAAAATCCCGTGGGATCTGCGGATTTTTCCAAGAGAAAAAGTAGACTATGTATTAAGTCAGGGCATAATCTATCTCCATTCAAAATTTCAGCCAAATCGGTTCAGTACTTAGTTGCGGCGTTAAAGAGTAACAAACGTACACACATACAAACTTTCGCCTTTATCAATATTAGTGTGATAGTTATACAGTATGATTTTTTTACCGCCTCGAAAAAAATATGCTATGATAGGTAAATAGAATAGAAGCCTGTATAATATACATATGTATATCAATGCATTTTAAGGAAGTCTAAAGCTTACGCACATTAGAGCCGAGCCGAGCCGCACGAATATTTAACAGTCCCAAATAGGTAGCTACTAATTTACTTAAGAAATGCGTGAATATTGTAATTTCAAACATTGTATCTGATATTCCCTTTTCAAATTTTAACTGAGTGGCACACAATTAGAACGCGTGCTCCATTATGTACCAGTAATTTATATTCAAAATGTAATCGCTGTCCATAAAATGCGACGTACGTTGAATACATAACCACCTAACCAACTTTCTGTGACATGTACATACATTGTACATACATTTATTATATGATCGCACAATATATACTTTGCAATATTTTACTTACTGTAGACGGAGTAATATTTATTTAAATCATAGATATTATATAATGAACACGTAAGAGACAGAAATTACTCTACGATCTAAGCGTTGACACACACCTGCAAAGCGGAGGCGCGGCCACATTTTTGTTAACAACTGAAATTCAGTTTACTATTGACTAAGGAAACATACTTTACATATTTACTTAATAAGGGAAACGAGTCCGCTTCTTATTGTTTTCCTCCTGCAATATCAACTACATTGTGAAGTAAATAAAGTTGTGTTTTAGTTGTTACCAAAAAGGCCACCGCGCCTCCATTTTGAAGAGGTGCATCGACTCGAAAGGCTTAAAAGTAAATTAAATTTAACTTTTTTTTAGCATCTCAATATTATTAGGTATTAGGTATATGTTAAAAAATTGAAGCACAAATTAATTATCGCTACCACCGTATTTTCATACTAGCCTGCGGGCTGCGGACGGCTATTGTTATATGAACAGAAACCTTTTCTGATAAGTAAAGACCGCCACCACCCAGTTCACACATTTCCTTATCCAGCCGCTTCCCGCCACTATCTTTACATCGTCTTACATAGTGGGGCCTGTCACACTATCAATACCGTATCACGATCCACGGATCGCGGATTTCAAGACCATCCGGAAATCCATCAGTATTGACGCAAAAAAGCGGCCAAACCATCAATAATTGGATCGCGTGATAATACTGATAGTGTAACACCCCCCATTGTGTAACACCCCCCAATATCTCACAGTCGGGTTTAATAAAGAACATCTATTTGGGTAACGTTCCCCCAGTTAGTCTTTAGCTGCAGAGATTGAATAGGTTTTGCAGTCAGTGTGTGATCACTTTCGTTCAGAGAAATGCGTGGGAGCCCCTTTGTGTCGCACTTAATAAAAAGCTTGACTACTACGAGAGCGTAGCTAGCTAACGACACGACAGTTAGGTACTATGTATAAATACTTGGTGTTTTGTTACTAAATACCCAATAATAAATAACTAGAAAGATAAATAAGAGTAACTTTCTCTATGAAATTTCCCATAGTTCTTCTTTCTTGGTAGGCAGTTAGGTAGAGTTCTTAGATTAGTACTTTTAATTATTTGCCTGAGTCGTATACGTGAACTTTTTCAGTAATGATTCTTGATATAGGACTACTTAAAGTATTTCTTACTAGATGATGCCCGCGACTAAGGTCTCGGGGGAACTCTTTCGGAGGAACTCTATTCCGGGATGAAATGTATCAAGAATGCATAAAGAACGAACAGACAATCAAAAATTTTTTATTTATTCATTTGACTTTTTAAACGCACAATATAATGGATACATGTCTGTCTGTTGCTATTATATGTATCTATACAGGGTGACTGGTAACAGGATACATTCCTTGCAGGGGCTTAAAGTAGAGCTCATTTGCAGTAAATTTTTTCATATAATGTCCTATCCGAAACTTAGTCGTTTCCGAGTTATTGAAGATTTAAGGTTTTTAGCAAAAAATTCCAGTTTTAAAGTTAAAATTAGTTGCTGAAGAAAATCATACCCGGTTTTGTTAGTTTTTTTGTTGTTTTCTGATAGAAAAACGTTCAGAAACTCAATCAAAATCAAAATAAGCTAGAAAATACCGTTAACTTTTCAGTTAAGGCCTAAAAACCACGTATTATTTTTAAGAAAAAAATCGAATTTGATGAAAAGCAATAGTATTTCTAAAAAAAAATGTATGGAACGTTACGTACAAATTACTGAAATAACTTCCTTGATTCATTAGCTATCCAAAAAGGTACAGATGTCTACAACTTTTTTCAAAACCTCGATTTTATTAACAAAATTCTGAGAACTGACGAGTCTCAATTTGACCGGGATGGAATCACAAAGTATCATAATTTACATTATTGGGCGGCAAAATGAGAAAACCTAAAAAAGAAAAAGAAAGGGCACATCAACGGAGTCGATCCATCCACGAATCCTATCCATACTTTTACAGAATAAAAGTATGGATAGGATTAATCAATTAAACATCTAATTGGCCCGCATTTTCCCCTCAGAATTTAAAAAAAACGAATTAGGTGAAAAGAATATTAATTCAAAAAAAAAAATGTATGGAACGTTACGTAAAAATTACTGAATTACCTTCTTTGATTCATTATCTATCTAAAGAGGTAAAGATGTCTACAAAAAACTGCAATAACGATAGGTGAACCTATTCCTTGTCCAGATTTAACGCCTTGAAACTTTTATCTTTGGGGCCACATGAATGATTTGATGTACGCTTACCCCATTATCACAGATGAGCTTCGCGAGTACTCTTCGTGCAGCTCATGAAATACGTAAGAATTAGTCAACAAGAGTCACTAAAACGGAAATACGAAAAAGGTTTTGGGCTTGTATCAGACAAAGAGGTTCACAGTTAGAGCAAGTTTAAAATTAGATTTAGATTAAGATTAAGATTAACACTAAGATTTAGAATAAAATAAAGATTAAAATTTAGATTAAAATCATAACTAGTTTTTCTTTTGCGAACCTAAAATATGTAATTACTAATAATTATTAGTTAGTTTATTGTTATTCCTAAAATTAATCAATTAGTCATTAAACTACTACAAGTTTCAAATTGAATTAAAAATCGTTCTTGCAGTTTTTTGTAAATATCTTCACCTCGTTGGATAGCTAATGAATCAAAGAAGTTAATTTAGTAATTTTTACGTAACATTCCATACATTTTTTTTTAGAAATAATATTATTTTCACCTAATTCGTATTTTTTAAATTCTGAGGGAAAAATGCGGGCCAATTAGATGTCTAATTGATTAATCCTATCCATACTTTTACAGAATACCTCCGTTGATGTGCCCTTTCTTTTTCTTTTTTAGGTTTTCTCATTTTGCCGCCCAATAATGTAAATTATGATACTTTGTGATTCCATCCCGGTCAAATTGAGACTCGTCAGTCCTCAGAATTTTGTTAATAAAATCGAGGTTTTGAAAAAAGTTGTAGACATCTGTACCTTTTTGGATAGCTAATGAATCAAGGAAGTTATTTCAGTAATTTGTACGTAACGTTCCATACATTTTTTTTTAGAAATACTATTGCTTTTCATCAAATTCGATTTTTTTCTTAAAAATAATACGTGGTTTTTAGGCCTTAACTGAAAAGTTAACGGTATTTTCTAGCTTATTTTGATTTTGATTGAGTTTCTGAACGTTTTTCTATTAGAAAACAATAAAAAAAACAACAAAACCGGGTATGATTTTCTTTAGCAACTAATTTTAACTTTAAAACTGGAATTTTTTGCTAAAAACCTTAAATCTTCAATAACTCGGAAACGACTAAGTTTCGGATAGGACATTATATGAAAAAATTTGTTGCAAATGAGCTCTACTTTAAGCCCCTGCAAGGAATGTATCCTGTTACCAGTCACCCTGTATATCTATATAATTGTATTCTTAACAACAGGTTATGACCTCATAGACATGAATTTAGTTTCGCAAACGTTAACTCATAGAACTCGAAACATCATTAGTGAATTATTTAGGCCCGCACAGTTAGCATTAATTGATATAGTCAAATATTTAATAAGCAGTGCCCTCGATGCCCATGTTTTCCATACACGAAACTAACACACTACCCTGTAACTGTATGTCGCCTGAGTGCTTAGTCTAAGTTTGAAGCGCTCCAAAACTAAAAGTATACTACAAGTATACTATTGATCGAATCACAAATGACTTCAGAGCAAAATGAACCCAAAGACTCTTATTTTAGGTCCATTTTACTCTGAAGTCATGGTAATTCGATCAAAAGTATACTTATAGTATACTAAAAAGTTTTGGAACGCTCCAAACTGAGACTAAGCACTCTGATTACGTAATTGTTCAATTTGTCGAAGCGAATTCACTTCGCACACGCGTCGGCTTGAATTTATCCAATTAAACTGTCAGACGACCAATTTGTGTCATTATTAGTCAGTAAGTCGTAAAGATCGCTAAACATGTTGGTATAAAGTTGATCGCACATATAGCAGTCGCAGCAGTGGAGTCGTAAACCAGCTCAACGAAAGGGTATAGCCGTACTTCCATAGGCAAACTGCCCCCAATAGGAACCTATATCGTAACCTATGTTATATTGTAGAGGGTACTAATAGTAGTTCATAGAGGAGATATTAGCTCTCTATCTTAGTTAATTGAGGAGCTATTTAAAAAAATGTGTCCGGAGACGACTTTTTTTCTAAGTGATATATCTCTGTTGATTTGAGAGCTAGGTAAATAAAACAAATTCCAGTTTTCATGGTAGACTCTACAGTTTATTTTATAGTAATTTTCTATGAGCCAAGCCTAAATAATAATATGAAAAAATTGCAAAAAAAAAATTTTTTTATTAAATTTTATCAGATTGAATAAAGTTACCACTTTGAAAAAAATATATAATAATTGCCTATATTTTGCCTAACAGCATGCTAAGTTTCATTAAAATCCTAAGGGTGCAACATGTGGAAAAAAATTATTAAAGTAAGTGGACCACCTTATGACCACTTTGTTAGCGCTTTTAAATTGTATTAGAATTTAATTATCTTTGACAAAGTAGCGTTTTGACAGCTTATAAAAAGTATATTAGCGGTTGGGAGTGTCACTAGCCTATTACAGTGTGTTGTCGATCTACTTTTATAGTGACTAGATTATCAAAGTACCCGCCACATGCATGTTCCTACATGATCACAGTGCAAAGTCATGGAATGCTATCGCTGTTATTATTAGCGCCGTTTTACAAATTCCTAATTCAGGGACGTATTATTTGTTTATATTTAAAAACTAGAGAATGCCTGCGGCTTCGCCCGCGTGAATTTCGGTTTTGTAAAAATCTCGAGGGAATCGTGGATTTCCGGTTTCCGTTCCCGCTCCTTTTTCTAACCTTTATAACTAATTTCAAGGAAGTTTGCTATAGTAATCTACCTATAGCTGTAGCTATAGATTTCGGTTTTTTCAAAATCCTGTGGGAACTCTTTGATTTTTCGGGATAAAAAGTAGCCTATGTTTTAAGTCAAGGCATAATCTATCTCTGTTCAAAATTTCAGCTAAATCGGTTCAGTAGTTGCGGCGTGATTGAGTAACAAACATCCAAACATCCAAACATTCAAACATCCACACTTTCACATTAATTATAATTACACACACACATTTTCACATTAGTATTATTAAAAATATATGTAATATATTTGAAAGAAAGAAAGAAGAAGAGTAAAACGGCGCTAATAATAACAGCGAGAGCGTTTCACGACTTTGCACTGTGATCGTGTAGGAAAATGCATGCGCGGGTACTTTGATAATCTAGGCACTATAAAAGTAGATCGACAACACACTGTAATAGGCTAGTAACACCACCAACCGCTAATATACTTTTTATAAGCTGTCAAAACACTACTTTGTCAAAGATAATTAAATTCTAATACAATTTAAAAGCGCTAACAAAGTGGTCATAAGGTGGTCCACTTACTTCAATAATTTTTTTCCACATGTTGCACCCTTAGGATTTTAATGAAACTTCGCATGCTGTTAGGCAAGATATAGGTAATTATTATATATTTTTTCAAAGTGGTAACTGTGTTCAATCTGATAAAAAATAATAAAAAAAAATTTTTTTGCAATTTTTTCATATTTTTATTTAGGCTTGGCTCATAGAAAAATACTATAAAATAAACTGTAGAGTGTACTATAAACACTGGAATTCGTTTTATTTACCTAGCTTTCAAATCAACAGAAATATATCACTTTGAAAAAAAGTCGTCTCCGGACACATTTTTTTAAATAGCTCCTCAATTAACTAAGATAGAGAGCTAATATCTCCTCAATGAACTACTATTAGTACCCTCTACAATATTACATAGGTTACGATAGAGGTTCCTATCGGGGGCAGTTTGCCTATGGAAGTACGGCTATACCCTTTTCTGGACGGAAAATGCGAATGACGCCACAAAAATGTAAAATACATTTATTTTTTATATAAAAGTAAAAAAGATTAAAATATGATATCATTAAAAGAACATAATTCAAACCGTAACTACTACAAGTTGAGAGTGTTGTAAATTCTCTTTCCTACGAAAACATTCTCTCTTAATTTTATAACAAAATATTAGCATTTTTATTTCATAATCTCCAGTAATGGGACGGGTTCCGCTTGTTTGACACTCAAAATTGATTTTTCTTGTTTAAAAATGCACACGGGCAGTTAAGTCAAAAACAAGTAGAATTTATTTTACAACTAATGTAGTGAGAGGTGAGAGCGAGTAATTTGTATGATGTAATACTCATTAATTAATTCATTACAAAAAACCTGTTAATTTATTTTTGATAATGCAATTGTCATATTATGAATTTTGTAATCTCAAGAATTGTATAGAAATATAAAGCTGAAGACTGTAAACTGTATAATTGCAAGGGTAAACTCTCCTTCCTTCCTTCCCTATAATAATAGAGGTCAGCTGCTGTCGTCATCTTTCTACGCCTAGGCATTCTGTCAATAAGCTAATTTGCTATTAAGTGAGATGTGCGTTTCTAACAAATCGATAGCCACCGTTGCCGATCGATAGCCACGTACCTACAGGGTGTTCTCTCCTACTCTTATTCCCTGAAGGTACCAAGCTTTTGCACGGCAAGACCTTTTTCGTGTACCAGCTACGCGACCTTATGCTATCTTGTCAGTTATCGGGGTAACTTCACAACTTCCTCTGATGTACTCATTGCGTACATGAACACATAAACAGATTTCTTATAATCCTCTGGTGACGCAAATGTTCACGGACTGCCAGCGGCGGCGCTATCACTATAATTTAAAAAAAACATTGCCTTAATCGTTTAATTGACACGATTTCACGCCTCCAAAGTGTCTCTGATACGCCTTAATACAATTAGTTGCAACAGTAACCCCTTAATTGACGGACTTATGTACCTACAATTTGAATATTTTTCTTTTTACTATAATATACATACCTAAACTACACATTTTGCCGACTCGAGCCGCTGTTGCACATTGACATAGAAAACCACCGGAGCGCAGTGAAGAGCGTAAAATATGAAATGTTTTGAAAATTACTCAATACGAACCATACTGATCACGAATATTTATTAGTTTTCCGACGGAGTTTGTTAATGTTGTGTTTTTGGTGAATAAATACGATTGATAAAAGTACAGAAGTTAATTAGACTAAAACAAAAAGAGTAAACTTTTCTAGGGTAGGTATAGAGTGCATTCGAAGAGACTTACTGCGATTATGTGCAAAGTAAAAGAATAAAAATATTATAGGTGTTAATGTGGAAGTTGCTGTCGGGACTCGGAAGGTGGGTATAGGAGTTTTTTTTTTTTTTTCAGTTTATATAGTCAATTTCGTTCTCTCTTGTTGCAAGTAATGTCTGCTTGAGTTAATTAAATACTCGCATAATCATGGCTGGTCTTTACATAACATACATGAGCTGTCTCTACTCTCTATCTAAGTAAATTTATGTACTCATTAGAGAACACTAGATATATTTTACTCATGTCAAATAAGTGTTCTGTAGAAAGAATGTTACAACAAAGAGTATTCATTTTGCTTATGTAGAGAGAAACGCCCAGAAATTAAATAGGTTTGATAATTAACTTCGAAATATTTTTTCAAATTTCTGACTTGTACATCTGATACTCGAATGGTTTCCGCTGTGAAATAACAAATATCGAGTTACGAATATCCTAACCTGACAGAGCGTCTAAATAGGCACACATCACGTCAATCAGTGACAGGAAAACCGGGATTCTGAAACAAATTGGATTTTTAGGTTGCGATGGCATTTTAATACTTTCTCGGTAACGTTTATTTGTTTATGTAACCCTATTTGCATAACCGTATTTCTATTTTATTGTGCAACACACATTATGGTTAATGGCCACATAACTCGTATTTTAATATTTCGGTCTTTTACAATGACATTTTATTCAAGATGGAATATCACAGATCATTCAGATTATGTTTGTGTAGATTTACTTCTACATCATCAGGTCGTTTGAACGGTGATAGGATTCATATTTCCTACGGACGCCTTGAAACTTTTATCTTTGGGGCCACATGAATGATTTGATGTACGCTTGCCCCATTATCACAGATGAGCTTCGCGAGTACTCTTCGTGCAGCTCATGAAATACGTAAGAATTAGCCAACAAGAGTCACTAAAACGGAAATACGAAAAAGGTTTTGGGCTTGTATCAGACAAAGAGGTTCACAGTTAGAGCAAGTTTAAAATTAGATTTAGATTAAGATTAAGATTAACACTAAGATTTAGAATAAAATAAAGATTAAAATTTAGATTAAAATCATAACTAGTTTTTCTTTTGCGAACCTAAAATATGTAATTACTAATAATTATTAGTTAGTTTATTGTTATTCCTAAAATTAATCAATTAGTCATTAAACTACTACAAGTTTCAAATTGAATTAAAAATCGTTCTTGCAGTTTTTTGTAAATATCTTCACCTCGTTGGATAGCTAATGAATCAAAGAAGTTAATTTAGTAATTTTTACGTAACATTCCATACATTTTTTTTTAGAAATAATATTATTTTCACCTAATTCGTATTTTTTAAATTCTGAGGGAAAAATGCGGGCCAATTAGATGTCTAATTGATTAATCCTATCCATACTTTTACAGAATACCTCCGTTGATGTGCCCTTTCTTTTTCTTTTTTAGGTTTTCTCATTTTGCCGCCCAATAATGTAAATTATGATACTTTGTGATTCCATCCCGGTCAAATTGAGACTCGTCAGTCCTCAGAATTTTGTTAATAAAATCGAGGTTTTGAAAAAAGTTGTAGACATCTGTACCTTTTTGGATAGCTAATGAATCAAGGAAGTTATTTCAGTAATTTGTACGTAACGTTCCATACATTTTTTTTTAGAAATACTATTGCTTTTCATCAAATTCGATTTTTTTCTTAAAAATAATACGTGGTTTTTAGGCCTTAACTGAAAAGTTAACGGTATTTTCTAGCTTATTTTGATTTTGATTGAGTTTCTGAACGTTTTTCTATTAGAAAACAATAAAAAAAACAACAAAACCGGGTATGATTTTCTTTAGCAACTAATTTTAACTTTAAAACTGGAATTTTTTGCTAAAAACCTTAAATCTTCAATAACTCGGAAACGACTAAGTTTCGGATAGGACATTATATGAAAAAATTTGTTGCAAATGAGCTCTACTTTAAGCCCCTGCAAGGAATGTATCCTGTTACCAGTCACCCTGTATATCTATATAATTGTATTCTTAACAACAGGTTATGACCTCATAGACATGAATTTAGTTTCGCAAACGTTAACTCATAGAACTCGAAACATCATTAGTGAATTATTTAGGCCCGCACAGTTAGCATTAATTGATATAGTCAAATATTTAATAAGCAGTGCCCTCGATGCCCATGTTTTCCATACACGAAACTAACACACTACCCTGTAACTGTATGTAGCCTGAGTGCTTAGTCTAAGTTTGAAGCGCTCCAAAACTAAAAGTATACTACAAGTATACTATTGATCGAATCACAAATGACTTCAGAGCAAAATGAACCCAAAGACTCTTATTTTAGGTCCATTTTACTCTGAAGTCATGGTAATTCGATCAAAAGTATACTTATAGTATACTAAAAAGTTTTGGAACGCTCCAAACTGAGACTAAGCACTCTGATTACGTAATTGTTCAATTTGTCGAAGCGAATTCACTTCGCACACGCGTCGGCTTGAATTTATCCAATTAAACTGTCAGACGACCAATTTGTGTCATTATTAGTCAGTAAGTCGTAAAGATCGCTAAACATGTTGGTATAAAGTTGATCGCACATATAGCAGTCGCAGCAGTGGAGTCGTAAACCAGCTCAACGAAAGGGTATAGCCGTACTTCCATAGGCAAACTGCCCCCAATAGGAACCTATATCGTAACCTATGTTATATTGTAGAGGGTACTAATAGTAGTTCATAGAGGAGATATTAGCTCTCTATCTTAGTTAATTGAGGAGCTATTTAAAAAAATGTGTCCGGAGACGACTTTTTTTCTAAGTGATATATCTCTGTTGATTTGAGAGCTAGGTAAATAAAACAAATTCCAGTTTTCATGGTAGACTCTACAGTTTATTTTATCGTAATTTTCTATGAGCCAAGCCTAAATAATAATATGAAAAAATTGCAAAAAAAAAATTTTTTTATTAAATTTTATCAGATTGAATAAAGTTACCACTTTGAAAAAAATATATAATAATTGCCTATATTTTGCCTAACAGCATGCTAAGTTTCATTAAAATCCTAAGGGTGCAACATGTGGAAAAAAATTATTAAAGTAAGTGGACCACCTTATGACCACTTTGTTAGCGCTTTTAAATTGTATTAGAATTTAATTATCTTTGACAAAGTAGCGTTTTGACAGCTTATAAAAAGTATATTAGCGGTTGGGAGTGTCACTAGCCTATTACAGTGTGTTGTCGATCTACTTTTATAGTGACTAGATTATCAAAGTACCCGCCACATGCATGTTCCTACATGATCACAGTGCAAAGTCATGGAATGCTATCGCTGTTATTATTAGCGCCGTTTTACAAATTCCTAATTCAGGGACGTATTATTTGTTTATATTTAAAAACTAGAGAATGCCTGCGGCTTCGCCCGCGTGAATTTCGGTTTTGTAAAAATCTCGAGGGAATCGTGGATTTCCGGTTTCCGTTCCCGCTCCTTTTTCTAACCTTTATAACTAATTTCAAGGAAGTTTGCTATAGTAATCTACCTATAGCTGTAGCTATAGATTTCGGTTTTTTCAAAATCCTGTGGGAACTCTTTGATTTTTCGGGATAAAAAGTAGCCTATGTTTTAAGTCAAGGCATAATCTATCTCTGTTCAAAATTTCAGCTAAATCGGTTCAGTAGTTGCGGCGTGATTGAGTAACAAACATCCAAACATCCAAACATTCAAACATCCACACTTTCACATTAATTATAATTACACACACACATTTTCACATTAGTATTATTAAAAATATATGTAATATATTTGAAAGAAAGAAAGAAGAAGAGTAAAACGGCGCTAATAATAACAGCGAGAGCGTTTCACGACTTTGCACTGTGATCGTGTAGGAAAATGCATGCGCGGGTACTTTGATAATCTAGGCACTATAAAAGTAGATCGACAACACACTGTAATAGGCTAGTAATACCACCAACCGCTAATATACTTTTTATAAGCTGTCAAAACACTACTTTGTCAAAGATAATTAAATTCTAATACAATTTAAAAGCGCTAACAAAGTGGTCATAAGGTGGTCCACTTACTTCAATAATTTTTTTCCACATGTTGCACCCTTAGGATTTTAATGAAACTTCGCATGCTGTTAGGCAAGATATAGGTAATTATTATATATTTTTTCAAAGTGGTAACTGTGTTCAATCTGATAAAAAATAATAAAAAAAAATTTTTTTTGCAATTTTTTCATATTTTTATTTAGGCTTGGCTCATAGAAAAATACTATAAAATAAACTGTAGAGTGTACTATAAACACTGGAATTCGTTTTATTTACCTAGCTTTCAAATCAACAGAAATATATCACTTTGAAAAAAAGTCGTCTCCGGACACATTTTTTTAAATAGCTCCTCAATTAACTAAGATAGAGAGCTAATATCTCCTCAATGAACTACTATTAGTACCCTCTACAATATTACATAGGTTACGATAGAGGTTCCTATCGGGGGCAGTTTGCCTATGGAAGTACGGCTATACCCTTTTCTGGACGGAAAATGCGAATGACGCCACAAAAATGTAAAATACATTTATTTTTTATATAAAAGTAAAAAAGATTAAAATATGATATCATTAAAAGAACATAATTCAAACCGTAACTACTACAAGTTGAGAGTGTTGTAAATTCTCTTTCCTACGAAAACATTCTCTCTTAATTTTATAACAAAATATTAGCATTTTTATTTCATAATCTCCAGTAATGGGACGGGTTCCGCTTGTTTGACACTCAAAATTGATTTTTCTTGTTTAAAAATGCACACGGGCAGTTAAGTCAAAAACAAGTAGAATTTATTTTACAACTAATGTAGTGAGAGGTGAGAGCGAGTAATTTGTATGATGTAATACTCATTAATTAATTCATTACAAAAAACCTGTTAATTTATTTTTGATAATGCAATTGTCATATTATGAATTTTGTAATCTCAAGAATTGTATAGAAATATAAAGCTGAAGACTGTAAACTGTATAATTGCAAGGGTAAACTCTCCTTCCTTCCTTCCCTATAATAATAGAGGTCAGCTGCTGTCGTCATCTTTCTACGCCTAGGCATTCTGTCAATAAGCTAATTTGCTATTAAGTGAGATGTGCGTTTCTAACAAATCGATAGCCACCGTTGCCGATCGATAGCCACGTACCTACAGGGTGTTCTCTCCTACTCTTATTCCCTGAAGGTACCAAGCTTTTGCACGGCAAGACCTTTTTCGTGTACCAGCTACGCGACCTTATGCTATCTTGTCAGTTATCGGGGTAACTTCACAACTTCCTCTGATGTACTCATTGCGTACATGAACACATAAACAGATTTCTTATAATCCTCTGGTGACGCAAATGTTCACGGACTGCCAGCGGCGGCGCTATCACTATAATTTAAAAAAAACATTGCCTTAATCGTTTAATTGACACGATTTCACGCCTCCAAAGTGTCTCTGATACGCCTTAATACAATTAGTTGCAACAGTAACCCCTTAATTGACGGACTTATGTACCTACAATTTGAATATTTTTCTTTTTACTATAATATACATACCTAAACTACACATTTTGCCGACTCGAGCCGCTGTTGCACATTGACATAGAAAACCACCGGAGCGCAGTGAAGAGCGTAAAATATGAAATGTTTTGAAAATTACTCAATACGAACCATACTGATCACGAATATTTATTAGTTTTCCGACGGAGTTTGTTAATGTTGTGTTTTTGGTGAATAAATACGATTGATAAAAGTACAGAAGTTAATTAGACTAAAACAAAAAGAGTAAACTTTTCTAGGGTAGGTATAGAGTGCATTCGAAGAGACTTACTGCGATTATGTGCAAAGTAAAAGAATAAAAATATTATAGGTGTTAATGTGGAAGTTGCTGTCGGGACTCGGAAGGTGGGTATAGGAGTTTTTTTTTTTTTTTTTCAGTTTATATAGTCAATTTCGTTCTCTCTTGTTGCAAGTAATGTCTGCTTGAGTTAATTAAATACTCGCATAATCATGGCTGGTCTTTACATAACATACATGAGCTGTCTCTACTCTCTATCTAAGTAAATTTATGTACTCATTAGAGAACACTAGATATATTTTACTCATGTCAAATAAGTGTTCTGTAGAAAGAATGTTACAACAAAGAGTATTCATTTTGCTTATGTAGAGAGAAACGCCCAGAAATTAAATAGGTTTGATAATTAACTTCGAAATATTTTTTCAAATTTCTGACTTGTACATCTGATACTCGAATGGTTTCCGCTGTGAAATAACAAATATCGAGTTACGAATATCCTAACCTGACAGAGCGTCTAAATAGGCACACATCACGTCAATCAGTAACAGGAAAACCGGGATTCTGAAACAAATTGGATTTTTAGGTTGCGATGGCATTTTAATACTTTCTCGGTAACGTTTATTTGTTTATGTAACCCTATTTGCATAACCGTATTTCTATTTTATTGTGCAACACACATTATGGTTAATGGCCACATAACTCGTATTTTAATATTTCGGTCTTTTACAATGACATTTTATTCAAGATGGAATATCACAGATCATTCAGATTATGTTTGTGTAGATTTACTTCTACATCATCAGGTCGTTTGAACGGTGATAGGATTCATATTTCCTACGGCATCAGCATACACCGCAAGGGAGCGCGCTGCATGCGTGCTGCAGGTTGAGGTATGTATCGTTGCGTCTATGCAGTTTGATGTGACATTGAGTGTTGTTGTTGTCGCGAGCTGATAGCGCGCGGCGGGTGGCGCGGGCGTGGCGGCCGCACATGCACGCCGTACGCCGAGACGCGCGCGCGCATCCACGCCTCGCGACCGCGACCGCCCGCCCGCCGGGCCCGCGATATGCCCGCAGTGAAAGTATTCAGTATATTCGGTGGGCAGAAGCCGACCGAGAAGCACCCGGCCGCACCCCCCGCTCAAGGGGCGATGCAAAAGTTCTACAGGACTTTTTCAGTCGGCCCCCAAACCTCGACGGAGCACAAAGGCGGCAAAGTGACCGCGATCGCTGCCTGCCTCGAAAAGAGGATCAGTGAACCCCCGAAACTTAACAGTGATAACGCGCAAAAGTTATTGAATAAAGTTAGTGATTCTGTGAATGAGAAGCCAGACATTTTAAACGGACAAAACCCCGCGTACGAGAATATAAACATAGTGCCTTCGGATATATTGAATGTCAATAATAATCTGCTGGAAGAGACTAAAGGATATTCATCGATTTATGAAAACGTTACCATTGTGAGTACGGACTCGAAGGTAAATCAAACAAAATCGGAATCAAAATTAAATAAGGCCCTGGAATCTTTCGATAAAATTCTTTGTGAGTTTTCATCATCACTGTCGCCTATAATCAATTCGAGTAAGGGTGAATTTGTTGTTCCAAAATTACAAAAATCAAAGACTTGTAGTATAATCGAGTCACGTTGCATTTTGAAGAAAACAATTTCAGACTCTGAAACTGAAAGGAGAACGCGTAATCAAGTCAAGCGTAATAATTCTATAGACAAAACCACGAGTTTGTGGAATCTTGACGACATGAAAGAAAAGGAGTTAAATGGACCACTGAAACCGCTCACTTGTTTACCCAACGAAAAAATAAATTCTGACAAGTATGCAACCTATAAAATTTCTTCGAAAAATTCACCTCGTACTAACTGCATCAAAACTGATGATTTAAAAAAAATGGACGTGAAAACAAGAATATTGAAAAAAACATTATCCAATCCACCGTCCACACCAGTACCGGTGGTATCAAAATCTAAACTGTCACCTAAAAAGATTGAGAGAAAGGTCAGTGACCTTAAAAAATCCACACCTAATATCTCAAGGAATATAATGGAAAATTCTCCTAAATCGCAAATGCAAAAAGCAAAAAGTGTTTGGGAATTAGGGAACGAAGCAATGATTTCACCTAACTTGGAGAGAACAAAGTCGAGTACTTCTATCGCGGGATCTCCCAGCAAGATCCCGGTGATCAGAAGTCAGATGTCACAAAATAAGTTCAGCAGTACACGAGCACTTTTTTCGCCCACTCCGGTTGATCTAAATAATGTAGACCAGGCCAGAGAGTGTGCTCACAAAAAGAAGCTTACTGCCTCTCGAAAAACCACAGAGAAATTCGAACAAATGAAACAAATAAGACAAAAATCCCAACTCAATTTAAAGTCTGACACAAAGCGACAATTTGACAAAACCAAGAAAGATGCCGTCGATAAAAAAGCATCGTTATCACCCAAAGCATCACTGAGAGACTACTCCGACGAAATAAACGCAGTACGCGCTAAGCTCCAACAGAGGAAAATCAACAACAAAAGGGACGTCGTTGTAGGAACACCCGAGGCCAAACGAAACGCAATCGAACCGCAGGGGATTAATTCAATATTATCGCCTGTCAAGTACATCGTGAAAAAATTGGAATTCCAAACAGCGATGGAATCGAAGGCCGACCTTGCTAATTTCATTAACTGCAAAGTAATACCACCCGTCCACAAAGAGCTATGCGTTGCCAACACCACGTTCCACAATCACTTGAGCACACTCGTCGGCCGCCAAATAAAATGCATCGAACCGAGGGATGACATAAAAACTTGTTCTCAAGCAGAAAAACTGGCTCTACATAAACATTCGGAGGAGAAGATTTCCGACACGCACTCCGACTGCAGCGACGACTCCGGTCACGTTTCCAACGACGCGTCGAACGATAACGATGCGGTGTTCGATAACGTGCACGAGAGCAGTCCGGGGCGCAGCAGCGTGGACGAGGTCGACTGCAAAATATTCAGCGGGCCCAAACAGTTCAGGATAAATTTGCCTGAGAATGTGAAAAACGTGTGCCCCGTGCGGCCGGCGCGGCGCGGCGAGCGCGTCAACGAGGTCGCCAACGAGGTCGATAGCGGTACCCTAGCCATCGGCGCTGCCACTCCCAAAGTGGAAGAGCAGGTGAGCTATAACTACTTAACATTGATAACAGCAAATTATAGACCGCATTAGCTGGCTGTGCTCTAAAATTGTGTTGTCATCGTCTCAAACTGGTCTCCATTTCAATCTCATAATAAACTGGTATGCTCACTCTTACATTACAGCGTTAGCAAGTGATTAGACAAGATTGAATTTTGTTATGTAAAATAATACTAATCAGTTGAGTGCTGTTCATAAATATATCTCTGTGGAACAAGCGTTCCATGTTGACCGTTTAACTACTATCTTAACTCTACTTAACTAATATCTAACAAAATATGTATAAAGAAAGCCACGATGGTACGTGCTCCCTAGTGGAATCTAAGGACCTGCTTATTAAGAACAGATACCTGTTCAGTGTAATGTAATGTAATGCAATCGACACAGTAATTTTACAGGAAAATGGCAAATAGTAAGAAATTAAAAACATGATTGCAACGCCTCCTTGTGACCGATTGCCCTAAAATACATATATCTAGGAATCTACCCAGAAGTGATAAATCATCATCATCGCGTGCCATCTTCCTTATACTGAAGTTTGGCGGTCAACATTCGAAAAGCCTGTCTATTCAGTGCCGCTTTCTTTAAGTCTGAGTAACTTAGTCCGGTCCACCCCTTTATGACATAAAGGGATACATACTTAATGCCAAAATCACATCTAAATCGGCCTAGTAATTTTTCAGAAAAATAATACTAAAAAACGCACGCACATGCGATTGCATGCATGCATTGCATTTACTCTAACTTGAAATACATACACAAGTACACACCGTCTTCGTTCCGTCGTGACTCGTGAGTAAAAAGTAGGTATTTTTATGTAAGTCTTTTATTTATGTTTTGGTTTCGACCCCAATAAGTAATTCACGTCTTCACTAAACGTTTATTACGACACACCCGCTCGCCATAACTTGCTTCCGATTTTACCGGTTGTTAGTCGTCTATTAAATTTTCGAGAAATGCCAATACCATAATGTTTATTACGTAACTTCCTATTAAGATTCTTTGTATCATAAATGTTTGATTTACAGGAGACTTTTAAATTATGTAACTCTCATGTAGAATGTATTGGTGAATTCCTTCTATACCAAGAATCGGACATAATTTTTCACTTGCATAATAAGCGCTGTCCACTTGCCCACATTCAGAGAGTTATGCACACGCATTACTTAAAACTCTAATATCCTATTTCAGTGTGCAGTACAAGAAATACTTCTGTATTACTTATCTATTCACAGTAAACAATAACAAGTGCTTTTACTATGCACGCCCAATGTTCTTGTTTTATGTTGATTTATGGATGGTAATACTATAAACGATTAGTAATCCGTAACTTTTCAATTTAAAAAAACGTGACACTGGAGTTACGTAAACCTACCTTTTTATGGAGTTTTCTAATCACGACTTTCGTCACGTTATTTTAATAATTGAAAAGTGATACTAGGCTCTCTGATATCTGAGCGAAATAAATGCTAGATACAGAGTTTGGAACGAACCATTTCTAACGATTTCGCGTATATTTATTTACGCTTAGATATTTCATAACACAGGTGTAATTTTTTTGGTAGACGCTACAATATCTTCATCTGTTTTGGTTTGGTTTGTACAGTATTTGTTAGCGCAAACTATAAACATCACAATCATGTTTAGTCTGCGCTAACGAATACCGTAGGCGTAGATGTTACTTGTAAGAGTGAATATAATGACCTAATGTAAATTATGAAGATTAGCTTTCTCAACGTTACACACGTAGGACATTATCACGCTTTTCGGACGAGAGGAGCAACATCTCTCGACGTGCACCGCGGGCACGCGGGGGTCAGCACTGGAAACAGATTTATTTACGCTCTTACTTTCACCGACTGTTATTCGCGACTCCGTGTGGAACCACTTGTTATTTTGCGTCTTCTGACGTACTGTGACGTAATCTTTAAAACACTTGTCCGCATGAAGTGTAATCGATCGCCGGAAATTCTTTCTTCACGCATAATTCAAACTATATTCATACTTGGTGTATTTGAGTAGATTATTGGAGGTTATATTACTTTTTTTTAAATATAATTGAATTACTTATCTATTTAAAATTCATTTCTATTTTTGTTTCTATGTTTTTCGCGCATAACATAAACTGAATCGTAATACTTATCATTTATAATAGCTCACAAAAAACACAAGACTTCCTAAATGGGACTATAAAATATCGATAGCAGAGGTCTCATTGTATAATTTATTCATATTATATACGTCCTATTTAGGAATTCTTAAATAGGAGTATCAATGAGTCCTGCGGCTTTAGATTTAGTGTCAGAAAAAAACTTTTAACGCAAATAGCTTGTATAATGTGTTGTAGTTAAAGGCCACTATGTTCCGACTGCAAATCATTACGTCCTGAATTCGCGTCCAAAAGAAAGTTTATGGGTTTTTCTGTCAAGAAATTTTCAGTTACAACTCGGAGTTGGGAAGTTGGTTCTAGTACATCTTCCTCGCGTAAAGCCGTCCTCGTCGGTCCTGCATCGGATCTCTATCCGGTCGTGTTAAATTGCTGTCCCAACGAACTATGAGAGTGAGGGAATAGAAAGTGCATCCTTATTGATATCTCCGGCATATCTGACTAGTCTTGGTCGGAGAGAAAAAAAAATTGTAATCAATAATCACTTACGTTACAAAAATTTATAATCACTAATCACTTACGCCGCATGCCTATTAATATTACACAATTTTAGTAATGGCCATTTCGTTGCCACACTTTGCTGCTAAAACCCCTAAGGCATGTTATAAGTGAAACGCGTCAAAATCACTTTTGTAATCAGTGTGATTATTCCCACTGAAGATTAACAATTTCCATTAAAGGCGCCAAGAGTTGCGCCATTGTAAAAGTGGCAATTTCTATTCGAACGTCACACTTGAATGTCAATCAACCCCCTAAGCACATTTTTGCAAGCGAAACGCTCCAACTTTCTTCTTCAAACTTTCTTCGATGTTACGTGCTCTACATCGGAATCGCTCTACACCTTGACCAGGCGCGTGCACTCCATAGAACCACGGAAGCTCAGCTTACCCTGAGCCTGAGGTTTCGTAAATAAAAAAAAAAATAAAAAAAAATGAATTATCAGTAAGTAAGTACCAAATTATTACTTACTAATTTTTTTTTAATTTTACTAAGTTATAAATAATAGTAAAAATATCACAGGAATATCAATTAATTTCAAATTTAAAACAGTAGGTAAAAATCTTCATAAAAAGAAAATTATGTATTTTCAATAAACGTAATCTATTTTATAATCTTCTATTTCTTCAAAATATCTAAATAATACGCCATATTCTATTATTTCTTGAGGTAATTCAGAACAATAAACATCGCTTGTCGTCTACCGCGGTCCGCGCTTAGGTATAAAAGCTTGGCGTTCCGAAGCTTCCATATCGAGTCACACTTACACATTTTTCGTAACACATACGCGTCTGCAGCTAACACGAACAGTATAATTACAGAAACACACACAGCTACAATGTTCTCAGTCATTGGAGAATTTGTTTCTGAGAAGCAGAGCTTTAGCCAATCAGAGAGTAGGGAAATAAACTGTACAAATGACAAATGTCAAAACTGTCAGTTGACACTTGGCATATATTGTCACTGTCACTTGTCAGTGTCAGACGTCTACGGTGTCAGATCAATTTGTATTATTTTAGTAATTGTTTCTTGTTTTCAATCTAAACATTAATTTAATTAAACAACAAACAGTTTTCATAAAAAAGAGATAGGTAATTGTGATTGTGAGAGGTTTATTGGTTTTAAATTTAAATATGAAATATCAATTAGTTATTCATGTGCGGTTTGCTGAGGTACTTTATTGTGTGTTTACAAAATTTAATGAAATGAGATCGTATCAACATCAGGTCTATATTTTTTCGCAAAAACTAAATAAAGTCCATAATCTGTAAAGTTCAAAATATCTCGCAATGCAAGTTGTTGTTTTACCGGTTGCCTGGTAAGTAGGTACCTAAACAATTTATTAGAAAATACGGCGTCTTATGTACCTATCTAGTTTGTTAAAATCTATCGTGTTTTCCAGATTCAGAGTTAAGGAATATTACTCATTTTTATTTCATACCTACACTAACGTTTATCCTGTGAGTTTTTAACCGACTTCAAAAAGGAGAAGGTTTCTCAATTCGACCGTATACCTACCTATATGCTTTTTTATGAGTGTTCGCGGATAACTTCGTCGTTTATGAACCGATTTTGATGATTCTTTTTTTGTTGGAAAGAAGATATTTCAAAGGTGGTCCATTGATAAGGAAATCATGGTTTGATGATGGCAGACCAGAGAAATCGAGGGGAACTTCCGAAAATCGTAGGGTGACTAGTGCGGTTATAAGTTTTATTAGCTTACAGCCTTACATTTACTTCAACATAGAGAACAGTGAAAGTTTCATCAAAATCGGCTTACTAGTTTTCGAGATATGGACTTTTAAGTGTGTGGTGAAGTCGGCTTAACTTTCAATCTTTTAGATTATCACTAATTGTTTATTTTTTATTTTTGTGTATCTACTCAAAACATGTTTATAGCATACCCTGGCTTCAAATCCTGGGCACGCCACTGACCTTGACGTCTCTCCTCTTTGAACACGCATTGTTTACATTGCAAGAATATTGATGTAAGTGCATCGCCAATATCTACGTTATTGCACAATTTCATGGTCGGAAGCTAGTGGAAGTGAGAGATAACGGTAAGAACAATGTTTTCTAGAAAGAGTTACTTTTAGAAGAAAAACAGATCATTATATTTTACGGATACTAATAAATAATAATGTTTGTAAGTAGATGATACCTAATACTTTTAATACCCGTTTTTGTAAATAAGTTACTATGTTTTTTGTGTCACTGAAAACCATTAACGTATTATAACTACGTCTGAATACGCTTCTCGACTCGCTTCAATTAAGGAGAGTTGAGGTTAGATAATATGATTTTATGACTTGCTCCAAATTGCGTGAAAGTTTAAAAAAATCATTAGTTTTCTACAATTCATATGAAACTTTCTATTCGGTAAATTTTATGTTTGCCAGTTTTTCGAATACTAAAAACGGCGTCGTTTTCATTTTAATTAACGATGAATGAAGATCAGTACATTGATATGGTCTTAACCGAAACCATCGCAGCCTCAGTCACATAATATATTTTATACGTTGTCGGAAACTGAGATTTCTTAATAACGCGTAGTAGAATATTATATTAAACTGAAATGGTAGTGCTTCACCTTGTGTAGATCTGCAAGTCTCATTTTCACAACACTTCATTTCGACATTAACTTAAGCGGTAACTACACGGTCATTGTTCTTCACTATTCATTCCTTTAGAAGTCTTCAACCACTTTCCCATTTATTCAATTCAACCATTTGAAATTAATTTTCTTTGTTGAATAAAAATAATCGACACAAAGTCTGACTTACTGACGATGTAATATTCACATTCGCGCCTAAAATAAGTTAACTTGCTTTAAAAATAATAAAGAATAATAAGCACAGCTATTTGATCAATCTTAGATTGCAAATTGTAAACCTGCCCAAATCATTAAATTTCAACCTGTTGTTGTTTTGTTAAGAAACCATCTTTGGCAACGGTACAATTTCATTGATAGACAATCGGAATTCCCTTAAGATAATCAGCTCTCACTATTTTCTCAGTCACGTATAGGTACTGTTTCGTATAAAATTGCTTCGGACGTTGTAATTTATTCTAAGCCTTATGCCGATCACGTCCAGCTTTCGTCGCGCACGCAACTTTTGTCCTTTGTGGCGAAATCTACTTATTCAATGAAATAACTAGAGGTGATAAGTTAGATTTCAGATGGCCGGACTTATTTGTAAAGTGACCTTTTCTCTGTTTGAAGATAATTTTAAATTCGTTTAGTTATTAATAGGATGTGTTTTTCTTTTCTTTGGTTTTCCTTTTCTTCTTCTTCGTTGTTCCTCATGGCTGAGGGTCGTCAACTTGCTTATCAAGGCTTTCCAGGCAGTGCTATCCTAAAGCTTTTGAAGAGACCACTGGATCTTGGTGCGGGTCACTTAATAGATAAAGTGCGGGTGCAGATTTAAAAAATATAGTCCTTCCAGCGCGTCGGCACTGTTCATCTGCTTCTCAGTCCCTCCATGCAGTTGATTATAATGTGGCGTTCAAGGTTGCCAGGCCTTTTCTTCTTTGCCAGGCCTTTTCTTCACGGTCCATCAAACTGATGGACCGCGTCTAAATCACGCAATATTGAAGTAGGTACTGTACAGCGTACATTGAATTTCTGTGTTCTTTGTTTGGATATAATAATATGGTTCCTATTATGTCATTGAATTTTGCTTTGACGGTATTATCAATTATTTGGGGAATTTCGTACCTGCTTTAATTTCATTAGATTCTCTATGTAAGTGCGAAACTGACATCCTGCTTTCTCTAACAGATACTTAAACTGACATAACTATTTATACTAAGACTCTGCCATGGTGGAGCGTTTTGATTTAGATAGCCCCATTGATACCCAGCAGTTGGCTTCGAAGCTAATTGCTAACCTGACATCGTCGGTTAACAAGTATAAATTAAACATTTTTAAAACCCCCGACATTTGCCATTTTGTGGCGGTGGCCATCTTGGATTTGCATAGTGCTATTCTATTACTCAAGCCCTTTCATTTGATACCCATAATATTAAGGGACTTGTGAGAAAATAATGTAATCCGCCATTTTGTAGCGACGGCCATCTTGGATCGATTTTCATCAAACATAACTAACAACACTTTCGACTAATTCACCTTTCAAATAAACAAAAACCGCATTCAAATCGGTTCACCCGTTTGAGCGCTACAGGGGAACAGACAGACACATACACACAGAGACACGTCAAACTTGTAACACCCCGTCGTTTTTGTGGCGGGGGTTAAAAACAAAAGGTATTCAGGATTTCCCAATTACGACACAACAATTAATATAATCATCGCATACGTTTTTTGCATTTAATTCTCCACCGCTTTCAACTCGTAATAACTCTTTATGCGGGCTTTTGTAATTCATGCCGTTTCACTTTTCCATAGTAATTATTTGAAAAAAAATAATCTCGTCACTATTTGTACGCGTCGATATTTCCGCAAAATAGTTCCGTAGTCCGTACGTAGGTATGGCCTTCATCACCTCTACATTAATAAAATCTTTTTGGCTTTTGTAATTTTGTTAGGTCTACCAGTTATTAATCTGTCGCGTTACTGCCGCCGCCATATATTTTTTCGTATTGTCTGCACGTCTATGGGGTGAAAGTCGTATTGATACAATGCTCCGTCGTAATGATGATTGACTTGTTTTAGTTTCCTTGTGGCTATATTTTATTATTAATATTATATAGTAAATTTATACTTTATAGATTACGCGTAATGGAAAGTGATGATGTCAAGGTGTGACGCCCTGGCTTTATTACATTTAACTTTTATAGTGACAGGTTTAGAAAAGAGAACCTAAAACGTAGTAGGCCTACGGACGTCGAAAAGGCATACATACCTACCATACTTCAATATTATTTTGTTAGAAACAAGCAACTGAAGCACTTTGCCGAGCCGAGTTTAAAGAAGGTTAAAGTGAGACAGTCGAATCTCGCATTGGACTATAGGTTTATTCTTGTGCACTAAGGATTTTTAAGTTCAGCGTTTGATTGGTAACACTTAGACAACTTCTTTACACACAAAGTTGTCACCTTCACACACACTTGATTGTTAGATTTGAAAAATACGGAGAATGATAAAATAATTAGCTATTGTGTTTATTATTTTAGTGGATATATTCATCTTACCATGTGACCGGTGAAACCAGGCGTGGCCGCGGAAGCCGGTGACTAACATAAAGAAAATAAATAAAAAACTAAACAAAGGAAGCTCAAGAACAAAAAACAGGTTTATTTTTCACAGGGTCTTAGAAACAATGAAATTTCCATATTTAAAAATGACGGTGTGATTACCGGCGACGCCGAACTTTGTCAAAGAGCTAGCGAATAAATGTATAATGTTCATAGTCCTTAGAATATAAATGCTTTTATAAATTTCATCTCTTCGTACATACTAGAAGCTATCAATCTGATAGCGCTGCCCCGGTCTTGTCTAAACTACCATTGTTACCTCTACGTTTTAGACTCTACATGCCCGTACAAAAATAATTAAAACTTAACTCTGAAGTTCGGTTCTTACGCCTCTTGACAGTTAACAACAAGATTTTGTACCCATTATATTTACGAGTAGGTACATCGACTTCTCATCGAACCTGCGTATTCAATATCTGAACAAGCAAAATTATTAATTTAATTATGTACTGAAATGACACGAGTACAAACCAAAATATGGCTCTTATAGCAAATCGTTGACCGACTCTCGACCAACGCCGTTTACGCTCAGCGGCGACCGTGAGTTGCATATAGATACGTGCTAAATTATTTAACACTAATACACGTCTTAGAATAAGATAACAAGCTATAATTTAAAAATTAAAAAAACCCGACTGCCATGCTAAAAAACGAACTAAAAAATTAATAAACTACCACCGTACCACTTACAGTGTAGTTGTTATTTATTTTGTTTTTCATGATTTGTCACTCCAAATTGATTTAAAACATATAGATTGTATACATTTTCGTACTCGCCTTTTAAAGCCCTTTATTTTGATACCCCACTCGAGGGTCTTGAAGAAAAAAATTTTTTTCAGCCCGCACATTAAAGTGCATAACATTCGCCATTTTAATTTTTTATGAATTTTATGTACCCAATAACATTTGCGCCGTCAAGACAAATCTAATGACGTATAATTTATCAAAATAGGTTGAGCCGTTAAGTAGTTACGAACTGACATAGGAAACGGTCATTTTCTACGATTTATCACTCCAAACTGGTTCCAAATATATAAATTTATACATTTTCGTATTTGCCTTTTGAATCCCTTTATTTTGATACCCCACTCAAGGGTCTTGAAGAAAAAAATTTTTTTCAGCTCGCATATTAAAGCGCATAAAGTCCGCCATTTTGATTTTTTTTTAAATTTAGGTACCCTATAACACTCGCGTCATTGAGACAAATCTAATGACGTATCATTTATCAAAATCCGTTGAGCCGTTGATTAGTTACACGCGGACATAGGAATGGACATACATACACACAGGTGAAACACATAACCCAGTCGGGTAAAAAGAGTACATAAATGATATTTACATAACCATTCGACGCGTTATTACTCGGCCATATATGGTGCATTCCTCTTCAACGCTATTGTTGAATGATAAACATAAATAGCTAATAGGAAGTAACAGTTGCTTTCGGGAAAGCAGCCGTCCGCACATAGCGTACATAAATAAATAATAATCATTGTGCCCACTTATTCGTGCTCAAGCATTAACAACTACAGTTATTCGCTACTAAATTATGAATTCCTGGGTACTTATATCGTTCTTTTTAGGGTTCCGTACCTCAAAAGGTAAAAAAAGGAACCATTATAAGATCACTTTCTTGTCCGTCTGTCCGTCTGTCTGTCCGTCTGTCCGTGTGTCACTACCGATTTTCTCAGGAACGGATGGACCTAGCATGTATGTTGAAATTTATACCAGATACTAAGGTATATGGTCCCTATTAGGTGTATAAAATATAAGGTCCTGAGTCCACATACCAAAAAGATATGGGCAAATTTACATTTTCACGGAAACTTGTAAGTACCAAAATTTACCTTAATTTTCAACTTTTTTTATTTTTCGGAACTTTTCCTTTACTTGATCTGTAAGACCTTGCTTTTGACCAAAATTGACAAATCTAGGTCAACCGGAAGTACCTACCCAATAATATTACACGCACTGAAAACTTACATTAGCTCTTCTGATGAATGGTCTTCGCGTAAAAGTCCAAGAATGCTAAAACAAAGCAATTTGAAGCTTTGTTGTTAATTAAACACGGATTCTTTGCTTTAATTACACTTGAAAAATCTCAAATATCAGAAATCGCTTGTGTTTCAATTCGCCATTGTCTCACGACACCGGAGTAGATGTTGATTGTTGTCGTAATGATACATCATTTGCATAGCGGATGTTTAGACTTAATAGCGGACATTCGGAAATTCGTTTTAATCTGGCAAAAACCGGCGGTGGTTCAAAGTTGGCGTGGTGGGTTGCCGGCTTTGTTATACGTACCTATTCAGTTTAGACTGAATCACGACCAGAATCACAACGACCAGTATACGTAATTAGTAGGTACCTACGACTGACTTTATACACCTAAACAACTTTATACAAACAAACTTTATACTTCTAAAGTATCGAAACACTATAACAGCAGCGGAAAGTGGACTGAAAGCGCCTTTTCTTTAGATTTGAAAATTCAGTAGGTACTACCAATTTTTATTTCGCTAATTTTCCGCTTGGAGCGCTGGCCGTTTGGATGAACTCGGACCTTAAAACAAGCAGTTAAAGTCCATTTTAATTTGACGTTATAGTGTTTCGATAATCTAAGTACATCTACGTTGTCCAGTTGTGCAAAGTCGAACTAAATATACAGGTGAGAGTAGTCAATCGTTAAGCTGTCATTGATGAAACAAGAGCGCGCTTATCAAGATAACGGTCATCGCGGAAAAACGAGCAACAGAATCGCCCACCCTAATAACAGCTCTACATTAACCATCGGATGAAAGTGGAATAGTTGGAGCACAAAAAGCTTAAGAAGTGCAATAAGACGGCAGCCACCGTGCGGTTACTGCAACCCATTAGGGGCAACTGGAGCGCGCGGCTGCACGATAACTCTCCACCCGAGCTTATATGCCGTTACGCCCGCCTGTTGCTTACAGATCGTCAATATCGCATACTGTACCTACTTAAAGTAGAGTTAGAGGCTATTGAGTACCATTTTTCCTACTTGCTCGCAAATTGCTTCATTCAATTGATAGATATTACGTTACTGAAAATTGTGACAACTAACAACATAGGTACCTCGTCTATTAGCAATGCAATATATAAACCTTGTATGTTATATCATCCTTAAACGTTAGTTTACCAAGCCAACATTAATAAAATGGAACACCGTAATGTAAATAAGAAGATCGCATAAGTTCTAATAGAGTCGCAATAGAGCTATTCTAATAGCAATAATAAACAATCTACTCGGTGACGGTTTGTAAGTCAGGTGCTATTATGCTCCTGCTGCTAAGTAGGCGAACTAGGCCAACAATGTAGAGAGATCGTTCACATAACATCGATTCAACTTTAACACTTCACGATACAAAACTTTACTATTTCATAATCTCATAAAAAATAATTTTGGTATTGTATAATGTTAGGTACATTTTGTAATTAACGAGTATTTTACAAAAATCAGACGTGTTGACAAACAATTAGTCTATTTAAAAAACAAGTATAAATTAAAAATTTAAAAAACCCCCGACATTCACCATTTTGCGGCAGCGGCCATCTTGAATTTGCTATAATGCTATTCTATTAGTCGAGCCCTTTCATTTGATACCCATATTAAGGGAGTTGTGTAAAAATATGTAATCCGCCATTTTGTAGCGGCGGCCATCTTGGACCGATTTTCATCAAACATAGCTAACAACACTCTCGACTAATTCATCTTTCAAGCAAAAAAACTGCATTCAAATCGGTCCACCCGTTTGAGCGCTACAGGGGAACAGACAGACAGACACACACCCACACAGACACACACAGACACACACAGACACGTCAAACTTAAAACACCCCGTCGTTTTTGCGTCAGGGGTTAAAAATGAGTAAATTCAGATATTAGATATTAGAATTAAGATGACTCTAGTAACTAAATTAAAGTCAAATTGAAAAAACATTTGTGAATAAAATTACAAACAAAATTACACCGTAAAAATATGTAGTTTCAAAAACACAAACTCAAAGAATTACAAATCTTTGAACCCCCGTAACCACAAATTCTTCTGTGAAGTGAGTGTGAGTGAAGTGAGCCCGGCCAGTGAGTCGTCGCGACAGAATGTAAACGCGGTCTCAGTCAACAATGGAGATGTTAGTTGTTGTGGAAATAGAGTGGGTCACTATCGTTAATGTTTACATTGCGCGTGACAACAGTAAAAGTAAAAAGCAAACGAGCCTCATCTATAAGGCTTAACGCGGCTTCACTACTAGGCCGTGACGATGACACTTCGGAGACGCTTACCCGCTCTTAACTCTAAACCATAAACAAGCTACAGTTCAAAAACTAAACCCTGACTTACTACTCTTAAAAACACAGTTCGAAGAACTGATGAACATTGGACTCCAAAGATTTTGAAATGGCGACCTCGCACCGGAAACCGCAGTGTTGCTAGACTCCTCACTACGAGTTGGTTGACGTAACGAGCCGCCACGCAGGTTACAAGCGGCACAAGACCGCGGCATGTGGAAGTCCTTACTTATATAATGGACGACGACGACTCTTAACAAATGTAGATTAAATAATCACTCCCGACATAATATTACGGAATGTATGGTTCTACGTTTGATAAACCTGAGGCTCCACCACCTACCAGTTTCAACGCAGACTTGATCACTATATTGTGTCTACCATCTATCCATCGTGTATTCACCTTTCTAACCATCTATTCATTACTTTGGGAAACAACTGCATTGGAAAACTAATTTGAATAGAAATTTGTAGAAATCATATATCCTATATCTAGTCTACTTCACTTATCACAATTATATGCGGCTGTAGTCACGTATAGTAGAACAAAATAAATGTTTTACTAGCATTCCTAGTAATCTGTGCCTACTTATAAATATTGGTTTGTATATATAGAATAGCCATTCGGTTTCAGACGTATGGATGCCTGAAAAATATTTTCTGCCAAACTTTCGGTTCCTTATGCATGTGGATGCGCAACTAATATGAAAAATTATCTGTTACTGCGGCATAATACATACATAAACAATTCACGCATACATACTTCAATAAATTCATGATCGTATCAATGCTTGCCAGAAATTTACGTCGCCTATGGCTCGTCCGATTTTATATAGAAAATCTTTTATCGTCTACGATTGTATAAGAAAGATTACATGTTGGAGATTGCACGCGTAAATGCAGAATCCTACGCACAAACTGTTTTATATTGATACGTTATGGATGCATTTACGCAAACGTTAACATGTCACGTATAGATTACTTATAGGCTGAGGAGTTAATTATAATAATTATAACCGGCTGATGTGCGCGACGTTGTCCGTGTAGATTAGTTATTAAAAACTTCGTGGGAATTATCTGATTTTCTTGATAAATACCTAGTAGGACTTGCACAGAAAACTATATTTTTCTTTTGGTCTGTTGGGAATAGAAAGGGGGCATGATCCTGGTTACTGAAGGCTCTGAGATACGAGGGTTATACCTACAGGATACGAGAGTACGAAATTTTGACTCTTATTAGCTTTATTATCAGATGTTAGTATATTAATAGCAGGGACCGCGACGACGCGACGTGCTGTGCGAGGTACGGAGGAAACGATAAAGTCTGACTCACAATCAGATCTCCAAAGTCGGTTAATTAAATCAACCTATCCAGTTAATTCAATCATTAGACTTCTCAGTTTAGATCAAAGTATACATGAAATACAATGAAGTAACATTTTTATTAACGTTACATATTTTTTGGTTGTTACAGATCATGTTCCGCGGCGGCGTGGTGGGCGAGCTGGACGCGCGCCGCGACGCCGCGCTCGCGCGCGTGCTGGTGCGGCTACAGGCGCGCGCGAGGGGGCTGCTCGCGCGCCGTCGCGCCCAGCGCCTGCGCACCCAGCACACTGCGGCTAGGTACGCTCCACAAACAGTTGGTGACAATGTTGTAAATTTCAGTCACATTAGACAGGTACACTGACTGACTGACTGCCTGACAGACGGACAACAACAACACACAAGTCCGAAACCGCCCAAAAAGTTAGAACTGGGGATTTGGAATTGGGAGTAAATATTTCTTGAGTATCCTAGAAGTGCACTCAGGAGCGAAGGCCTTTTGATATACCATCGCTCTTAAAATGCTGAAAAGGGTTGTTAATGTTTGTATTAAAAATAATTTAAAAAAGTTAAATCCACGCGGAAGCAGTCGTGGTCATCGTCTGTTCTTATTTCATCTTCTATTCAAATTCTTCGATGTTTACGATTAGCCAGTGTAAAGTGAACATCAAAGTCACAGTCCCACTCATCATACGATTAACTGTCAAGTAGGTCAAGTAGTAACATTGCAAAAGCACCAATTGATACGCTCTGTATATAGAATGATCACGATCAAGACGTGCGACTCCGGAGTTGGCTATCGAATAGAATGACCACACGTCAATATATTAGGTATTTCGTATCGTAAAATACAGCCTAGAAAAGCTATAATAGTGACAGGCAACACTGACGGTTAAAGAGCGAAACAGCTCATCAATTAAATGGTAAATTTTATAAGATTGCTAAAATGGCCAGTAACAGAAGTCGAGGGAAACAATTAATCCGTTCGAGGGCAGTATGCCAGGACCACGATCTTCAGCAATGAAAGAAAGACCGGATTAAATAGATATCTATAATCTAACACTAGTTGTTCCCAGCATGCGTTGCAATGCCACGTATGTATGGTTTAGAAATGCGTTGGGGACATACAAACATTCATTTTTATATAGATTTTTTGGACCAGGAACCTTCGCGGGCATGCGTCCAGCCATTCCCCAAAGATTCATCGCAATCGTCTTAGGAAGGCAGAGACATGCAGACAAACATTATTTTTATTGTTATAAAGTATGAGTCTCTTCCTGAAAACCTAAGGGTGTTAGGGTAATCTATACTAATATAATAAAGCGGAAGAGTTTGTTTGTTTGAACGCGCTAATCTCAGGAACTACTGGACCGATTTCAAAAATTCTTTCACCGTTGGATATGTACGTGATCCTTGAGTGCTATAGGCTATATTATATGTACCACGGGTGAAGCCGGGGCGGACCGTTAGTGTATGTATATCGCTCTATATTGATATCTGTTCGTTGTCCACTGTTCAGATGCGTGCAGCGCAACGTGCGCGCGTTCCTGGCGGTGCGCGACTGGCCGTGGTGGCGCCTGCTGGTGCGGGTCACGCCGCTGCTGGCGGTGCACCGCACGGAGCACCGGCTCAAGCAGGCGCAGGTAATTCATCATCACCATCATCGTCATCATCATCATCATCATTATCATCATCATCTCAACCGATAGACGTCAACTGCTGAACATAGGTTTTCAAGAAGTTTGTGTCGCTTGTATCATGTGGCTAACAGTGACTTTCTTGAGATCGTCCGCCCACCTAGTGGAAGGTCTTGGGACGCTGCGTTTGCAGGTGAAAGGTCGACATTCGAGCCTCTTGGAATTTTGGGATCCCAACGTCTATCGGTTCTTCGAGCTATTCCAGTCCATTTCCATTTTTCAGACATCAATCGATGCAGAAAAACGTTTAGTAACCGAGTAATTTACATTTTCATGTATACCTATTACCTTACCTTGATAAACTTTTCCAAGATATATACGTTGAACTGTTTTACATGTTACTTATGCCAAATCTTATCTATAGATCGCGGGATACACTTCTTCAAAATAGATTTCCAGTAAAGAAAATTGCACGAAATAAGTACATTAAAATGAAGTACCTACCTACTAGATTACCGGTGAAAACTAAAGGAAAAGAAAAATAAAGAAAAGTCGGCTTTGAATAACCGGAAAAAACTTACTGATAGAATATTGTAAATATACTACGTGAAATCATTTATGGTCTTAACTTACGATTACTAAAACACTGAGCATAATAGCTCTCCCAAATTAATTTACTCAACATAAAGAAACCGGAAATTACTCCGCATATACCTACCTATAGTAAAACCGTAGACGCAATAGCAGACGCATAATACACCCCATCACCAAAGTTTAACTAACACCCGTCCCGTAACTTGTACTAATAAATAATAGCGTATAGTTATCGATATTCTCATACAAATTCTGTTCGTTGCCTTGTTTTTTGCTAAATTTACGCGAATTTTCGCGAATTTTCACAACTTTTCCCGAATTTTCACAACTTTTCCCGATTGACTCGAGTCCCGCAAACCGGGATACACCATCCGGGTGCTATCCCGAAAGCCGCCCGCTTTCCGACGCGTTCTCGGAGCGTTTTTCTAAACGTCTACGGACCTGCATAGGGCGAAAATCAGTGTTTTTCGCCGAAAACTTTTCCGGGTTAAACCTGATTTTCCCCCCAGCATTGCGGTCCTGTAGCGTCCCCCGAGACGCGTCGAACGCGCTGCGGCGCGCCCGGATCGGCCGAGCGGTTCTCGAGATAATCGGGAAAAACGAAAATTCGTGCCCTCCCAAGCCCGCCCTTTAATATATATATAAGAGAACGGGCACAATTTTTGGCAAAAAATTTTTATTCCCTTAATTGATTCTCCTGTGTGGGAGGACCCCAAATGTACATTTGGAACCCACACTACACTCCTCGAAATCGGCATTAAACGCTTATTAATTTTACACTTGACAACTCATAATTATATAGACTTTGGGTCCTTTACACCCTCAAATCTAAACATTTTATACTTAATCTTGACTTGGGAGGCTTTACACCTCCCAATTATTTTAAATTAAGTTAGTTTAGTATTATTTCTTTGACTTTGGGGGCTCTTTACACCCCCAAAACTGATACTTAAATAACATTGACTATCTTTCGTTCGTTAGCATATATTTTAACCATACCTAGAAGTGACTTGGGAGGATTTTTACACCTCCCAAAAAATCTTAATTATACTTTACTATTTTATAGGTTAGGTACCCAATTATTGAATTATTGTGTATAATTATTTACTTGGAGGCTTTTTACACCTCCCAAGTACTGATTAATATTGATTCTTGAAAGCGCTGACAAGATAGATCTTGTGTACTATAACTATTGACTAGAATAGCTGTATCTACCTAGATATAGGTCAGCTGCATTTAGTATACTAGTGTTAAAAAGTAAGTGTCCCTCTGTAAATCATGTTTGTTACTCCTCCGTCTAAATCGCTAAACAGATCTCAAACCCCAGACAAGGCTGAACCCGCGATGTCTCCGCAAAAAGAAAGTCCCGAAGTCCCAACGAAAGTCGAAAATCTGGAAAGGAATAATATTACTTACGTTCTTCCTGTAGCAGCTCCGGATATCCCTCCTAAATCGAAAACGAGAGTGGCGCTTCCTCAAAAAAACACCGCTCTCTCCCAACATAGGATACAACCCACACAAGAGGGCTCAGTAGCTGCTCGTAGGGCCTCCTTTGAGCTGGCGAGATCCCCACCACCACCGTCGAAGCCCAAGTATGCCAGCAGATCGGCCGAGGCCAAGGCCTGCCTAATAAGGGCCAAAACATTACTAGGCGAATCTCGGAACCTGAAGGCGGACATCAAACTTGGGGTCACGCAAGCGGTTGAGAGGCTCTACAGGCTAGTCCTAGAAGCGGGAGCAGCTAAAGAGCAGCCCACGAGCTGCCAGTTGACGGATCTGGAAGGGAAGGATGAACGGACCGCAGACAGTACTTCGATGGTGACTCCGCAGATGGAGCTTATGAAGGAGCTTATAAGTAAGATCAAAGATCACAATGACGCCTTAACAGAGTGCAAGAAACACACCATCGCTTTATCAGCGGACATTAAACAGATCCCAAGGCCTCTTGAAGGTGAGCAGGCATTAACATATGCTGAGGTTGCACAGCTGTCTAAGACTATTACTGACCTCAGGCACGATCTTAGTGACAATGCTTCCTTGCGGCCCACCTATGCAGAGACAGCGAACAGACTGAAAAAAGTCAACGCAGCGCCCCTACACTCTATAATAGTTACGTCTGACGATAAAGAAGACTCAAGTCAAGAACTTATTGTAAAGATTAGGGACGCTGTGGATGCAACGAATAGTGGCATTCGTGTCGATAGGTTGCGCAAGGCAAGAGACCAAAAGGTCATTATAGGATGCCACAGTAGAGAGGAACTTGTGAGGGTCAGCGAGGCTGTGAAGACCAACAACCTCCAAGTCAAAGAGGCACAGAATAGGGATCCACTTGTTATAGTGAGAGACATTCTGGCCCTACACACGGACGAGGACGTTGTTAAGGCCCTAAAAAAGCAGAACGGCCACCTCCTGGCGGGCATTGAAGAGCGGGATATGAGAGTGGCCGTCCGTTATAGGCGGAAAGCGAGAAATCCGCACACTACCCACATTGTGATGGAGGTGTCCCCCGTGATATGGCAGCGTCTCACCACGGCGGGTCAAATACACATTGACCTTCAACGATTACGCGTGGAGGACCAATCGCCGTTGGTGCAATGCTCGCTGTGTCTAGGATATGGACACAGCCGGCGCCTCTGCAAGGACACTGTGGAGAAGTGTAGCTACTGCGGAGGCCCACACAAGTGGGTAGAATGCGCGGATCGACTCTCGGGTGACGCCCCGACGTGCTGCAACTGCAGTCGGGCAAAACTGGCTGCAGTTAACCATAACGCCTTCAATCAGGAGTGCCCCATCAGGAGAAAATGGGATGCCTTGGCTCGTGCAACTACGGCATACTGCTAAGGGCGTCCCAGGCAAACAAAAGACGTTCAAAGTCGCGAACCCTCCCACTAAAAAGCTTTATCATGTATTCCAGGCCAACCTCCAACGTAAAGAACTTGCTACAACAGAATTGATGCTAGAAGCCGATAAGAGGAAGGTGGCCCTTGCGCTGCTACAGGAGCCATATGTGGGCCGGTCCAGGTGTATGAGGAGCTACGGAGGGGTGAGGATATTCCAGAGTGCGAATCAGGGTGATGGGACTGTCAAGGCGGCTATAGCCGTCTATGACCAAGACATAGACGTTATACCGTTTCCGAAGCTCACTACAAACAACATCGTTGTGGTGGGCCTTCGTACTTGCGCCTGGGAAATCACCGTAGTTTCCTATTACTTTGAACCAGACCAGCCCATAGAGCAGGCGCGTGCACTCCATAGAAGCACGGAAGCTCAGCTTAGCCTGAGCCTGAGGTTTCGTAAATAAAAAAAAAATTAAAAAAAAATTAAAAAAAAATTAAAAAAAAAAATAAAAAAAAATTAATTATCAGTAAGTAAGTACCAAATTATTACTTACAATTTTTTTTTTAATTTAACTAAGTTATAAATAATAGTAACAATATCACAGGAATATCAATTAATTTCAAATTTAAAACAGTAGGTAAAAATCTTCATAAAAAGAAAATTATGTATTTTCAATAAACGTAATCTATTTTATAATCTTCTATTTCTTCAAAATATCTAAATAATACGCCATATTCTATTATTTCTTGAGGTAATTCAGAACAATAAACATCGCTTGTCGTCTACCGCGGTCCGCGCATAGGTATAAAAGCTTGGCGTTCCGAAGCTTCCATATCGAGTCACACTTACACATTTTTCGTAACACATACGCGTCTGCAGCTAACACGAACAGTATAATTACAGAAACACACACAGCTACAATGTTCTCAGTCATTGGAGAATTGGTTTCTGAGAAGCAGAGCTTTTAGCCAATCAGAGAGTAGGGAAATAAACTGTCCAAATGACAAATGTCAAAACTGTCAGTTGACACTTGGCATATATTGTCAGTGTCAGACGTCTACGGTGTCAGATCAATTTGTATTATTTTTGTAATTGTTTCTTGTTTTCGTAAAATCTAAACATTAATTTAATTAAACAACAAACAGTTTTCATAAAAAAGAGATAGGTAATTGTGATTGTGAGAGGTTTATTGGTTTTAAATGGAAATATGAAATATCAATTAGTTATTCATGTGCGGTTTGCTGAGGTACTTTATTGTGTGTTTACAAAATTCAATGAAATGAGATCGTATCAACATCAGTTCTATATTTTTTCGCAAAAACTAAATAAAGTCCATAATCTGTAAAGTTCAAAATATCTCGCAATGCAAGTTGTTGTTTTACCGGTTGCCTGGTAAGTAGGTACCTAAACAATTTATTAGAAAATACGGCGTGTTATGTACCTATCTAGTTTGTTAAAATCTATCGTGTTTTTCCAGATTCAGAGTTAAGGAATATTACTCATTTTTATTTCATACCTACACTAACGTTTGTCCTATGAGTTTTTAACCGACTTCAAAAAGGAGGAGGTTTCTCAATTCGACCGTATATATGCTTTTTTATGAGTGTTCGCGGATAACTTCGTCGTTTATGAACCGATTTTGATGATTCTTTTTTTGTTGGAAAGAAGATATTTCAAAGGTGGTCCAATGATAAGGAAATCATGGTTTGATGATGGCAGACCAGAGAAATCGAGGGGAACTTCCGAAAATCGTAGGGTGACTAGTGCGGTTATAAGTTTTATTAGCTTACAGCCTTACATTTACTTCAACATAGAGAACAGTGAAAGTTTCATCAAAATCGGCTTACTAGTTTTCGAGATATGGACTTTTAAGTGTGTGGTGAAGTCGGCTTAACTTTCAATCTTTTAGATTATCACTTGTTTATTTTTTATTTTTGTGTATCTACTCAAAACATGTTTGTAGCATACCCTGGCTGATAAACCTGGGCACGCCACTGCCATAGAGCTATACTTGGAGCAGCTCAAGAAAATATATAAGGAGACGAAATCGAAGTTACTCCTTATAGGTGGCGATGCAAATGCCAAGAATACATGGTGGGGTGGCGACGCTATAAATTGGAGGGGCGAAGAAATGGCTGGAACTATAGGTGAAATGGGTTTACAGGTACTCAACGAGGGAGATATCCCCACCTTTGATACCATCAGGGGGAATAAACGCTACTCTAGCTTCATCGATGTCACGGCCTGCACAATGGAGATGCTCAGACTGGTAGAGGACTGGAGAGTGAACGAAACCATCACAAGTTCGGACCACAATACACTAACCTACAGCATCAGGCTAAACAAAGCCAAAGGTATGAGCATCGTGAGGACCACGCGGATTTATGGCACCAAAAAGGCCAATTGGCCGCAGTTTCATGAGAAACTAGACCAGTTGAAAGAGGAAGGCGCCATAAATAAAGATAAAGCTGAAAGAATTGACAACATAAGGGATTTGGACTCCTTGACGGAGGGGTATACAAACATTGTCAAAAAGACATGTGAGTGTACCCTACCGAAAAAGAAGTCCAAAGAAAAACTTACCTTGCCGTGGATGTCCGAGGAGCTCTATAAGCTGAAAAAGGAGGTACTTACCAAAAAGCGACGAATCCGATGTGCAGCGCCGGTCCGGAGAACGAAAGTCATCGATGAGTACCTGAAAACAAAAGAAAAGTATGAGATGGAGGCTAAAGCAGCGCAGATAAATAGTTGGAAGGGATTTTGTGGAAAGCAGGACAAAGAAGGAGTTTGGGAGGGTATCTACAGAGTTATAGGTAGGACCACCAAACGACAGGAGGATCTGCCCCTGGAAAAGGATGGGAGGACGTTTGACCTACGGGACTCGGCAAAGGTGTTAACGGAGGTTTTCTACCCGGATGATTCGACGAAAAGTGACTTGTTAGAGCACACAAAAATCAGAGAGGAGGCTGACCGTGTAAACGGGCGGTCACGTGATGAGCATCGGGACCCACCGTTTACGATGGAGAAGCTCCGAACCGCGGTGGAAAGCTTCAACCCGAAAAAGGCACCAGGTGCAGATGGCTTCACTGCCGACATCTGCAGCCAAGCAATATCCCGTGATCCGGAATTTTTCCTGTCACTGGTAAACAAGTGCCTGGAGTTAGAGCACTTTCCGACCATATGGAAAGAGGCAACAGTCGTAGTCCTGCGCAAGCCTGGAAAGCCGGACTACACGAGCCCAAAGGCTTACAGGCCAATAGGGTTGTTGCCAGTGATGGGAAAAATACTGGAAAAACTGATCGTGAGTAGATTAAAATATCACATTCTCCCAAGGATTAGTACTCGCCAATACGGATTCATGCCCCAAAAAAGCACTGAGGACTCCCTCTTTGATCTGGTAAACTATATACGCAAAAAAGTTGAGGCTAAAAAGATAGTCGTAATGGTTTCTCTGGACATAGAGGGGGCCTTTGACAATGCATGGTGGCCCGCAATTAGAGTCCGTTTGGCTGAGGAAAGGTGTCCTGTAAACATTCGGAGAATCGTCGATAGTTATCTACGAAACAGAAAGGTCACGGTTCGATACGGGGGAGAACAGTGCACAAAAAACACCACAAAAGGCTGCGTGCAGGGGTCGATTGGTGGTCCTATTCTGTGGAATTTGTTGTTGGACCCTCTCCTCAAAGGGCTGAAGGATAGGGGCGATTACAGTCAAGCGTTTGCGGATGACGTCGTCCTCATCTTTGATGGGAGTAACGCGCTCGACATAGAAAGACAAGCCAATGCCGCGCTCGCCTATGTCCGGGATTGGGGCATCAAAAATAAGCTCACATTTGGTCCTTCAAAGACCAAAGCTATGATCATCACACGCAAGCTTAAATATGATATCCCAAGACTGAGCATGGGCGGGGTCGACATTGGCATGTCTGAGGAAATAAAAATTCTGGGGCTCTATATAGACCATAAGCTCACCTTCAATAAGCATGTGGCAGAAGTGTGCAAGAAGGCCATGAATATATATAAGCAGCTCTCTAGAGCGGCCAGAATTAGTTGGGGCCTCCATCCGGACGTCATCCGCATAATATACACAGCCACTGTGGAACCTGTGATCATATATGCCTCCAGCTGACAAATTGGGGGTAAAAAAGCAACTCAATAACCTACAAAGGGGCTTTGCGCAAAAACTGACGAAAGCCTATAAGACCGTCTCCTTAAATTCTGCCTTGGTTTTGTCCGGACTGCTTCCACTGGATCTCCGCATAAAAGAAGCAGCAGCTCTCTATGAGGCCAGGAGGGTGCCACGGACAGACCAAGGAGACATAGAAGTGGAGCGTGTCGCTGCATATGTCGAGACTCCCCATCCGGCAGAGCATATGAGCTTGGAGTTCATGAGCCTGATAAACCAAGAACAAGTCGAAAGCCACAACGTACAAGCTATTCGGATATATACGGATGGCAGTAGAATTGACGGCAAGGTTGGAGCCGCGTTATCCTTGTGGAATAATGCAGCCGAGACCAAAGCCGTCAAACTAAAGCTATCACCGTATTGTACAGTTTATCAGGCAGAACTGCTCGCCATATATGAAGCCACCAAGATAATAATTGAGCGGAAAGAAACAACCTTCGGCATATACAGCGACTCGAGATCTGCTTTAGAGACTATTGTGAACAACGCAACAAAACACCCCCTAGCCGTCAAATCGCGAGCCAATATTAAAACTGGCAAACTCCAGAACAAGGAAATATCCTTGTTCTGGATAAAGGCACACGCCGGACTTGAAGGTAACGAGCGAGCTGACACACTGGCAAAAGAGGCAGCACTAAAAATGAAAATAAAACCAAACTATGATCTATGTCCGGTCTCATTCGTCAAGCGACAAATCCGTATGGAGTCGCTTGGGGAATGGAACCGGAGATATCAATCAGGAGACACAGCAGCAATCACAAAAGTATTTTTCCCGGACGCTGTAATCGCCTATAAAACAATTAGGAAAATTGAACTGTCAGGTGTGTTGACGCAGGTGTTTACGGGGCACGGTGGATTCTCCGAATACTTAAATAGATTTAAGTGTAAGGAGAGTCCATCGTGCATCTGCGACCCCAACATAAAAGAAACTGTCCTACACATCCTGTTTGACTGCCCGGTTAACTGTAAACTGAAGTATGAAGCAGAACAAAGACTTGATGAAAAACTCTGCGCCGAAAACGCATACAAACTCATCGCAAATAAAAGGAAAAGAGAAGAATTTATAAAATACTGCATTAAAATAGCAACAAAAACAATAAATAGAAACAAATAAATAGTGTAAGAAATAAAGCATAATAGATAGAGCAATAGATAACTAGATATATAATAAACAAATAACAGCAAAACGCAAAATTTTAAAGGAAAATAATAAATTGTACTTGATACTTCTCTGAGAAAAATTGTCAGAGGGAATACAAAAAAAAAAAAAAAAAAAACTTGTACTAATATTAAACGACAGTATAAGTGAAGCGAGTAATACACCGCGTGGCCGGCCGTGCAAGTTCCCAATAATAATTACGCTTACACTTTCTCCGCGGGTTTTTTCTTTGGTCTTGTACGAGTCGACGCAGCTCGCAGGCGGCGGGTCGTTGACGGAATGTCGTCATACACCGCGGATGGCAATCCAAAGATAAAACATGTCTTTTGTATAATACGTATACATAGGTATTTATGTAAAGTAGAAGCTCTGAACGCGCCGCGAAAATCGAAATTTGAAAAATAATTATGGTTAAACAAGATATTGGTCAAACAAAAACTCTAATTAGTTCTTCTCTTATAAACTGTCACCTCGGGCGAACAAGTTATACATTTTCGGAATCTACTCAATTAGAACTAACCTGGTCACTGGGTGGACTTGTCTCAAGTTTAATTCTCTTGATATAGTAATGTATACATATTTTATTTATCACAAGCGGACACCCGCGACTTCGTTCGCGTGGATATTGGTTTTTAAAAATCCCGTGAGAATCATTATACCCGCGACTTCGTTCGCGTGGATATTAGTTTTTAAATATCCCGTGGGAATCATTTTGTTTTTTCTAAGCTTCTTTGAGCTACCTTACTAAAAACTGTTAAAAGTTCACTGGCGGATGTTTAGGTAGATCAAAATGTAAACATCCGCCAGTGAAAGTCCCATCAAAATCGGTCAAGCCTTTCAGAGATAAGCCAGTAATCTTTAAAGTATTTCCTTTCTAACAAAAAAAGAATGAATGAAATCGGACCACCCGTTAACGAATTACAGCTAAGTACACATTTTGAATTTCATCCCCTCTCCCAAGGGAACCGTGCTGAATTTCGGAATAAAAAGTATCCTATATGTTATTCCATAGCATGAACTTAAATCATGCCGAGTTTCATTTCAATCCATTTAGTAGTTTTTACGTGATGCGCGCACAAACATACAGACAAACATATAAACAGACAAAAATTTCAAAAATAGCTTTTTTACGTTCTATTACTTATGCCTAATATCCCCCAGTTATTATTTTGCAAAAATCTTCAATGTACAGATACGGCAAGTCTAAGATTTTATTATATGTATAGATAGATAGATATAGATTTTTGCCATATTAGATTTTGTATGACGTAATACAATAATTAACGACACCTCATTTATTAAAATCTAATGGCAATTAAAGGGGGCGGATAAACGTAGCGGATAAACCTTGTGGGATAAACCCACACACACATACTTACATAATTTCTAACAAACACTATACCCTCCCGTATGAGTCAAATTAATTATTTGCACGCATTTTCAGAAGATTTTCAGTACTGAAAAACCCGATGTTTGCGTCGTCCCTTGACCTTAATACGGTTCCTTTGGAGTTTGGAGTTAGTTTTTATAGTTTTAGGAATTTCTTGTTATAAATTGATAAAGTCGATATACCTATTTCCTTTATAACGTTATCCATATCCCCCTATTAACTAACTTTTTGACGAAACTTTGATATAGTTAGCAATTAAAAGTCCCCAATGAAATTGATTCCATAGTGTTTTGCGTACACCACTGCAATTTTTCTGTTTTTATGTGTTCAAAAATTGGAAACCTATTTGAAATAATATTGTTTTGTACCTGATAGTAGGGTATGTATCTACCTACAGTTACCACTGAATAGATATGACAGTTATACAGATTCAACATGGCAGAGAAAAGTTCGTCGAGCTGTGTGAATATTTCGAAATAAAAAACGATAGTTTCGTATTGTGACCTTATCCAGAGGTTATCAGCGCGGCCGAGTTTCGTTCATCTGCCAGCTAAGTACATGGAGACTTCCTGCTTCTGGCTAGAGACGTTGAGACGTTGAAGCGGAGGCCACTGACCCGCGATCAAACTGCAACGTGATCATAATCAAACGTGATCACGTTCGTGTAATAGTAGGAAGAGTGATGAGTCGATCTTAGTCTCGTAACCAGTCATTGTTATTTGACGATAACAGTTTTTCTTTTAAAGAAAATTGCTTGCATCTTCAGGAAATATATTGTACCTACATAGTTACATAGGTTGGTATTATATCGATATGCAGATCGACTATCACTATAATAAAGCATACTATTTTTAACCCCCGACGCAAAAGCGACGGGGTGTTATAAGTTTGACGTGACGTCTGTGTGTGTGTGTCTGTGTCTGTCTGTTCCCCTGTGGCGCTCAAACGGGTGGACCGATTTGAATGCGGTTTTTTTTTTTGTTTAAAAGGTGAATTAGTCGAAAGTGTTGTTAGCTATGTTTAATGGAAATCTAAGATGGCCGCCGCTACAAAATGGCGGTTTACATATTTTTTCACTACTCCCTTAATATGGGTATGAAATGAAAGGGCTTGACTAATAGAATAGCATTATGCAAATCCAAGATGGCTGCCACCACAAAATGGCGAATGTCGGGGTTTTTTAAAATTTTTTATTTAGGTATACTTGTTATCACGATATTTTTTCTGAGCCTCAAGTGTCAATTAAAATCAAAAAGAAAACAAAGATTTTGGGGGGTTTTCATATGGTAATATTAATTTTTGGCACTCATGGCAATATTGGTAGAGTAGTGGTAACCCCAGTGGCAAGTTTCGTGTAATAAGTAAGATTAGAATCCCTACGATATATTTAAGCTTGAAAATATAAAATGCTCCGAGTGTATTAAAATTTCAGAGGTCACATAGTTACTGGCTTAAATATATCTAATCGTTGTACAGTTTTGTTATATTAATCTGTAATCCCGCTAGACGTATGAATACACGTGCAATTTATTATATGAAACATGTTAACTTCGGACCTCACACCAGTTAATCAGCGAAACTGGTTTATTGTAGACCGTTTATCTAACATCTAAACGCGCTGTTTCCGGCTTCAATCTTGTGAACAAATTGGCCCCACTCGTATATAACAAATAAGTTATGCTTTAGAAATTATGGTTAGTGTACTTTTATTTATTGACATCTAAAATCTGTTCAGGCTTCATGAAATTAAAACGTAGATAGGTACATACTTAATTAAAGTTTTTTTATACGTTACGTTACAATATTTTTATATGTAAATTGGATTGGCCAAATAAATAATCAGCAAAACTTAGGTAGGTATAGTATAAAATTTCTATAAAGTAGTTTTATATACATAAAAATCAGTCCGATTTTGGTAAAAACCATCGATGGTAACAACACGGTTGAACAATGAGCATGCGATGTTACATTAAATAGTTTTTGAATGGAAAGTATTACGTAACAGGGGTTATTAGAATACGAGTGTTTGAATAGTTATTTATGTGCAGTTTACTTATTTACTTACTTAATGAAGTACTTTAAGGTGTTACGTTTTCCATACTAACCTCATGTTACCATTCAAGAGCGAATGGATTATATATTTACACTGAAATTACATCGCACAGCCTTAATTTAATTTTTAATTTGCGGAAAATTTTATTTACATAAAGAAAACATTATACATAAACAGCTAAAGGTGAAGTAAAGCCATCTCGGTCAGCTAGGCAAAACAGCGTTTAATAGATGGCTATTATAATTATTAAGCTATCTATGTAATGTTTTCTTTATCTATACTAATAAATAAAATTGAAGTGTCTGTCTGTAATATCGAAATAACTACCTCATATTAAGCTCATATGGTTATTTGAACGCTACCATAACCGAATCACACGTTTTTAAAATTTTTGTCTGTCTGTCTGTCTGTCTGTCTGTCTGTCTGTCTGTCTGTTTGAACGGGCTAATCTTCGGAACGGCTGAACCGATTTTGACGGGACCTTCACATACAAGTAGAGAATTAACCAGGGAGTAACATAGGCTACTTTTTTAACCGACTTTCAAAAAAGGAGGAGTTGTGTTTTTCTACCTATGTACACCGATATCTCCGAGATTTCTGAACCGATTTGCGTAATTTTTTTTTTAATCGATAGAAAAACAATGCGACCCTGTTCTGTAAAAAAATTGGATTCCAACTCCTCAATCCTGATGCTGTAGGGGACCTAATCCCCAAAACTAATGGGTTTTAGAAACTTTCGGTTATTTAAATTGATATTGGGGGTATCAATTAAAGACTTTAACGTTGAATGAACTCGAGTAGGTACATATCCAACTCCTCAACCCTGATGCTGTAAGGAATGGTATTCCGAAATCGTGGGGATCCCACAGGATTTTTCCGTTTTGGGGACGGGTTTCTACGGATAAGCTACTTTTTGTTCTGGAAAATCAAAAGTTCCCACGGGATTTTTAAAAACCTAAATCCACACGGGCGAAGCCGTGGGCATCATCTAGTGTAAATATAATTTCGCGCAAATTAAAAATTATATTAAGGCTGTGCGATGTAATTTCAGTGTAAATATATAATCCATTCGCTCTTGAATGGTAACATGAAGTTAGTATAGAAAACGTAACACCTTAAGTTACTTACATTAATTACTTTAAGTTAATGGATAAAATATGTCTCTTCTTGATAACATAATCATGGATTTTAAGATAGGAAAGTAGATAAAAACAATATATACTTACCTTGTATACGCGTCGACTTGAGAACCTCCTCTTTTACGCTGCGGTTAAAAATATGCGATAATTTGTGAACTTCCTCGATATCGGTATTTTAAATCTATACTAATAAATAAAATTGAAGTGTCTGTCTGTAATTTCGAAATAACTACCACATATTAAGCTCATATGGTTATTTGAACGATACCATAACCGAATCACACGTTTTTAAAATTTTTGTCTGTCTGTCTGTCTGTTTGAACGGGCTAATCTTCGGAACGGTTGAACCGATTTTGACGGGACTTTCACAGACAAGTAGAGGATTAACCAAGGAAACATAGGCTACCTTTTTAACCGACTTTCAAAAAAGGAGTTGTGTTGAAATCGGTAAGTACCTATGTTAAAAACGCCCTGATAGGTATTTTCGCTGCGCGCGACGGCCGACGCTCGCGCTGCACGAAACTCCCCGCGCCACGCCGCGCGCCCCTGCGCCCGCCATACGTACGCCGCCGCGCGGCGGGCGGGTGCGGTGAAGAGGGTGCATGCTCCAATCTCCATTTCGAAATCTGTGATTTCGAACGAGGGAGCTAATGCGTGCGGATGTGTCCTGCGTTTTCGTAATTTTTATTTTGAATCGGAGATTTTGGGATTTGTGAAAAACCGAAATTCACGCGGGCGAAGCCGCGGGCAAAAGCTAGTGCAATAATATTATTACATATTCTCGGAACATACACATAAAAATTGTATAAGTGCCACACTCTGCGTCTGAACTAAAAACGACTGAGACATTATGTCTCTATTAACCTTAACCACATCCTGCCGATTCAGCAACCGTAGGACGCTTTAACTGCAATCTCGCCACTTGCTTCCTGTTAGCGTAATCTCGTAATCTTGTGAGACCCATTTGGTGTCCGCTTACAAGTTAAAATAGGTAGTTTACGCATATCTACATACCTATCCATACTTAATATTATAAATGCGGAAGTTACTCTGTCTGTCTGTATTTACGCTTTCACGCCTAAACCGCTGAACCGATTTTGACGAAAGGTTCAGAGATAGACTAGAGCTTGGAGAAGGACATAGGCTACTTTTTTATACCAGAATATTAAAGAGTTTCCCAAGGGATTTAAAAAATCTAAAACCACGCGGACGAAGTGGCGAACATCAACTAGTTAGCTATATTTTGACTATGCGGACTATGGTTATTCTCAAATTAGGCTGAAATTAAAGTCAGTAGATTCGCATTTTATTTATTTAAATTGGCTACTTTCTATGAAAATGTATACGCATCATTTTAACTTTCGCATTTTTACGTGTAGGTATATTAAGCATACGTGTATATTAAGCTTACGATGCGCATGAATGTGTTTGAAAACCACCCAGCTGAATGTGAATCGATGCTGGTAAATGTGATTTCGGTCTTTGTCTTAGATACTCGGATTAGATTGATTAGTGCTTTTCACACGTTCAGGTTGCCGGTTAGTCGGCGCCGGGCAACCGGTGGCGGAGTGTGGAGTTGCCGGGTAAATTATGCCGCTACGTGTACAAGCATTCATGTCCTATACTGTTTACATATACATGTATAAGGTTACCCGACTAGATATACCCGGCAACCGGACCCACCGGATTTAAATATTAAAAAAAAATACGTGCCGAATTGAGAACCTTTCCTTTTTGGAAGTCTGTTAAAAAGATGGAAAATACTTTATAAGCTCGTGTAAAATCTAGTATTTTGGTGACACTCTAAATGTCTGTTCTGCCCTTAGTGATGCCTTTTAACACCATACTGTAACTCCTAGACCTTATCTGAAAGCCAAAAAACTTTTATAGAGATACGATTTCAAATGTTTTAAAATGCATTAAGCACTTAAGCAGATGTTTATCTTAAAATAACATAAAAGCTCTGAATTATGTGGTAAAGCATTTCTACGAGTGATTAAAGTGAAAGACAAATCCGACGTTAATGTTGATGTTTGATCCACGGTATGTATAGGCCCTGCCCAGAGAGTAAGCTTGTTTATGACATAATGAGGTCTTATTTGTTACTCTGCCGTACTCGTACATAATTTACATATTAGGTTGGTTATTTCATGTTTTTGATAAATCTGGTAAAATAATTTAAAAGTTCGTTTTTTAGATCTTTGACCCAGTAGGTAGGTACCTAATGGTACTAGCAGTGTTTATTATATTAGTATCTAGTAATTCAATATAGCGGCTGTTTTGTTTTTTCATAAAACTGAAAAAGTTCAAACAATAATTTTAATAGAGTAAATAGTCGACTTCATTTGAACTTTATTTTATGTTACCAGTTTATTTAAGTGTGGTTGATGATGATTTATACAGTAGGTAGTACAAAATTAAATCGATCGGATTTCCGCGTGATTGGGCAAAAAACCTTAGCTAGGCTAGCAAAATGATTGATTAAGAAGATATTAGGTATTTTCTATGAATCCATGAACTGTGCGATACTACGTGACGCCTATGACAAGAATGTAAAAGTATGAATGATACACATACAGACTACCTTAAAATATATATTTTTTAATTTTGTTTAGGTTACTCGTAGGATGATCTGAATAAAAGTTTAATTTGCGATAAAAAAGTACCTAAAGACAGACAAATTAAAAGATCAAAACACGAAAACTTTACCGTTGGTCGATAGGCTTTTTTCGTAATTAGTTATATGTAGATAGGGTATATATGGTTTTTGTTTAAAATTCCTGAATTATATTTATTCCTTGAAGGAAATAATGATTATAATTTTATTATCCATGCGCTTTAAAATGCACTAACCAAAAATTCATCTCAACCCTATCTCGAAAGTGATAACCACATGTCGGCATGTAAAGTGAAAGATAAAAAGTCGTAGTTCACATAAAAATGTCGTAAAACATTAATATAATATGTAAAAGATAAAGCTATCGTCGAGGGAGAGATAGAGAACACAAATGGGAATAGTTCTAAGAAATTTGCCATTTGGTAGCTACATACATCCAGAAACAAAATTTTAAATGCTTTCAGGATATAAGCGGTCGACCATTTTTATTTTCGAGCTTAAGTATACCTACTTTTATTTTATTTACGGTTTTCAAACTTTAAAACTTAATCGCTCATTGATCATAACATGATAATTTATATAACATAGTATCAGTAATATGATAATATGATCATAATGTGATAATAATATTATCTCTATTACTAAAAATTAATCAATTCTCATAAAGAGCTATTAATTTTTAAATTTATATAACGCAGAAATATGCAAATAATTTTTAGTCTAATTACGCTCGATCTAAAAGAATATGTTATATAATTTCCCGCTACAATTTCACCTCGACATAAATATAAGACATTAATTCTAGCGATTATTATCGATTCGACACACAACAAAATAATAATTATAGAGAGCAAATTTCAATCGTCATTATATTAATTGGGTGCTAACTTAATTATCAAATATTTTCGAACTTTCGATATGTTATAAAATGAATTCAGATTGAGTTTTTTTTAATTTATCGATTAAAATATTTTACTTATTATGTTAACTATTAAAAATAAAAGTTTTTGATAACTCGAGCTTTTGATAATAATTTTTTTTATAGTTTGTTAATTTTATGCTTTCCGGGATTAGAGCTTTTTATTTTTTCTTTCGTTGCTTATGTACAGGTAGGTACCTACTATGCCTATTGGCTCCTACTGGTAAAAAACTTAAAATATATTTAAGTTAATACATCGTACGAGTAATATCCCTACCTACTCTCTTGTACGCTTTCAAGTAGTAAAAATCGAAGAGATAAGTTTAGCTTTCGAAAATTATAAAAGAATTCTGATTTCTACTAAATAGCACGCCATTAAAAAGTTTAAAATTAGGTGCTAATGATATAATTACTAAGCAACATTTATGAGAGTCTCCATACATGGCCACCTCACTAGGCCAGATTGCAGAGCAGGTACGGTTGGAAAGCCACACCATCATTTCCCCATAATCGAGCTGACCCGGTTTTGACTTCTAATCTAGACTGTTATTAAGCGCAGTTCAGACTATGCTATACTATTTTGCAGTAAAGTATTTGTATACGTATATTACATCCTATAAGCATGAAAAGCCAATATTGAAAAGAGTAGCTTAAAGTGGGATGCACATTATCCGATTAAAGTTAAATTCGACAACTGAAAACAACCATTTTGGATTGCATGCGTCAGCATTCGATTTAAACCATTTGACCCTTAATCGGCAGTGGACAAATACTGACTTGTGCAACTCACTTTGCTTCTTATTTCATGTTTTGGAACCTTACTTTAACCTTACCTTTTTTTTTCTTCGGGGGAGGAAAAAATCCCTCCGGACTTCTGCCTGTTGGCAGGGCATGTCCGACTTGCACGGACTAAAACAACCTCCTCTTGTCGTCTAGATCAGCACGGAAGCGCGCTTGCATTACTTCATGCTGACCCTCTATTTACTGTTTTTTCCTCTTCTTAACCTAACCTTACCCTTACTGCAACCTTACTTTAATTGCCTGTCATTCAACTGATCCTAAGCGTTAAAGTGTCCATACAAATGAATGCTGAGCGATATAGCTATATATTATGTTATATATTACTTATAGCGTAGTCTGAACTGCCCTTAAGTCTAGAATCGCGTCGATACTATCGTCACTTTTAATTATATTGCGAGCTCTTTCATTTAATAAGCTTGAAACCTATTTTAAACTAGCTGACCCCCGCGACTTCGTTCGCGTGTTTATAGGTTTTATATATAGGATCGGATCGGATCCCATAATTCTTTTATGTACCTAAACTAAATGTAGCCTGTTACTCCTTATAACATTGAAAGTTCCATTAAAATCGATCCAGCCGTTTCGGAGATTAGCTGGAACAAATAGACAGACCAACAAACATAAATTTAAATGCACACCAGTTTAAAATAAGCCGTACGTTCAAAGATCCGGGTCCCAAGTTATTTGAACATAATACTGAGGGTTGTTATGTCTGTCATTTCTGAACTAAAAACCTATGACCTTGAAATATTTACGGGACAATATTTAAAGTACTACCTTTCTAACAAAAAAGAATGAGTGAAATCGAACAACGCGTTAATGAATTACAGCTAAATACACGTTTTAACTTTCATCCCCTCTCCCAAGGGAACCGTGCTGAATTTCGGGATAAAAAGTATCCTATGTCCTACCTCGGAGTATAAACTCAAATCACACCAAGTTTCATTCGAATCCATTCAGTAGTTTTGGCGTGATGCGCGGCCAAGATACAGACAGACAGACAGACAGACAGACAGACAGACAGACAAAAATGAAAAAAATTGCAGTTTTGGCTTCAGTATCGATTATAGAGTGCCCTCCAATAAACAATTTCAAAATATCTTCAATGTACAGAATTGGATCTGTTACAGTTTTATTATATTACTAGCTGAACCCCGCAACTTCGTTCGCGTAGATATAGGTTTTTATATAGGATCGGATCGGATCCCATAATTCTTTTATGTACCTAAACTAAATGTAGTCTAAGTTACTCCTTATAACATTGAAAGTTCCATTAAAATCGATCCAGCCGTTTCGGAGATTAGTTGGAATAAATAGACAGACCGACAAACATAAATTTAAACACACACCAGTTTAAAATAAGCCGTACGTTCAAAGATCCGGGTCCCAATTTATTTGAACCCAATACTGAAGATTGTAATGTCTGTCATTTCTAAACTAAAAAACCTATGACCTTGAAATATTTACGGGACAATACATAAAGTACTACCTTTCTAACAAAAAAAGAATGAGTGAAATCGAACAACGCGTCAATGAATTACAGCTAAATACACGTTTTAACTTTCATCCCCTCTCCCAAGGGAACGGTGCTGAATTTCGGGATAAAAAGTATCCTATGTCCTACCTCGGAGTATAAACTCAAATCGTACCAAGTTTCATTCGAATCCATTCAGTAGTTTCGGCGTGATGCGCGGCCAAGATACAGACAGACAGACAGACAGACAGACAGACAGACAGACAGACAGACAGACAAAAATGAAACAAATTGCAGTTTTGGCTTCAGTATCGATTATAGAATGCCCTTCAACAAAAATTTTCAAAATATCTTCAATGTACAGAATTGGATCTGTTACAGTTTTATTATATTATAGAAGATAGATTTATAAGCCTCTATTGGTAATATTTTTAATTAATAATAATTATAATACTCACGATATTATGATTTTAATTTATGCTTATCAAACTTAATTTATAGTTTTAGTTATAAATTTTCAAGTTTAGAGGAAGTTGAGTCTGAACATGTTCGAGTCACAACTGTTTTCTCGAAACATTTCCTAAAGTAGTGGTAAAGCTGGAATTTTTGTTTTCCTTGAGCCAAATTTTTATAAAGTGTCTAAAATAGTATTCTGGGAGTTTCAAGGTTTGATCCGTCATCCTTTCGAATTTCAGTCAACTTCCTGACAGTTGAGCTGTTAAGGATAATAATTATTATCCTTAACAGCTTAATTAATTCTTATAAGTAGGTTAGAATGGAGTTCTACTCTGTTGACAATTTTTTTAAATATAAATGTTCGCTTCAGCAGCGATGCAGTGATGTTTAGAATGGCGCCTGCACCTTATTAGATTGCGTTGTTAGTAGCGCAGACAATAAAGTGTTTTCATTACGTACATAGTGGGCAATACTAGCTGCAATAATAATTGATCAACATACATCGACCGTCTTCAGCAAACGTGTACCTAACTAACCTACTGTGAAAAAACTTACCGTTCAGCTGAGCGCAGCTGCATATTCCATAACGAGCGAGAATCGAATCAGTTAATTAGATCAGGGTTGGAAATAACTGTTTACTGTAAGTGTAAAAACTTAATGCATTCTATATTTATAGTTGTTCGTAACGGGTGGGAGTTCCCACGATGAAGATCTTCCCAGAATAAGGACGCCCAGTAAAAAAGTTATTGTCTGACAAATATGGCGCTCACCGAGCGTGGAGCTTACTCGTGTTGTACTGTTCTTTTTTTTTCAATTTCGGAATAATTGTTCCATAGACGACAGTGGTAGGCCTAGCCTGCATTGTTGCATGGATGAAAATAAATACCAATCTAACGAGGAGTATAAATGCTAATCTGACATACGAGTAAACCGCTAGTTGGCGTGAAGAACGTAGGTAGCTAAATCGCTAAGACTAATGGCGTACTAATAAATTCCCTTTTGTTGACAATTAAACAGTTTTTTCTTAGAATGTCGAGTTTTTCAACTATTCTCTCCTTTCGTGGAATTTGAGAAATTTAGGCTTGAATTTCTACTATGAAGATGTCGATCGCATACACTCCTACATACGCATAAAATATGCTGTAACTTGTAAGACAGCTAAGACAACATAGCTAGTTATTTGTACTGCGAATCTATGCGGTGCTTAATAGCATACAATTAATATATTGTGTACCTATACCTACCTACTTACCTACACGCGATAGATATCTGTTCCTTAGGAGGAATTCAGACCCTTGTTCCATCGCTCCGAATTGCTAGATACCTACATAATAGTAGCTATGTGGACTATTGAGCAAATCAGGACATATTGAACTTCCATATGTCCTGATTTTCTTTCTCCAAGAGATATTTATCGTAGAGCTAACGGCGTGGTTGTGGGTGCCAGCCGCCAGCCGCCGACCACAGTGTCATCGCTTACATAACACCGCTTACGGTACTCCAGTGTCAGGTTACTAAGTGAGAATCGAATAGGAAATAGCTCTTGTTCAGGTTTCTCTTTAATGGCCCCAGCACTGCGCCGCGCCGCGCCGCTCGCGCGACAATTATCAAGCGTGTAGAATTTAAAAGCGCTTTCCACGACATTTTCTCTTCCCGGAAAGGAATGGTTTGTGTAATGTGTAACCTATATTTGTAATGAAACTGTCGTTGTGATAAACTTAATTCACTCTTATTTTTTTTTGTAATATCGAGCGAGAATAATTAAGAAGAATGTTACAGAATTAAGTTACTACGCATCTACGAATTTATTCATTTATAAAAACATTCAATAATGAAATGTCACTTTAGATTTAAATAGGAAATAATTTGAAATGAATACTGATGTCATATGACATGACATGTAGTGCGACCACTTTTATGAGTTACATTGTCAATTTTCTTTAGCGCAGCACGGAGTAGGTAATCTAACACCGCTTACATATAAAAACGTCAACATCATTTACATACAGGCTTAGTTGTTTGTTTGTTGCGTAGAATCGTTTATAATCAGCATCAGGCCCGGCCTTAGATTACTACTTTTTACGTGAAATATATTGTCGATATAGTAGCTTATAAAAGTGGTCATACTGTATAGGTAAGTAACTGTGTATGCGAGTTTATGCTCGTATGCTTGACTACATAATACATATTATGATGATTGCTATTCAATCAGTTCTCGCTCTACTTGGCCCGCGTTTCACCCATTTGCATTAGAATCAGAGGCGCAGCACTCGGGAGGCGTATAGTCTTCCATGTAGCGCTTTGTTATTTATAATATTACCTAATAATAAATCTAAAACTAGCCTTTGCCCGCGACTTCTTCCGTTAGGTTATTCAAAGAAACTGGGCATAAAAAGTATTCTTAAAAGTGAATAGACATTTTCTAGGCAAGCGCGTTCCAACTTAGACCTCATAATAATTGCTTTCCAGGCATGATTGTCGTCAAGGGTAAGCCTATCATACAATAAAAAAAACTCATAAATATTGTCTTCACATCAAAACATAATAAGTATGAAGGAATAATATTTTATGACACCGATATCACTACATAGTATACAAGTGTAAATTGAAAATTTAAAAAACCCCCGACATTCGCCATTTAGTGGCGGCGGCCATCTTGAATTTGCAATAGTGCTATTCTACTAGTCAAGCCCTTTCATTTGATACCCATATCTAGGGAGTTGTGAAAAAATATATCATCCGCCATTTTGTAGCGGCGGCCATCTTGGACCGATTTTCATCAAACATAGCTAAGAACACTCTCGACTCTCTCTCTCTCTGAATTCACCTTTCAAACAAAAAAAACCGCATTCAAATCGGTCCACCCGTTTGAGCGCCACAGGGGAACAGACACACACACACACACACACACACACACACACACACACACACACACACACACACACACACACACAGACACGTCAAACTTATAACACCCCGTCGTTTTTGCGTCGGGGGTTAAAAACAATGTCGCTTTCTCTGTCCCTATATCCCTATGTCCCTATGTATGCTTCAATCTTTAAAACTACGCAACGGATTTTGATGTGGTTTTTTTTAGTAGATAGAGTGATTCAAGAGGAAGGTTTATAAGTAGAAAAATTGGACCCGGTAGGTGGCGCTAATAGCGGGCAGGACGACGTCTGCCGGGTCCGCTAGTTATGTATAAAAGACAGCAGATTGAAGTGGTAACTCATATTTTTTATCAATAACCGGTTCTTCTATTCTTAGCGATTATTATTCAAGCGAATGATATAAAAAGTTGTACTTTTATATGTATAAGTATTTTGTACATATAAATCTATCATTTCTCAGATCATAATAATGACTAGCGGTCTGCCCCGGCTTCGCCCGTGGTACATAATATATAGCCTATAGCACTCAAGGATCACGTACCTACATATCCAACGGTGAAAGAATTTTTAAAATCGGTTCAGTAGTTCCTGAGATTAGCGCGTTCAAACAAACAAACTCTTCAGCTTTATAATATGTACGAACGGATACCCGCGACTTCGTTCGCGTGGATATTGATTTTAATAATCCCGTGGGAATCATTTTGTTTTCCTAAGCTCCTTGAGCTTATACCTTGCTAAAAACTGTTAAAAGTTCACTGGCGGATGTTTAGGTAAATCAAAATGTTAACATCCGCCAGTGAAAGTCCCATGAAAATCGGTCCAGCCTTTCAGAGATTAGCCAGTAGTCTTTAAAGTATCTACTTTCTAACAAAAAAAGAATGAATGAAATCGGACCACCCGTTAACGAATTACAGCTAAGTACAAATTTTGCCTTTCATCCCTTCTTTTTCTCATCCCTGAATTTTTATCCCGAAATTCAGCACATAAGTATCCTATATGTTACAATGTTACAATACAAAAGTATCCTATATGTTACTCCATAGTATGAACTTAAATCATGCCGAGTTTCATTTCAATCCACTCAGTAATTTTTACGTGATGCGCGCACAAACATACAGACAAACAGACAACAGTTATTATTTTGCAAAAATCTTCAATGTACAGATACGGCAATTCTACGATTTTATTATATGTATAGATTTATTTATCTTATAATATAATCGTTCCATAATTTCGAAAATAGGTACTTATCTCATTGTCAAAATAGTTATCTCAAGTAATTGAAAATGAAAAAAGCAACTCGCATGGAAAATCTAAAACTTCGAATATTTTTACACGCTTTATATTAGCTTCACCGGTATGTATGTTTGTAACCGACTCCTTTGACCGCGATTTTGACCCACTTTAAACGGTCAGATTTCATTCAAACTTTGTAGATTTATCGAGGACCGATGACAATACACTAATTTGATAAGATTATTCCATTATTCAATTTGCAAAATAAGATTTTTGTTAAATTATTATTTCGTTGAGTAAGCAACGGAACGAGTTGTTTTGGGCGTATTCGGCGAAGTTTGGTTGGGATTTTCGAATAAATGTGTCAACTGTCGGGGGATTGACACACGGAGGTGAATTGACATGGACTTTTGAAAAAAAAGCTTGTCAAAAGATATCGCTCAGGCGTTGAATCAACCTAAATCCGACACGTTTTGAAAGAAATCCGCTCATATCTGAACTACGTGTGTTTATTTAAGTGTGATTATGCGGTGATTCGTTGTAATCTATGAAATCTATCAAGCGTAACTCGAGTCTTATTTCCGTAATTTACAATGGACGAAGAGCTGATACAACCATCAATGATCGCCCACGGTAACGAGATGACACCTTCGGCCCTCCGTTACAGAAGTGGGACGCAACCGATATGAAAATCGGTGTGAATCAATTAATCGGCTATGACAATACAAAATGGCGCTTACTCATGGAACAGCAAAACCGTAACTGCGGCATTGGTCGAGGCAATGAAAGCGCCGTCTACTAGCAAAGATATCCAGCTACCTGAGTTTAATCCGAATAAGAACAAAGTGGACGCTCGCGCATGGGTTACGACCGCGGATATGTGCATCACAGATCCAGATTTGCAAGGAGCTTCTCATAATGGCTTTGAGTCGTGCGCTTATAGAACAGGCTTTGCAGGCAGGCAGACCAACTTGAAGCAGTTTCTGGTTAGGAAATATCAAGACTTCTCAATAAAGCAAATCGGTTGTGTGTTTCCGATGTGGTGAGCGGGCACACATATCGACCCAGTTTTCGTCGTTGATCGACGGCGTTGGCAACAGCCGAGTCGGCGGTGGTGTGATCCAACAGCCGGTGTTAGTTGCGCTCTCATTAAAGAAAGTATTGCGCATAGCTTACCGGCTGTGCGTTATAATAAAGTGGTTAATATTTCCTACCGCTATTGGAAATTCGAGTGGTAATAGTAATATTTGCTAATTTTACGTGAGGTTACGATAGATGTACCTACAGTCGACTCTCGATAATTTGACACTCGTTAATTTGAATCTTTTGATAATTTGAACTTTTTTCCCAGTCCCTTGAAAAAGACTCGATAAATTGAATAAAATCAATACTAATTGGTCCACTAGGTAATTTGAAGTTAAATCTTGCCCGCCAACATTCAATAATTTGAAGTCCGGGCTTCCGTACTCTCTATAATTTGAAGTGTTTATCATGCACACCTATCGATTGTTTACATAAATGAGATAATGAGACAAGAGTCATTTGCAGTTCATATTTCAGTCTTTCTTCAAATGTTAAAGTGAGTGAGAAGTGACGGTTAGGTACCTACTTCTCATCTTTCACCACTATCGAAAATTAATTGGACAATGATAAACTGAAGGCTTAACTCTTATTTTGAACTCTTGGTAATGTGATATTTTTCTTTGTCCCTTGAGTTTCAAATTATTGAAAGTCGACTGTAGTTTACAAATTTTGTTTCACGTTATAGGTATTAGAAGAGTTTTTGCGTTTTGAAAATATTACTCGTGATATTTTGATATAATACTCCTTTGTCATCGTTGCCAACTTTGAATAAATTAACTATTATATTGAACTAGTGGACCCGGCAGACTTCATCCTGCCCGGTGACATACCGACATCAGCGCCGCCTACCGAGACCCGGTAGGTTACCTTTACCTACCCGGTAATTGTGTTTTCAATCCATCCAGGAACCCATTGAAATATACACACAAAATTTCATCCAAATTGATTCAGCCGTTTATGAGGAGTTAGGTGACAAACACACGTACAGAAGAATAATAATATATGTAGGTACGGGTGAGAGAGTTTACCGTATCCACGCGACGGGATGTTTGACAGTTACGAAACCCGTGAACATTTTATATGGGAAAATGTTTTTACACGCTTTATATTAGCTTCACCTTTATGTATGTTTGTAACCGACTTCTTTGAACGCGATTTTGACCCACTTTAAACGGTCAGATTTCATTCAAACTTTGTAGATTTATCGACGACCGATGACAATACACTAATTTGATACGATTATTTCATTATTCAATTTGGAAAATAAGATTTTGTGTTCATTTATCGAAAGTCGCCGGTAAGGAAAAACAATAAACATTCAAAATCGCACGGTAACTAACTGTAACTAAGGTAAACAGAATAGATGTCACACAGAACTAAAATCTAAGCACAAAACGCACGAATGCGAAGATAAAACAATATTAAAACAAAATAATAATATTATTAATTAGTACTTATTTACTTATCGCCAGTGATGACCAGAGATGGACCAGCAGACGACATCAGAAGGCTATTCTAGTAGTATCATTATTCATATCAGGATAGATCGAATTACATTGCTGTGGGCGTCACATGGGTACGGGCCTAATTGAAAAGCCTTCTCATTAACTGACACACTAACTGACTAACCCTACCCCTACCTAGTTCGGTCTCCTCCTCCCCTGCAACCGAACCTCTTCCGACCAATCTAATCTACACGACACACATCGCACGATACCACCTACTTTGTACAACACAACCTATAACACAGTACACCGCACGAACGAAGCAGCGCTCTCGTCGAGAGCCCAGATCGGAATGTGTCACACGCGCCACCGCTCTCTCTCTCTTACATCTTACAATAAAATGTTGGTAGTGGGAATGACGTAATGGCGCAACGCTAGGACCATTCACACTACAATATCAACGAGCCGACACGGCCATACTGACATTCGCACGTCCCCGTGCGACTGCCAGCGTCCAAGGATGTCTACAAAGAACAACACACAGGTGAAGTACACCTCTAAATACGCTCGCCCATCCCTGACACTTCACTGCTTCTAGGTCACCTCCGTCTGTCATGCATCAATTGTCAATCATCACACCAGCTGTCAATCGCATCAACCAACCACCACCTCATGTGATGACGTACAACAGACCCAACCCAACCATCTGTCAATTGCTAGTCATCACCTCAGCTGTCAATCACAATACACATCTGGAAGGAGTGTGTCCTTTCAACCACCTCCCTTGAGTCTGGCCCGGACGACACTTCCTTACCAGGATAGACTCAGGAACTTAATATAACACCCAACCAGTCAGTACTTCAATCTGTCAATTGTCAGTCATCACTTCAGCTGTCAATCGCAATACACATCTGGAAGGAGTGTGTCCTTTCAACCAACTCCCTTGAGCCTGGCCCGGACGACACTCTTACCAGGATCGACTCAGGAACTTACTATAACACAACATCTGGAAGGAGTGTGTCCCTTCAACCAACTCCCACGAGTCTGGCCCGGACGACACTCTTACCAGGATAGACTCAGTAACTTACTATAACACAACATCTGGAAGGAGTGTGTCCCTTCAACCAACTCCTACGAGTCTGGCCCGGACGACACTCTTACCAGGATAGACTCCGGAACTCATCTGGGAGGCACTAGTGAATCCTTTCAATCAACACAAATAGTGTGTATGACCCGGATGTCACCACCAAAGCCCAGGATAGACAACATGAAACACACACAACTAGTCAGCGCCCTTCCCACTTGTAACACACGTTTACACGCTGCCATGAATGAAGTGATCCGGAACCTCGACCCGCATGAGTCAGTTCCTTAGACCATTCACTCATCACCTAGCTCACACCAACAACGAACGTCACACGTTCACACACTGCCGTAAATGAAGTGATCTGGAACCTCAACCCGCATGAGCCAGTTCCTTAGACCATTCACTCACCATCTAGCTCACACCAACAACGAACGTCACACGTTCACACACTGCCGTAAATGAAGTGATCTGGAACCTCAACCCGCATGAGCCAGCTCCTTAGACTATTCACTCGCCCTCCAATAACAAAGGCCAAAGTCATTGTCATAGTCAAAATAATAATCACAGTCTCTGCTCAAGATCTGCTCAAGAACGTCGACCCATATATAGGCCAGTCCATTTAATTAACTACATCACACACGCACTCGTCATTTTCCCTGCCAAGTCCCGAAAATGGCAACACTTATCTGATTAGGGTGCAATTGCTATCGCAAACCCTCAATCAAATATCACGGTTAAAGTTACTTTTACAATTACAGTTTCAAACTAAAATGAATCTACCACTGGTTCGGAATGCCGCAACCTAGCGAGAAGAACCAGTAAGAAACTCGGCGGCGTCTAACTTTTTAACATAACTGATCAAAAACTACTTCCCGTAAACGCAATCCTATTTCTTTAGTTCCAATCGTGCAAACCATTTATCATTTATCATATCATCATCTTGATGAACCATTTTAAGAACTACAACCTCTTTACGGCTTTATCACAACCACGTTTCGAACTTGCTTACTTTTGAACATCGATGAAGGTACCTGGACAACAGAATTTGGTTAGCAACCAAAACCATTTGTCAAACTAATCACTCATCTCAATAGCGGGTATTTAATTACTCTGCGAGTATTTGTAGAACTTTACTTTCAATTAATCACGATTTTTTTTTTTTGGTTTTTTTTTTGTTAGTTGGTTTTTGTTATCAGCTTAGCGCTGTCCGTTGTTATCGACATACAGCTCGCCAGCCTTCACGGCCAACCCTGACATTCGATCGTCCTCGAGCGACTATTAATTATCCTCAGCAATCGGTATACCCGAGATCGCCAGCCCTACTTCAAAAAAGCCCTCAAAAACTTAGGCAGCCCGCCAGGCCCCTGAAACTATCTCGGTTTCTAATCTAAACACTAGTTATAGTTAACACCACATAAACGCGCAATTTGATCCGATACAATCGGTAACAGTGTGGCCGATCAATTCTCGGAAACCCACACACAATCGCTCAGTACCGTCACGCTTTTATTAACTAAAAATTCCTAGAAAAAGGTGAACAATTGAGTTCACATTTCCATTTGGGTCGGTTACCCGCATATAACATCTCGCTAATTTTATCACGAACCACCTGCCGTAAATCAAAGGCGGTGCATATGACGCTAAACCGTTTTACGAGGATTCAACTAAACTAATCTTAAGTTTTCCGGTTGTGACCCTTAAATGCGGTAATCCGTTAATCGAGAAATCTGAGTTTTCGTTAAGCAATGACAATAGTCGCGGTTTATCCTCATCTGGTATATCCGTATCAATATCCGAAAACTATTTTACACTTTGAAATAGAAAAAGTATCCGCAGTCATTGCACAACCTGCCTTTAAAATATCACGACTTAACGCAAAAACTCATCTAATATAACGTGAAACAAAAATTTGTAAAGTGGGTGTGTCCATCAATTAAAAATTTCACATAAAATTTTCAAGGTACTATTAACACTTGAATTCTCAATACCGGTAATTCAATTTTATTATAACTCACACCCGATAGCCTATTCGCAATACTTTCTTTAACGAGACGAATCGCGGCACCGAAATCTTAACAAAATGAAAACGACCCGCGTCGCGCACACAACACCGGTTCTACAAGGCTTTTGTGCCACAAAGGAGACCGACAGACGCAAATGCAGTTAAAGGCTCCGGCTCATCAATTTGCCCTTCAGATCCCACTTCTGATATCGCCAGTGATGACCAGAGATGGACCAGCAGACGACATCAGAAGGCTATTCTAGTAGTATCATTATTCATATCAGGATAGATCGAATTACATTGCTGTGGGCGTCACATGGGTACGGGCCTAATTGAAAAGCCTTCTCATTAACTGACACACTAACTGACTAACCCTACCCCTACCTAGTTCGGTCTCCTCCTCCCCTGCAACCGAACCTCTTCCGACCAATCTAATCTACACGACACACATCGCACGATACCACCTACTTTGTACAACACAACCTATAACACAGTACACCGCACGAACGAAGCAGCGCTCTCGTCGAGAGCCCAGATCGGAATGTGTCACACGCGCCACCGCTCTCTCTCTCTTACATCTTACAATAAAATGTTGGTAGTGGGAATGACGTAATGGCGCAACGCTAGGACCATTCACACTACAATATCAACGAGCCGACATACTTTAATCCTAATGTACGATTTACAATAAAAAACAAATAAAATAATATATTAATAATTAATATCTGTTGTATTTTAAGTGACATGATTTTTTTAGTGTTTTATAAATCAACCAAACTAAAAAGTAGAAAATAAATAATAGTTTAAAAAAACTAAAAAACACGCTTTTTATAGAAAACCAAACTAAAAAATAGAAAATAAATATTAATAAATATAAATTAATAATAGTGTGCATATGAAAAAATGTATTTTATTTAAAAAAAGCGTGGGGTTGTAACTGAACTAAGGACCTTATGAAAATCTATACCCTTTAAATTCCTATAGATCTTTCTAAATATTATGCTTTTAAATAAATTCTTTAAAGTGGCACGTGAACGATAGTGGTAGAACCCTTTATAATGTTGTGTCCGTATAAACCCAAGAACTTTTAGAGCGTCAGAAGTAATGAGTTCAATTGACTTAGACGACTTAATCTAGTTCGTGTATTGAAGTGTCGGTTCCTGCTTAGTTTTATTATAAAATATGTTAGCGTTCAAGCTATGGTTAATAATGACTTAGTTTGTTATTTCGAGACCATACAATCAATAGTGGGATGACACACTTTTAGTTCGAATAAAGATTAACTCCTTTCCCTAAAGAGAAAGAAGTTCATCAAGGCATCATTCATACTTTTAGCAATAAAAAATATGAATGAAGGTTGTTAGCTCCCGTCACGCCAACAACGATGAGCCCCTACCTTTTGTGGTACTCTAGTATTGCATACAGAGTTAGTTATAGTATTAATTTATTATCATTATTTCGTTCATTATATATTTTGTAGTGTGGTTGCATGAAGTACTAGACATACCAGCAAACATTGGGCCCCCCCCCCTCACACCCAGGCATCATCCCAAAGAGTTGTTTTTTAACCGTGGTTGTCTCCACAAGACTTTTTTATAGTGGTGTGCACCACTTAAGACCTTTGTTTAGAGTGTTTAAGTTCCACTATGTTTGTTAAGTCATTAGTGAAGAGCGAGGTTCGCTGCGGTACGTATGATGTAGGTTTGTTATTATCATGGAAGCAAGCTCGAGGCAAAGCTTACTGAGGTATATCAGTTATATGTCCATAGTAAAGGAGGAAATCCTTTGCAGTAATTATTGGTATTTGTCAGTCAAGGAAGTGCAAGACTCACTGTGGTAAAATAGTAGAACTATTTACACAGGCCTTAGAACTCAACACAACATCCAACCACTTCCTCAAGCAGTCCTATCAACTCACGCCCCAAGCATATAATGCCTTGAACGTGCATCGACCAGACCACTCGCAAATGTAGTTATCATTTGTCATGAAAGAGTAAGGCTCGCTGTGTTCGCCGGCCTGGAACCCAACCTAACTTCCAACAATGTCAGAAGTTATGACTGAGCGAGGCTACGCAGCGTTTATCACCGGCCTGAAACCCAACCTAACATCTAACTGAATGTCAGACGTCAAGGCCAAGCGAGGCTTCTCAGCGACAAATGGTCCACAGGTCTAACTCAACCTTATAATAAATAGTTCGAAATATGTTAATAATAATACGAAGTGCTGTCACCACGGAGTGGTGACGAACTCCAATAAATGTATCAGAGCAAGTTCGAATTAGTATATGTGATCGTCTGTCGCTATCTCAAAGAGAGGGTTCACAAGGCATTCCAGACGCCGGGCTCCACTCCTCTGTACAGCAACAAACGATAGTGTATCGCCCCTAGTATTGATATATGAACGCAAGTCGCCATGTTCAGAGAGGTGCACCAGCAGTTATGCGCTAGTCTTCCTCTCATGAATAGCGTCAAAGCGTATAATTAGTTTAACACATAAAATATGATTAATATATCTGATCGTCTGTCGCTATCTCAAGGAAAAGAGTACACAAAGCATCTTAGACACCAAGGCTCCCCTTCTCTAATCAGCAACAAAATGGTAGTGTATCGCCCCAGCATTGATATATGAACGCAAGTCGCCATATCAAAAAAGGTTCACAAAACACTTCAATGTGTTAGGGCTCCCTTCAATGAATAGCGCCAAAGCGTAAGATTTGTATAGCATTTTAAATAGATTTTGTATATCGCCCCTACAAGCATTTCAATACTTATTCCACACCAATGTAAATTATATTATTCACTGAGCATGTGCTCGTTTCTACTATTACAATTCGTTAGTCTCAAATGCGGTCCGCAGAGCTTTGTTTATACGCGAGCTCGACTACTCGTCACTATTGACGCTCGCAGCCGCGGCCGCTGTGGTCCCTCTCACATAGCGGACGGCTACAAAACAGCGCTAACGACACGAAAATCAAAGTTTATAAAAATTGTTATTTTTATGATCCCATATGAGAGTACATCCTTATACTTAATTACTGAACCCATTTTGATGAGATTAAAAAAAAATTGTACTATCGAACCATATACTTTTAATAATAATATTTATTTAGTATGGAATATTGGGTCGTTACAGGGTGATTTTAAGATATTATCGAAATGATAATCCACTATACACCCATGCACCCCACGTTTTTTTTTAATAAAATACATTTTTTCATATGCACACTATTATTAATTTATATTTATTAATATTTATTTTCTATTTTTTAGTTTGGTTTTCTATAAAAAGCGTGTTTTTTAGTTTTTTTAAACTATTATTTATTTTATGTTTGCAGTTCCTACATTGTTGGTAAGTCAAAAACACGAATGATTCGTCGGTTTATGAGGCTCACTGAATTTACATAATATGCTATCAACAATTATACTTTAAACATCATACGAAGCTACCTGTTTTAGCAAGGTTCGATCAATTTGAGACGGCTTGTCATTTCTCATTCCTTATATTATCCTAATAAAGTATGGTCGATTTCATCAGAAATAGGTACCAGTATTTGGATCACTATCTTCAATTTAACTGTTGAGCTATCGAATCTTTAATTATTAATGCTTCGATCAAGTACTGTTGATATATTAAACGTAGAGGTGTTCTTATACTAGAGGTAGCGAAGTCCCGCAAAACAGCTTCAACCTGGGCCCTATTTAATAAACGTTACAATCCTACAAATTTATAAAAAAGCTACATAATTGTTAAATTGTACGACAAGTACTGTTTAATAAAAGTTTAATAAAAATGACTATTGATGGAAAAGACCAGTCTTGTTTTTTGTCATTCTTTTTTACCATGTATTTCTTATCGTCTTAACATTTTTACTTTAAACTAGCTTTTGCCCGCGGCTTCGCCCGCGTGAATTTCGGTTTTTCACAAATCCTGAGGGATAAGTAGATTTCTGGTCCACCCGCCCCCCGCCGCGCGGCGGCGTACCGCGGTACCGCGTACGGCGGGCGCAGGGCGCAGGGGCGCGCGGCGCGGCGCGGGGAGTCCCGTGCAGCGCGAGCGTCAGCCGTCGCGCGCAGCGAAAATACCTATCAGGGCGTTTTTTAACATAGGTACTTACCGATTTCAACACAACTCCTTTTTGAAAGTCAGTTAAAAAAGTAGCCTATGTTACTCCTTGGTTAATCCTCTACTTGTCTGTGAAAGTCCCGTCAAAATCGGTTCAGCCGTTCCGAAGATTAGCCCGTTCAAACAGACAGACAGACAAAAATTTTAAAAACGTGTGATTCGGTTATGGTATCGTTCAAATAACCATATGAGCTTAATATGTGGTAGTTATTTCGAAATTACAGACAGACACTTCAATTTTATTTATTAGTATAGATATTTATTAGTTCCATTACATATTCGTCTGTTCCGTCTTTGTATAATTTGGTGAGGGCGCTTTTCCGACGTCTGATTACTTTCAGGTAATTTAGGAAAAGTGTCAATAACTTGGAAAAATATTTACGGGCATACATATTTTACCAAAATATATTCTTCCATGTTATTGAATTTTTTCCGGAAATACTTAACAGTAAGCCTAATGTATAAATCTGAATATCTATGGTTTATAACTCAATGGTATAGATAGAGTGTTAAGAGATCAAGAGAGGCACACGACTTGACTCGTTCCAGCGACCATTTCGATCGACATTACTCACATTACGCCGTTGCTTTCTTAGACAATAATTTCCTCTATCTAGTCTTTGATCGACGGAAACATTGTACCTGACCAGTTTCTGATCACCGATTGACATAGTATCTTAAGCTTGTTTAAAATATCACGAGAAGTGACGTAGTTTCTGTTTTTCTGCCTAATTAATACGGAATTCTCAGTAACAACCATGCATTTCAAGTTGTGCACAAAAACGATCAAGGATGCGTAATTTAAAACAAAAAGTTACTTAATCACTGTGATCTCTGCCAGTCACCCATACTTAAGAGACATAACTGAAAGACGAGAAATCACAATATAAAATAATTATTGTAATCACATAAACTTACAAAAAGCTGTGATAGCCTAGTGGTTAGGACGACCGACTTCTAATCGGAGGTTGTGGGTTCGATCCCGGGCACGCACCTCTAACTTTTCGGAGTTATGTGCGTTTTAATTATTTAAATATCACTTGCTTTAACGGTGAAGGAAAACATCGTGAGGAAACCTGCATGCCTGAGAGTTCTCCATAACGTTCTCAAAGGTGTGTGAAGTCTGCCAATCCGCTTGGCCAGCGTGGTAGACTATGGCCAAAACCCTTCTCACTCTGAGAGGAGACCCGTGCTCTGTAGTGAGCCGGTAATGGGTTGATCATGATGATGATGATGAAACTTACAACCGAATGTACAAACAAAGGAGTGAGAAACTTAATTCATAGTACGAAACATTTTTTTTTTTTGGGTTAATTTGAATATTTATTCGGAAATAGCATTAAACTGAACACTCGATAGCAAAAATATAAAACGAGTTACCTACCCAGCACTAAGATATAGTCAGACTTGACTTAATTATGTTTCTTTGTTGACAGGAGGAGCTGGAGACACTGCGCTCAAAACTGGATAAAGTTGAAGGCGAACGAACACATTACAAAAACGAGACGGAAAAACTCGAAACTAAGGTGAGTCCCTACATTTACGACTTAATACCTTAGCTGATTAAGAGTGGAAAAATTAACATTCAGCCAAGGAGTCTAAACCAAGTCAACAACATAGGTATGTATAGACAGACAAGAAACGTAAGAATTCCAAATACTTAAAAAACGATGCTAGCAAAATGTTTCAATTTATATGCCACAGATATCGAAGCAATAAGGGCCGGTGTATTCAAATGCCAATCTCGGTCAATCTATAAAAAGTCAAGTCTATAAAAAGAATCACGCTTGTTCCTTTTCTATTACATACGAGCACGGTTCCCAGGACGTATATTATCTATATCAGTTATATCAAAGTGCACTGCTCAGCTTTTATTTTGAGTGAATTTGATAGTATGGTCTTTCTTTCAATGCTATAGTTGAAACAAAGAAACTTTATGCGCCTATAGATACCCAATGTATGCAGTCAATTATGTAGGTAAACTGAGATACACAATCGCAATACTTGGGAGGCTACATTTGCAAACTGCTTTGTAAAATCTACCTTAGGGCTTCTACACAAAACTGCGATGCGACGCGATGCGAATTCGCAACGCAGAAAGTTGCGACACGAATTGCTGCGATGCGATTTCGTGCGGCAAGGCGTCTCCCATCCACGATAAGGTGACCATTCCTTTGCGGCCTGCAATATTGCGATATATGTATGTGTTTTTAACCGACTTCCAAAAAAGAGGAGGTTCGGCGCGTATTTTTTTTTAGTACATTTTGTATTAGAACGATTTCGATCTTGTACACTTAGCTATACTTAGTAGGAAATCTACGAAAACATATCGCATTATATGTTGAATGGAAGCAGGCGTTACTTTGCGGAATTCCATGATATACAATGAATATAAAATTATTTTGCTATAATCCGCTAACAGTGTGTAAGTAACAGCTGTTAGCGGATTATAGCAAAATAATTTTATATTCATTGTATATCGCATTATCGCATTGCGAATGTATTGACCGATTAAAACTGTCTAGATTTGCTTTCTCAAAAAATTAATGCTCCGTAATAAGCAATATGACAAAAACTCATTAATATTTATTTTCTTGGCAATAAAATATAACACAAAGCAAGTTAGGAAACAATAAATAGAAAAATATAATAGAGTATATCGGCAAAACTATAACATGCAATTATCAAAAAAGAAAACAAAATACATACATAGGTATACCATAAGTATTTAAATACAGTGCAATAAACTGTAGCTTCTTCAACCGGTAAGCCTTGGCTTCGGTCAGTAGCGCCGATATGCCAAATGTTTAATACAGGATACACAGGTGTTTCACCTGCTTAGCTGAGCAAAAAACAACGTCTCAGCTATATTCAAAAGGAATTTCATAAACATGACAACCTGTTTTGGAGTCTGATACCTAAAAACGAGGAAATTTTAATTCATATTGGTTTTATGACTATTTTATAAGTTAGCCCTTGACTGCGATTCTCCTTGACTAGATTGAAATTTGTAACTGGCGACGATATCCTGAAACAATACCCTGAAGAATATCACGAGAAAAAGTATCTGACAGCGCAAAAACTATATACCTATATGAAAAATATTGCATTCTTTCACATAGGTACTTACCTGATACATAAATTAATTACAGAAGGAAAACACATTATACTTGACGGCGTAACGAAGCTTTAAGACATTTGGTTCATGCGAGACACACATAGGCAAAGTTCCAAGCCTAAAGTAGTCAAAGTAAATGATATTATTATTCAGACGACTTCGCCCTTGAACTAAGAACATAGATCAATAATGCAGTACCATCTTAATGCTTAAACATGAACCAAGCAGCTGCTATAGTCCCGTCAATCAAGCGGGCACTGAATGCTTAAACACAACGCGCGACGTTAACTGCTCCGCAGGACACACAATGCGCGTGTATCCGTGACGGCTTTGTAATATAAAGAATCCTATGAAGCACGTCACTGCAGCGCAACGACGATGAGAACAGCAGCGCGGCTTAGTATGCATTATGCGCGCTTCGCAACGTGAACGCCTTCAGATAGGTTCATGTATTACAACTTCTACGAGTTGGCGTTAGACACACAGCCGTCGCGCGTTGTGTATGTTCGCAACCTTATGACTAGGTACAGTTTTTTTAATGAACCAGAAAATCCGGTATCTTCTCGGAGACAGGTTTTATGTTAGCATCACAATAAAGTTGAAGTTCCTAATGAGCCCTCAAAGGTACTGGTAAGGTACTTAGCATCCGGTGTTGCTGGGTTTGGCTTTCTTTGGTGCAATAAACAACACGGCAGGTGCAATAAACAAAGCCACTGAAGGGATTTTCATTCGTATTTTACCAATAGATGCCATGACTATGTGAGAAGGTTTAAAAGTACAATTTCAACTTTCCGGTTCATTCTGCATAAGACTCGATTAAAAGAACGGGATTTTGGGGTTTAGCTATATATTTATTAACCCCCGACGCAAAAACGACGGGGTGTTATAAGTTTGACGTGTCTGTGTGTGTGTGTGTGTGTGTGTGTGTGTGTGTGTGTGTGTGTGTGTGTGTGTGTGTGTGTGTGTGTGTGTCTGTCTGTTCCCCTGTGGCGCTCAAACGGGTGGACCGATTTGAATGCGGTTTTTTTTGTTTGAAAGGTGAATTAGTCGAGAGTGTTCTTAGCTATGTTTGATGAAAATCGGTCCAAGATGGCCGCCGCTACAAAATGGCGGATGATATATTTTTTCACAACTCCCTTGATATGGGTATCAAATGAAAGGGCTTGACTAGTAGAATAGCACTATTGCAAATTCAAGATGGCCGCCGCCACTAAATGGCGAATGTCGGGGGTTTTTTAAATTTTCAATTTACACTTGTAACATATTTATAACATGTTTATATATTTATTTATACCTATATATTTATAACATGTTTGTCATAATAATCGGAACTGATGACTTAACGTGCTCTCAGGGACACTGAGGAAACGAAAAGACCAAATTCGGTCAGTCGACAGTCAGTCACCTATCCTGTTACGAAATTAGGTCAATGTTGCTTAACCATCGCAAATCTAATGTCGACTCATATGCATTGTCGCATCTAGGCCATATGTTCCTTATCCTAATAGAATCTATTCAACTCTAAACACAGCTAGTTCTGAGGGATTTATAAGCTTTACATTTATGTAACGCCATCTATTGAGTAGATCGTGTACTAGGTAGTGAAACAAAAATATTGATCTCTCTCGTTGTGATCTTCGAATGAACTTTGCGACTGCATAGCAGCGCAGCCAGATGTCGCAAATGATCGCTTTAAATTAGAGAAATTGAAAATAGAAAATTCCTGCCTATTATGCTGTCAGACTAGAAGAACACGCTAGTTATAGTAACACGTTACATTTTTGGTCTTTCGAAAATACGTCAAACCATTAAAAAAATCTCTAATTGCCGCACTCAGATTCGCTCAATAATAGTTATTTAAAGAACCCTTACTTAGTATTAGATGTCTTGGAAAATGTCTTGGAAAATTTAGAAACTCAGAGTTAGTTAACGCTTCATTAGTGAGCTTCTTTAGAGATTTAATGACTCTTTAGACATAATGAATGCCTCTGAGTGCGGCAATTAAACCTCTAAAGCTAAACTCAAATGATTACTTAACGCTATAAAAATATAAAGACTCCTCGTACATATTGATTTCAAAATCAAAGAGAAATGATATATTTATTATGTCTGATCTGATGATCATTAATTTAGTTACATAATTATTAAATGTCAATTTGAAATCAATTCTCTTTGGAAATATACATCATTTGTGTACTTGCTTATTTAACGACTATTTCAATGGACAACAATGTGTTTGATCATTAACCTTCGCTCAGTGAAGCGCATCGCATTAAGATGTATAGTAAGCTATAAAAATCCATAATATCCCGATTTCGACCTATCACTCATCACCTCAATAAATAGAGTAGAGACGTTATTGTAGACTTAAGTCAGGGATATAAGTTATATTAAATGTCACGTGTTAACGATGTCACAAGTCTAACGGCCTGTTCACCACCTTCTGACAAGTGTCGGATAGCTTATTCACTTTTGTCTTTGTCACTTGACATTCAGTAAAAAAGTTAGCCCACTCAATGAAGCAAAATTAGGGGAAATAATTCGTGTAAAAGCGATTTTTGGCATAGTTGTAGGGAATGATGTCTGAAGCAACATATTCAAAGTACTGATGGATGGGGGTGGAGCTAACGAGTAGGGGGGGGTTTAAAGGTCCCTTTTTTTGGTTTTTTGGCCATATCTCGAAAATCTCTACGACTAGCAGTATGATTACTTCTAACAAAAGTTTTTAAATAAAATTTGCTACAAATTTGGTCCCATTCATTTTTACTCTAAGATTATTACTTTAGGAGCTACGGGTGTTTAAGTTAACAGAGAAACAAAAAATGGCAATTATGAATACCGCGTCTTTTACAAAAAAATTTATTCATTATCGCTCATATTTTTAGTTTACAATAAGGAAGCTCATAGTCATCTACCGACCCAACATGAAAACTGGCCAAGTGTGAGTCGGATTAACACACGAAGGGTTCCGTACCATAGAGCAAAACGAAAAGTTTATTGTATAGAGATCGCCTTTAAATTTTAAATTAATTTTATTTTCATTATTTTGTAGTTGTTGAGACTACAATGATACTCACTCTCTGAAAATTTCAAATATCTACCTATTACGGTTCAAGAGATACAGCGATTGTCAAGGTCAAGCAAAAAAACGCCGAAAAAATCAAGTTTCTTGTATGGGAGCCCCCTTTAATTTTAATTTTAATTTAATTTTAATTATTTATTGTTATAGCGGCAACAAAAGTATATACTCTGTGAAAATTTAAACTATATATCTATTACGGTTTATGAAATTATAGCCTGTGATGAATATTTACGTGATTTTTTCGGTACTATATTTAAGGTGCACGGGCCATATTTCATGAACCGTACAGGGGGGCCCCCATACAAGAAACTTGATTTTTTCGGCGTTTTTTGCTTGACCTTGACAATCGCTGTATCTGTTGAACCGTAATAGGTAGATACTTGAAATTTTCAGAGAGTGACTATCATTATAGTCTCTATAACTACAAAATAATGAAAATAAAATTAATTTAAAATTTAAAGGCGATCTCTATACAATAAACTTTTCGTTTTGCTCTATGGTACGGAACCCTTCGTGTGTTAATCCGACTCGCACTTGGCCAGTTTTCATGTTGGGTCGGTAGATGACTATGAGCTTCCTTATTGTAAACTAAAAATATGAGCGATAATGAATATAATTTTTTGTAAAAGACGCGGTATTCATAATTGCCATTTTTTGTCTCTCTGTTAACTTAAACACCCGTAGCTCCTAAAGTAATAATCTTAGAGTAAAAATGAATAGGACCAAATTTGTAGCAAATTTTATTTAAAAACTTTTGTCGGAAGTAATCATAATGCTAGTCGTAGAGATTTTCGAGATATGATCAAAAAACCGAAAAAAGGGACCTTTAAACCCCCCCCCCCCTACTCGTTAGCTCCACCCCCATCCATCAGTACTTTGAATATGTTGCTTCAGACATCATTCCCTACAACTATGCCAAAAATCGCTTTTACACGAATTATTTCCCCTAATGGGCAGTTTTTGGTCTTCGTTGAGTGTACTAAATGACAAAACTTACGTTTAGGCTATCAGGTGGGCTATTCTCTAACTTAGTTATCAACAGTAAATGATAGCCACCGAATAAGTTCGATATACATTACTGCTTTACTGTGTGAAATATAAACAGTGATGTCATTTCACACAGTAAAGACAGCAATGTATATCGAACTAATTCCCTGGCTTTCATTTACTGTTGATAACTAAGTTAGAGAATAGCCCCACAGATTTGCGATGCTTAAGCAACATTGACCTAAGTTGTTAACAGGATGGGTGACTGACCGAATTTGGCCTTTTCATTTCCTCAGTATCTCAAAGAGCACATTAATCCATCAGTCCTAGTTATTATTAGAAACATGTAATAAATATTTATGTCGAGTCGAGTATAATAAGTGTCGGATAGCAAGCATTCACTTTTGTCTTTGTCACTTGACATAAAGTTATCCGAGGTTATCCGACGCTTATCAGAAGGCGGTGAAACAGGCCCTAAGTAGAGTCAGAGGTCGCTCTATCGATCTCAGCTTAATTAACAGAGACCCGACTCGCACTTGGCTGACTTAATTTTTAAAAAGGTTTGAAAATGTAGAGTCCTTTCCATCGGCCAAATACTTTTACGAATATTTTTTTTAAATTCAGGAACTGGACTAATAAGTATTGTTCTATCTATAAACGAGAACATGTCGGGTCTACGCAACCGAGTTTTGCAGCTGACTGTACCGAGCAGCTCTTCTTGAATCGCAGGATTAATATGCCTATTCACAGAGTATTGACGACTTGTATTGTTGACGGGCTGAGGGTGTATTTCTCGACATGTTTTTTTTTTATTTAATTACTATTTTTTAAAGCCTCATTGTAATTAATATGATTACGAAGTACTTATCTAATAGTAAAGTTAAAACATGTATAACAGTTTTCATATACTTCTCATGTAATATTTACATAAAAGTGGAGTGATGAATTATTATTAGTGAAATTCATATTTTATTAGTGAAAGTCCCTAATAAACAATGATTTAAGTAATGGACATAATAAATACGTGTACTGTAAGTATGCAATTACACTACTTATTATCATATATTTATCACAGGTCTAGAATTTTGATAACGTTATGTACAAGTCACGGCAAATAAGTCGAGCGGTGAACTTCAATGCGCAGAAGTCGAGATAATGAGGTATCTCGGGGTGTGAGGAAGTCGCGGGGAGGGCGTGGGGATCGTTCGTAAGCGCTGATTGGCTCTCCAATCGTATTGTGTCCCGCTCACTCGTACGACGCTGCGCGCACTTGAAGGTCACCGCTCAACTTGCGTGCGGGGGGTTATAACTAAGGCCTATAGAAGATAGGTTCGTTCAATTAATTCGTCATTCTTTCACTACTGCTGATAGAACCTACACGCCGGAGTGTTTCCTTGACCGAGAGTTAAAAATAAAATGAAACAAAAATGAATTTTCATAACTGACTGTGTCAGTAGGAATGTTAGTAACGCTAGAAAATTCGTTGTATCAATGAATTTGTTTATTTTGGATCGGTAAGGGCTCTGATAGTAGTTCTAGGTTCTATTTAACAAAAAAAATCAGCCAAGTGCGAGTCGGGCCTCGCTCTTTCAGGGTTCCGTACATAATTATGAACAATATAATATTTTGGGTCTAAGAAATATTTAATTTCCGAGCTAGACATCGCAACAAACCGTGAAAGAAAAACCCAAAAAAATGTTCGTTTATTTTGGTCACAGCTTATAAACTATTTAATAAATCGTTGTTTTCAGTATTTGTTGTTTAAATAGAGCATATAGTACATAATATACTGAAATATCATATTCCCAACTAGTTTAGTTTTTGAGATAGCCCCCGTCACAAAAATGGTCTAAAACTGACAACTTTGATGGCCTCCCATTCCCTTATTTTTTGAGATAAAAATTAAAAAAATATATATTTGTACTCTACTTAATGAGCTCTAAACAATGATACCCCACAAGCTAGGGTAAAGAAAAAATTTTTTTTTCCGGCTCCTTTTTCATGTATGGGAGCCCCCCTGAAAAATAATTTAATTCAATTTCTAATTCAATATTTGATTTTGGGTTAACGTTTTACACTAAATACCAAAATTTCAGGTTTGTAACTCATTTCGTCTGCGAGCTAGAGACCTGTGACCGGCGGACAGACGGACAGACAGACAGCCGAGTGACATTAATAGGGCTCCGTTTTTTACCCTTCGGGTACGGAACCCTAAAAATGTACGTCTGAAATGCACTTAACAAGAATTCCGCTTAGATATAATATGATATATTTTGATATAATATTATATATGGCGATCTTTACAAAAGACTTACCTAACTATATGTCCATTATCCAGCAAAGGTCGTCTATCGTTTGTTATAAAGCTCTACAATCTATGTATACATAACCGTCCTGTAATAGTAGTTTATGAAACGGTTGCATAATAGAGGTTATTAAAACACGAGTGTTAGTTTAAAAAACGAGCCGCAGGCGAGTTTTTTAATAGTATTACACGAGTGTTTTAATAACTAATTATGTAGAGTTTCATACACTACTTTATCTAAGCTCATCAATAGGTATCTTACGTATAAAAGAAAAGACTAAGAAATTAACAAAATTATTTATTATAATAAGTATTCATGTTTTGGATATTGCAATTTATAAATGTACTCAATTCTTCAGGGGAGAACGTTTTTGCATTTTTTCCCTTAAAGCCCTGCGATTTTCTTTTTAAAACAGCAATCAGTCTTGTGTATTTAATAATATCGATTTGGTTGTAGATACTCAATATACTTTTGAGCATTGAGTATTTAGCCCATAAGGACAAAGACTTAAATTTATTTGATAATTCTTGGAAATATGCTAGCATTACATTTTCTGAAAATGAAGTGGTTTTTTTCAAAATTTTCCAACTCATAAAATCTTGGTAACATTTATCGTAAATTTTCTTTGATTTTGCCTGCAAAAGATTATTTGTCATTCCCGATGCTATTTCCAGAATGTCTGGTGGAGTTAAATTCTCTTCAGTATCACTGCTAGACATTTTTCCGCGCAACAAAAATCACTTGCAAAATTTTGAGTTACAAAAACTGAATAGTAAATAAATAATAAATTAAAAATTTAAATAATAGGCGCCAAAATTCAATTGTCAATTTCGAATGTGCGGTGCGTGCAGTGCGTCTATGGTCAATTATGGTAGCACTACACTCTGTCCTCTGGCCGCATCTTGCTACCGCCACACTTTCGCAGTAGTAGTAATAGGGTAACTTTGATAGCGGGATAATCATTGTAAGTAACAAAATTAAACTAACTAACTATTGTAAACTAACTATTGTACCTATTTCTTTTAAAATGTTTCTTTTGTTTAATTTATGTTTTTTTGGTGTACAATAAAGTATTAAATAATAATAATAATAATAAACACCCGGCATGGCTCAAAAATACCAGAACCCAGTGCCTGTACTATAATGTAGAAAAAATTATTTTTTAACATTGTTTTGCAATAATTTCCTAACAAAGTAGTGTTATAATGAACTTTTTTAATTTTTTTTTTTAAATATTATAGATGTATGTGAATAAAGTAGTCCAATATATGACCCATTTTGATTTCATATTCGGAATTTTATGATATGAGAGTAGATAAAGTATCATTTTGGTGTATTGTATCTCCAACCTGTATCATGATGATTATGGTTAGTTAGAATGCACTTTACTCAGTGTATCACATTTTTGTATCTCGTCTGACAATGCATGTCTGGGTCTTCACGACGTAAATAATAATAAATATGCACAAACCTGAGTTTTTTTTTTAATTCTTAAATCTAATTAAGCAAAGAACTAGATCTAATAATGAAACATCAAAAGGTCGCTGGCCGACGAAAAATTCGCACTAACATGTGTGCTAACTAACATAATATTTGATGAAGCTTTCCCAAATTTTTCATACTCCGTAATAAAATCTGCGATGTATGTAGGTCGTACGTGACATGTATAAAACAACGTAGTTTTGCAATTTTCCATCAAATTAATTTTTCAATTTCAATTTTTTAACTTGTGCAAATGTTATGCGCCTTTCACAGTGATTTCGTGAAACTGACGCTTCATCTTACTCGAACATTCCAAACAGCGATGATTTTCACTATGCCATTTTCAGCAAGTGCTGAGAGCTTTCACATAGCCTTACAGAAGCAGCTTTTGAGGCCCATTAATTCATGGATGTGTATAAAACCCGCAACCGCTCATCGAATATCAGTGTGAAATAATTAGGCATATTAATACAAGAGAACCGAGCCGCCCGCGCCGCGTCCCATTTACAGATTGATTTACTTCTCCCAAAATATTCCGCTGGAATATTAAACGCTCTGACTTTGTTAATTAAAGCCCAATGGACCAAAACACTTTGTAGTTTTTATATTTTGTGCAATTTGCGTGATACCGGAGTACCTTTTGACTTTTAAGATGATAGCTTTGTTAGTAATTTTTGGAAAACGAATGCTTAACCTAGCTTACGTTTGGTGATTGGTCACTATTGCGCCTGATAAGAAAATTCAGACGAGACCATCCAGGATTGAAATATACACACATAATTCCATCCAAATCGGTCCAGCCGTTTAGGAGGAGTTGGGTGACAAACACACGTACGGAAGAATTATATAGGTACGGGTGCGAGAGAGTTTACCGTATCTACGCGACGGGATGTTTGACAGTTACGAAACCCGTGAACATTTTGTATGGGAAAATGTTTTTTATTTTATTTTATTTTTTCGTCAATTTTCCAATGTTTTTAATAGTTATTCTGCTATTCGGGACGGAGACAAATACAACAAATCAATAACCATGAAAATCGCTTCAGCCGTTCTCGAGTTATAAGTGTTCGAACTAACACGACTTTGTTTTATATATACAGGGTGACTGGTAACAGGATACATTCCTTGCAGGGGCTTAAAGTAGAGCTCATTTGCAGCAATTTTTTTCATATAATGTCCTATCCGAAACTTAGTCGTTTTTGAGTTATTGAAGATTTAAGGTTTTTAGCAAAAAATTCCAGTTTTAAAGTTAAAATTAGTTGCTGAAGAAAATCATAGCAGGTTTTGTTAGTTTTTTTGTTGTTTTCTGATAGAAAAACGTTCAGAAACTTAATCAAAATCATAATTAGCTAGAAAATACCGTTAACTTTTTAGTTAAGGCCTAAAAACCACGTATTATTTTTAGGAAAAAAATCGAATTTGGTGAAAAGCAATAGTATTTCTAAAAAAAAATGTATGGAACGTTACGTACAAATTACTGAAATAACTTCCTTGATTTATTAGCTATCCAAAAAGGTACAGATGTTTACAACTTTTTCCAAAACCTCGATTTTATTAACAAAATACTGAGGACTGACGAGTCTCAATTTGACCGGGATGGAATCAAAAAGTATCATAATTTACATTATTGAGCAGCAAAAGGAGAAAACCTAAAGAAGAAAAAGAAAGGGCATATCAACGGAGGTATTCTGTAAAAGTATGGATGGGATTAATCAATTAGACATCTAATTGGCCCGCATTTTTCCCTCAGAATTTAAAAAATACGAATTAGGGGAAAAGATTATTATTTCTAAAAAAATATGTATGGAATGTTACGTAAAAATTACTGAATTAACTTCCTTGATTCATTAGCTATCCAACGAGGTAAAGGTGTCTACAAAAAACTGCAATAACGATAGGTGAACCTATTGCTTGGCCAGATTTAATGCCTTGAAACTTTTATCTTTGAGGCCACATGAATGATTTGATGTACGCTTACCCCATTATCACAGATGAGCTTCGCGAGTATTCTTCGTGCAGCTCATGAAATGCGTGAGAATTTGCCAACAAGAGTCACTAAAACGGAAATACGAAAAAGGCTTTGGGCTTGTATCAGAAAAAGACGTTCACATTTAGAGCAAGATTAAAATTAGATTTAGATTAAGATTAAGACTAAGACTTAGAATAAAATAAAGACTAAAATTTAGATTAAAATCATAACGGTTTTTCTTTTGCGAACCTAAAATATGTAATTACTAATAATTATTAGTTAGTTTTTGTTATTCCTAAAATTAATCAATTATTCATTAAACTACTACAAGTTTCAAATTGAATTAAAAATCGTTCTTGCAGTTTTTTGTAAACAGCTTTACCTCGTTGGATAGCTAATGAATCAAAGAAGTTAATTCAGTAATTTTTACGTAACATTCCATACATATTTTTTTTAGAAATAATAATCTTTTCACCTAATTCGTATTTTTTAAATTCTGAGGGAAAAATGCGGGCCAATTAGATGTCTAATTGATTAATCCCATCCATACTTTTACAGAATACCTCCGTTGATATGCCCTTTTTTTTCTTCTTTAGGTTTTCTCTTTTTGCTGCTCAATAACGTAAATTATGATACTTTTTGATTCCATCCCGGTCAAATTGAGACTTGTCAGTCCTCAGTATTTTGTTAATAAAATCGAGGTTTTGGAAAAAGTTGTAGGCATCTGTACCTTTTTGGATAGCTAATAAATCAAGGAAGTTATTTCAGTAATTTGTACGTAACGTTCCATACATTTTTTTTTAGAAATACTATTGCTTTTCACCAAATTCGATTTTTTTCCTAAAAATAATACGTGATTTTTAGGCCTTAACTAAAAAGTTAACGGTATTTTCTAGCTAATTATGATTTTGATTGAGTTTCTGAACGTTTTTCTATCAGAAAACAACAAAAAAAACAACAAAACCTGGTATGATTTTCTTCAGCAACTAATTTTAACTTTAAAACTGGATTTTTTTGCAAAAAACCTTAAATCTTCAATAACTTAAAAACGACTAAGTTTCGGATAGGACATTATATGAAAAAAATTGCTGCAAATGAGCTCTACTTTAAGCTCCTGCAAGGAATGTATCCTGTTACCAGTCACCCTGTATAGATTAGCTGATGCTTGGCATTAAGGCTTTTAAAAACCCGGGGGAACTCTTTGATTACCCGGGATAAAAAGGTATAAGTAAGTCCTCTGGGATTCCAGCTATTTCTGTATCTTTCGCGAAGATCTATCCAACATTAAAGCTGTGAAAATATATTAACATATATAATTTGACCCTAATATCACATATTTTGTTTCTAAAGAAATTACGAATTCATGACTACCTGACTTCACAACTCGCTTCAGTTTTACGACCTACTGTTCGTTGATAAGTACACGAATATGTAATAAATAATAATCGAGACATGTCTAATAGCGTATGAATATAAAGCAGATTTTTTACAGTCCTAACAAAAAAATTATCACATTCGATTGTTTTATTGCTTGTAATTTGTATCCTACGCCCACAACAGATTACTTGCGACTTGCTACCATTGTATGACTTTTTATGTATACTAGTTTGAGTCAGCTATGCATGAGGATAATTTTATGAAAAAATTGTTGTGGCACTTTTGTCCGCAAAATGCGCAAAGGTCGATAAAAAAATAGCTGACGCGACTCTTTTGTCCGCAATGCGCAGAGGGCGATACAAAAATTTTTGACGCAGTTTTTTGTGTTACAGCTTGCGTCTTCTTTGCTTTTAATGTTACCTAATTCAAAAATTAAAGTATTATGAACGAAATCCTTTCTGACTAATTGTTATTCGTAACTATAGTTGGACTTTTAATTCGATGCAGTAATCTGACGTTTCATATGTAGAGCCTACTTTTTGACGAAAAAAAATTGGGATGGGGTAAAAGTGAATGATTCACATCATCTCAACATTAATTATTTCATTTTGTCTTTATTTACTGCAGTACAAAATTTATTTTTATGAGGATATAGGAGATAATCTATACTAATATAATAAAGCAGAAGAGTTTGTTTGTTTGAACGCTCTAATCTCGGAAACTACTGGACCGATTTCAAAAATTCTTTCATCGTTGGATATGTACATGATCCTTGAGTGCTATAGGCTATATATTATGTACCACGGGCGAAGCCGGGGCGGACCGCTAGTGTTAGATAAATGCCTATAATAACTTCGTTAAACTAACTTTATAAAATTGTAGTCTGTAAAACGTTAAATAGTGTATGCCTGAGAGGTAGATTGTTCCTACTATATACAATTATTTTAAGATCTTGTTAAGTAACATTTAAACGATTTTATGATTATAATTCTGTGCCTCCTGTGACAGGTGATACAAGTCAAAAATCACCATTTTACAGGAGAGCAAAAACAAGATTAAAAAAATTCTAGTTCGCGATCTAATTGGGCTAGGTTAAACCTGAGTGCTTTCTTTTGTAGATAAAAACATTCAATTTCACCGTGTATTTAAATTTTTGCGGTAAATATTATAGTTTTAAAGTAATTCTTGAAAAACCTGTGAGTTGTACCTTTTTTAATTTCTAATCGATGCTAAAATTACGTGATAAATGATACAAGTACAGTTAAATTACTTTACACCTATATATTGTCTTCGTGTAAATTGATATACATAAAGTAAAAATATCTAATAACTCATTAGAATATATTCCCAACCCAATGGTGCTCAAACAAAGGATAAATGTAATATCTCAAAGATGAGATTTTTTTACTTATCAGTCCCCTATTTTAACAATTTAGATGAATTGTATCAGTTTGCTAAAGTTTTGGTCTTCTGAAAAATGTGTTAAATAATACAACTCATGTTATACCCCTCACTAAAATGCATTTTTATGGTGCAAATAAATACAAGTTTTACAAAAATAAATCAACGTTTGTGAAACTTCTTCTAAACCAATAATTCACTAATAAAATACAAGCTGATGCCCACAACTTCATTTCGGGTGTATTCTTAGAAGTATTATAAATCGATTTCCAGGATGTAAACTGCAAAAATATAAAGGTTTTTATCTTCAATATGATGGACTCCCACACAAAGATTTAACCCCTATTTCAACCCCTTCAAGCCTTTATTTCGCAACAAAAGATAACTTATGTTGGTCTCCAAAGTCTAATTTATCTTTGTTCCAAATTTCATCAAAATCGGTTTTGCGGTTTAGGCGTGAAAGCATAATATACAGATAGACAGAGTTACATTCGCATTTATAATATTAGTATGGATTAAGTCCTTACATATTATGAAACTGGCGTTTTATCGAACTGGCTACTATGATCTCATATATCTTGGCGTATTCCAAATTTAAATTTATTTCAAAAGTGGTTTATGTATTTGTTTTTTGAATCTAGTGATTCATTTGTTTTCGCTCAATTTGATTTTTCTTTGACATCGATCTGTTAAAAAAATGGAAAACTTATTGCATTATTTACGAATACGAGTTCCACAGTGGCACCAGTACTGCAAAAACAATTCGAAGGATTAATGATGAGTATGGGGAAACCCTTACTGTAAAAGAAAGCATGGTACGATTTTTGTTCCAACGTTTTTGTTCTGGAAATTTTGACCTAAAAACAACCTGGACGGTGGACGGCTGGAAACCCTAGTTGACAATGAAGAATTAAAGATGATTGTGGTAGCGGATCTATCGCAAACTATGTTAGAGTTAGTGGCAGGCTTCGGTGTGAGTGATATAATAATATTAATTCACTTAAAACAAATTTGAAAAGTGAAAAACTCGAGAAATAGGTACCTACCGCATGAATTGAGTGGAGCACACTAACAAACACGTTAACACAATTAAGTGGCTGCGTTACATTACTCAATTGTCACAATAACGACGGAATTTTGAATCGTATTGTTATCAGTGATGAAAAATGGTGTACGACAGTCGGAAATGCTCATCATAGTGGTTGAATCCAAGAGAACTGGCGAAACCCAACTGGTGAAACTGTCCCAAATGAAAGTTGACTCCAAAAAAAACTACTGGTGTGTGTTTGGTGGACCCGTGCTGGTATCATACACTATGGCTTCCTAAGATCTGGCCAGACAATAAAGATAGATCAACAATTTCAAACCATGATGGAAACGTCAGCAGTTAAACAACCGAAACTGGTCATTTCTCTTGCCCAATGCTGTTAACTTAGACCAACGCTAGACCTCATACTTCACAACAGACAGTCTCTAAATTAAAGGTGCTGCGATTGAAATATCTCCAACACCCATCACTCTCCCCGGGAGTTTGCTTCAACAGATTACTACTTTTTTCGGAATTTAGTCTATTTCTTGCAAGGAAAACAATTCAATAACAAAGTCCTAATATTTTAAAACTCTGTAAAACTCATGATCGCGCTCCTGAATAAAGCATAGCAAAACAGATATTACTTCTTATCGGTTGAAACAGTAATCTTGAAGTGGTAGGCTATTGGTACTGTCTTTATTGTAATCGTAATAGCGTAAGCTTTACCTCGTTTCAAACAATCCATAGTCTTGTATTCATCATCCTTGAATTCATTTTGTGTAAGAAAAACGGGGAATATTTTCTTTGGTATGCAAAACAGATCGAACATCACACCACATCAACTTTCCAGTGCAAGAGTAAAAAATTGCTTGAAAACATGTTGAACTACAAGTCATTTAGATAACAGTACCTACCTAAACTTTGGTGTTTTGTTTGAAGCTGTACGCACTAGTTGGTACCAATCTCTTTGCAAGTGAATAACCATACTCATGTGCTTCTTCTTACGCTCAATTAACGCATGGTTGGTTTCAATCTCCATAAGAGTATGACTTGACGATTTCACTTGTATCATTTAGCACGTCTCCTTCTTCATACATTTTTTCTAGATTTGGTTTGAGTTTTAGATACAATTCAATTTATATTCGTTTACACAGATAATGTTGATTTGTACACAATGATGCAAGTCGAGATGTATCACTGATCACAAATTAGGCATAAATTTAGATTGTGATTATTAGGTATATGTATAATTGTACCCTAATCAGTTTTGAAAAAAATCTGTTCAAAGTGATATAACTCTAATTATATCAATATTCACGATAAATATACTAAAAATAAACTGTGAAAATTAATATAATCGCACTTATACCACGAAGCACAAAAAATAATGCATGCAGAAAATTACTTATTGAGGTTACAACTTGAAATATATCTATATGCACGATATTTTTGCAAAAATGCTGCCACTTATATCACTTTGCACAAAATTATCTCCGAAACTATAATAGTTAGAAGAACGTGGGTTAGACCAAAAAAAAGCTAATTTTTTTCTGATCATTTCTATGTAAAAATCTCAAAAAGGGTACAACTCGACTTAGATCACTCATCACAGGAGGCACAGAATTATAAATGAAATGAACCTATCACATTACTATTGAAATTAGGTTAACAACATTATTTTACGGAATGACATAACGAACCGTCAGTTTACTGCATCGAATTAAAAGTCGAAGTTAGTTCTTTCCTAAATAAATGCCTGAAATAAACACTTCAGATAGTTTTAAGAGATAAAAGAAAAGCGCTTTTTGTCTTGTTGATAAATTATTATGACGTTTCTCCTGACGTCACCCCATAGACAATGGGTTGAGCGTAGCAACTTATGTCGTATACATAGCCCTTGTAGTTCACTGTTACTGAATTGCGTAATTCGTAAATCTGTGACGGATGTGAGATCATTTGAGCGTACGGATCGGTCGTGCAACGCGCACTGGCAGCCGTCATTGCGTTATTTATTTCATAACTAGCTGACCCCCGCGACTTCGTTCGCGTGTTTTTCTTTGCTATAAACCTCACGGAGCCCGAGACCTTTCCAACGAATGCAAAACCGTGGAAATCGGTTCGTGCGTTCTGGAGTTATAGCGTCAGGAAGGAAAACCCGACTTATTTTTATATAGTAGATTATATTGATTCGAACTGACTTTATAATACCTGCTTGAATCCACTTCGTTCGATGTATCGTTTGAGGGCATTTTTAGAGTTCCGTACCCAAAGGGTAAAACGGGACCCTATATTACTAAGACTCCGCTGTCCGTCTGTCACCAGGCTGTATCTCATGAACCGTGACAGTTAGACAGTTGAAATTTTCACAGATGATGTATTTCTGTTGCCGCTTCAACTAATACTAAAAAACAGAATAAAATAAATATTTAAGGGCATGCATACAACAAACGTGATTTTTTTGCTTGTTTTTGCTCGATATTGATAACGGCAACAGGTACTTAGACGCTTGAAATATTCACAGAAGATATAACACAGCCTGTAAAAGCAGGCAGGTACTGAACTTGCATCTGAATTTTCCGTCCCGTGTTTTCGTCAAAGTAATATTATATTTTGAGCAAACCGGAAATTTTGGCGGATAGTTTCGTGTACCCGATATAATGACTGCGATAAATCCAAACAACAGCATTAATCCTAAAATAAATTAAACCAAAACTACTTGGAACTGTTTACATCGTTAAGTACTGACAGCAATAGTGCACTTTCTTGGCAAAGCAGATACTGCTTCTGCCAAACTATTACGTTTCAAGTAAAGCTCTTTCCAAAAATCGCAATCACAAAGAGCTTTTTGAACTGAATAAATATTCCAATAAACTAATTTGCGAATCACAACAACATTCCTTCATCTTTCAGCGTTCTGCAACTCGAGAAAATATGACTGAAGTATGATATAAGTATAAGTTGCTTTTAAATTTTATGGTGCAGCTGATTTGGCGTAGTTAAAGTAAAAATATCCTCACAGAACAGCTAATAATCAACGCGGTTGTAATGGAACAATAAAATAATTTGGTATTCATCATTATAAAATAGCTCACATGAAAATTAAATTTTTCGTTTTTAACCCCCGACGCAAAAATGACTTATTTATTTAGTCGATAACAAGTTAGTCCTTGACTGTGATTCCACCTGGTGGTTACTGATGATGCAGTTTAAGATGGAATCGGGCTAATTTGGAAAGGTTATGGTAGTTGAATTATTGAACCCATAGGTACATTCGACTTCTACTCGGCATCGTATCGGAACGCTAAATCGCTTGGCGGCACGTCTTTGCCGATAGGGTGGTAACTTACCACGGTCGAAGCCTCCCACCAGACCAGACCAGAAACAATGTCATTTCTGGGGTATATATGACTTGATATAAGTACTTTTCTTTGATATTGATATGATACATTACTCCACATGGATATTTTTAATATTATTTTGTGATGAAATATATTGCTACATGCAACCCTCGTGTTGTTCGAGTAACTGCTTCTGGAAATTCATTTAACTCATTTCACTTTTCAGTGGGTACGTCAAAATATTTTAAAATGATAACAAAGTATTTTAGGTGCCAGTATAAATAAGGATAATCTCTTAGCAAATTATTTATGCGCCTACGCAGCAAAAGCATTAAATAAACAATTGCACTGAAGGACGGTTAGTGTATTTTGAAGGTTCACCGGGCGTCATTCGGAGTTGCACTTCGACATGTACGTTTAAACTAAAATAGTCGAGCGGCCGCGAGCGCCCGGCGACCGAGTTAGCGGCCGGCACAGTGCGTCCGCGGAGCCCTCTTGAGCCGGTGCTATTTCCAACCGATGTCCCGACGCATTGCGAGCCGCCCGCGAAACTAATACTGCACAGCGGTGAAATGGCACTGGACTATCACCAACGAAAACACTTCCGCTTGTGCAGGAAACGCAAGCGCGTCTTCGTCTAGACCAAAATGCCACACGCGAGTGTAGCGCTCACAGCCAGAGGCATGAACACCAATAAGCTGAACATTCAGATACCGGAACGAAATGTGAACGGCACACCAACCAATGGGGCGCTATCGCCAAATTCCAATGGAGCCCTTTCGCCGCCTATTATATTGGATCCCACACCCAAGAAACCTCCTAAACCTCCTCTCGGAAGATCCATATTGCCCGTGAAGAAATCTAGAACTCTCCCTATTAATTTCGAAGAATCTGTGCCACCTAAAGTGTCTTCGGGGCTCCTTAACGGTAAAAAACTTTTTGTCACTAAACCGTTAAAAGAGGTTGTTACGATCCCCCAAAGTTCACCTGAAAATGGGAAATATCTAACGACCCGTTCACCGAGTCCATCATACAAAAGAAGCATGTCGCTATCAGTGGAAACCGGTTCGATTGCGGAACTCGCAAAACGACATGTTCCAAACAATAACGTCCTAGTTTCACGGTCACCGAGCCCCTCATCATACAGCAGTGTGAAAAGTTCAGCGAGCCAATATTCCACGTGCAGCAGTAACAGCACTTATGTCCCTATATCGCGGTCTTCTAGCATGAACTCCACACTTTACAACAGAAGTCCGACTCCTCGAAGGTTGTATCCACAGACGTCTGACAGCTCCAATGCTGTTAACTTACAAGAGTTGCGATGCAAGGAACAAGCTCCCGTGGTGTTTGACGCTAATTTATCTTTCGTGCTCGGATGCAAGAGACAACCTGTAAGACAAAGATTTAAACCGATAGCGGCACACTTAGAAGAAGGAACATCTTCAAACTATCTCAGTAACAAAATTGACAACTTTTTGAAAAGAACAGACCATGTCATGGACGAATGGAAAAGATTAGGGCACAAGGATGATCTGGATGTATACTGTGATGGGAAAAGGAGAATTGGAAGATCTAAGTCGGCCACAAACATCATGATTAAAGGTTTCACTCTGTTCAGCCGGACCGGAAGTCGGGCCAGCAGTGTTTGCCGATCTTCCAGAGGAATTTCTGAAGACAGAACAACCGTTTCGGAAATGGACGAGGTGAATCATAAGTATAAAATTTTTATTTCTAGAAATCGCATTCTTTCCAAAAATATAATAATATAAAAAAACCAAACATACTATAATAAATTATCGTTGGCAGTTCGATAGTTTCACGCACAAGCCATGGCGCTTGAGACTCGGATCATTATTACCGCATCAGCGCGACGCTTGCCAAAACCATTTTTTTTTGTCTTCTTGTTGTTGACTTACAGTAGTTATTTAAATGTGCAAAACGTTTGACTTTCTTTCATCACAATACGTTAACGTTATCAATTAAAGTACACTATTTTAAATAGGAAGCTTCACGATTGTACCTTCATTTCACGTGTTAGTAAATTGTTAGTAAATCTTATGCGCTTGGCAAATTGTAGATGCGTTGTACCTATGTAATGCAGATCTATCAAATAGTTGTTAGAACTGGACCTCCCACTCAGCGCGAATGCGTTCCAATTTTAGCTTGTTCTCTGAGTTATTATCAAGTCGTTACCGTTCCATTCATAATCATCGCTCTGCTCTTCAAACAATATAATACGACAGGTGGTCTTTTTAACCGACTTCAAAAAAGGTTTCTCAATTCGACCGTATATTATATGCTTTTTTTATGTGTGTTCGCGGATAACTTCGTCGTTTATGAACCGATTTTGATGATTCTTTTTTTGTTGGAAAGAAGATATTTCAAAGGTGGGTCCCATGATAAGGAAATCAGGGTTTGATGATGGCAGACCAGAGAAATCGAGGGGATCTTCCGAAAATCGTAGGGGCGACTAGTGCGGTTGCAAGTTTTATTAGCTTACATTTACTTCAACATAGAGAATAGTGAAAGTTTCATTAAAATCGGCTTACTAGTTTTCGAGATATGGATTTTTAAGTGCATGGTGAAGTCGGTTTAACTTTCAATATTTTAGATTATCACTTGTTAATGTGCAAAAGGTATATATACTCGTATGAGCGGTGCCACACGGCACTGTGCGGCGTCGCTACGGTTTCTTAAAAAGATATCTATGGTAGGTATACCGCATAGTACGCTGCGGTACCGCGCTAAGTTATTTGAGTGTTAGCGCGCAAAACGTCGCAGTGTGGCGTATAATAATCCGACAAAATCTGTACGTTGCGGGCGCCGCAACGCGCCGTGTCGAACGCTATTAGAGCTTCGATTAATAAACGAGAACGGTTTAAAGTATACGATCAAATTAGTATTCAATTTCGGACACAACTTCCCTATTTCATCAACATTTTCACCATCACCAAATCGCCGTTTAAACTACTTATTGAGTTTTTGACAACCCATTTTGCGATAAGTACGGGAATTTATTCTCTCCTACATATTTTTTAAATCTTCTGATTAATGTTCTCTTAGATTCCGCTTTAATGTTTCGTTACGTTGGATCAAAATTACTGAAAGCTTGCCTTGCTCTAGATAAATAATTTTATGTCATGTTTAATGTGTTCACCGAGACTCGCGATGCAATAAAGTTTGTTTTGATACACTGGAAGCGTCGTTTGTAATTAAAACAGTATCTCTATTTTTGCCCACATCATCAATAAACAAATCCTATCTTTTTTTATGCTGTTATGTACGTACAAGAAAATTAAGCGTAGATTTAAGATTAAAGGTAAAGCCATCTATCTATCTGTATTCTGTACATATAATAAAATCGTAGACGTGCCGTATCTGTACGTTAAACATTTTTGCAAAATAATAATAACTAGGGGATGTTAGGGATAAGTAACAGAACGTTAAAAAGCTATTTTTGAAATTTTTGTCTGTTTGTCTATTGTTCTGTATGTTTTTGCGCACATCACGCAATAACTACTGAATGGATTGAAATGAAACTTGGCATGATTTAAGTTCATACTTCGGAGTAACACATAGGATACTTTTCCCGAAGTTCAGCACGGTTCCCTTGGGAGAGGGGATGAAATTCAAAATGAGTACTTAGCTATTCATTAACGCGTAATCCGATTTCTTTCATTCTTTTTTTGTTAGAAAGGAGATACTTTAAAGATTACTGGCTAATCTCTGAAAGGCTGGATTGATTTTGATGGGACTTTTACTGGCGGATTTTTACATTTCGATCTACCTAAACATCCGCCAGTGAACTTTAACAGTTTTTAGCAAGGTATGAGCTCAAAGAAGCTTAGAAAAAACAAAATGATTCCCACGGGATATTTAAAAACTAGGTAATATCCACGCGAACGAAGTCGCGGGTATCCGCTTGTATTCTAATATTATAAATGCGAAAGTGAGTGTGTCTGACTGTCTGTTAACTTTTCACGACTCAATAGCTGAACTGGGGGGTTATTCTGTAACTTAGTTAGCAACTGAAAATAGTTGCCAACGAATTAAACAGTAAATGATAGCCACCGAATAAGTTCGATATACATTGCTGCTTTACTGTGAGAAATTATGAAAACACTTTATATTTCCCACAGTAAAGCAGCAATGTATATCAAACTAATTCGTTGGCAACTTTTTTCAGTTGCTAACTAAGTTACAGAATAACCCAGCTGATCTTATCGAAATGCACAGAGATATTTTGCGTACTTACAATGTCTATTGGAAAATCAAAGAATCCCCGTGGGATTTTTTAAAATCGAATCTACGCAGATGAAATTTTTTTTTTCTTCAGAAAATGATTCAAAGATGAATTAATTCTAGCGGACATTCATGATCGACTATCGTGAATGTATCGATTTATTTATCGTAAATTGTTTTATATTTCATCGTAGTGACATAAAATATTTCTGTCAGTGTTCGTATAAATTGCGCATGTGGGCGACGGGGTATCACAAAAACTGTCAGAAAATATTTTCGCGCATCCATATTCCATACGTCTATCGCGGAGTGGCGACTCTAGTAAGTTCTCTATCGTTTGGATTACGCTGTCGGTCGAATAATCATATGAGCTTAGTAACAGGTAGTTATTTCGAATTATGTTTTTTTTTAAATTGTATAGGTAGATGGGCTTTGTATTTTGAGACAAAAGTTATACCTATATTGAGGTAAATTTTTCTCCTGCAACTTTATCTCAATATAAGTGTTCCAATCAAACTTTGTTTAGCATAAATTAATGTAAAGTTGTATAAATTACTTTCTGTCCTCATTTATTTTGATTAATTATAACTGCTGTAAATATAAATAAATCTATTGCTAACTAGAAAATCTTTCAACAGACAGCTAAAAGATATGTCTGGCATTCAATGGCATCGCATTTTATAAATGATTTACCCGACAGAATTCCTAACAATTTATTTACTCTGACAGCGCCAAGTATAATTTCTATTTAAACGATTTATTTAGCGTTCAATGAAAGATCGCTAGACTACGTTACCAACTATAGGTGCAACATTGTGCTAAGGTTACGCCAGATCATTCGCTTTTGCGTAAAATTTATAAGACGAGAGGTCACATTATTAATTTTTTTATACTATAGGTAAACGAATCGTAAGGAGTGATATTTGCAGTCAACTTTCTCCTGCAAATTATATTACAAGCAAATATTATTTATATATTTAAGTAATTTGATATTATAATAAAAGATCTTTTCGCAAACTTTGACTCTTTAGGCCAAATGTTTCCATCTAGGCATGATGCGGCTACTCTTATAGGAACATGAGGTCTGCAATACATATTTGTTCTCTCTTTGTTCAACTCGAGTTTGTTACGGTATACCCTTCTCCCGAGAGTGCTTGGAGCACTCGTAGCTTAAGTTTTAAGCTGTCGTATTCACGCACAACAGACCTACATGGTTTACGTGCGGACACCTGCCCAGAATGAAGAAGAAGCTGTCGTATTATCTGTCACCAAAAGTGTACAGTGTTTTATCACCAATTTTGAGAATTAAATGACTATAAATGTTAAGTTGAAGTGTTCAAGTAGTTGAAGAGTTTTAAAGCAAGTTGTATGTTTTGTCACAGCTATCCGAAGTTGGCGGCGAGCTAGCGGAAGAGCGCGCGGCGGCGGCGCTGGCGACGGAGCGCGCGGACGCCGAGGCGGCCGAGCGGCTGCGGGTCGAGCGGGACAACAGAGAGTTCCTCGCCAACAACCAGCGGTTGCAACAGGTGAACTTCTTCTTCTTCTTGTGCCTCTCCATTACTGAAGGTCAGCAGCCAGTCTTTTGAACCTCTCCTTGTCCATGGCTAGGCGGAATAGTTGTGCGACTGTCTTGATGCCAGTCCATTCCCTTATGTTTCTTAGCCATGACTTCTACCGCCTTCCAACACCTCTTTTTCCTGTAATTTTCCCCATCATAATAGTCTACAACAGGCGGTATTTACCTATCGTGTCGCAGTATATGGCCTAGGTACTAGATCTCACGCTGTTTGATGGTTCTTACTAGCTCGGTGTTCTTGTGCATTCGGGGAAGAACCTCTGCGCTAGGCACCTCAGCCGTACAACTTATGCAGAGCATCCTTAGACAAGTCGACATTTCGAAGGCTTCGATCTCTGTGCGCAAGGCTTCCACTAAGGTCCATGTATCGCAACCATATAAAACTACGGACCAAATGTAGCATTGTAGCAGTCTGATACGGAGTTTTAGAGAAAGTTGACGGCTACAAAAAAATTTTTTCATCTTCGTAAAAGATGCGCGAGCAATTTCTTTACGTACTCGGATGTCGCAGTGTCGCTTTTCCATGAGACTGTTAGCCATGACCCAAGATAGGTATTTGTATTTGTCAACTCTCTCCAAGATATTAAGTCCGATCTGTATGTAGCTGGTGAAGCCGCCTTGTCTTCTCCGAAATAACCGAAATATACCTAAAGTATTTTGTTTATTTCCAGGCATCGGAACGTCTCGAGCTCGAGCTGCTGCACTGGCGGTCGGCGGAGAGCGGCGCGGAGCCCTCGGACTCGGAGGGCTCGGAGGCGGACGGCGCGGGCGGCGCCGAGAAGTACAAGCGGCGGTTCGAGCGCGCGCACCGCGAGCTGCAGCTGCTGCGCGCGCAGCTGCGGCGCCAGCACGAGGACGACCTGGAGCAGCTGGTCACCGTCAAGAAGCAGCTCGAGAAGAAGGTATATACATAACGGGTGTCAAAAAGCCTCAATAGCGCAACGGTCGTCGGGCGCGGATCGGGAACCGTAGGGTCGACGGTTCAAACCCGTTACACTATTGTCGTACCCTACCCTACTCCTAGCACAAGTTTTCACTTAATTGGAGGGGAAAAGAGAATATTAGCCATGTTCATCATGGTTAATATTCTTTAAAAAAATAAGGGACCGCTATCGGAAACTTCGCGCTATTATTATACCTACTAACATACTACTACCTAACACAATCACCATTTACCAACAAATCTGAGACGTTCGATTTTGACGTACTTATTTCAACAAACACAATTAGGCCAGTGATATCCACATCCAGACAAACGGTAGACGCAAAATCCATACAGGTTATTATAATAACGCAATGAGATTATAGCATCATTTAAACCACAATATGAATTCTAAATTATCTCCATCCGAAACTGAAGTTATCTGCGATCATCCTTGATCGCGGACTGATGCTGATAATGTTGTGAACCTAAGGGACCGTTCAGATAGACCGGCGCGGAGAGCATCGGAGAGCATTTCTTTTTTCACACAGACCGGCCGTTTAAGTTTGCTCTGCTCTCCGCGCCGGTCTGTGTGAACGGACACGCGGATGCGTTCGGAGCCGAGCGTACGCTCTTGGGCCGGATGGCAGAGCAATTCGGCCTACGGTCGGCTGTGCGAGCATGAAAGAGCACGCGAACCGAGCCGGTCGGATGCTCGAGTGCGAAAGAGCACGAGCATAGAGCAGCCGAGCGGCTGCTCTTAATATTTCACACAGAACGTATTGGGAGCATCCTCGAGCATCCTCTTATCATAAAAGAGATAAAATGCAAAATAAAGCTTATTTCAATATCTTAAGATTCTATTTTAAATGCGATTATTTGCTCTGCTCTCCGCGCCGGTCTATCTGAAAGGTCCCTAATGCTGATAGTACAAGTACCACCCATCTTATACTGACGTCTGATAAAATATGTAAAAAACAAAACCGTGTTCAGTACGAGTTACAGTGGATAGTTGTTTTCGTCTCCACTGCTACACGTCCACAGCTGGACGTAGGTCTCTTGTAAAGATTTACACACGGTCCTGTGTCGTAGTGAAGAATAAGTGTATGTAAAACAGCGATGGTGGACGAAAACGAAGAGGTCAGTGCCCATAAGTTCCTTATGAAGTAAGAGTCGATGTTTTGAAAAAATCTTGTCTTCAGCTGATGCGTGTCGATAGTTCAACGCGTTGGCGTCGACCCAATTTAATTAGATCAGCCGATGATGGCTGAGATTAAACTTTTTATACGTGCGCCTAATCGCTGCGGAGTTTCGTAATAGATAAAATTACTATTGTGTAACATGAACGCTATTTATCAACTTTTACATGCTATTTTTATACATTTGACGCGGACATTTTTTTTTTTTTTCACCGAAACGTAATTTGTTATTTCCACTTTGATAATAAAATGTACTGGTATCTAGGTAGGTACGTAAATATATTATTATACTTATAGATCGACCAGAATCTCATGAAAAATAGGGAAATGAAATTCCAAGGTTAGCAACACTACGGCTGCCCTAGCGATAAACAAAGTAACTGACATTTTTTGTGATATTGACTTTTTGCATTAACAAAAGTTTTATGTCGAGTAGTTTTTTACCACAGTTTCATATTTCAAATAACTTGAACCGTTTACTGAAATTTAAATTGCCCAAACAAAGTAACTGCACTCACTAACCCGGAATATAAATGCAAAAACCAAGTAAACAACAAGCAAAACACAAAAACAAAGTAATTGGATGTTGATTACTTTGTTTTTGTATTTAAAATGCAGTTGCTTGATTTTTCGTTTCGTGAAACGATCCCAGGTAAGGTGTTCTGAATGATTACTTTGTTTATCACTAGAGCAGCCGAGTTAACCTAGTGTTGCTTACTACAAAATTTAATTTCCCTATTTTTCATGAGATTCTGGTCGATCTATACTTGTTTTCTTTTGTCAATCTGTCTTTCAACTTCAAGTATTGATGTGCATATGAGATATTTTAGACTCTATTAATAGAGCCTAAAATATGTCATATGCTATGTTTTCAGTACTTCCAATTTTTAACCCCCGACGCAAAAACGACGGGGTGTTATAAGTTTGACGTGTCTGTGTCTGTGTGTGTGTGTGTGTGTGTGTGTGTGTGTGTGCGTGTGTGTGTGTGTGCGTGCGTGCGTGCGTGCGTGCGTGCGTGCGTGCGTGCGTGCGTGCGTGCGTGCGTGCGTGCGTGCGTGCGTGTCTGTCTGTTCCCCTGTGGTGCTCAAACGGGTGGACCGATTTGAATGCGGTTTTTTTGTTTGAAAGTTGATTTAGTCGAGAGTGTTGTTAGCTATGTTTGATGAAAATCGGTCCAAGATGGCCCCCGCTACAAAATGGCGGATTACATATTTTTTCACAACTCCCTTAATATGGGTATCAAATGAAAGGGCTTGACTAGTAGAATAGCACTATTGCAAATCCAAGATGGCCGCCGCCACAAAATGGCGAATGTCGGGGGTTTTTTAAATTTACACTTGTACTTTGGATTAATAATATATTATCCAAAAACAAAACTTTAAGAAACCTACATGCATTAGCGCTCATACCCCTGGTTGCATCGTTGCGGTGTCGGCTTTCATCACACCACATTAAAATTAGTGCTACTGCACTAATTTGGTTAATCACTCTTAAACATCGTGTACTTTATCTCTAATCGAACTAGCAAACAAAAGAACATAATTAACGTTACCAACAAATTATTTCTCTATTATCTTTGGGTAAACGGGGACATAAAGTATAGGGAACTGTTTTAACTATAACAATTTCTAACGTAAATAAACAAACATATAAATGAAAGAGAAACTCGGCGCGAGCCGAGTTTACTCGACAAACATTAAAATAACTCAATAGCAGAAATAAAATCAAGATCTGTGAGCGATAAAATGGATAGAGTACCTATCATCATCATCATCATGATCAACCCATTACCGGCTCACTACAGAGCACGGGTCTCCTCTCAGAGTGAGAAGGGTTTTGGCCATAGTCTACCACGCTGGCCAAGCGGATTGGCAGACTTCACACACCTATGAGAACGTCACGGAGAACTCTCAGGCGTGCAGGTTTCCTCACGATGTTTTCCTTCACCGTTAAAGCAAGTGATATTTAAATACTTAAAACGCACATAACTCGGAAAAGTTAGAGGTGCGTGCCCGGGATCGAACCCACGACCTCCGATTAGAAGTCGGTTGTCCTAACCACTAGGCTATCACAGCTTATTAGAGTAGAGTACCTATACTACGATAATATAAATTTTGTTTTATTGACAGATTATTATCTTTTATATTCTCGTATTATCGAGAGTTTGTTCAATGTTAACGGTGTTCGTTTGTTATATCATATTATGGACAAACTAATATAGCCTTTGTTACTATTACGTTTAGGTGCAAGATGCGTACGAGGAAGTGGAGGAGCAGCGCGCGGTGGCGGCGCAGTGGAAGCGCAAGCTGCAGAAACTCACCAACGACATGGCCGACCTGCGCTCCTTGCTCGACGAACAGGTGACAAGCAAAAAAACATTTACCTACTACATATATAGTACTTTTGAATCGTCAATTGAATCTACCACAGGTTCGGAATGCAGTTCCAGCCGAGAAGAACCTGCAAGAAACTCGGCTGTTGCTCTTTTTTTTAAAATAACATTATAACAATTATTATTATTAATGTACATGATTGAAATGCCGTCTCGCGCATTGCTGGAACGAGTTAAATCCAAGCTTTTTTATCGTTTATATAATCTTCAATTGTATAATAAGCTTTTTTTATGAGCATACTTTTAATAGAGTTCTTAAACTTGTGTAAAGGCAAGTCTAAGACATATTTTTTATTCAGATAAACTTTTACAAGTGCTTTTGAATCGACAAATGAATCTACCACTGGTTCGGAATGGTGCTTACAATTCTACACGTCAAAAAGGGCAGACAAAAGTAGCCCCATTTCCGACGGCGGCACCCGTTCACGAGCATGACGCATGATCCAGCCATTGCTTCGCTCAACCATATTTGAGGGAACGTAACAACCCGCACCACGCGACACCACCACAGAAAGGTCACCAAGGCAGGTCACCGTAATGACTCATTAAAATTGAAGTTTGACCATTTATATTGTTGGACACTATTCGCAGTGTACAAGTAAATTACGTGATAAACAACTATAGACACGGAATATGTCTGCAGATTAACCAATCTAAAGGTTAGCACTGATACTACTGTGCGGTGTTTCTCTGTTTATAAACCCATCCCATAGCCCTGATCCGATTGCCATCGTCTCGGAGCCAATTCAACACGCTTGACTTTTTTTCAGACTTGTCGCAACAATCTGCTGGAGAAACGGCAGCGCAAGTTCGACGCGGAGCTGCACAGCGCGCAGGACGAGCTGAAGAGAGAGCGCGCGGCCAAAGACCGCCTCTCCCGCGAGCGCGACCAAGCGCACGCCGAGAAGTACGCGCTGGAGCAGAGTCTCTCTGTGAGTCCCTTGCACTGTCTTACCGTTGTCTGAAAGATCAATCCAAATCTCATCAGCATAAGTCGGCCAACGGGCGGTAATAATAATTTATAGTTGCCCCATTGCGAATAACATGACTGTATTTCAAGGTCACGGCACTAGTTTGTAAGTTTAAATTGGCTTTAAGAGCAACTTTACTTTAAAAGGCCACCTAGAATACTTTACAGATAATTACAGATAATAACAGTCAGCGCCATTTAGAAATTCATTGTCTCAAAAAAACAATGCTTAGTACGATTTTCTAATATGATAAAAAAGTGTGCATCAATTATGAACGAAATCGGTACAATCACAAAGAATTTTAAAATGGCGCCGACTTTTTTAAATTTTGGTAACAGTTTCCTGTTTTGTGATCCCAGAGAGCTCTAAATATCGATTTTGAATGAAATTGGTCAATTAACAAAGAATTTTAAAATGGCGCCGACTTTAAATTTTGGTAACAGTTTCCTGTTTTGTGATCCCAGAGAGCTCTAAATATCGATTTTGAATGAAATCGGTCAATTAACAAAGAATTTCAAAATGGCGTTGACTTTTTAAGTTTTGGTAACAGTTTCCTGTTTTGTGATCCTAGGGATCCTCAAATATTGATTTTGAACGAAATCGGTACAACCACAAAGAGTTTCAAAATGGCGCCGACTTTTTTAAATTTTGGTAACAGTTTCCTGTTTTGTGATCCCAGGGAGCTCTAAATATCGATTTTGAATGAAATCGGTCAATTAACAAAAAAAATTCAAAATGGCGCCGACTTTTTTAAATTTTGGTAACAGTTTCCTGTTTTGTGATCCCAGAGAGCTCTAAATATCGATTTTGAATGAAATTGGTCAATTAACAAAGAATTTCAAAATGGCGTCGACTTTTTTAAGTTTTGGTAACAGTTTCCTGTTTTGTGATCCCAGGGAGCCTCAGATATTGATTTTGAACGAAATCGGTACAATCACAAAGAATTTTAAAATGGCGCCGACTTTAAATTTTGGTAACAGTTTCCTGTTTTGTGATCCCAGAGAGCTCTAAATATCGATTTTGAATGAAATCGGTCAATTAACAAAGAATTTCAAAATGGCGTTGACTTTTTAACTTTTGGTAACAGTTTCCTGTTTTGTGATCCTAGGGATCCTCAAATATTGATTTTGAACGAAATCGGTACAATCACAAAGAATTTCAAAATGGCGCCGACTTTTTTAAATTTTGGTAACAGTTTCCTGTTTTGTGATCCCAGGGAGCTCTAAATATCGATTTTGAATGAAATCGGTCAATTAACAAAAAAATTCAAAATGGCGTCGACTTTTTTAAGTTTTGGTAACAGTTTCCTGTTATGTGATCCCAGGGAGCTCTAAATATCGATTTTGAACGAAATCGGTCAATTAACAAAGAATTTCAAAATGGCGCCGACTGTTTTAAATTTTGGTAACAGTTTCATAATTATTTGTGATCCCAGGGAGCCCATAATATCGATTTTTTATATTTATAATAATATATAATTTATATTCATCAAAATTATTACAAAGTTACAAAACATAATTATTTTCTATATTTTCAAATGAAAACACGACGCGCGACGTGTACTGCAGCCCCTGAGCTTGTGCACACGCACAGGCCGAGCCGGTATAAACCGGTTACCCTCCGTACGCGACGTAGCGCCTGTGCTCACACACACACGCGCGTCAAGCTTGTAGTAGTGTACCTATCGTAGCGCGCTTGTATGAAGCTTTGACTCTGTTCCGTCCTCTGTGCTCTAACATGGTAAACTGAGTCGTTGTTAAGTTCGGCTCCAGTTCCATTCGGGTTTGGTTGGTGTGCACTCACGGTGCATGTGTTGGTCGCAGGAAGCTCGCATGGAGCTCGAGCTGAAGGAGGAGCGGCTGGCGGCGGCGGCGCGCGAGCTGGAGGAGCGCGGCGGCGGCGGCGACGAGGTGGCGGCGCTGCGGCGCGCCAAGGCCGACCTCGAGCGCCGCGTGCGCGACCAGGAGGAGGAGCTCGACGAGCTCGCCGGACAGATACAGGTAACACTGACTGTTGTCGCAGGAAGCTCGCATGGAGCTCGAGCTGAAGGAGGAGCGGCTGGCGGCGGCGGCGCGCGAGCTGGAGGAGCGCGGCGGCGGCGGCGACGAGGTGGCGGCGCTGCGGCGCGCCAAGGCCGACCTCGAGCGCCGCGTGCGCGACCAGGAGGAGGAGCTCGACGAGCTCGCCGGACAGATACAGGTAACACTGACTGTAGTCGCAGGAAGCTCGCATGGAGCTCGAGCTGAAGGAGGAGCGGCTGGCGGCGGCGGCGCGCGAGCTGGAGGAGCGCGGCGGCGGCGGCGACGAGGTGGCGGCGCTGCGGCGCGCCAAGGCCGACCTCGAGCGCCGCGTGCGCGACCAGGAGGAGGAGCTCGACGAGCTCGCCGGACAGATACAGGTAACACTGACTGTAGTCGCAGGAAGCTCGCATGGAGCTCGAGCTGAAGGAGGAGCGGCTGGCGGCGGCGGCGCGCGAGCTGGAGGAGCGCGGCGGCGGCGGCGACGAGGTGGCGGCGCTGCGGCGCGCCAAGGCCGACCTCGAGCGCCGCGTGCGCGACCAGGAGGAGGAGCTCGACGAGCTCGCCGGACAGATACAGGTAACACTGACTGTAGTCGCAGGAAGCTCGCATGGAGCTCGAGCTGAAGGAGGAGCGGCTGGCGGCGGCGGCGCGCGAGCTGGAGGAGCGCGGCGGCGGCGGCGACGAGGTGGCGGCGCTGCGGCGCGCCAAGGCCGACCTCGAGCGCCGCGTGCGCGACCAGGAGGAGGAGCTCGACGAGCTCGCCGGACAGATACAGGTAACACTGACTGTAGTCGCAGGAAGCTCGCATGGAGCTCGAGCTGAAGGAGGAGCGGCTGGCGGCGGCGGCGCGCGAGCTGGAGGAGCGCGGCGGCGGCGGCGACGAGGTGGCGGCGCTGCGGCGCGCCAAGGCCGACCTCGAGCGCCGCGTGCGCGACCAGGAGGAGGAGCTCGACGAGCTCGCCGGACAGATACAGGTAACACTGACTGTAGTCGCAGGAAGCTCGCATGGAGCTCGAGCTGAAGGAGGAGCGGCTGGCGGCGGCGGCGCGCGAGCTGGAGGAGCGCGGCGGCGGCGGCGACGAGGTGGCGGCGCTGCGGCGCGCCAAGGCCGACCTCGAGCGCCGCGTGCGCGACCAGGAGGAGGAGCTCGACGAGCTCGCCGGACAGATACAGGTAACACTGACTGTAGTCGCAGGAAGCTCGCATGGAGCTCGAGCTGAAGGAGGAGCGGCTGGCGGCGGCGGCGCGCGAGCTGGAGGAGCGCGGCGGCGGCGGCGACGAGGTGGCGGCGCTGCGGCGCGCCAAGGCCGACCTCGAGCGCCGCGTGCGCGACCAGGAGGAGGAGCTCGACGAGCTCGCCGGACAGATACAGGTAACACTGACTGTAGTCGCAGGAAGCTCGCATGGAGCTCGAGCTGAAGGAGGAGCGGCTGGCGGCGGCGGCGCGCGAGCTGGAGGAGCGCGGCGGCGGCGGCGACGAGGTGGCGGCGCTGCGGCGCGCCAAGGCCGACCTCGAGCGCCGCGTGCGCGACCAGGAGGAGGAGCTCGACGAGCTCGCCGGACAGATACAGGTAACACTGACTGTAGTCGCAGGAAGCTCGCATGGAGCTCGAGCTGAAGGAGGAGCGGCTGGCGGCGGCGGCGCGCGAGCTGGAGGAGCGCGGCGGCGGCGGCGACGAGGTGGCGGCGCTGCGGCGCGCCAAGGCCGACCTCGAGCGCCGCGTGCGCGACCAGGAGGAGGAGCTCGACGAGCTCGCCGGACAGATACAGGTAACACTGACTGTAGTCGCAGGAAGCTCGCATGGAGCTCGAGCTGAAGGAGGAGCGGCTGGCGGCGGCGGCGCGCGAGCTGGAGGAGCGCGGCGGCGGCGGCGACGAGGTGGCGGCGCTGCGGCGCGCCAAGGCCGACCTCGAGCGCCGCGTGCGCGACCAGGAGGAGGAGCTCGACGAGCTCGCCGGACAGATACAGGTAACACTGACTGTAGTCGCAGGAAGCTCGCATGGAGCTCGAGCTGAAGGAGGAGCGGCTGGCGGCGGCGGCGCGCGAGCTGGAGGAGCGCGGCGGCGGCGGCGACGAGGTGGCGGCGCTGCGGCGCGCCAAGGCCGACCTCGAGCGCCGCGTGCGCGACCAGGAGGAGGAGCTCGACGAGCTCGCCGGACAGATACAGGTAACACTGACTGTAGTCGCAGGAAGCTCGCATGGAGCTCGAGCTGAAGGAGGAGCGGCTGGCGGCGGCGGCGCGCGAGCTGGAGGAGCGCGGCGGCGGCGGCGACGAGGTGGCGGCGCTGCGGCGCGCCAAGGCCGACCTCGAGCGCCGCGTGCGCGACCAGGAGGAGGAGCTCGACGAGCTCGCCGGACAGATACAGGTAACACTGACTGTAGTCGCAGGAAGCTCGCATGGAGCTCGAGCTGAAGGAGGAGCGGCTGGCGGCGGCGGCGCGCGAGCTGGAGGAGCGCGGCGGCGGCGGCGACGAGGTGGCGGCGCTGCGGCGCGCCAAGGCCGACCTCGAGCGCCGCGTGCGCGACCAGGAGGAGGAGCTCGACGAGCTCGCCGGACAGATACAGGTAACACTGACTGTAGTCGCAGGAAGCTCGCATGGAGCTCGAGCTGAAGGAGGAGCGGCTGGCGGCGGCGGCGCGCGAGCTGGAGGAGCGCGGCGGCGGCGGCGACGAGGTGGCGGCGCTGCGGCGCGCCAAGGCCGACCTCGAGCGCCGCGTGCGCGACCAGGAGGAGGAGCTCGACGAGCTCGCCGGACAGATACAGGTAACACTGACTGTAGTCGCAGGAAGCTCGCATGGAGCTCGAGCTGAAGGAGGAGCGGCTGGCGGCGGCGGCGCGCGAGCTGGAGGAGCGCGGCGGCGGCGGCGACGAGGTGGCGGCGCTGCGGCGCGCCAAGGCCGACCTCGAGCGCCGCGTGCGCGACCAGGAGGAGGAGCTCGACGAGCTCGCCGGACAGATACAGGTAACACTGACTGTAGTCGCAGGAAGCTCGCATGGAGCTCGAGCTGAAGGAGGAGCGGCTGGCGGCGGCGGCGCGCGAGCTGGAGGAGCGCGGCGGCGGCGGCGACGAGGTGGCGGCGCTGCGGCGCGCCAAGGCCGACCTCGAGCGCCGCGTGCGCGACCAGGAGGAGGAGCTCGACGAGCTCGCCGGACAGATACAGGTAACACTGACTTTCTTCTTCTTTATTACGCTCTTGGCAGAGCGGTCGTGGTCATCCAGAAGTGCCGTCTTTAAGGGCAGATGTTATTCGCATCACGAACATTTGCCACTTCTCCCTGCTGGCCGACAGACTGGTGCACTTGTGAAAGGGACCGCCCACAGCTGACTTAATTTGGTCGGTCCATTGCATGGGCGACCTTCCTCGCCCTCTAGTGCCCTCAACTTTGCCTTGCACGATAAGATGCTCAATGGAGTTACCCTCACGCCGGGAGACGTGTCCGAAGAACTTCAATATGTGACTCTGTACTAATGTCGAAAGACGCTCAGCATCAAACAGCTTCTTGAACTATAGAGACGTTTGTGCGCAATTCGGTCCATGAGATTCCCAACATTCGACTCCAGCACCACATCTCCAGAGCATCGATTTTTGTCTTCTCGACTTGTCGCAAAGTCCACGTCTCCGCAGCGCATAAAAATATGGGGAAAACAAGCGTTTGAACGAGTCGGATCTTCGTGGCTCTAGTCAGGTTCTTGTTCTTCCATATTCTCTTCAGCCTGTCCATCGCGGTCGTTGCTATAGCCATTCGTCTCTTTACTTCTTCTGTGCAAGAGCCTCACCACGCCACGGGCCTCCTTTCAGAATAAGAATGGTGTAGACCGCAGGCCGTAGGCCGATGGATGATACATAATATAAGATGCAGGAGGATTCTTGCAATGCAATAAGTTGCGGTGCGGCCCGCCCTAAGCTGCGCGAGTCTAAACAAATGTATTGTTTTGCAGCTATTAGAAAGTTCCAAGCTTCGGCTGGAGATGTTGCTGGAGCAGCAGCGCAAGGAGGCGAGGCTGGAGGCGGCCGCGCGAGACGAGGAGATGGAGGAGACCCGCGCCAACGCCTCCAAGAAACTTAAAAGTGAGTAACGGATTGTTATTGATGTACATTGTTGGGTACAGATCTCTCGTGGGAGATATCACCTGGACATGTTCTGTTTGTATTCTCTTGCAGTGTTGGAAAGCCAGCTGGAGAGCGAGCACGCGGAGCGCAGCCTGCTGCTGCGCGAGCGACACGAGCTGGAGCGGCGCCTCGCCGCGCTCGAGGAGACCGCGCGCGCCGAGAACCACGAGCAGGCGCAGCTCGTGCAGAGGCTCAAGAGGTACGGAATACCTTGGGGCTGTAACTCTACTCAGACTTGAGACTGAGTTGAAATGAGACAGATTTATGTCAGCAACATATTTTTTGTCCCTTTTTAACTCTGTCTCAAGACTGAGTAGCGTCAAAGTACGCTCTATAGATCTCAGCCTAAGGGTCTAGAGTCTGCAGGCGGACTCCATTTGAACTGCACGTCGACCTGCCAATGGCGGTTTGGATGCAGTTCTATTGCAGTTGCCACAACTGACAGACTGCACTGTCCGCTGTACTAGAACTGCACGCAGACTGTGATGTCTGTCTGCGCTTCCGGTGTATACAGATCGGTATGTATGGTACAACATTCAGCAAGCCGCTCTCGTGCTCTGACGCATCAGGATAAGCAAGCAAGCAGCAATACGCACTACCACACTACACAGCACCCATATAAATGATAAACCCTCTGAAACACCTTATCGATATCGGGTGAAATGTGTGTGGTGTGTTTTAGAAGGTTTGTTTGGTGTTGTGTGATTGTGGTGCGTATAGCTTGCTTGGTTTCTTATTTTTCCTTTAGATGGAGAGCGGACCATCATAGCGCATGCTGCAACATACATATTATTCTGGTTTTGTAGGTTTTTGGTTTTTACTTAACTGGTTTTACTCTTAGCCCTCTGGTACATAATTTGTTATTGTTTTTGTTAGGGATCTGAAGAGGTATCGCGCTCTACTCCGCGACGCGCAAACGATGTTGGAACAGAAAGAGAAAGAGGGCGGTGGCAAAGCGCAGATTAGACAGTTGAAGAACCAGGTTAGTTTTAAACTGTATTATTAGATAACTATGTAAGGCATTTTTCTAGGTAAGGTTTTATTTTCATGATAGGTAATCTAGACGGCAATCTTTGCAATAAATGTAAAGAATATTCCGAACAAAACTTATGCTAAGCTGTCGAACAAGACACGTTGCCCGTTATTTTATTTTTATTATAAGTAGAAATTCAGACATGTCAAGTTGCGTTGTTCATAAAAAGATATCTACGAGTATATTTGTATCATACCGAGCCTGAGACTATTTACAAATGGTCTAAGATCCCGCTATACAACGACCTTCACCGAGATGTTTATTTGATGAAACGTATTTTATATTTAATTTAACATGTCAATAAATATATTGCATATGGGTTGCCTAACAAATTTTAGTCCAGGATATGATTAATTAATAAATAAAAAATATATATTTTTTTTTAACATTTCACCGGTTTAATTATTAGACAAATTCTATACCAATCGAAAGTATGATGCCCATAGAATATGCAAACGTTAGGTTGCTTATTCTTTTCCGGCCACAACTCTCGGGTAGCCAGGTGTAAACAGGTAAATCGATTCTAGCATTTTGCACCGGTCTGATTATTGAATTAAAATTAAATGAAAATAAAGATGATTACGTCATTATGAATTTGTCTAATAATCAAACCAGTGAAATGTTTAAAAAAAATTTTTTTTTTTTTTTTCAATTATTAATTAATCATATCCTGGACTGAAATTTGTTAAGCAACCCATATGCAATATATTTATTGACGTATTAAATTAAATATAAAATACGTTTCATCAAATAAGCATCTCGGTGAAGGTCGTTGTATGGCGGGATCCTATACTAAAAGGACCGTTTCACAGAAGGCTATAAACATTTGTGTTCCGTTGGTCAGCTGGAGGACCTGGAGCTGGCTCTGCGCGCGGCGCACAAGGCGCGGTCGACCGCCGAGGCCGAGGCGGCGGAGGCGACGGCCGCGGCCGAGGAGGCGAGCCGCGCCAAGAGCGAGGCGGCCGAGCGCGCGCTCGCCGCGAGCCGCGACGCCGCCGCCGCGCGCGCGCAGCTCGACGACGCCGAGGAGGAGGCCGCCGAGGTGAGCGCGCGCTGCCCACGAGCTGCTGTGTTGTGTCGGTCAGCTGGAGGACCTGGAGCTGGCTCTGCGCGCGGCGCACAAGGCGCGGTCGACCGCCGAGGCCGAGGCGGCGGAGGCGACGGCCGCGGCCGAGGAGGCGAGCCGCGCCAAGAGCGAGGCGGCCGAGCGCGCGCTCGCCGCGAGCCGCGACGCCGCCGCCGCGCGCGCGCAGCTCGACGACGCCGAGGAGGAGGCCGCCGAGGTGAGCGCGCGCTGCCCACGAGCTGCTGTGTTGTGTCGGTCAGCTGGAGGACCTGGAGCTGGCTCTGCGCGCGGCGCACAAGGCGCGGTCGACCGCCGAGGCCGAGGCGGCGGAGGCGACGGCCGCGGCCGAGGAGGCGAGCCGCGCCAAGAGCGAGGCGGCCGAGCGCGCGCTCGCCGCGAGCCGCGACGCCGCCGCCGCGCGCGCGCAGCTCGACGACGCCGAGGAGGAGGCCGCCGAGGTGAGCGCGCGCTGCCCACGAGCTGCTGTGTTGTGTCGGTCAGCTGGAGGACCTGGAGCTGGCTCTGCGCGCGGCGCACAAGGCGCGGTCGACCGCCGAGGCCGAGGCGGCGGAGGCGACGGCCGCGGCCGAGGAGGCGAGCCGCGCCAAGAGCGAGGCGGCCGAGCGCGCGCTCGCCGCGAGCCGCGACGCCGCCGCCGCGCGCGCGCAGCTCGACGACGCCGAGGAGGAGGCCGCCGAGGTGAGCGCGCGCTGCCCACGAGCTGCTGTGTTGTGTCGGTCAGCTGGAGGACCTGGAGCTGGCTCTGCGCGCGGCGCACAAGGCGCGGTCGACCGCCGAGGCCGAGGCGGCGGAGGCGACGGCCGCGGCCGAGGAGGCGAGCCGCGCCAAGAGCGAGGCGGCCGAGCGCGCGCTCGCCGCGAGCCGCGACGCCGCCGCCGCGCGCGCGCAGCTCGACGACGCCGAGGAGGAGGCCGCCGAGGTGAGCGCGCGCTGCCCACGAGCTGCTGTGTTGTGTCGGTCAGCTGGAGGACCTGGAGCTGGCTCTGCGCGCGGCGCACAAGGCGCGGTCGACCGCCGAGGCCGAGGCGGCGGAGGCGACGGCCGCGGCCGAGGAGGCGAGCCGCGCCAAGAGCGAGGCGGCCGAGCGCGCGCTCGCCGCGAGCCGCGACGCCGCCGCCGCGCGCGCGCAGCTCGACGACGCCGAGGAGGAGGCCGCCGAGGTGAGCGCGCGCTGCCCACGAGCTGCTGTGTTGTGTCGGTCAGCTGGAGGACCTGGAGCTGGCTCTGCGCGCGGCGCACAAGGCGCGGTCGACCGCCGAGGCCGAGGCGGCGGAGGCGACGGCCGCGGCCGAGGAGGCGAGCCGCGCCAAGAGCGAGGCGGCCGAGCGCGCGCTCGCCGCGAGCCGCGACGCCGCCGCCGCGCGCGCGCAGCTCGACGACGCCGAGGAGGAGGCCGCCGAGGTGAGCGCGCGCTGCCCACGAGCTGCTGTGTTGTGTCGGTCAGCTGGAGGACCTGGAGCTGGCTCTGCGCGCGGCGCACAAGGCGCGGTCGACCGCCGAGGCCGAGGCGGCGGAGGCGACGGCCGCGGCCGAGGAGGCGAGCCGCGCCAAGAGCGAGGCGGCCGAGCGCGCGCTCGCCGCGAGCCGCGACGCCGCCGCCGCGCGCGCGCAGCTCGACGACGCCGAGGAGGAGGCCGCCGAGGTGAGCGCGCGCTGCCCACGAGCTGCTGTGTTGTGTCGGTCAGCTGGAGGACCTGGAGCTGGCTCTGCGCGCGGCGCACAAGGCGCGGTCGACCGCCGAGGCCGAGGCGGCGGAGGCGACGGCCGCGGCCGAGGAGGCGAGCCGCGCCAAGAGCGAGGCGGCCGAGCGCGCGCTCGCCGCGAGCCGCGACGCCGCCGCCGCGCGCGCGCAGCTCGACGACGCCGAGGAGGAGGCCGCCGAGGTGAGCGCGCGCTGCCCACGAGCTGCTGTGTTGTGTCGGTCAGCTGGAGGACCTGGAGCTGGCTCTGCGCGCGGCGCACAAGGCGCGGTCGACCGCCGAGGCCGAGGCGGCGGAGGCGACGGCCGCGGCCGAGGAGGCGAGCCGCGCCAAGAGCGAGGCGGCCGAGCGCGCGCTCGCCGCGAGCCGCGACGCCGCCGCCGCGCGCGCGCAGCTCGACGACGCCGAGGAGGAGGCCGCCGAGGTGAGCGCGCGCTGCCCACGAGCTGCTGTGTTGTGTCGGTCAGCTGGAGGACCTGGAGCTGGCTCTGCGCGCGGCGCACAAGGCGCGGTCGACCGCCGAGGCCGAGGCGGCGGAGGCGACGGCCGCGGCCGAGGAGGCGAGCCGCGCCAAGAGCGAGGCGGCCGAGCGCGCGCTCGCCGCGAGCCGCGACGCCGCCGCCGCGCGCGCGCAGCTCGACGACGCCGAGGAGGAGGCCGCCGAGGTGAGCGCGCGCTGCCCACGAGCTGCTGTGTTGTGTCGGTCAGCTGGAGGACCTGGAGCTGGCTCTGCGCGCGGCGCACAAGGCGCGGTCGACCGCCGAGGCCGAGGCGGCGGAGGCGACGGCCGCGGCCGAGGAGGCGAGCCGCGCCAAGAGCGAGGCGGCCGAGCGCGCGCTCGCCGCGAGCCGCGACGCCGCCGCCGCGCGCGCGCAGCTCGACGACGCCGAGGAGGAGGCCGCCGAGGTGAGCGCGCGCTGCCCACGAGCTGCTGTGTTGTGTCGGTCAGCTGGAGGACCTGGAGCTGGCTCTGCGCGCGGCGCACAAGGCGCGGTCGACCGCCGAGGCCGAGGCGGCGGAGGCGACGGCCGCGGCCGAGGAGGCGAGCCGCGCCAAGAGCGAGGCGGCCGAGCGCGCGCTCGCCGCGAGCCGCGACGCCGCCGCCGCGCGCGCGCAGCTCGACGACGCCGAGGAGGAGGCCGCCGAGGTGAGCGCGCGCTGCCCACGAGCTGCTGTGTTGTGTCGGTCAGCTGGAGGACCTGGAGCTGGCTCTGCGCGCGGCGCACAAGGCGCGGTCGACCGCCGAGGCCGAGGCGGCGGAGGCGACGGCCGCGGCCGAGGAGGCGAGCCGCGCCAAGAGCGAGGCGGCCGAGCGCGCGCTCGCCGCGAGCCGCGACGCCGCCGCCGCGCGCGCGCAGCTCGACGACGCCGAGGAGGAGGCCGCCGAGGTGAGCGCGCGCTGCCCACGAGCTGCTGTGTTGTGTCGGTCAGCTGGAGGACCTGGAGCTGGCTCTGCGCGCGGCGCACAAGGCGCGGTCGACCGCCGAGGCCGAGGCGGCGGAGGCGACGGCCGCGGCCGAGGAGGCGAGCCGCGCCAAGAGCGAGGCGGCCGAGCGCGCGCTCGCCGCGAGCCGCGACGCCGCCGCCGCGCGCGCGCAGCTCGACGACGCCGAGGAGGAGGCCGCCGAGGTGAGCGCGCGCTGCCCACGAGCTGCTGTGTTGTGTCGGTCAGCTGGAGGACCTGGAGCTGGCTCTGCGCGCGGCGCACAAGGCGCGGTCGACCGCCGAGGCCGAGGCGGCGGAGGCGACGGCCGCGGCCGAGGAGGCGAGCCGCGCCAAGAGCGAGGCGGCCGAGCGCGCGCTCGCCGCGAGCCGCGACGCCGCCGCCGCGCGCGCGCAGCTCGACGACGCCGAGGAGGAGGCCGCCGAGGTGAGCGCGCGCTGCCCACGAGCTGCTGTGTTGTGTCGGTCAGCTGGAGGACCTGGAGCTGGCTCTGCGCGCGGCGCACAAGGCGCGGTCGACCGCCGAGGCCGAGGCGGCGGAGGCGACGGCCGCGGCCGAGGAGGCGAGCCGCGCCAAGAGCGAGGCGGCCGAGCGCGCGCTCGCCGCGAGCCGCGACGCCGCCGCCGCGCGCGCGCAGCTCGACGACGCCGAGGAGGAGGCCGCCGAGGTGAGCGCGCGCTGCCCACGAGCTGCTGTGCGTTCAGAACGTTTGAGAGCGATATACCGTTTCCCCCGGAGGCGTATGAATCGGATAACACGTAATAGCGTATTTTCGACCACACACCCATTTTGTTAGAAAAACATGTTAAAACCAAGTTCTACGAAATCATGGTCGCAGGACACTCGGCTACCCGATGTTGCGACTTTGATCGCTCTCTCCCGCGTCACGAACTACAACACAGCAATGTGTCTGCGCACCCAAACTGCATTTTGTTAGCTTGCAGTCCAAACGCAGTCCCTTTATTCATTTGTTTGGACCCTTAAGTTTACGCCACATGAAAAATCACAAACACAATCCATGTGTACTTGCAGTTGCTGAAGAAATACCGCGCGAGCACGAGCGCGCTGTGCGCGGCGCAGAGCTCGGCGCGCGAGGCGGAGGGGCGCGCCGAGGCGGCCGCGGAGGAGGCGCGGCAGGCCCGGGAGCGGCTCGCCGAGCTCAGCGCGCGGCTCGCGCATGCCGAGGCCGGACACGACCACGAGCACCACGAGACCGAGCGCCGGCTGGAGCTGCGCAATAAGGTATTGCTCAATAAATAAGCTATATTTTAGAGAAAAATTTAACCGACTTCGCTCCAGCAATCTCAGAGAAATCGGTGTACCAATCAAAAATATTTGTGACATAATATGGGTACATTTATGCGTTAGCTTCGTACATAAACTAAGTGTGTTATATACTAAAACCTTCCTGAAAGTAATTTACAAATTACGATAGTGAAACAATCATCAAAATTGATTCATTGATTTTTGAAATATTCGCGAATACATACATATACCTAGTACCTACATAATACATACATAATATACATACCTATATACATATGGATCAAATACAGAACCTCCTTTTTTGAAGTTGGTTAAAAACAAATAAGAACTTAAATATCTTTCAACGTTTTACTCTTTAATTTGTATAATTCTTTTACATTGAAGGAAAACATAATGAGAAAACTTGCACGACTGAGTGTTCTCTATAATGTTCTCGAAGGCGTATGAAGTCTACCAATTCGCACTCGGCCAGCGTGGTGGGCCTAAATGCTCTCATTATGAGAAGAGACCCGTGCCCTGTACTGGGCCGGTATTGGATTGATAATGATGATGGTGAATAAGTTATTCCCACCACTACAATTCAACAATCGAAATGATTTTGTAAAATCTCAACGCTGCCGTGCCGAAGAAATTCTAACTTTCTTGAAAAAAAAGAAAAAAGAAAGACATCTTTATGGCAGAAGAAAATATGTAAACAGTAAATTTTGTGTGCGCGTAGGAATTAGAATCGAGCTTGGAACTGGAGGCGACGTCGCGCGCGCGCCTGGAGGGGCAGCTGGCGCGCCTGCGCGACGCGCACGAGCAGCTCGCCGCCGAGCACGCCGCCGCGCGCGCGCGCGACCACCACGCCGCCGAGGAGGCGCGCCGACTCGCCAGGCAGCTCAGGTACCGTCGATAAACATAGCCGACGAAGAGCGCATAAAGCTCGCCGATCGCTGGGGAACTCTTCCGGGGTGATACGTATTCTGTGTCCGTCTCCAGGATGCAAGCTATCTGTGTGCCAAGTTTCATCATTCGGATGAACCGTACACTAACATATACAGTCGCCACTCCACCGGGTATTACCCGGATATATCCGATCTTTTGATCATCACCATGGAGCGGCGGTCGCATGATCCGGCCGTTGTCTAATGTAGTTATAAAGGATATCACGATAATTTAAACGCTAAGGTCCATTCGTAGTCTTATAATGGAGATTTCAATAGGTGAATTATTATTATTAAACATTACGTTCCAACGTCCAGGGAGCTAAAAGAAGAGAACTCCGCGATCAACGCGAAGCTGAGTGAAGCGACGCGTGCCAAGAGCGCGGCGGAGATGTCCGCGGCCGCCGCCGCCGCCGACGCGGCCGCGGCGCGGGACGAGGCGCGCCTGGCCGCGCGTCGCGCCACCGCGCTGCAGGAGGCCATCGCCGGCGACCTGTCCAGCCCCGGCGACTCCAGGGACACCGACAGGTAACACCACAGACATTGTGCCGCGGCGCGGGACGAGGCGCGCATGGCCGCGCGTCGCGCCACCGCGCTGCAGGAGGCCATCGCCGGCGACCTGTCCAGCCCCGGCGACTCCAGGGACACCGACAGGTAACACCACAGACATTGTGCCGCGGCGCGGGACGAGGCGCGCATGGCCGCGCGTCGCGCCACCGCGCTGCAGGAGGCCATCGCCGGCGACCTGTCCAGCCCCGGCGACTCCAGGGACACCGACAGGTAACACCACAGACATTGTGCCGCGGCGCGGGACGAGGCGCACCTGGCCGCGCGTCGCGCCACCGCGCTGCAGGAGGCCATCGCCGGCGACCTGTCCAGCCCCGGCGACTCCAGGGACACCGACAGGTAACACCACAGACATTGTGCCGCGGCGCGGGACGAGGCGCGCATGGCCGCGCGTCGCGCCACCGCGCTGCAGGAGGCCATCGCCGGCGACCTGTCCAGCCCCGGCGACTCCAGGGACACCGACAGGTAACACCACAGACATTGTGCCGCGGCGCGGGACGAGGCGCGCATGGCCGCGCGTCGCGCCACCGCGCTGCAGGAGGCCATCGCCGGCGACCTGTCCAGCCCCGGCGACTCCAGGGACACCGACAGGTAACACCACAGACATTGTGCCGCGGCGCGGGACGAGGCGCGCCTGGCCGCGCGTCGCGCCACCGCGCTGCAGGAGGCCATCGCCGGCGACCTGTCCAGCCCCGGCGACTCCAGGGACACCGACAGGTAACACCACAGACATTGTGCCGCGGCGCGGGACGAGGCGCGCCTGGCCGCGCGTCGCGCCACCGCGCTGCAGGAGGCCATCGCCGGCGACCTGTCCAGCCCCGGCGACTCCAGGGACACCGACAGGTAACACCACAGACATTGTGCCGCGGCGCGGGACGAGGCGCGCCTGGCCGCGCGTCGCGCCACCGCGCTGCAGGAGGCCATCGCCGGCGACCTGTCCAGCCCCGGCGACTCCAGGGACACCGACAGGTAACACCACAGACATTGTGCCGCGGCGCGGGACGAGGCGCGCCTGGCCGCGCGTCGCGCCACCGCGCTGCAGGAGGCCATCGCCGGCGACCTGTCCAGCCCCGGCGACTCCAGGGACACCGACAGGTAACACCACAGACATTGTGCCGCGGCGCGGGACGAGGCGCGCCTGGCCGCGCGTCGCGCCACCGCGCTGCAGGAGGCCATCGCCGGCGACCTGTCCAGCCCCGGCGACTCCAGGGACACCGACAGGTAACACCACAGACATTGTGCCGCGGCGCGGGACGAGGCGCGCCTGGCCGCGCGTCGCGCCACCGCGCTGCAGGAGGCCATCGCCGGCGACCTGTCCAGCCCCGGCGACTCCAGGGACACCGACAGGTAACACCACAGACATTGTGCCGCGGCGCGGGACGAGGCGCGCCTGGCCGCGCGTCGCGCCACCGCGCTGCAGGAGGCCATCGCCGGCGACCTGTCCAGCCCCGGCGACTCCAGGGACACCGACAGGTAACACCACAGACATTGTGCCGCGGCGCGGGACGAGGCGCGCCTGGCCGCGCGTCGCGCCACCGCGCTGCAGGAGGCCATCGCCGGCGACCTGTCCAGCCCCGGCGACTCCAGGGACACCGACAGGTAACACCACAGACATTGTGCCGCGGCGCGGGACGAGGCGCGCCTGGCCGCGCGTCGCGCCACCGCGCTGCAGGAGGCCATCGCCGGCGACCTGTCCAGCCCCGGCGACTCCAGGGACACCGACAGGTAACACCACAGACATTGTGCCGCGGCGCGGGACGAGGCGCGCCTGGCCGCGCGTCGCGCCACCGCGCTGCAGGAGGCCATCGCCGGCGACCTGTCCAGCCCCGGCGACTCCAGGGACACCGACAGGTAACACCACAGACATTGTGCCGCGGCGCGGGACGAGGCGCGCCTGGCCGCGCGTCGCGCCACCGCGCTGCAGGAGGCCATCGCCGGCGACCTGTCCAGCCCGGGCGACTCCAGGGACACCGACAGGTAACACACTATCTTTTGAAATGAAACTTCTTTAACACCTCTTGTGATTTAAAAATGTGATGAAAAGAAAAAGCGACACCAAAATCCTCTCTTGCGTACCAGGAGTCCATAAGATGACAGGAGGTCGTTTGATTCCCAGGCGCTGCACGAATGACAGAGACGACATATGTGACATCGTACCGAAACGCTAAAGGCCGATTCGCACATATCAGTGAAGCATCAGTGCCGCGGCCGGCGCAGTTCCGGTACAGTGAAAAATATGTAATTCTCTATGAACTGACACTGAAACACTGCGTAGTCACTGATACGGACAGGTGTGAACGCGTTCATAGAGGATATAATAATATTATGAAAGAATATTTGATAGTGTGCCGACACTGATGCTTCACTAATATGTGCGAATCGGGCTTAAATCGCTTGGCGGCACGGCTTTGCGGGTAGGGTGGTAGCTACAACCACGGCTGAATATCTTTGTGTACATATTTCAAATGTTTTTGTTTTTTTTTTTTTTTCAGTGAAAACGACAGTTACAGCTCAGACGAATCAATAGGAACCTTTTTAGCGAATCACAAACTTAGCCCGTCGGCGCCGTCGCGGAACAGCATGCAGCTAGACTCGCAGAAGTAAGACACAAGATTGTCTACAAGCTATTTTTTTTTAATGCAAACTAAACGTAGCAACGTCCACGTCCAACCTATTCACTAAAAAATTTTTTTTTTTTTTTTTTTTCAAATTTCAAAATGTTTTGAATCTAGAATTCTCCTCATCAATTTTAGTAACCGCCCCAAATCTATACTAATATAATATGAAATAAACGCACAGTCGCAGAATACCTCGCCTTTTCTAACGGCTCACTTTCTCGACGCAACGCGTACAGGTTTCGCAACATCTGTAGTAAATATTTGATGAGATTTTTTGTGTCTAAGCAATTTTGAAATGAAACAAATTGTGTTGTACCAACAGATCGCACAGCCCGGAAGGACGTCAGAGCCGCTCGAGCGTCGGTTCGGGCTCGAAGCCGCTCACTCCCACCAAGGAGTCGTTCGCATAACAGTCGGCCTCCGCGGGCGGACTGCTCGCCGGCGCGCTGCCGCTGCTCTGCACCGCGCTCTGCACTCGCCAGAGGGCGCCCTCCACGCACCTCGTCATCGAGTGACGAGACGGCCCGTCATCGTGTACGCGCCACGGTGGCATTGTGTGCATCGAAGTGTCAACGAGTGTGCGCCATTGTGTCATCGTGTGCACCAATATGTCATCGAGTGATGAGACAGCCCGTCATCGTGTACGTGCCACTGTGTCATTGTGTGCATCGAAGTGTCAACGAGTGTGCGCCATTGTGTCATCGTGTGCACCAATATGTCATCGAGTGATGAGACAGCCCGTCATCGTGTACGTGCCACTGTGTCATTGTGTGTATCGAAGTGTCAACAAATGCGGTGATCTGTCTTCGTGTGCACCTACTGAGTGCAATGACGCGTCTTGGAGTGGATCACTATCATAGAGTGCAATAATGTATCGTGATATGCACCAGTGTGCCATCGGGTGCAATGACGCGTTATCGAGTGGATCACTGTAATAGAGTGCAATATTGTCTCATCACGTGAACCAATCTGTCATCGAGTGCAATAATAAGAGCTAGATTGCATCATTGTGTCATCGTTTGTTCTGACGTGTCATCGCGTGCAACAACGTATTTTATAATGTACCGTTATGTCATCGTATGTAAACGCCTACACATGTCTGTCATTGCACCAAGGTGCATCCATGGTGCATCAAAGTGTAGTCAACACTTGTTGTTTTTGCTGTCTCAAAAGTCAGCTAATTTCTAGCTTTGGCTCATATGATATAATTTAATGCTTTAATACAACTTGAAATGACCAGTGGCGAATGAGGTGCAAGCAAAAAAACGTATTAATGGACAAGTTATTTGATGTGAATTTATTGAAATAAATAGAAACTGACAAAATAAAATAATATGACAATTAATTTGAACATTATAATATGATTTTATTGTGTTGACTCAAATTGAATTATAAATATTTGTAAATTTTATATTGATAGACATCATCGATAGTGCTGTGGTAACACAAACTAGTAAGGGCTGAGTTTATTAATTTTGAAAATCAAGACTGAATCCACTGAAGTGCCAACACTCAATGAAATCTATCAATACAACATTGACAGAGCCAATGATGATGTCATAGATGCTTTGAAATGGTTATTTTTTGGTCTTAGCATAATCTAAATTTATACTATTTATTATATCTCCAAAATATAATCTATGCTAGATGTTTTGTCTAAAGTAGATGAATGCTTTAATAGTAATGAGTATTAATAATATTATAGACTAATAAAATATGAGTGTGATTTGCACACTTTTAAAACTAACCTATTCAAATTATTATTCTCTTTTATTCTCTTGATACCTCCATACTGTTGTAAATTAAACATTGCATTTTGGTGTAAAATTAAATCTTTCTAAGGCTATAAACTAAGTATATAAAAAAATATTGGCGATAACTTTTCTGCTCAATATTTTGTGTTGTACCTATACAAAATAAATTTTTGCGAATCTTTTTTTGAATGTCTTATACCATAATAAATAGAAATACATAACTAATATACCTATATACTGCAAACTAGTTGCTCGGTGCGCGAGCTGCTAAAGCAGCTCGCGGGGACGTTCGACATTATATAACAACATGGGGCTGCACCCTATAATTTCGGAGATATAAGCATTTAAAATTTTAATCACGTGAGCACAAAGACATCGCAAAAATAAGAAGTTTGAGTCATAACAACATGTGGCTGCACCTTATAGTTTCGGAGATATAAGCTTTTAAAAATCTGATCACGTAAACATCTAGACATCGCGAAAATAAGAAGTTCGAGTACAAACAACATGGGGCTCCACCCTATAGTTTCATAGATATTTAAGCTTTCAAAAATTTGACCACGTAAACACACAGACATCGTGAAAATAAGAATTTTGCATACCAACAACATGGAGCTGCACCCTATAGTTTCGGAGATATAAGTTTTTAAAAATCTGACCACGTAAACAAACAGACATCGCGAAAATAAGAAGTTTGAGTACCAACAACATGGGGCTGCACCCTATAGTTTTGGAAATATAAGCTTTTAAAAATCTGACCACGTAAGCAAACAGACATCACAAAAATAAGAAGTTTGAGTAGTGACAACATGGGGTTGCACCTTATAGTTTTGGAGATATAAGCTTTTAAAAATCTGACCACGTGAGCATATAGACATCGCGAAAATAAGAAGTTTGAGTACCGACAACATGGGGCTGCACCCTATAGTTTCGGAGATATAAGCTTTTAAAAATCTGACCACGTGAACATATAGACATCGCGAAAATAAGAAGTTCGAATACCAACAACGTGTGGCTGCACCCTATAGTTTTGGAGATATAAGCTTTTAAAAATCTGTTCACGTGAGCATATAGACATCGCGAAAATAAGAAGTTTGAGTACCAATAACATGGGGCTGCATCCTATAGTTTCGGAAATATCAGCTTTGAAAAATCAGACCACGTAAGCAAACAGACATCGCAAAAATAAGAAGTTTGAGTACCAACAACATGGGGCTGCACCCTATAATTTTGGAGATATAAGCTTTTAAAAATCTAACTACGTGGGCTTATAGACATCGCGGAAATAAGAAGTTTGAGTACTAACAACATGGGGTTGCACCCTATAGTTTCGGAGATATAAGCTTTTAAAATCTGACTACGTGAACGTATAGACATCGCGAAAATAAGAAGTTTGAGTACCAACAACATGCAGCTGCACCCTTTAGTTTCGGAGATATTCACCCGTCTCCGAAATCCTCAATCATCAGCTCTCTCCATATTTTTTCTCCGAATAAATTTTATGTTCTATGTGAAACCATTTGTGAAAAAATAAATTCTTACAAAATTTTACAGGAGGAAATTTGTAGGAAAAATCTCGAAAACTACCCCAAATGTGGCAACACTGTTTACATTACTCGACATTGCCGGTCAAGTTTCACAATCGATTCATACTTGTCAACTTTCCAAAATGTTGCCAACTGCCTCAGAAATATGATCAAAATTTTCAAAAACACCGAACAACAATATAAAATGGCCGCCAACTCGTTTTACAGAAACATTTCACATAGTTTTATAATATTTCCATTGAGTACGGGATATACCGCCTTTGATGAAATTCAAAATTTTACATCTCGCATCCAGGCGAAATGATTGCCCCTGAGAAAGACCATGTCAAGAAAATCTCTTTTTCTTTGATAAATTCCAGTGTTGCCAGTCCTCGATGACAAAAATACCCAAATCTCATTTGTACAAGTAAACTACGTGTTCGCTCATACTCGGATTTTGCAAAAAGTCCGTATTTTGATTTTTTAATTTTTGGGGTAAATCTTGAAATTTCCCCAAAAATGGGGTATTTTTTTGCACCAATCTATACTTCGAATCTATACATGCAATCGCTTCATAGAAGTCGAAACGCTCCGATGTTGGCAACTGTAAGAAATTTGAATTTTAAAATTGTGTTTCTTCGTACCTCAAACCGAATGGCTGCAACGACAGCCGCCATCTTGAATTTTATTTTTTTTCACATTTTCTATGAATCGTCTACTAATTTCTTCAATAATTGCGAGTTGTAACGAAATCGGTTGGAAAACAAAAAAGTAACAAAAATCACGGCGGCCGCCATCTTGTTTTTTCAATTTTTTCCACATTTTCTATGAATTGTCTACTAATTTCTTCAATAGTTGAGAGTAGTAACGAAATCGGTTGAAAAACAAAAAAGTTACAAAACTCACGTCAGCCGCCATCTTGCTTTCTGAAATGTCATAATTTTTCGCTGCTCCCGCACTTAAACTTAACATGTCTTCCCATATTTTACTTGCGAGTTCTCCAAAGAATCAAAGCCTTGCATACTCAATATTCGCCATACATTTTCTATGGAAAAATAAATTCCGCCATTTTGAATTTTTTTTCTATTCATCGAGTAGACCTTCGGATCCTGATCATCTTTAGCTAAAAAACCACTCTTCCATCTTTTATACCCTTCAAGATGGACACCGACGAAATTTGTATGGCGGCCATCTTTTTTTCGCCATTTTGAATTTTTTTTCAGCTCACTCCCAATTGGACCATGTTTTGAATGACATTTGCTTGAGCACCCCCCACCTATCTTCAATACCTTCAGCGTGCCCTTCACCTGTCTCCGAAACCCTCAATCATCAGCTCTCTCCATATTTTTCGTAAAATAATTTTTTGTCTTCTATGTGACATCATTTGCGAAAAAAAATATTTTCATACAAAATTTTACAGAAGGAAATTTTTGGGGAAATCTCCAACACTACCCTAAATGTGGCAACACTGTGTATATACGTCGATACTGCCGGTCGAGTTCCACAATTGATTCATACATGTCAACTTTCTAAAATGTTGCCAACTGCCTCAAAAACATGATCAAAATTTTCAGAAACACTCAATAACAATACAAAATGGCCGCCAACTCGTTTTATAGAAACAATTTACATAGTTTTATAATTTTACCATTAACTACAGGATATACCGCTCCTGATGACGTTTAACTGTTGCATCTCGCTCGCACCCAGGCGAAATAATTGCCCCTGAAAAAGGACCATGTGGCGAAAATCACTTTTTCTTTGATAAATTCCAGTGTTGCCAGTGCCCGACGACAAAAATACCCAAATGTCATTTGTACAAGTAAAACACGTGGTCGCTCATACTCGGATTTTGCAAAAAGTCCGTATTTCTATTTTTTAATTTTTGGGGTAAATCTTGAAATTTCCCCAAAAGTGGGGTATTTTTTTATCACTAATTTATACCTCGAGTCTGTGCAAACAATCGCTTCATAGAAGTCGAAACGCTCCGATGTTGCCAACTGTGACAAATTTGAATTTTAAAAATGCGTTTTTTTGTACCTCAAACCGAATGGCCGCCACGACAGCCGCCATCTTGAATTTTTAAAAACCACTCTCGTTCTGTCAAAATTAAGGGTAATTGTGGACGGAAACAGAAAAAAATATTATCGTCAATTACCCCGTTTCGGAGCTGTGGTGCCGCGGTTTGGGGTCGAAAAATCAAAAATTTTAAAAATCTAAATCTCGGCCGCCATCTTGTTTTTTCAATTTTTTCTACATTATCTGGTAATTGTTTACTAATTTCTTCAATAATTGCGAATTTTAATGAAATTGGTTGGAAAACAAAAAAGTTACAAAAATCACGTCGGCCGCCATCTTGTTTTTCTGAAATGTCATAATTTTTCCCTACTCGACTCCCCCATCCGAACACATCTCCCATACATGATTATATCGTTTTCTGTCTCTTTCTAGGAGAACAATTATGTCAATGAGTGAGTGAGTGAGTGGTAATCGAGCTATATATAGTATAATGTAACTTTGGACTTATGAATGATATTGTGATTTTACATAGACTTTTATATGTTTGCTAACGACAACCCAACAGTTTTGCAAAGCCACGCCAAGTTTCATTTGAAAAATGTATGCATTCCAGAAAATAATATCTCGTAATGGTCTTGGCTTAGCATGTTTTACTCGTGTACATAATGCTGGAATCACACTTGCAACTTGTCACCCGCCCTCACAATCAAATCATGGTTTCTATATTGGCAATAAAACACTATAAACATTGGTGTGATTACCACCCTAGCTTACCACAGCTGGGCACAGGTCTCCTCTCTTTAAGGAGAGGTGGATTTAGACCTTTAACGTGATTAACTTAACTTAATTCGTGCGCGTCAGGCAGGGTGGCGTATTATAAGTGTGCATGCCATAAAAACATTGACACTCTTATACACGGCTTGACATAATTTATTTATATTAGATTTTGTAGGGAATTAATTTGGAGAGTTAGGAGTAATCGCGCTGTGTTCCGACCAGCCAGTCAGTATTTAGATGAAATAAGGAAGGGACACGCCGTATGTTAGGTTGATTGTTATTTAGTTAGTTAACTTGTAAATAACTAGATTGCATATTAAATATACATTTTTATTATTTAATTTGTAATATTTGTGTGATCAGACTGTTATTCTATGATTTATTTGTTACAAATGAGTTGTTGCTTTATAGTAGACGAACAAACATATCCGTTAGGTAGATTTTATCACTCCACACAGTTATATTGTAATTTCGAGGTGGGAGCATACTTTGAAAAGCGGAGCTATACTACGCTACTCTCCGATAAAGCACCGTGTTGAATGTCTATAGAAAATTGACTAAACTCGCGTCGCGTTTCAAAAGTATGTTTCGGCCCTAATGTCTTAGCGAATCTATAATCGTAAATTATATTAACATAATATGTTGAGTATTTATCTTAGTCACATTTAAATTTTAACCCTATGTATATCCTTTAGATTTGTGTCTGTAACCGCAATTATAAAATTGAGTATATTGTAATATGTGTAATGTATGATATGTGATGAAATGTTACTTGCATTCGATATCGGTTGTATAATGAATTAAATATTTAATAATAATAAAGTAACTTAAACTTATTGGTACAATTTTTTATTCCTTCCTTGACCGTTTTCTGATTTTAATAGGATTTGGATGAGAAATTAAAACCTCGCTCAAAAATCCCTCAGTTCCAGAAGACCAGTGTCTTTGAACAGTGCGTGTTGCCAGTAATCATTGGACAGGGCATTTGCATTGGGGAGAATATTATGCTTAGAGTTATGTACGTGTTCAAAACGGATAGATATATCTATAGAAGAACCAGTGTCACCAATGTAAGTCACCAAGTTGCGAAGCTAAAGTGGTAAGAGGCGGGCCATAGTTCGAGGATCCAATAGACATTGGGGCCCAAAGGTGCTGGAATGGCGACCTCGCAACGGAAAGGACGGTGTTAGGAAAGTCGCCACTGCTGGATACGCCGAGTGCCGAACCTACAAGAGATCTTAAGTTAAGCTGTGAACTGTGTGAACAGAATTATTGGTTATAGCAGCTAAGAAGTACATCTAGCAGTATTACGTATAGCGTTGCCCTTGTCCCGCTCGATTTACGTATAGAATTATCTTTGTCTGTAGTATAAACAACACACACAAGTTTAAATTGTAACGTTACCGTGTAACAATATATGTATATACCCAACAATAACGTCAACGTTAATTTCAATAATAGTATTATTAACGGTAAAAATATTAACACTATTTTAACGTTAATTAGTAACGGTAAAAAATAACAGTGAAATACCTATTGATCTATATACTAATACCTAGGTATTGCATAGAGATAATAATAATAAGTAGAGTAGGCATACCTACCTTAAAAACGTGCCAAAAATACACTCACACGCACAATCCCCCAACCTAAAATGGCGCGTGTTCATTGTGATGTCTCAAGTTGTGCGTGTGTGAGTGTTCATGTATACATTTTAGGGAGGCCATCTTAAGGGAAGTGCAATAAAATTTCTGCCACGATCTGTTTTATTGTTATGTTTAAAAATGTAGTGTTGTCTCTTACACACTTATGAAAATTTTGATAAGCTTAAGCTATTTTCCGATCCACTATTTTCTATAGGACATTATGCCAAGTCCTCTTCTTGTTGGTCTATGAGGTATTGTAGTTACTGTGCAACTGTCCGTGGTTTTCGACATATCACTATATTTTTTTTTTCATTATTCATTAAAAACGTGCTGTCAACACTGTCAACGCCCCTGTGTTCTGTCAAAGTAAAATAGTCGAATTTGGTTGGAATTTGGTCGAATAGTTTTGGAGTTTTTAGACTATTGCTATTGCTTAAATTTTCCTGGTGAACAATATTAAATATTCAATTTGAAATAATATTCGAAAAAAGCTTATTTATTTGTGATTGACTAAAGATCGATTTTATTAATTTTCCTCAAGAAATATGCGATAAATGTTGGTATTGATTTTTCATAGGACACCGCACAAATCGCAAATCTAGGCTTAGGAAAATTATTTAATTTGAAGAATTAAACCGCAAAATGACTGATTCAAAATATTTCACGACTACAAAAAAAGGGGAAATATTCGAGCTGAAGTCAGAGCTCAATAGTGATAAAAAGGAAAAGAAAAAGGAGGCTGTTAAAAAGGTAAGATTTTATCTAAAAGTACATAGATATTTTATTTATTCATCCCTAAATTCTAAAACAATCTTTACTATAATAATGAAGAAGAAGACTATGAGTATTATATGGCTAAATAAACTTTATTGAAAATATCATTTTGAACCATTTACTGTCCAACACTCCTAGCAGTAAACTGAAATCAACTATTCAATTGACTGAGACTAACAACACAGTTTCCCTTGTGGAAAACTTGTAGAAAATTAAGTCTACAACCAAATCAAGTAGCACCACTACCAAACATGCTTATTGTCCTGGACAGAGTGACTGTTGCAGACATCAACCTACATATATAATTTAAAACATTTTAATTTTAGGTGATAGCCTCCATGACAGTGGGCAAAGATGTGTCTGCACTCTTCCCCGATGTTGTCAATTGCATGCAAACAGATAATTTGGAACTCAAGAAATTGGTCTATCTATATCTTATGAACTACGCAAAATCCCAACCAGATATGGCCATAATGGCCGTCAATACATTTGTCAAGGTATGTAGGATACTGTATTTGTTATAATCTACATTATATTCAGACATCAATCCTACATCCAGATTTCTAGATAGTTGTGTTCTGCCTTTTGCTGTCAAAATTGACCAATCAAAGACAATAAATTGATGACTTTCTTTGATGAAAAATTAATTATAACATATGATATATTTGTTTAAACTGTACATTGCTACTCTATTACAAAACAGTCATCCTATATAACGTTAAGTTACATTGTTTTTGATGCTATAAATATTAATTTTCAGATTAGCTAAATTTTTATGATGTGGAAATATCTAAATGAACTGTATTTGGAAATGGATGCTTTTTATTATACCTATTTGAGATTATAATTGCCTACCACATGTTTATCATCACTGTGTGTCAATTTTGTTGTTGATTTAGAACTCTCTATTTATAACACAATAGAAGTCAGGAATCAGTCCTTTGAAATTCCTTACAGAGAGTATTTACACTTTAGTTGATCCGTCAACTATTTAACTTTGAGGGACTAGCCAATTTTGGCAGTGGAATGCAGTACTCTAAACTTAAATCTCTACAGTGGGATTGATGCCTCCGATTATTTCTCAGACAAACTCATGTGTTTTGAATTTGGTTCCCTGCTTTTTTAGCATATTGCATGCAATGAAAAAAAATAGAATTAACAAAGAGCAGCATTTTGTAGGGTTTCACATTAACAGTGCTAATATGAATTGAATATAGTATCTTTTCAAAACTGTGTAAAGTATTGGTGGCTCATGTGCAAAAACTGCATTAGGTTACACTTATTTGCACTATTAAAAGGAATAAAGACAAACATTTTATTGTATATAATATTTTAAGCAATGTATGATGCAAAAATATGTGATATTACAAAACAATTATTACATAAAATATTTGATTCAATTCACTTTTACAAATGTATAACGTTTAATGTTGTATATTAACAGTTTTATTGTTTTAATTATGATAACTAGAGATTTTAGCGACAAGTTATAACCAAGATGTAGATTAGCTATCTCTGTGTGTGTGACTTGTCTTTTTTATCGTTTTAATGTCTACTGTACCATATTATGATGGGTGGAAGGATCTACCAACATACCAGCTTGTTAAGGTAAACATAATGATCCAAAAAAAATCAGCTCATCCTTTTGTAGATTTACACATCAAAACTCAAAGAAAATTATATAGTCACATAATATTACGATGTAATCATTAGCAATCCTTAAAACTTTTGTTATCACTCAGTGTTTATTCAAAACAATCTTTTGAATGGCTTTGCATGATGTCAAGTGAGGGTCCATAATCATAGCCATGGTGTGTCAGGGATGTAACTAGGCTGTGATTGGTCATAGTACATTTTATGTAATGTCATGTAAAATAAGCTGTGCAAAAACTATATATACTATTATACATGCCAGCCTACCAGCTGGGTTATTCTGTAACTTAGTTACCAACTGAAAATAGTTGCCCACTAATAAATTTGATATACATTGCTGATTTACTGTGGGAAATTATAAAGTGTTTTCATAATTTCACACAGTAAAGCAGCAATGTATATCGAACTAATTCGTTGGCAACTATTTTCAGTTGCTAACTAAGTTACAGAATAACCCACCAGGTCACTGACACTGTGCTGTCCTATTGTAATTAATGGTCATTTAGTGTCAAGGATGTGGAGCCACAAAATAATATAGTTTCATACGTCTTATATGTTTTGTATGCATTATGTTCACAGACTGGTATTAAAGCTTTAGTCCCGGTCCAATGCAGGCCTTAGCCTTGATTGTCGATTGTTAAAATTTTACAAACATATATGTAGATGAAAATATATATTTCATAATAATTAATACAGCTTACTCCATGTCCCTAATACTGCATGGTTTTGTTTGGACACTCTTTAATCTATCATTTGCATGATTATCACTTAAAAGTGATCACACCACTGAGCACATTTTATGTGTAAATCTACATTTAAATAATTTGGAATACAATATTATAATTTGGAAAACTTATAAAATTACTATAATGATATTTAACCGATAAATTAATCCATGCCTCATCAATAGAAGCACGTTGGCTATTTTTTATCCCATATTTTTGTACTGTAGAACCTTGCTAATCTGATATGCAGTCCTGAATCATTTACATCAAGTGTATTGGTAGTTGTACAGCTTTCGTAATATAAAATTGCTTCAAATTAATCTCAAATGCCTCATAATCACAATCACTCGATCGATGAAATTGTCGATGTTGACATGTCTGTACAACATAAGTGTTCTTGGTGTAGTCATGCTAGGCCTGCTTTATAAATTGTTTCAATAATAATTTATATAGAAGGACACAAGAGACAATTTTATCACATATAACATTTTCTCACACAAGTTATTTACATCACAGCAGTTGGACAAAACAGAAATATTTTTTTCATCTTTGTGAACTATGTCATCAAGTAAGCACGTTCCTTCAAAAAATAGGCTTGATGCCAAATGCCACCCGAAACTGTTTCACAGTTTAATGCGTTTTTAAATATGTCAACTCATATCATGTAGTTGTAGGTAAGACTTAAGGGTTCCAAGAAAATTTGTAAATAGTTTATATTTTTGTTTGTAAATAAATAAATAAAAAAAAATGATGAATGCAACGGAAGAATTAATACATAAATTATTCAAAAGGTATGGATTGTAATGTCTAAGGGCCTGTTTCACAACCTTCTGATAAGTGACGGATAGCCTAAACGTAAGTTTTGTCACTATCGTACTTCATGTCAAGTGACAAAGACAAGTTCCCCACATTTATCAGAAGGTGGGGAAACAGGCCATAAATAGTATTAATAATGTCACAAGCAGTGTTTTATATATTTTGTATATTTGCTTATATGTAATTTCCAAACTTCATAGTGAATTTCAATATGGTTAACACCGCTAAAATCGCAAGCAGCTGCTAGTCACACTATAATATTATAAAGGCGAAAGTTTGTGTGTGTATGTTTGTTACTCTTTAAAGCCGCAACTACTGAACCGATTTGGCTGAAATTTTGAATGGAGATAGATTATGCCCTGACTTAACTCATAGGCTACTTTTTATCCTGAAAAAATCCACAGTTCTCACGGGATTTTGATCGAAATCTATAGCTACGGCTATAGGTAGATTACTATAGCAAACTTCCTTGAAAGTAGGTATAAAGGTTGGAAAAGGGAGCGGGAACGGGAATCGGAACGGGAACCGGAAATCCACGATTCCCTCGGGATTCGTGAAAAACGCGGGCGAAGCCGCGGGCAGAAGCTAGTATCTTTATAAATAAAAATTGAATAACAAAAATCGAAATAATAGGTATTTCGAAATAGTATCGAAATAATATTTTTTTCACGTAGGTCAACTTGTGACTCTTATGACAAGTCAAGACTCTACTAATAATAAAATAAAATATTATATATTATTTGGAATAATTGCAAGTTATTTATGCTCACTATTTCAGAAATTATGTATAACTTTAATAGTCCGTTAGACAGACACAGTGATGAAAAAAGTGCAAATTCACTCAGGGATTTTGCTTCGCTCGTTCAACAGAAATACACTATTGCACTATTCTGACACTAATGAAACACTCAATCACTATTTTTATTCTACACAATCATTTATTTCCATACATCAACATTTTACAATTCTGCAGACTGACTAGCAAGTTTCTACCGTATACCGCTTATAGTCAAATTGCTTCAGTATGATTGATTTGATGCTTACCCATTCAAATTCCCATGTAGAAATTTCCAATGATCTACACAAATTGCTTCTTTACTTCAAATATTTGCTAATCTAGTGTCTGTTACGCAAAATTAATTTATTTGTCGATGTGAAGTTATTCAAAGAGCGAAGCAAGCGCAAGTTGTCAGCGTACATATAGCGTCTCAAACGAGCTTTGAATATAAGACTTGGAGTAAACCAATAAGCAGTGCATATATCTGTCCTTGTATGTATAGGCACGATTAAATACAAAAAATACGCGCCGAATTGAGAACCTCCTCCTTTTTGGAAGTCTGTTAAAAAGAAAAGTAACCTTTGATAATGCTTGCTTAGATAATTGGAAATTTCTAAATGGCCGGGGTACAGTTTAATCCACTAGCACATTATTTCAACAAAAGCTGTAACTCTTCAGGATTGCGAAGACTCGAACCCGTTGATACGGGCGCTGGCCGTTAGGACGATGGGATGCATCCGAGTGGACAAGATAACGGAGTATCTGTGCGAGCCGCTGCGCAAGTGCTTGAAGGACGAGGACCCGTATGTGAGGAAGACGGCCGCCGTGTGCGTCGCCAAGCTCTACGACATCTCGCCGACCATGGTGGAAGACCAGGTGAACAGCGTGAACTTCTCATATCTACGCTAGGATAGGATAACGGATTATTGATTTAAATCAAGCTGAAATCAAACGCTACTAAAGCATAAACTATTTCAGCGTTCAAATGTTTATAGTTTCGGCACGCGCACAAATAGAATTTGCGAAGCGTTACTTATTCTTCAACATTTAATCTTCGTCCGATTGAGTGTTGAAAAGGGACGTGACGGGTGACCTGTTATTATTGTTTGAACGGGCCACGGGGCTATACGCATTTCAATCCGCAGCCGGAACATCAATGGTTTTAACGTCTGGCTTTTGTTGAATTTGCGCTTGCAAAGTTCTCAACCATGACAATGGTTTAAAACTATCGTTTAGTACATAGTAGCAACTACTGA